>OY856412.1:1132729743-1133369743 GCA_963693085.1 Alisma plantago-aquatica | reverse complement strand
AGTAACTGAACAAACACTGTGAGTAACTGTCACAACCCAGCGAGTAACTGAACAAACACTGTGAGTAACTGTCACAAACCTACGAGTAACTGAAAAAACCCTGCGAGTAACTGAAAAAACCCTGCGAGTAACTAAAAAAACCCTGCGAGTAACTAAAAAATCCTGCGAGTAACTGTCACAAACCTACGAGTAACTGAACAAACACTGTGAGTAACTGTCACAACCCTGCGAGTAACTGAACAAACACTGCGAGTAACTGAAAAAACCCTGCGAGTAACTAAAAAACCCTGCGAGTAACTGAAAAAAAATCATGCGAGTAACTGTGAAACACTACGAGTAACTATGACAACAATGTGAGTGACTGAACGAGCACTACGAGTAACTCAAATGGCAGTTAGAGTAACTGTGAAAACAATACGAGTAACTGAAAAAGTACTATGAGTAATTGTGACAATCCTGCGAGTAACTGAATGAGCACTACGAGTAACTGTCACAACCCTGGAGTAACTAAAAAAATACTGTGAGTAACTGAGAACGGACTATGAGTAACTGAAAAAACATTGCGAGTAACTGTGACAATATTACGAGTAACTGTGACAATAATGTGAGTAACAGAAAAAATCCTGCGAGTAACTGTAATAGCAGTTAGAGTAACTGTGAAAACACTGCGAGTAACTGTCACAACCCTACGAGTAACTGAACAAATAATACGAGTAACTGAAAAAAGCATGTGAGTAACTGAAACAAGCCTGCGAGTAACTGAACACTGCAAGTAATGGTTGAGTAACTAAACAAACACTGCGAATAACTGTCACAAACCTGCGAGTAACTGAACAAACACTACGAGTAACTGTCACAGCCCTACGAGTAACTGAACAAACACTGTGAGTAACTGGAAAAGGACTACGAGTAACTGAAAAAACATTGCGAGTAACTGTGACAATACTGCGAGTAACTATAACAATAATGCGAGTAACTGAAAAAACCCTGCGAGTAACTATAATAGCAGTTACAGTAACTGCGAAAACACTATGAGTAACTGTCACAACCCTGCGAGTAACTGAACAAACAATGCGAGTAACTGAAAAAAACATGCGAGTAACTGAAAAAACCCTGCGAGTAACTAAAAAACCCTGTGAGTAACTGAAAAATCATGTGAGTAACTGTGAAACACTATGAGTAACTATGACAACAATGCAAGTAACTGAACGAGCACTACGAGTAACTCAAATAGCAGTTAGAGTAACTGTGAAAACAATATGAGTAACTAAAAAAGCACTACGAGTAACTGTGACAACCCTACGAGTAACTGAACGAGCACTACGAGTAACTCTAACAACAATAAGAGTAACCGTGATAGCCTAGAAAAGAAACACTATGATTCAAACTCAGTTACTCTTATACTTTGTAAGAGTAAAGATGACAACACTAAGAGTATCCATTGCACACAAAGACAAACACATATTCTTAAAAAAGAATAACAACTGATCAGAACATATTCTTTGTAACATATTCAAAGTATACATACATCTGTTGGAGCACAAGGTAACACAAAGATAGATTACAAACACAAGTGAAGTACATAGAAGGTTACAAAATCACATGCTCACGGCCCCACTATCTATATACCCCCTTAAGCCTGCAATTTTTGGGGTGCTTCAGATGTCCATGCCCATAGAGTACTTGTCGATCTGCCTCCAATTTGTGGGGTGCCTCAGATGTCCATGCCCATGGAGTACTTGTCAGATGATGGGTCGTCTGAGGATGAGCATCGTGTGTGCTTGTTGAGACCCGTCAGTGGGTTGTATCTACTCTTCATGCCAATAAGAACACTAAGGGTAACTGTAAGAGCACTAAGAGTAACTGTAAGTACACTAAGAGTAACTGTAAGAACACTAAGAGTAACTGTGACAGCAGAGAAAAGTAACCCTGTGATTCAAAAAAGTAACTCTTATACTTTGTAAAAGTAACTCTAACAGAGGAAGGTAAAACATTATTAAATCTTGTCGTAATAATTTACCAACCAACTTGATATTGTCTCAGACGTCCTTTCTAATTGTTTACTAGGAGCCAAACATTCCATTCTGACAATTAAGCAACGTGTTTCTTCAACAAGATATGTGTTACAGAATCTACCGATGTCATTTTTTTTTCTTATTGTCAAATTTTCACCGTTGCACTAAAGCATCAGATCTGTTTGAGGCATAAGAAACAAATGACTACACCAGCAATTATAACTTACGGATTTGGGGCAAACTGGGGGAAGGAAGCAAAGGGGAGGATGCCAACTATAGATAAGAATAGTGGAGAAAACCAAGTAGAAGCCGGACTATGTACTAGCAGTTGATGTTGATGTAGGTAACTAACGTCTGTCACTCGGAAAGCTGGAACAACACAGCATTCCTCGACCTGCCGGTGATTTCTTCTAATGAGGCAAGATAGATCAGAATCGACAAAAATGATGATCCTGACGACAAAGTAAAATCATTTCTAAAGCCTCTCCTTCGGAGGCTGGAGATCATGAAGGTGCATTTAACAACCACAAATTCAGAAATTTTGAATGTATTTCTCATTGTCGTAGTAGTACATACAGATTTTGTCAATATCTGAAGCTCCACGACCTATTCTAATTGTATATTCAGAACCAATGTTTTGAACTCGTCAACTGGAGCAAGGGGGCTCCGACCATATCTGTGGATCTGATCCCTAGCAACTAAACGACCTTGTGCTAAGATGGGCTATAGGTAGGAAAGTATTACCTGATCTTGCTTCAGATATCAGATTCTCCTAGTCCGTAGATACTGTCAATCTCAACTAGGATATGGAGGAGGAAGGGGAACAATGTCGTAATACCAACTACAACGGCTATTGACTAACTACGCAAGGGCAGTACCGAAACCCCATCCAACTTTGGCGTTAAAGTGGAGCTACCTTAAGGCGTACGCCATCAGCGCAGAGGATCTGGTGACGGAAGACTCAGAGGAGAAAGACGCCTGGTTCGAGAGACTTGTTTTCGGTGATACGTGTACCTGTTGTTCGGCGGTGCAGGCAGAATAACTACTATTGATGCCACCGTGTTTTCAAAAGCACAGGTAGCCACACCAAAATACCCGCGTGGGCATTCAGTGATCAGCCATATATATATATATATATATATATATATATATATATATATATATATATATATATATATATATATATATATATGGGCCCATCTTTATTTGCCGCGCGGGTAGCTACCCGCCCACCCTTTCGACCACTTTTTTCAAAAAAAATTTTGCAATTGCACCGAACCATTTTGTCAAGCTCCCCAAAAAATTTCATCCAAAAATAATATCATTTGCCCCACCAAAATAAAAAAACCCGTCCTTATATATATATCTGCTGTATGTTTTGTACATAGTTACTCTTTTATTTGTGTAGTTACTTTCTTATCACATAGTTACTTTTTTGACAGCAGAGTTATTTTTTGACCAGTAGAGTTACTTTTTTGTCTACCGGGTAGTGAAAATCCAGACTACCCACACAGACAATGAATGAACGCCATATTTATATATATATATATATATATATATATATATATATATATATATATATATATATATATATATATATATATATATATATATATATATATATATATATATATATATATATATATATATATACTGCGGACTACGGACTGTGCGGACGGTCGCGCGAGTCCCAGTTTCATCGCTGCGTGACTTCTTGTTTCTCCCGGCTGTTGCATTTTTAGTGCATCATCTGTCGATTCCGATGTCATCGATGTCCACACCCCGCCTATTGTTCTTCTTAGCGACCCATCCATGATTTTCTTCTTAGAAACACCTCCGTGATTCATCTAGACCACCCCACCTGTCCGCCAAAAATGTCTTTCCTCCCGTCATGAGTACCTATTTTATGGGTATGGCTTTCAGGTGTCTCTTGGATTGGAAGGTATAGTATATGTGCATCTTCAATGTGATTGACTACAAGGTCGCGGCGCGAGGAGGAACAGTTTGCACCTTGTCTAAGGAGGAATCAGCATGTGCGGCGGCAAGAAATTTTCTGGATTTCTTGTCTGACACTGTCTGCAGTAATTGCTTTTGAACAGTCGGTAATAGGATTACAAAATCGAGTCTCTGTGATTCATGCATAATTGTCCACTCTTCTCGAGACACCTAAATTAATCTAATATGACTTTGGACATTAATCCCCTCATTAGTAAACCTTACGTAGACATCTTATACGTCTTCTTCTCCTTTGAATGATTTGTCCTTTGTGTTAACCTTTCGCAATGCAACACTTACATCCAGTATTGTGTATATCTGAATATGCTATATGTCGGCCGCTGTCTGCTGAATCAATCACGAAGTTGCAGATTAGCTCTACCTGACAAGTACGATCATGAACATCCGATAACCAACATATTTTACACAATTTGGTTTCTTTCTCTCGGTAGACTTCTCACGCAGGCCAGAACATACTCACAAAGGTTTCGAGATGCCACATAATTTACATGATTTCTGTATGAATGTGCTAGATGCATATATGCCTGCTCTTGAAACTTTCGGATATAAAACCAGGCCGTTGCAGGTACCACCCAATCGTTTGTAATCATATCATTAACAATCTTCCACTGTCAAGAGAACATCCATTTATGTGAAATAGTATCACGGATTGCCAAGATGGCCGTCTATGTAAACTCGATCCACAGAAACCACATCTAAGGCTTCAATGGAGATTCTTACCGAAGAGGAAGGAAAGTTTGACCCGGTGACCAAGCGTGAAAGCATGGGCAAGATGAACTCTAGTTTCATTTAGGGGGAATCTACGCATAATGGACTACAAAACGCAACAACGAGGAGAAACAAGAAGTCAACGCAGCGATGAAACTGGGACTCGCGCGACCGTCCGCATAGTCAGCAGTCCGTAGTAGATCGCCCCCCCCCCCCTCTCTCTCTCTCTATATATATATATATATATATATATATATATATATATATATATAATATCATGACAAGTAGCATTTTTTTTATTTGACCCTCTTTTCAGCTAACAACTATTCATGAAATGAATGGATACGGAAAGGGAATATAAACTAAAGCCAGTAAGATTCTTTATCCACAAAGAAATGAGTTTGAAGATGGTTCTTATAGTGCATATACTTGGTTGCAATAAATATATAAAAATTGATCACTACATACCACTCATACGTCAATCACCTGGGAGAGAAGGCAAATGATCAGTGCCATAGGGAATTATGATGTGACATGTGCCCTTATCTCCATGCCAATATAGGGAACATTTGGTAACACGATGAGTTCGGATACGGTGACAGTTGGATGATTAAAAGTCAATCGCGAGTAACTAAAAATATCAGTACTGAAATACCAGATTAACAACCGGTAAACTTTTACATACTTTGAAATATCGGTAAACTTTTACATACTTTTCATACTCATATGTGATTACCCAATTGAGAATATCTACCAGACTAATTTTACGCAGTGGCTTATTTTAGATACATGACCTTGGTTACAATAATTGCATTCTCAAACGAACTTCTAATCGTAATATAATAAAAGGTTTCCACTTCTAAATATAGCACATGATACAAGGGAAACAACACATAGCCAGAACTTTCAAAACTCTACATCCATTAATATTCTAAAATATAGTTGAGATAGAAATAAGAGAAATACACAATATCAGTCCGTTATAATATTTTAACAAAGGTAATCAACAATATATTTGTAACGAAAATTTCTTTTGCCCATTTCCCTATGAGAGCAGTAGACAAGCACGTATGCGAATTTAAGAAAAAGAAGAATCACTCGTTGCCTTACACTTGTTCGTCGTTTAATTACTTCGGTATAGCATTGTACCTCTCTACCACATCATCTTTTTGTAAATGTTTTTGTTCCAACACGATTTCACAACTTGTGATTGCTTACACTAGCAATGTTTATCTAACTATGTTTGAAATTTTGCATTGGTGACAATCAAAAGGAATATTTGGTAAATAGTTAACTACAAACTATGAATGATTTCTTTTGTTGCCTCTCCAACATGTCAAAAATTGTGTTATTCTAAATGATATCCTAAATATCCTAAGAGCATCTAGTAGACTGTATATCATGGGGCATAACATCTTCTTATATGAAAAATTTTCTTTCACTATTACTGTATATTATATGAACTCTTGTACCTAAAAAACATTATAGATATTGAACGAACTATGAGACCATTGAACACAGAAAACATTTTCATAACTATTTTTCTAGTCACCTATAAAAAGTATTTGTCTTATATATTGTCAACATCCACATTATCTTGCATTCATTGTCTGGATAATAAAAAGTATTTTTATACTAATGTTATTAACAATTGATTTTATATCAATATCAATAAGCTGTATATGTTCTTTTCCAATCAATGGTAGTGTTAATTATAGTATGACTTGTGACGTACTTGACCCCAGCACTGTACATGAAGGACCGGAATTGATGACTTCAGGGCAACTCTCCAATTTAGGCCATTGCATTGCCACACAATAACACACCGAATACATGTGGAATGAAGCGTGGGGTCTCAAACTCGAATTTTATCGAGATTCCAGTGCCATTTAAGGAGTCTAGAGTCATTGTGCTTGTTCTTAAAGCAGGTACAGTTCTCTCGAATCTACCTGGCGTGTACTGTGAGGTCGAGGAAGTAAGCCTGCTCCTGGTTTTTAATGTCACACATCACATGGACTATCCTCGTTCTTAGTGGTGGAGTGGTGCATGCCTATATGGGGCCAGAGGAAGAATAAAGTGGGAAGCCTCGCAAGGCTGGGGTACTCAATACACAGTAAGAAAAGGAAGATTGTGGTGAAGACTAAGCCTCTCGACGCATGTCGGTAGGACTTATTGATTGAATTGGAATATATACTTGTCAAGGCGAACGGTTGAAAGATAATTACTGAAAGAAAGTTGGTTCACCATGCAGCACAAAAAGGTCATTTGCAAAAGGTTACACCAACACTTTTGATCGTTTATATTACCGCTATCACCGATTAGTACATGACTATCACAATATCACTTTTCTAGACTAGTGTGTCACATGGTCTTGGCGAGAAATGTTTAACTGCAAGGTCATTCGAGTAATAAAAGAATAATCGAAAGTCCTATGGTGCTATTTTAAATAAGTTCAAGACCCTTGCTATACAAAGTTCAACAACAAGCCCGAGCGAGAAAAATTTGGATATTGATATGATGTCACATTTAATTAAAAAAACTCTCAAATGATAAAGAAACTTTTTTTCCATTGAAAAAGTTATAATTAAGATGACTATCAAATTACTTTAATTTTATGTAATAAATTAAATGTAAATGGAATGATTTTTAAAGAGAAATTGTTTTGTTGATTTTGATTGTATTATATTATATTTGAAATGTTTAGATTACTACATACCTAGGCTAGGGGATATATCAAGCGTAAACTCTCATATAATATGTAAACTATTAATCAATATATTATATCTAAATCCTTATTCTTATCTAAAATTTAATACCAATAAAATATATATGAGGTAAGTCATACTGTTTGCACAAAAAAACCTTATTTTACTCATGTATTTCTTCGTATGTCACTTACACTATCTACAATTAAATATAGAATACGTGCATATATATATATATATATATATATATATATATATATATATATATATATATATATATATATATATATATATATATATATATATAAAGAGAGAGAGAGAGATTATTTTTAATACTCGCGCGGGTACTGTAACAATGCTACCTATCACTAAAGACGCAGTGACAACTTAGTAAATAGTGAAAAAGGGCATTGACAGTTTTGCGTTATCCCCAAAATGACGGATTGAAGCAAAATGAATTAATGGGTGAGAGCAGCAATTTCTCCAGCTAAAAAATCCCCAAATCTCGACTTTCTGCATTCTTTATTTCCGCTACTGTTTCTACTAGTCTCGATTTTATCTGGTTGCACTGCTGCTACTGGTCTCAATTTCTAATTGTGTTTGTCCAGAAAGACACAAGAGGAAGAAAAGGTACCTTGTGTTTTCCGTTGAGATAAAATGGGGAGAACAAAATTGAGAAAAGTACTTGCAAGAAAGGAAACCAGTAAGGGTAGAAGAAAGGTGAAAGGTGATGACGATTTGATAACAAGAGACTATAATGCTGTAGACAACATTATAGAATAAGAATTTGTAGATATTGTGCAATGAGATGATGTAAGGGAAAAGGGTCTTGAAGAGGACAATGTATTAGGTGTGACAAAAAATGCAAAGAAAACTAAGAAGAGGCATAGCAAGAAGACGACTAGTACTATTGACAGAGATGAGGCTACTGGAGATGGGAATGATTCAGTTGAGACAGATGGAGCTGAAGCTGTTGAAGAAGACATTGTTGCTGTGAGTGAGAACGAGGAACCAGAACCTATTGTGCGTGAAGCTGTTGAAAAAGAGCTAGTAGTTGAACGTGATAATGAGGAACTAGAAGCAGAACCTACTGAAGAAGAGATGATTGTTGTGCATGAAGCTGTTGAAGAAGAATTGATTGTTGCACGTCAGAGTGAAGAACTGGAAATTCCTAAAGAAGGATATATTTCGAGATCAAAAGAAGAAAAATATCATAAAGGAAAGCAGGGGCAGACTCTGTAGTAGAAAACAAAACATAAAGGTAAAGAAAAGATTGTAGAAGGTAATGTAGACTACTAACTATCATTTTGATAATGGAAGTTATACTTGTTTACAGAAATGTAACACCGTAAATTAAAACGTAATAGTGTTAACGAAAATATAACTAGACTAAACAAAAGGTAACTCAGAGAAAGTAACTCATCAACTAGAAAGTAAATTAGATAACAAGAATGTATCTGTATTAATGAAAATGTAATTAGGCTAAGCAGAAGGTAACTCAGGGAATGTAAAAGTAACTACGTCAACTGAAAAGTAAGTTAGTTAACAAGAAAGTAACATTCTGAAATAAAAAGTAACTGCATAGATCGGTAAGTATGAAATGTTAACAAAAAAGTATCTATGTGAATTAAAAAGTAACAATATGAAAGAGAAAATATCTATATGATCTGATAATAAAATATTTTACTCTACTCTTTGAATTTTTGTATGTTTAAGTTAGCATAATCACATTAATGTGGTATACACTCACCTTCTCTACAATGAAAAAAGAAAAGTAACTTTGTTAATTTCAGAGTAACTGTGTAAAACAAAATAGTAATTCTATAAACTAAAAAGTAACTATTCACATATGGAAAGTAGCTATTTGAAATAGAAAGTAATGTTGTGAACTAAAAAGTGAAACTGTAAAATGGTAAGTAAGTAGGAAAACAAATTAACATAAACTTTTTGATATTTTTATAGGTACACAAAATCTTGAGAACATATGTTACATTAAGAGTTATAACAATATTCAAAACAACTTGTCCCTTAACAAAAATCAAATGAAAATGATGATGTTAATTGCTTTTGTAAATTTGATAGCCATGCCTAATCTTACTGTAGATGTGGCTCTTTTAGAAGATATAATTGAAAGATATATTGAAGAAGATAGATTCATGATAGAACCAGGGGTTGAGGCTTGTATGAGAGTAGAGGATGTTGCAGTGATACTAGATTTACCTAGTAGTGGTATAGATATTGTACCGAGACAAAAATCACATATTGTAGTGAAAGTTTGGGAGGATTTGACTATTGCAAAAAAGGGAGAAGATGAAAGTGGTGAAGGAGTTAAGAGAAAAAGGGAGACAAATGTATTACATAAGGACAACTTAAGGAAGTTGTGGCAAGAATTTATCAAGATGATGCAAAAGAAAACTACCAAAACATGTGTAGATCATGGATGATGTACTTGTTGGCAACATTCGTATTTCAAGATACAAGCTATTATGCCCCACTTTTCCTTCTACACTACTTGGATGATGTAACTGCAACAGGTTAGTTAAATTGAGTTAAGTTAGTCCATAGTCACATCTTTAAGAGGATGAAGGAATGAAGTGAGAATCTAAAAAGGAGGAAAAGTGGGGAAAGCTTTAGAAGCACATTCTACACGACATGTGTGTGTCATGTGCCTGTGTAAGTAACTTGTTTAATCTTTTTTTATTTCATTGAACTGCTCTATATGAAGATCTAAATTCTAAATTGTACTTCTCATATCCACACATGTCTGGTCTTATGAAATTATAGGAGTAGCAAAGCCAACACTAAGTGAAGCAATGCCAAGGATAAAGAAATGGGTTGCTCCTGTTAAGAAGATGAAGGATCTAAGCAATTTAGAGACTGAAAATGTAAGATTAAATGTTACTGAAGAGAATCACTATCTAAAATTATATAAGATATATAAGATACACATGATAAATTATTAACTTTAAAGTGTTTAATGAGTTTTGACAAAGTTAAACAAGGATAACATGGATAACTGGGAAGCTGCAAAGAGAGTAAAAGAATTGCCATTTTACCTTGCATCAAATTGTGCAAAGAGTAAACAAGTGACTACTAGGGTAGTTACATCAGTTGACAGGAGTAGGGAAGTGACAAATAGCTTGGAGAAGAGAGTCCAAGTTCTTCAGGATGAACTGAGAATGTAGAAGGAGGTCTACAGTCAAATAACGGTTGAAGCTTTTTCTTCTTTAAGAAAAGAAAATGACAGATTGAGGAAAAGACTATTAGAAATACAAGATGAAAATAGGAGATTGAAGAATGGGAATGAAAATGACAGACATATAGAAGCTATAAATACACCACCTCTCAGATTCATTGGGAATGATAGGTCAAATTCGATAGAAAATGAAATTATAAAGAGGACACAAGATCTAAGAAAGAAGCTATTGGATCCAGACCAAAGATATTGTATTTTGAAGAGGCTGTAGATGGAAACTAGTGGATCAACAACTAAATCCAAAAGCAAGAATGAAGAAAGGGAAGAAGAACTAAGATCAAGAAAAAGTACGTCTGAAGAGAAAAGTGGTTGAGAAACAAGATCAAAAAGATTCATCTACAATGCAAGAAGATTCATGTACTTTGTTTGAAGATTCTCAGACTGGATTCAAAATTCCAACAGTGAAAGAGGAAGATGAGATAGAAAAGATAACAATGAATGTAGTAATTGAAGCTGAAAAAAAAGAATTAGAGACAACTAAAAAGGAAAAGAAGTTGAAATAACTTTAGAAGAAATTGAGAAGAAAACACCAAACGTGATGAGAAAGAGGAAGAGGAATATGAAGACAAACATTGGTAGCATAGAGGAAAGTATCAAAATCATAAGGCATGCATAGGTAATGGTAAATAATGGAAGAAAATATTTGAACTTTTATGTATCTTTTACATAAGTAACTAACATATGTTACACTTCAAAAACAACAAAAGAGTTGAACATTCACAGGGTTTGAGAACTTCAAAATAAAAGAGCTACAAGAAGATGTAGATGAAATCATTCAGAATATAGATAAAGTGTAAGGAATTACTTTTCAGTACTCATAGACTAAATACAAAATAGCCATTATAATTAATTTTTAGATGTCTACCAATAACTTAGTCATCGACTATAATAGCTACTTGTTAGAAACTATAAATACATTCTTTGTATAGAAGAGTTGCTCTATTTATAAATTGTAAGTCACATCTTTAGAATAAAACTTTAAGAAAAACAAACAATGTGCATGTCTAGAAGAGAATGGAGATTTGGAGAAGATACATGGTGCACGGGAAATGATCTATCAACACTAGTGTTCAAAGGCAAAAAGACACAATCACCTGTAAGAACTGAAGTCTTAAGTATATATCACTATATTATGGTTTGCTAACTTAAGAGTATGGATTTTCAGGTTATGGATTTCTTTGTTCAAATGATGAAAGAAACAATAAGTAAAAAGATATAGAAGGCATTGTCGTGGAATTATTTGAGCACTTATGTATCACTAAGAGAAACCACCATCACACTAGATTAGAGCAACTTACCGCAATACAATAAAGAATACAACAATGTAATTTGGAATGTTGTTTTTATAGCAGAAGCTGAACATGGTGGTGGCTGCCATTACAATAAAGGAGATCAACATGCTATCACCTCTATTTAATGTACTTGACCCCAAATTTTCACAATGGATATAGTGTTTCAAATACTGAACAAAGACAATCACTAGAACTTGCTTGAGGCAATTCTTAGGAATGGGGTGCATATATCTTACAATTGAATGTCCTAGAAGTCTAGTTCTAAAAAGAAGTCATTAGATGGGTAAGAAAAGGTGAACATTGTTTAATATACTTTTGAATGAAAATGGTGTTGTTTACATAGTATTTAACAATATTTGGTTTTGCATGTAGGTGGGATTTGTTCATGAGTTTTTCAGGGATGTTCTGGAGCATGAAAGTCAAATGTCTCGATGGACAATAGAGTACCATGAATGCCCACAACAATAAGATGATGGTGTTGATTGTGGAGTATACGTTATGAAGTATCTTGAATGCTTGGTGAATGAAAAAAAATGAAATTCACAAGTAAATGTTGGTATGTATGCCCAGAGAGATAATCGTATGATGATTGGGATGTGGCACTAGATATCTGATTTGATAATGATAAAGGCAAGCTTCCAATTTATTTTGTATATTCAGTTATGAGATAATAAATTACATAATAAATGTTTAGAGAATGATATTACTCAATGACGCATGTCTTCAAGTAAGTGACTGTGAAGAATGAGATCATACATATGTTTAGAGTATATACATTCTCATTATGTCCCTGATCGGTTGTTATTGTTGAAGGTTGATAGACAAAAATAACACATCCGATTAGAGTGTGAGGTTATTGATGACTAATTCTCACTAGTCATGATAAGGAAATATCAAACCAAGCACACATATAAATGTTAGAGAACAATGTATAGAACAGACCCACCGTGATACTGACACATGGAATCCATCTTCATGGAAGTCATAGTCAGGTCTCATAGTGATTGTGGTGGTTGTGGTTCTTAGACCTGAAATCACTGCACTCATCCCATGTCGTTGGGTACACCTTGACATCATCAAACTCAATCCTAAAACATGGGTTGTTATTATGGTGATGATTGGGTGACTTTGACACATGGGGATTGACTATGAGTGATAGAGATGGGATTTGTCCCTCCAACATGAGTATGCTATCCAAGGCCTCTTGGTTAGAGAGACTGAGAAAAGTATGGCCATATGCATGTGAGTCAATATGTGATAATGAGCTTACATATATCTCATGCAATCTGTTCTAGTTCAAGGAACAAGATTGAATAATAATGAGCATGACTGCTCGATGCCTCTAGTTTAATCTGGATATCAATAACAAAGGAACTGTACAAACACTTTAACACCATACATAGATTGTCGATTGAACTTGTTCCCCAACTTCCCATTTGCTTAGGTAGCAATGATGTGCAACTAGGCACCACTCTTTGCTTGTGATGTCATAAGTTAGTTATGGACATTCACTGCCAACGTGATATGGGACATATAAGGTCACACACATAGGAACTCATCTAGAAGAGGAGTTTGATTTTGAATGACGATTGAATTGATCACTAAAATGTTTAGGTATTTTAATTCACACAACAAATCATCTGACTAGATTGCCAAACTATCAGTTCAAGTGTTGAAACTGTTGTTTGGAGTGTCCGGCTATTTGATTGTACATTGGTTGGAATTCTGCCTGACCTGGGCTGCAAGATGCCCATCTCACTTGGGCCAAACGACCATTTGGCTAGGTGCGAGATGCCTGTCTGATGCACCAAACACTCGTTTTGGGGGTGCAATTCAATTGCACAAAGGATTGGTGCTGAAGTCAAGTTTAGTACTAATTGGAATTGAATTGCTAACATATGTGCAAAATTTAGAAACCACAAAATGACCATCTTGCTGGGCGAGACAACCATTTAATTACACGTATGTTGTGAAACTTTCAGAAAAGTTAAAAAAATTCAAGATCCTCTTGTCCTTTCCACTCCTACTTTAGTCCCGCATTGGTCGAGGAATGGAAACCCTGACCCTAACCACTCCTATATATAGAGGGGTATTGGGGGCTTCCCATAGTACAACTACTACACAAACAATTGAGAATCAATTGCTCTAAAAATTATTGCGCTCTCTGGTTGTGGTAACCATGAGGGCCCAGGCAAGTCCTACCCGACTAGGGAGGGATAGCCACATGAGATAAATAATTGAGGATCATTGTTGTGGGAGAGCATTTTGGTGACTAGTACACCAACGGAGGGACAACTTCTTCCTATCTATTCCTACAGGACGACATGAGTTCTAGTTGGTCCATGTGGACTACTCTAGAGGCAGGAGTCTGTTGGCTTCTACCAGGAGAGAAACGTCAACTCGTAGCACGTGGCAAGATTAGAGGTGCCACTGCTGCAATTGTCCAAGTCTGCTATCCATGGAGGAGCAGTCAGATGAGTCCAAGTGTGATAAGGAGCTGCGCATACACCGTGTAAGATAGAGTGCACATCTACATAGATGAGGATTATTGCTGGACTTGCTCCAAGACCAAGTATATATCTTTGTGAAACCTTCCTTCCCATTGCATAGTTATTGATGCGATCTGACGGTTAATGGGAAATATATCAGTATTTTTTTGTTTCCGCTGTCTACATGATGTCATATTTCCCTACAGTGGTATCAGAGCCACATCAACTAATTATGTTTTAGGATAATCGATGTGATCACATTTCTGGTTTGATCGAGTTTATTTATTACATGTGATACGAATATTTAAGCTGGTTGATGTGCATGTCTATCTAAGTCACCAAATAAAGAATCTAAAAGGATATATATATATATATATATATATATATATATATATATATATATATGTATGCAATTTACACACGTCGCCATAAAATCATTTTTTATGGTGAATGTAAAGCATGGTTATGGCCAAAACTCCGAATTTGTGTGTTCATGGTTGTGGGTATTTATTCCTGTTGTTAATCAGTCTGTGTATCGAGCCTCCCTCTCCCTTCCAAATGTAAATTAATTCTCTTCTTCCTATTTCCTCTTGAATGTAACTTGACATTTTCCCATATACAATGTAATATGAAATAAGATAGTTTTAATTTATGTTTCAAGATGAGATAATGATCTACATAAAGACAAAATGAATGGCTCGTGAGACGACCTGATCAACAGGAGGACCAAGGAGGCCACACTACAAGAGGACAAACTGATCGATTGGTGGCCCAAAAAATCACCTGGAGGTGTCCAAAAACTGCTTGGACCTGAGAACCAGACGACCGATTTCAGTAGATCCGAACTGAGTGACCAGGAGGTGTGCCGACCGGTTTAAGAGTTGAACTAATCAACCTAGATTGGTTCGAGCATAGATGTTCACCAACAATAGGTTGCATATAATGTGGACCATGGGTGGTAGTAATTCCTTATGGCTCCAAGGATTTAAATTAGATGGGCCATAACCATCACTTGTGTTTTGTATTTATTGCATGTTCTTATTTGTGGTTATGGAATGTATATGATACATACTATATATGTGGTGATTGGATAAAGTATATGTATATACTTATAAATACAAACTCCCTCAACTATAATATCAAGTCTTAGATGCCTTCCATTAGCAATACACATGAAAAGCTTGATCGACCAAAAGTAGATTTGCACAAAGCATGGTGCACCATCTATCTCGTGGAAGTGTGATGGTAGATATGTATATTTGCACAAAGCATGGTGCATATCAATCGTATTTGCTATTGGGTCAGGCTTAACTGGTGACTTTGAGAGCCCAAGCCCAGAGGCATGCAGATGATCATGGAAAAGAGTTGCGTGTATCATCTATCCAAGAGTTGCATGTGATGCAATTGGCATGATGGCCGACCTAAATAATCAGGTTTTGGGAGATCGACAAAAGCCGACTCATGACTTGATGAAATATGGATCTTGGCCCACTAGAATATTGTATGTTGCAATATTCAAAATTGATATTGAGTGCTATCAATTTGAATAAAATAGTGGGAGCAATAATAATTAAAGACCTAATTAATATCATCAAATTTATCAAATTAAAACAAATAATTTTTTTTTCAAAAGTTGCAATATTTCTTTGCAGAATCAAATGTCAAACACAAAACACGTTCAAATTGTGATCAGTCCTTTAGAAGGACAAAATGGGATAAAGTTCCAGAATTGGTTAAGGACCTTGAGAAATGCTCTCATCTATGAGCGAAAGCTCTATGTCCTTGATAGACCAATGCCAGAGGAACCCACTCCAAATGCTTCTAAGACTAAATGGATGCTTAATGGAAGCATGCCAATGATGCCATATACATTTGAATACCTAATGCTATGTTGTATGAACTATGAGTTCCTTGAACAACATGAAAACATGGACATTCTCAAGATGGTAAAACATCCTAAGAACCATGTAAAGAAAAGAAGGTATAATGTCTCCAAAGCACTAATTTGAGTGCAAAATGACAAAGGGCGGTCTGTCCCCCTGTGCTCAATATGATTGGACATGTGGAATGACTGAGATTTCTTTTAGGTCAAGAGTTGACCATGAATATGATTATGCAAGTGTTGCATGAATCATATAGTCAGTTTATCACATGCTTGGCATGTTGATGCCAAATCAAGAAAGAATAAGGACAAATCCATGATGGTGACTAGTGGAAGTGAGTCCTAGGGAAAAAGCAAGGCCAGGAAGTATTCTGAGGCTAAGATGAAGCCCAAGTCTTCTGCACTCAATATATGGAGAAGGGTAAGTGTAAAAGGAATATGTCATTTTCACTTAAAGGATAAAGAAAGACAAAGTGCCACCACTCTCACTTGTTTAGACATCGGAAAGAAATTATCCTCTTCATAGAGGATCTTAGGAAGAAGATAGAGATATAGATCTCTACTTCAGGACCAAAAAAGGAGTAAGCTAGAACTATGCGGAGCAAGGGTTGCAACCTTTATAGTTGGGAGTTGTCATTAATGGGAACATAATAGAATAACAAAATTGTATTGTATAATTGCCAAACATCATATGTTTTGTATGACAAGAACATTATGATCATTTATGGTGATGCCCTATGTCTCATAAACTGTACTTGATAGTTGTAAAGACAAATGTGTATGACACATATATTGAATGACTTGATAACTCAAACATTGGATACGTATAGCATTGTTATCTAGAGCATATAAATGAGAAATGCATTTCTAGAATCCATATGATGGTTATATAGACTCTTTTGGTTATTGAACCAATAGAGACATGCATGTCTTATTTGTTGTGCAATATGACAAGAGTATCTTCACTAGATGTAGTGGAAGATCGACTATTCTACTAGGACTAGTTCATACTGATGTACATAGACCTTTTTGTATGAGTGATAAAGGTAGTTATAACTAACTCATTACATTTACTGATATGATTAGTAGATATTGAAAATTGTATTTAATGAAATACAAGTTTGGATCTCTTGAAGTGTTCAATGAGATCATAAATGAAGTATGTAACTGAATTGGTAAAACTATTCAGATACCTCGATTTGATCGATGTTGAAATACGTAAACCAAGAGTTTGAGGACCTTCAGGGAGATCATGATAGTGTATCACAATGAACTCCACCTCAAACATCATGATGTGTCAGAATGAAGGTATCACAACCTATTAAGTCATGGTGAGATTATCAATAAATTCTAGCTAATCTTAAAATTTCTTTTGGGCACATGCTTAAACACTAAATAGTGTACCGTCTAAAATGGTTTAAACGACACCATATTAGATATGGCATGGGAAGTATCCCGATGAGTCTTTTTTAGTGATTGGGATTGAAAGCTTATATAAGAAAATAGTTTGTTAAACGTCTTTATCTACAAAGAACCTTGTTGAATACTACTTATATTCCATCCTGACAGCAAAGTGTTTGTTTCTAGGATGGCTGAATTCATAAAGGGAACTTAGTTCCAAAGGAATCAGTGGAAGTAAAATTAGAACTCAAAATGTTCGAGATAAATAAGAAAACATTGAACCTAAAGAGGTACAACAAGGAACAAGGAGTCACAAACTATTGTGGAATCTCAAGTTCCTTATCTAAACACAAAACTCATAGTTTTAGTAGAACACCTTGAGTTTGAAAGATTATGATATCTTATAATTCAAGAAGGTGGTAAGTTGATCAAAGCAACGAGTCAACTACCTACCTAGAACGATTGAGGAACTAGATTATGAAAAATGACTTGAGGCCATGAGATCTATGATGGACTCCATGTAAACAAACAAGGTATGACCTTGATGGATCCACATGAAGGGGTAAAACCCATACAGTGCATTTGGGTTTTGTGAGAATACCAACATGGAAGGGTAGATTGGTTGCAAAGAGTTTCAAAATAGTTCAAATTGTTGAACGTGATGAAGCCTTTCACCAGTTACCATGGTTAAATCAATCTGGATGATGCTTGCAGTTGCAACTTATTATGACTATGAAATTCAGCATATGGATGTTAAACCAACATTCCTTATTGGAATAATTAAGAGGATGTGTATATGGCATAGCCTAATGGTTTTATAAATCCATTAATGCAAATAAAGTCGGTAAGTTACTAAGATCAATCTATGGATTGAAGTAAGCATCTCTGAGCTGGAATCTTCTATTTGATAAGACAATCAAAGGGTTCGACTTGAGTCAGAATGAATATGGAACTCGTGATTACTAAAGATTTAGAGGGATCATATTTAATATTCCATGTAATGATGGGGAATAATGTCCTTATCCTGCATGTGTTAAATCCTAGCAAGGAAAATACCTTCTACACGAAGGGTTTAGGCAAAGCATCCTATGTGATAGGGATCGAGGTCTATAGAGATAGATCTGGAAAGCTTCATGACCTAAGTAAGAGCACATACATTGGTAAAATGTTGAAGAGTTCAACATGCAAGAATCAATGAGAGAAAAGGTTTCAATGTTCCATGGAGTTTGTCTCTTAGGAGCCTAGTGTCCCAATTCTTTTTAAGAACAGGAACACATGGATAGATGCCATATGCAATTGGATATATCCTGAATGCAATGTTGTGCACTTATCCTGTTATCTTGTATGTATTGGACATGATGAGAAGATATCCAGTAATCTCATATGTATTGGACATGACGAGAGGATATCCATCCATCTAATATGTATTTGACATGATGAGAAGACATATATTTACCTACCTAGCAATCTCGTATGTGTTAGACATGATGAGAGGGTATATGTCAGATACCGGTGAGAGTCACTAAACTACCATAATGAACATCCTCATGTACTTGTGAATCACTTAAAAGATAGGTTCCTTAGTTATGGTGATAAGGAAGATTTGGATGTAAAGGCTTACACCCATGCAAGCTTCCAAACAAACAAAATAATCACAATCTCAATTTATGTTTGACATTAAATGAGAATTGTAAGCTAGATAGGGTTTTGACTAATGGCAGTTGTTGTAATCTACAAAAGAAGCTAAGTATTTCTACGTTATGAAAATAGCAAAGGATACTATATGGATCAAGAAGTTCATATGGGTGAACTTGTGTGAGGTTCCAAACCATTAATGACACAGTAGAAATACTAATTATAATAATGGAGCTACAAGTTAGGCTAGGAATCTCAAATAGCATACTACGACACTTCCATCTCATATGAGTAGTCATACAATGAAGAGAAGTGAAAATTGCAAAATATCGACTTATAGAAAATGTTGCTAAACCATCTATAAAAGCACTTACACAACAGAAGCATGATGGTCATGTTAGGTCACTCGGGATGATATCAGTGGTTGATTGGCTCTAAGTGCAAAAGGGAGTCTATTGGTATGTATGCCCAAAAAGCTAATCATATGATGATTGGGATGTGGTCGTAGATACCTGATTTGGTAATATAAAGGCAAGGTTCCAATTTATTTTGTATATCTAGTTATGAGATAACGAATTACGTAATTAATGTCTAGAGAACGATATTACACAATGACATATGTCTTCAAGTATGTGACTTGAAAGAATGAGATCATACATATATTAAGAGTATATACATTCTCATTATGTCCCTGGTCGATTGTTATTGTGGAAGGTTGATAGACAAAAATAACACATAAGATTACAATGTGAGTGGATTGATGACTAAGTCCCATTAGTAATGATATGGCAATATCAAACCAAGCACACAAATACATGTGAGAGAACAATGTATCGGACTGACTCACCATGAGAGTGACACATGGAAGCCATCTTCATGTAAGTCATAGTCATGTCTCATAGTGATGGTGGTGGTTGTGGTTCTTAGACCTGAAATCACTACACTCATCCCATGTCATTGGATATACTTTGACATCATCAAACATAGTCTTGAAACATGGGTTTTTATAGCGGTGATGATTGGGTGACTCTGACACATGGGGATTGACTGTGAGTAATATAGATGGGATTTGTCCCTCTGACAAGAAGATGATATATAAGGCCTCATGATTAGTGACGCTGAGAAAAGTATGGCCATACACATGTGAGTCAATATGTGATATTGAGCTTACATATATCTCATGCAGTCGGCTTGGATTCAAGGAACAAGATTTAATAATAATGAGGATGACTTCTCCATGCCTCAAGTTCAATATAGATATCAATGACAAAGGAACTATACAAATACTTTAATACCATACATAGATTGTAGGTTGAAGTTGCTCCCCGACTTTCCATTCACTTGGGTAGCAATGATGTGCAACTGGGTACCACTCTTTGCTTGTGATGTCATAAGTTATTTATGGACATTCACTGCCAATGTGACACGATACCTATAGGGTCACACACATAGGAACTCATCTAAAAGAGGTGTTTGGTTTTGAATGATGATTGAATTGATTACTAAAATGTTTAGGTATTTCAATGCACGTAATGAATCATCTAACAGACTATCAAACAATCAGTTCAATTATTGAGATTGTTGTTTGGAGTGTCAGGCTGATTCTATGGTACATTGGTTGGAATTCTGCCTAACCTGGGCTGCAAGACGCCCTTCTTGCTTGTGCCAAACAACCGTTTGGCCTGGTGTGAGACACCTGTCTCAGATGCACCAAATGCCTATTTTGGGGGTGCAATTCAATTGCACAAAGGATTGGTGCTGACGTCAAGTTGAGTACTAATTGGAATTGAATTGCCAACATATGTGCAAAATCTAGAAACTTTGAAATGACCATCTCACGTGCGAGATAGCTATCTCATGTGCGAGACTACCATCTCGCTGGGTGAAACGTTCGTCTCGTGTGCGAGATGATTGTTTCATCGCACGCAAGTTGTGAAACTTCCAGATTAGTTGCAAAAATTCAAGATCTTCTTATCCTTTCAACTCTTGCTTTAGTCCCGCATTGGCCGGGGAATGGGAACCCTATTCCTTACACCTCCTATATATAGAGGGGTACTCAGGGCTTCCCAGAGTACAACTAATACATAAACAATTGAGAATCAGTTTCTCTGACAATTGTTGTCATCTCTGGTTGTGGTAACCACGAGAGCCCAGACAAGTCCTACCTGACTAGGGAGTGATAGCCATGGAGAGAAACAACTGAGGATCATTGTTGTTTGAGATTATGTTGGTAACTAGTACACCAACAGGAAGGATAACTCCTTCCTATCTGTTCCTATAGGACAACAAGAGTTCTAGTTGGTCAGTGTGGACTACTTTAGAGGCAGGAGTCTTTTGGCTATTCCTAGGAGGGAAATGTCAACTCGTAGTCTGTGGCAAGATCAGAGGAGCCACTGCGGTAGTTGTCTGAGTCTGTTTTCCATGGAGGAGCAGTCAGACGAGTCCAAGTACGACTAGGAGCTGCTCAAACACCGTCCAAGACAGAGTGTGCATCTACATCGATGAGGATTGTCGTTGGACTTGCTCCAGGACCAGGTATATCTTTGTGAAGACATCCTTCCCATTGCATAGTTATTAACACAATCTATTGGTTAATGGGAAATATATCAGTAATTTTTTTTCTGCTACCTACCTAATGGCATATTTCCCTACAGTAAAGATACCCATGCAATAATGGTAGAGATCTTCCAAGGAATGATGAAGAGGGGAAGACTAAAACTAGAAATAGAACCTGCTTGAGATCATGAACTGTCAAAAGGAGCAGGTGGCAACAAGAATGAAGAAAAGTCTGATGATGTTATGCCAAGCCTGAAAACATGGCTTGTGTCAGATTAAGTACAACTTTTAAAAAAATGTAGGAAAAAATGTGATTTTGAAATGATGCTTGAAAAAATGTATATGTAAATTCTAGAAGATACAGTTTGAGACTGAAGTATGTTTTGGGTTGAAAAAAAAATGGTAGTTAGAGTCAGGAGAGAATAGGAGTTCTATGTGTAACGAACCAAAACCTAGCCTCTTGACCCTTATCATATGTCTTGGAGGATATTCAACTTGGTTCTTTGGGTTTTAGCCCAATAAGGATAAAGATATGCACATTAGTAGCTTAATTTTAACCCTAATATGTAATTGTTGAATAAATTACCATAACATGTATGCATGAAAACAAATATGACATAATGCTCTCATGTTAATTTTAGGAACAATAAAATATATCACTGTGATAATGTTGTTTAAGGTATGATGACAAAAGAGATGTTATACAAAGGAGAACTATGAGCTCATCATTGAGAGAAAATGTTGCATTATCTGGATAAATATAGAATTAATAAACTAAATGATATTTGATGTAAAAATAAAATATTTTGGGCATAAAAATCACATATATCGTTGTGGCTGTAATATGGTGATAATAATGATGAAATAATATATTAACTAAAATAATAATGGGCCACAAGTGTGCAACTCATCAAAGGAAGACTAATTGGATAAAAATAACTTGAGATTCGTTTTCCTTGGGTTTGGTTTGGCTTGGAGGCCAAGTTTCATAATTTTAGGATAACATTAAATATATCCATTTTATTTAGAATAAGGGTGTTATGTTGTAAATATCAAATAAAATAATAAATGAATCCAAAAGAGAAAAATAACTTTAGGTTCGAAATATACACATTAAAATAAGCCTATGTGTGAATTTTCATCTAATTTGGACAAGCTTAAATATTTAGGTGATTTTAGGAGAGAGAAAGTGTGTAGAACCTTCAAAAGATCAAATAATGTGACAAAAAAATTCAACATATGAAATTAAAGGCATATTCATGTCCAACATATTTAATTTGACTTGTGGGTGAAGTTTCATCAAATTTGGATAATTCTAGAAGTCTCAAAAGAGTTAGGAAAGATAAAATAAGAATTACTTCAAAAGATTTAAATAAAATATAAGTCTTGAAAAGCAAAATTAATGCCAAAATTGGATTCTACATATCTCATTTGTCCTAGGTGTCAATTTTAGCTTTATTTGAGTTTTGTTTGAGTCCTCAATTGGTTTAGAAAAGAAAAGTAATTAATATTTACATTTTTTCCATTTAATACTTTGGTTAGATTTGGTTTCCCGATTTCAAATGTCTCACCTATTTTACCTATGCAGATTGTCTCTCGGTGTTTGATTTTAATCGGGCAGTAACTGTGTTCTCTTCTACCCAGTTCGTTTTGGAAACCAGGCGAGCATCACCTCTCTTCCTCCAATGCTTCTCTCCATCACTTTCCCTCATCCGTCAACATTTCCCTCCGATTTCTTATCCTATATCTTCCTCTCCCTATTCCACCCCCTTGGTCCCCAGTCTCCTATGGGTTTGTCCCCTATAAACATCCCAACCACCTCGTCCTACCCACTCCTTTGCTTCTTCTCTATTTTTCTCTTCTTTCCCTTTTTCTCACCACTGTAGGTCTTCAGACCTTTTCCATAGACCTCTCCGATCTTCGTGTAACCTACAAGAGTCTACACAATATGTTTTCTAGAATTCCTCCAACTCCAAATGGCTCCTCCTATCATTCCCCCATAAACCCCCTATCATGCCGAAGGACCTGAGTTGGGGAGCGATGTTTCCAGCCGTAGAAGGGCCTAGAGAGGACTTGGAACTCTTCCTTCAGCCTATGCATAGGTTTTTAGGCCTTCTATTCATCATTTACTGTGTTAATTAACTGATTTCCCAACTCTTCTCTTCCCTCATCAGATCTGACCCCTTTTTGATCATACTCTTTGCTCTTTCCTTTATAGTTAGCTCTTTGTTTTCATGATGGTCTCACAAACTTGTATCGTTCATTTTTCATGGTTTTTCTAAGTTGTCTCATCATTTTCCCATCCTACAAGAACCCTAACAACTATGTCGGGAGGAGGTTCTTTGCTAGATCGAGGAAGAATAAATCATTTTTTATATATTTGTCAGTGGTGCCCTCATCTTACCTTTTTCCTTTGGGGTCTACCACATGGTCAATTTCGTCTTTTGTTGGCTCTGAGTTGCGTTACCTGGAAGTAGATTTTTTGTTGGGATGTACACTTGTGGCCACTTTTGAGTGGTCCACATTGTTGGGTTACCCAGGTAGACATGTCTGCATATGTTGATTTTGTTTACTTCTGATTGACTGAGACTTCAAAAAATGATAACTTTTAATTGGACAGTCAGAAAATTAAATAAAAATATGTGTCTAGATCAAGAAATAACTCTCTATCTAATGGTATTAATTTCATCACCTCAATCCAAACAAATAAATATATGATTTTAATGGATGTATCTAAAGGGTCTAATTTCTAAAATACATAACAATTAATCCATAAGTACAAAAAATAAAGTAAAATATGTTATGAACTAAGAAAAATATAATTCAAATATTTTCATAGCCTATATCAAAAGGCAATTTTTAGGGTTTTCAGTATTACTGTTAAGTTAACCCTAATTCTACATATATGCATCATAGGTGCTTTGGAGACCTAGACTTGGATCTAGGACTTACTTTGGACTTGTTTAGACTCTAAAATAAGGTATGTTTGCATCTCCTATTATTCTTTTTGAGCAGTTGACCTATTTTCTTTTTTCTCTTGGTCCTATGGACACTAGCCTACACATAATCTATTTTTCTTTGAAAATTATGTTTCATGTAAACTACTTTATTTGTACTGATCTTATTATCATATTTGGACATTCTTTTTGTATCTTTTTATACATTGTTCATGTTGGAACAATAGTTGATGATATGTGATATCTTTTTCCCACTTGTGAGGTGGATGCATATGTCGATCACTTTTGTGGTGAGTACTTTTGTATAATCTGACTATAATTTCTACTTGCCTCTACATTAAACATGCTATGTGATTCAGTAGCACTAGATTAGTGTAATTTCTTTAGTTTTTGGAAGTATTCCCCTATTATTATTAGGATGGAGGTGGTGATTCCCCATACCCAGGATTCATGTTTATGAGGCTTGACTGACTTTATATATATATTTGGAAGTTTGGTTTTGTGCCATTCTCTATCAGGATTCAAGTTTATGAGGCTTGGCCTCCATTGTCTTTACATTGTTCTAGGACTATGTTTATCTCACATGCATTAGGTTGTTATTAGGATGATGGGTTTTGTGCCCAAATATTACGTGTGCTTTTGTGGCACCACTTTTAGTACTGATTTTATGGCAAGTATTTCCTTTATCATATGATGGTGATTCTTTCCTCTTATGCCCTTTTTGGCTAGTACTTTTCTCTTTCATGGGAATCCTTTTTCACTTGATGTCCTTTATTTCCTTATATTGCTCAATTTCCTTTTAGTATGCACATACCAACCTTTTTGCTGATGTTATATATTTTTATCTTCTTGCTGGGGTATGCTTCCGATCCTAGGTGAAGGACTTGGATGATATTGCTTGAAGACTTGAACTTAGATTAGGGATTTAAATCTTGGAGACAACTTGATATGGCCTAGATTTCCCTCTACTTAGATCCATATGTTGTATCTTACATGCAATCCCTATGACAAAGATTATGATGCACTTTTGTAATATTTTGTAAAGAGTTGAATATAGTCTTTATTTTTAATCCTCTGCTACACTTTGGTTGTTTTGATTGCCATTAATTATGATTTGAAAATTTTACACCCACTCCAAGATACCTTTTGGGAGTGTTTGGACTGAAGGTTCTATTCGTCAAATTTTTAGTAGGGAGTGGATCCCCTCTAGATCCTGCACCTTACACTATGGGTTTATGTTTATGCAGATGTTATGGTTCTAATTACAGTAAAATGTATGGGCTTGATGCTTTTTGTATGTAGTTTCAACTATTAGTTTGATGTTCGTTGGATGGTCTTGTAACTTTATCTAGTTGGTGTTCATATAGAAGAGAATTACTATGTATGGCATGTTGTATCACAAGTCATATATATGAAGATAATGATTGTGATCAACGTCAACAGGTGCTCATTCCATATAATAAGTTACTCTCTGATCTGAAGAGTAAATACATGAAATGTAAAGTAACTAAGTGAATAGAAAGTAACTATGAGAATGATAGAGTAATAGTCCAAACTGAAAAATAATTCTATGTACTATAGAGTAATTATTGAACATATAAAGTAACTATTCATCAAAAAAGTAACAAAAGATCCTGAAATGTATATACCACAAAATTCTTATTAAGAATAAAACTATTTGAACATAAGGTTTAACATTTTTTTTTATACAGAGGATAAAATAACAAAATTTCCTTCCAAATATGCATTGACTATATGAACTGAAAAGTAACTCTATCAACCTTAAACTAACAACATGATATACCTAGTAACTATATCAAATTGAAAGTAACATTGTGGCTGAAAACATAACTGTTGGACATTATTAAGTAACATTAGGTACACAAGAGTAACATAGATTTCTACAATGTAACAAAAAGTGATTCTTCTCTTTTCAGAACGACCTTGTTCAATTAGAACAGTCCTATTAAGAAATGATGAGTTTCAGAATGATCAACATGTTCATAAGGTTCAACAAATTCTTGTGATTGTTGCTTAATAACAATGATTATTCTAGCTATAAAGTAAGAATGTGAAAAAATATAAATATGACAACTAAAAGTAATGCTTTGAACACAAAAGTAGATGTATCATGTAAAATGTAACTTATTGAACTGGAAAGTAACTTAACAATCCAAAATGTAACTGTGTAAATTACAATGTAACTATCAGATGTATTTATTAAGTTTGGGTCAACAACTGTAAGAAATAGTTACAAAAAGTAACAACAAGACGTTCTTGATAACAACATAACTATATGAAGATTACATTACATAATTATTGTGCTGCAAATGCTAAATAACAAAGTGTCATATTTCTATTTATAAAATAAATCTTTGAACATTTAAGTAACTATATGAACTCAAAAGTAACAAGAACAACTCAAGCATAACATGTGCACCCATAATATATCATATTAACACAAAGAGTAACTATATGGCACAAAAAGTAACCTTTTGACATAAAAGTAAGTTTATGATTGAACTGTAAAATAATTAGCCTAATCTTGAGCAAGGACTTGTTTGTAGCAAGAAGGATTTCTCAAATCTGATACCAAATAATGGAAATAGGAGAAACAAATTCACAAATGTGATTTGTAACAAAAAATAAAGAACATATCACATGCTCACCAAACTTTAAAGAATATTTAACATATATTTGAATTCAATGCATATTCAGCTCCATAGAAAAGAGTAACAATAAAATTGAAGTGTAATCAAATGTGAATTGCAACTGTCACAAAGTAAATATGAACTATTACATGTACATCAAGTTTTGACATGACTCATACACTAAACAATTAGATAACATTACATTAAAACAACTCAATAATCAACTCCAATAGCAGAAGTAGAAGCAGATCCGCTTCACAATGCTAACATTAGAAGAAAGATTAGAAAAAAATACAGTGGAGTAGGGAGCTTCATTACAGACAGCCATGACAAGTAACACATCAATTAGGAATACCACAATCCAAAAAAATATCTCCATGTATAGAAGAGTAAGCATGAGAATAGAAAAATAACTATGTGAACTAAAAATTAATTTTGTATACTGGTAAGTAATTATTGGACATATATAGTAACTCTAGGTCAAAAAATTAAAAAAAGGTTCTGAATGGTAACTACAAAGGAACACACATAAACCAAACAAAGAAAGAACATACTCAGTTCTACACATAAACCAAACATAAAGAAAGTTAAAACAACAATTATGTAGATTTGCAAAATATATCTGCTTAGTAGAAAACACACCCACCTATTTATTTGAAGGAAAGTCTCTGCTATCATGATTGACACTGTATTCTAAGAAGTTTATACATTGTCTCACTTTAGATTGGGAAATTTCAACTTCAGATCTATACCACACATCAGTCGCTCTAGGTCTTCCTTTATTATGGAAATACTAGGAATGTTGAACTTGACATTAGAAGAAGCTATATTAGAACCAGTTACACCACCAACAACAACATCTAATTCTAACAACTCCTTCCGCAAATCAATGAGCCTATCATGAAAAACATCTACAATGTTGTTCCTGCACGCTATATTCACAACTGAATTCCAAGCAAAACCTAGCTGAAGTGCACCTCCAGTGGATGAATGCATAACATATACTTTTCCAAAAACCAAAGGGTGGGTGATCTCTATATCCCTGCTCTACCTCATATATACATACATATATACATATATATATAATATATACATATATATATACATATATATACATAATATATATATACATACATACATATATATACATATATATATGTATGTATGTATCTATATATATGGCTAAAAGAATTGTGTACCTGAGTACATGCAGCTTACATTTACCCATCTTCATTTGTGATTATTACAAATGTAAAAAAAGTAATCCAACCTTATGGATGTTATGCATGCCCTTAGATAATGTGTATAAAAAATCACTTCAAATTGATGTTCCTAGATCATCAAATGAAAGAATAAACATATTTTCTAATCAACGGTAAGTTGTTGAAATTGTAAAAACCATTGAATGATATATTACTATATCTCATGATATACACAAGTTAAGGTTGAGATTTTTTGAAAACATGTAATCTTTTGAATGTTGATTAAATCCATAAGGTTGGATTGAGTAAATGTATTTCACATTTGTCACTTTCATGGCCGGTACACATAAATTGCATGTACCGATTGGTATGCACTTCCTAACCTTTTTATATATGTATGTATATATATATATATATATATATATATATATATATATTAGTAGATGAATATGTCTTCAAAAAATGAGGACAAATAGAACCACCAACACGATAGACCTCAAACACACCTTCATCATAAGTATCCTTCACGTTATACACCATACTTTGATGAACTTCAGATTGAAAGATCTTTAAAATAGAATTGGTGTATATACGCTCCTCCAAAGTCCACAATGAACCCAAAGACAGATTGTTGTACTCGTCATCAAAATCCTTGAAATTGTTTATCTCCCGCACATGAGAATAAGAAGTCTCCAAGCTACAAACAAGTTCATAGACTATTTGTTTTGCTGTTGATGTGGCTTCTAATGAATGCATTAAGGCTCTCTTTCTTTAGGTTGTCCTCAAGACACTAAAGAAAGAATCCTGCATATAACATGGAACCCACTGCCACCGCATGACATACATCACAAAACCAACTAATGGAAAATAAGTCATTCTATTCAACTACAAAACTCCATCTCTCTTCAAAATTGTCTGTATAATCTACATTCTAGATACAATCATTCAAAGCACTAATGATTTGATCCTTATTAGGTACTCCACTAAGTTTAGAGGGGAGTTTCTATAGGATGTGCCAGCTACAAATACTTCCATGATGGAAAAGTAGTAATGATTGCAACATTCGTTTCTGGGTCTTAATCAGTTATGATGGAGACATGCTTTTTGCCAAAAAAAATTAAATATTGATTGAAAACCCATAGAAATGACTCATACTTCTCATCCAACAACATGGATGAACAAAATAACAGTATTTTACGATGGTGATCAACACCACAAAACATTCCAAAAACCATTGAGCACTTATTGGTACGCTAAGTGGTATCAAATACAATGGCATCACCAAAGAGCACACACTCATCAGCAGAAGTCCAGATCAGAACAAATGTGTCAAGCAACCATCAGAAATTTTTCGATACATATAAAAGAATTTAGAATTCAAGACTTTGAAGCTTGAAAAACAATCTAACACCATATCCACATCATATTTAGATGACTCCTTTCTCTTTTTACTGAGGTGTCCATGAGCTTGTCTACTTGTAAATGTCAACTTTTCATAACCACCAGACTCAGTTGCTATTAATACAAGCTGTTTAGAGACATGAGTATTTTCTTGAATCATAGAAGAAAACATCTTTTTTTGAGTTTGATCAAGAGAAGAATTACAATTCAAGTAGCGCAAGTGAGCATCATCGACAAGATCGTGACTATGTTCATCAACAAAAGCAGTAACAACCCATTTAGATGAGGACTTGTCTAGTGTAAATTGGATCATGGCTTTGCACCCACACCTTTTCACAGAACTATTATGATTCATGGTTAACTTCTCATGTAGATCACCGACTATATCACAAAGAGGGCTCAAAAGACCTTTGGATCTCTTAGAATGACTAATATCATCTTTCTTATCACAAACCAAATCTTTAGCAAGCAAAGTCTTGGTACCTCGTCCATAACAATTGTCATCTTTCATATTTTGAATAAAAAGATATACCATCATCTAAACTTCCAAATTCAAGTCCAATTCTAGGGACATCAGCCGAGGACATAGTATCAACATTAACAAATGAATAAGACTAAATAATATCATCATCACAATAATCTTATCATTTTTAGCATCAATATCAAGACTATGAACCATAATAGAAATAGCCTATAGGAGAACCTGCATAAAAACAATGCTTACATGATTGATGAAAAGACATACAAAATTTCATTTCAGAAAACATAAAAAGGGATGAGTATTTTTGGAATAAAATAGATAGAAAATACACCCATTTCATGTACATACTCATCCAACTACGTTTTAATATAAATTCATTTCAGACAATAGAAAAATAACAAATTTAGTAACTACCTATATGTATTACAATAATTGATGACAACAACTGCATTACAGTTACTAATCATATTAAGTAGTATTTTAGTAAAATGACCCCCATGTTTATAAACGACTCGAAAGTACACTGCATATCTGAAAACAATTACAACAAGGACAAGTAACAACAACAACTACAAAGTAACTATATGAACTTCAAATTCACAAAGTGAACAACAAAGTAACTATTTATTGAATAAAGTAATAGTCGGTAAATAATGGTAATTGTTTACATATAGTAACTCCAATGAAAGAAAAGAAACTATTAAGACTAAATGTCTTATTTAGAGACCTAACTATGCATCAAGTTTTATTTAAGATCCGGCAGAATGAAAGGTACTCAAGAGGAATAAATAGAATTGTCTTCAGATTAGGAACTTAAAAGACAAAAACTCAAGAGGAAGCTAGATAGAAAAAGGATGTGTGAATGAAACAGGACAAGATGGAGAACCTGATTCCCCAAAAGGTTAATAACCTTGACAGATAGGGAGAAGGTCTGGGAGAGGCATGGGATGCTTCTTACCTGGTTGTCACCTGAGCAACGTCATCATCATAAATGTCTACAATCTAGGCCACCTGCACCTCCCCCTCCCACCCCCAACAAAATGTCCTCAACCTAGAAATTAGGGATGCGGGAAATTAGGGATGTTCACAATCTTTGGGTGCGGGAAATCATTGTCGAGGTGGTCAATGATCACTGTCTTTGGATGTGGGAAATCAGGGATGGAGGACCCCAACCTGTTCAGGAAGATGGCAGAATCAAATAGAGCAGGAGCCAAATGAAAAGAAGCGCGAGCCGAAATGAAGGAAGCGGAAACCAATATTTAAAAAATTGCCACGACGTCTTTAGAAACGGACAACATAGCTATAGTACCCGCATAGGCATTAAATGAATAATATATATATATATATATGGGATTAGAAGAGAAAATTTTATTTCTTCTCTCCCATGGCCCATGGGGGAGGCCAGAAGCATTGGAGGGTAGTAGGTCAAGAAATACTTGTCCATGTAGTTGGAACCTAAACTCCTTCATTACTTGCCATAATAAATTTAACTGTACCATCATTTGTTGGCATACACACACATACACATACACACACAAATATATATATATATATATATATATATATATATATATATATATATATATATATATATATATATATATATCATTTGTTGTCCATGTGGGTAGTTAGTATTTTACTACCTATATATCAAAAAAAGTATCTATTTGGTCAAAAAGTAATTGTTTCACTAAATAGGTAAAAATAGACATAATACACAATAAATATTCTGGAATATATGTAACTACACACCAATTACAACTCTAACTACTATACATGTAATATAACTATTGAGAAGGTAATGCAACCTTGTACCCGTATAAAGTAAAAAACTACAAAAAGCACATATTTATGTACCTGGTAGGTACCACTACATGTATTAAAGAGAATCCCATATATAAGTATATAAATATTTATATGTGTGCGTGTGTATATATATAATTATATATATACATACATACATACATACCAACATATATGCATATATATTTTTATATGTACATATATGTAATATATATATATACATATATATGTGATTTATTCATTGCTTGTGTGGGTAACAAGTACATGGTTACCCATTCATCAAGAAAAGTAATTATTTGGTTATGAAAGTATTGATGTCGACATTAAGTAACTATTTTGTAAAAAAAGTATCTATTATATTGAAAAAGAAAAGGGGCAAATTTTACAGTAAACATTAAGTTAATCAATTGAAAAAGATGTAACTATACATCTATACCAACTGTAATTATTGTGCATGTAATGTAACAATTTGAAAGATGATGTAACCCTATTAATATGTATTGTAAAAAAATACAAAAAAAGAAATTGTTTCCTAGAGCTGGTGTCTATTAGTGCAGATATAAATAACAACACACACACACACACACACACACACATATATATATATATATATATATATACATAAATATATGTATAAATATGTATTTATATGTATACACACTCTCACACACAAATATATATATATACATACATATATATATATATATATATATATATATATATATATATATATATATATATATATATATATAGATACACACAAACATATGTTTGTATACAGATGTATACTTTTATACTCACCATATCACTTTAAAAAATTATCATTTCCATATGATTCATCATTTAGTAACACCAAGTCCCTTGTGTTGATACTAAATTTTCGCACCAAATCAACGATCAAGATGAAATGAATAATTTTGCTAATAGTGGAATGCAATCTCATTATCCCACATTTTCAAAAAAAATTTAGACCATTTCAATCCATCCATTTAACCATTTGTTGTGTTTTGGATGTTCACAACTAAATGATATTATTACTTTAGATTGGTGTAGAATGTGCATCCTAATCAAGGCTTTTTAGCTACCCATTCCCATTTTAAGCCTAATCCTATATTAGTTTCCATGATTATTGTGGAGACCATCCTTTTGATCAAAACCCTAACATGACCATTTTGGAAATATCCAAACAAAATCAATCTTAAACATACACAACAAAAAATCATATAGAAATCCTAAGTGATTTCCCCCCAAAATAAATACACATATAAAAATATTGAGTAAAAAGATTTGCTCGATAGCATTGACAGTTGGATGTCTCACCAGATGGACGAGGAACATATCACTTAGTTTTGAAGCTAAGACCCACAAATCATGTTTCAAACTTATCAAACCAATATAACACCATTCATAATTACTTTAGTTATCCAAAAGATAACAACAGATTTGATGAAAGATGTGATAGGTGAAGACCTGAAACCATTTTTGTTATTCACATCAGAAAGATTACAATGAGGTCCATATAAAAGAAGATAGAACATTTTACTAAACCAATTCACACTTTGCAGCTTCAACAAATGGTCTAGAAAACATCATATGTCATATTTCATAGACTTCCCATTTTACACACATAAAAGTGTGAGTACATCGAAACTCTACAGTGAACAATTTTTTGTCTTATTAAACTTGCTTCATCTTGGTCTTTTTTCTACTTTCATTAGACCAAAAAACACATGAAGCAACCACATGAGACTCATAAAGAGTCCTAATGAGAGAGAACTCTCACCATCAAACACACAAAAAAGCAAAGTAAATGTACACTCTATATTGACTTATTTTGTTCTTTATTAAATATTTTTATCTCTCCCTTTATGATGCTTTCATTAGAACTAAAGACACATGGAGAAAACATGGAAGACTCATAATGAGTACCAAGGAGAGGAGAACTCCCACAAATATATATAGACATGTGTTGGAAGAATAATATTCTAATTAAAATTGAAACATCGACAACCAACTTCCATATTGGAAAATTAAAAAATAGAAAAAAACTACATTCCTAACCCCCTATATCTACTTTAACTTACATATCATGCCTAGAACTTCATATCTCAAATCTAAAATTTGAACCTCATGGCATCCTAATACAAAATAAGGTTCTTACATACAAAAAATGATTGCACCTCCAACATGCAATTGGTTACACTATTCAAAATGCCATTTATATATCCTATAATAAATGATCCTTAAATATAATCCTTATACTCTTCTACATTATATGGAAGACTCCTGTGCTAGTTAATTTTGAGTGTACCAGTGAAATTACAAATTTATGACTACAAAGTCCCTAAGCCCCTCAAAAGAATCAAAGGAGTATCTTATGATCGAGTTTCAACCAATCCCTAGTCAAGGTGGGTATATGGAGTAGGATCTTGTCATGAAACTATTTATTGCCCTAAGTCCACACTTCTGATGGTTACATAGCCAAAGGCGAGTGAACCTAGGTGTTCATCCCTATCCATGTATTTTCAAAGTGTTAATGTAGAAGCATAAAAGCTTTGCATGCATGAATAGATAAAAATATTAAAGCAACAATATAATATCAACATTCAAAAAAATATATTAAGAAACATTATTATATTACATGATTCTGATTATATATTCAGAGTACAATTTATACAAGTTAGCTCATGTACACTAGCTAGGATGTTACAATAAGTATACCTAAAAATGTGATCACAATCCATCACCTCCTAAGCTCTCTCTGAACCTAAAACATATGTGAAACAAGCGAGACAACACACAAGGTGTTGTATACATGGCATATATATATATATATATATATATATATATATATAAGTAAACAAACAAGAAATAACTAAGTAAATTACTTAGCAAAGCAAGAACCCATGATTTAGTCAATATACTCCTTTTGTACCAACAATATCATGTGTCATAAGGCCTTTCACCAATTTCCCATTAGAAGGGTCCGTGAGGGTGCTCAAGATTAACTAACTCTATACATAAGGGACCTCACAGGAATTACCAAGATCAAACCATTGTATCAACACGGTCCACCCTATATTTACAACTCAAATAAGATGCCCAACCTTGTGTCCTTATCTAGAGACTACATGCAGGAGCACAAGGTTGGTATAACAAATATCTATATTATGTGTTTTAAGTTATAAAATCAACAAGGAAAACATCGAGTAAAATATTAGAATACTACATGGAAATTTTTTTGCAAGTAAACAAGCATTCATACATATCATTGTTCAAGAATTAAAGCCATAGTCATATAACTATTAAATCTGATACCTAATTTAGAGGTTTCCTACCTTATCCTTTACCATCTCTATCATAGATATCACTTGATTAAAAACATGATCACATACATATATTAGATTCTCATCATCAAACCTAGATAGCTCCATTTCAGGGTTAGTTAGTTCATTATGATATTGCCACCATTACTTATGTAACATGTTACAATTGGACTTATTGATTCTTTATCTTAGGTTATTACTATTACTCTGAATGTTATAATTCAATACCTTATTATATCAATTAACCCTAATGTTCAACACATTATAAATATTAGGATTTCATGTTATATTAAGGTCATCATCATACAACATGCATTAGATGCATCATTCTGACCTCAAAATTCTATGTAAGGGTCAAGGTACTAAGATGAGGTTAACATTGAATATTACATATTTATTGAGTAATGCCATTTTCAGTGTATTTTATTTTAGGGTTATCAAGTCCAAACTTAGGGTTTCACCTTTCTTAGCTTCAAACTAAATGTAATCATATTTTGATATTTTTCTAGTGATCAATGGGTCATTATATGCTTCACACTCAATTTTCATATTTTTTGACCATTTATCTAAATTCAAGGATTAAAATACAATTTTATGAAACTAATTGTATTTTAATGCAAAAGAGATGAAAACATTTAATATTGTTCAAATCATAGTTCATAAATGTGACCCAAACATTTTTGTGATTATAATATAATTATCTAAGAATTTATATCAATATTATGTCATTTATATCATTTCGTCTTACATATCAAAACCATATGTATAACTATTGGGAAATCCGGGTGAAAGATAAGGCAGTAGAAACAAATATTTTAATGCTAATTCCCTAACTAGCAGATCACCTCATCAAAAATGTATTTAGGAAAGGAGTTTTCTAGAGATATACCTGGTCCTGGAGCAAGTCCAACAACAACTCCTATTGTAGTAGTGTGCACCTTTCTTCAAGTTGCACCTGTACAATGTCAACATCAACCTCTTTGGTTGATCACCATGGACGTCAGTTGACTGCGTCCTCCTAGCAAGCCAAGTTCATCTTGCCTCTAGAGTTCTCCATGAGGACCACCTAGAACTCGAGGTTTTAGTATGAGGGCCAAGAAGAAGGAGTTGTTCCTTTGAACGTCAGTGTGCTAGCACTGATTTTCTCTCCCAATTGTCTCTCCCTTGCTATCCCTCCCTTTGATGGGTAGGACTTGCTCATGGTCTCTATTGGTTACCAAAAACAGAGAGGACAAAAATTGTCAGAGCTTATTGTTGTACCTGGGAAGCCCCCAAAACCCCTCTATTTATAGGTGTGCCAAGATTAGGATTGTCCATCTGGGAGTCGAAGAGATGACTTTTTATGATTTTTTTGGAACCCGTGAATGATGAACCAATTAGTTCACTGTCCAACCGATCGGTTCAACCCTTGAACTGATTAGTTCATAATGTTTCATATTTGCAAATATTTTGGATTTTAGTATGTGATTAATACACAATCATGACATCTACATCAACCATTGATCCAATCCTTGATTGTTAAACTAGACAATCCATATGATGAACTAGTCATTTCACTTCATGTAATGGTCGTTTTATGTCAGGAAAAGGATGTTTACCTTTTAAAATGATCATTTCATATGTGAAATGGTCATTTCATATGTCCATCTCAGGAAAAGGTTTTTCTAATTGTTGTTTGTGTTAACCTGACACTTGAATCAGTTGGTTGAATACTTGAACCGATCATTTCACAGTTCCATCAGTCAATTTGCAACCTCAGTTGTTCAAATTGAATACTTAAACACTTTTGTAATCAAGTTAAACATCATTCATGATTAAAGTCCTATCCCAAGTGCATATTATGCTTGTGACCCTACATGTCCCAAGTAACATTGGCAATGAATGTTCATAATATATTTATGACATCACATGCAATGTGCGGTATCTAAAAACATATCATTGCTAACCAAGTAATTTGGAGAACAACTGCAACCTACAATCTGTGATTAGTGTTACCATAATTGCATAGTTCCTTTGTCTCTGATATCCAGTTGAACTTGAGGATTGTCATCCTCTAAATGTTCTATCCATGTTCCTTGAACTAGAGCAGATTGTCTGAGATTCATGTGAGCTCTCATATCATATATTGAGTTACATGAGTATGTCCATGAATTTCTCAGTCTTGTTTATCAAGTGGGATGGATATCAATCCATGTAGGAGGGACAAATCCCATCTACATCACTCAAACTGAATCCCCAATTGTTACTAAGTGCCTGAGAATCACCTTTATGACAACCTTTATTCAAAGTCATGTTGGATGATGTCTAAATATATTGAATAACATGTGATGAGTGTAGTGACTACATGTCTAAGAACCACAATCAACACTATCACTATGAGAGTTTATTAGGACTACCATTCCATGGTCTCAATGTATCACTCTCAAGGTGGGTTTGTCTGATACACTATTCTCTAACAAGTACCTATGTTCTTGACTTGGTATCACATTTCATGATTAATGAGACTCTGTCATCTGTCAACACACACTCTAGTCTTATGTATTAATGTTGTCTATTTTGTTTCTGTAATAATATCTGACTATGGACATAATAAGAATGTATACACTCTTCTCATACATATGATCTCATTGTTCAGGTCCTCAACCTAAATACATATGTCATCGAGTCACATAATTATGTAGACATCTATTATATATGTGTCATTATCTCATTGGAATAGCCAAAATTACCATCATGATTATCAAATCAGATATCAAATTCCCCAATACAATCCTCATATGATTGGCTCTGTAGCCATACATACCAACAAACTCCCACTAGAACTTAGAGATAATCACCCACGAATATTATTTCAAGTAGTCTTAATGTGTCCATCATGTTTCTACTAGGCAAGAACTTTTATAACGGGTTAGTAACGTTTGGTTGAAGTCTGTATTTTGCAAGTTTTCACATGGCCTCGATGTATGACTTCTCGTATGATATGGAAGTATCATAGTATGATATTTGAGATTCCTTGCCTATCCAGTTCTCCATTGTTGTCATAGTATGTCTACTTTGTCATTAGTGGTTGGAACCTCCTATAATTTCTATGAACTTCTTGATCCATACAATATCTCTTGTTGTTCTAAAAATAGCAAGGTACTCAACTTTCTATTGTAGAATCAACAATTGTCTCTTACACATAACTTTTCTAGCTTATAGTTCTATTTTGAGGTCAAACAAAAATTTAGATTGCAATCATTAATTTTATTTGTCATTTTAGAAGCTTGAATTGGTGTAACCCATTAAACCCAACTATACCTTATTACCATAATCAAGGAACAAATCCTTTAATGCTTCTCAAGTACTTGAGGATGTTCTTATGGAATTCCAGTGACTTTCACTGGGATCTGATAGATATCCACTTGCTATTTCACTTAGATGCGAGATAACGAGATGATATCATTACATTGCATACATGATAGGTCCAATTGCGAATGCATATGGCATATCACTCATGTTTTTTTCATTCTTCACATGAATTAGGACACTGGGCTCTTGAGATATTAACTCCATGGAATATGGATAAGTTTTCTCTCATTGAGTCCTGCATGCCGAACCCCTTTAGCATATTTCCATTATATGTTATCTTACTTAGGTCATGAAGCTTTCTAGATCTATCTCTATAGATATCAATTCCTATCACATAGGGTGTTTTGCCTAAAAACGTTATAGAGAAGGTAACTTTCATGCCAAGTTTTTAACATTTATATTATAAGGATGATATTCCCCATCATTATGTGGAATATAAATATGCTCCCAACAAATTCTTCTAATCACAATTTTTATCTTCATTCTGACCAAAGTAAAACTCTTGGACTATTTTGTCAAATTGAAGATTCCATCTCAGAGATACTTGCTTCAATCTATAGATTGACCTTTGTAACTTAAAAACTTTATTTTCATCAATGGACTTATAAAATCTTCAGGCTATGTCACATACACGTCCAGATAATTATTCCCATTATGGAATGCAATTTTAACATCCATATGCCAAGTCTCATAGTTGTAGTAAGCTGCAATAGCAAGCATGATCATAGTGTATTTAACCATGACAACTGGTGAAGATTTCCTCATGTTCATCATCTTGAACTTGTTTGAAATCTTTGTAACCAATCTACCCTTCGTTGTTGGTCTTCTTCTTGAAGATCCAATTGCACCATATGGGTTTTATCCCTTTAGGTGGATCCATCAAGGTCATACCTTTGTGGTTAATAGAGTCCATCTTTGATCTTATGTCTTCAAGACGTTCCTCATACTCTGGTCTTCAATAACATCTAGGAAGATTGTTGGCTCATTATCTTATGACCAACTCACCGCCTTTCGATTTATAAGATATCATAATCTTTCAAGCTCAATGTGTGTTCTACTAGAACTATGAATTTTGTGTGTTACATGAGGAACTTGATATTTCCACAACAATTTGTGATTCTCCTTGTTCCTACTATACGTCTTTAGGTTCAATGTTTTTCTTGTTGGTCTCAAACTTTTTGAGTACTACTTTTCTCCCACTAATTCCTTCAGAATTAGATTCCCTTTAGGAATACAACCATCATGTTAACAAACAACTTTGTTGTTGGATTGGAATAAAAAGTAATATTCAACAAAATAAACATTTATGTGATTTGTGAACAAAACCTTTTAAGAAACTATTTTCTTACCTAGGTTTTCATTCCTAATCTATATAAAAGACATATCAGGACATTTCCCATGCCATATCTCATATGGTGTCTTTTGAACCAATTTTATATGGTACACTATTTAGTGTAAAGCATGTGCCAAAAGGAAATTGGAAGATTAGCTAGATTCTTGATAATTGCACCATGACTCATGGTGTGATTCCTTCTTTTTGATACATTATTATGATACATTATCATTATGTTTCAGGTGGAGTTTATGATACACCATCATTGTCTCCCAAAATGTTCTCAAACTCTTGGTTTAAAGTATTTTCATTTCGATCATGTCAAAATGTTTTAATAATTATACCAAGTTGGTTAAGTACTTCATTCATGATCTTCTTGAAGAATTCAAGAAATTCATAATTGTATATCATTAAATACAAACTGGAATATCTATTGGGATTATTAGTAAATATACCGAGGTAATAGTAACCTCCTCTAGCATTTATTCTAAAACATCTATATTCATCAATATGTTCGAGTCTTAATAGAATATTCTCTCTCCCACTACATCTAGTGAAGGTGCTTTTATCATACTTCCTGATAAATGAGACTCACATGTCTCTATTGGTTCAATAACCAAAAGAGTCTAGATAACCATCACTATAGATTCTAGAAACTTATATCTTATTCATGTGCTCAAGATAGCAATGTTATATGTATTAATTGTTTGGGTCATCGAGTCATTCAATATATATGTCATACACATCTATCTCTACTACTATCAACTATAGATAATGAGACTTAGGGCACGGCCATATAACATCTTTATTTTTTAAAGTGAAACATCAATTTATTCATAATATTCTTGTCCATACAAGATACATGATGTTTACATTAGTGGTAGGTACATAATAGAAATTTCACTAATTCTATTACATGCCCATCTGAATGATAGATTCCAACTATAATGAAAGCAATTGTTTCTCTGAACTGTTTCTAGCTTACTTCTTCCTTAGTTTCTTTAATTGCAAAGGACAAATTCCTTTTGCACTTACCCTTCTCAATATCTTGGGTGCATAAGACTTGGACTCCAGGTTAGCCTCAGAACTCTTCTTGGCATTGTCTTTATCAATGTACTTCACTCTGTTGATCGTCATCACATGTATGTCCTTTTTGTTGGATCCTAGATGGGTGATTAGATGATCTAGATGGGGGGGTGAATAGAGCTCAATGCACTTAAACAAAAATCATTAGACCTTCAAGATATATCAGAAGATAAGGTTGCCAAATAGGAAATTTGTGTGCAACTGAAACATGCATAGCAAGGGAAACAAAGATTGAACATAGACCAATAAACAAGCTATTTAGAGTGGTTCCACACTCCAAACTAGGAGTGAGTCAGTCCACTACCTAGAGAGGTCAACCTCTAGGATTTCTGAACCATTACACTCTTACATTCATTCATAAGATTTACAATACATGACCACCAAAGGACTTACCTATCCAATACAAAGAGTCTTCAACCTAACCAAGGACTTACCCACTTTGCAACGAGTCCTTGGCCTTTACCAAGGACTTACCCACTCTTGCACAAGTCTTCAGCCTTGTAGGGATTACCCACTCTTCTTGGATCTTCAGCCTTTGACTTCACCTTCACTTGGAGAAGCTTCAACCAAGGACTTACCCACTTGAGCAAGGAGTCTTCTGCCTTCACCAAGGTCTTACCCACTCTTTCTCCAAGTCTTCAGCCTTGATCTTCAGCAAGGGACACCTTCCCTTGTTCTTCTTCACTTCTCTTAGCCAAGAGAGAGAACCTTTGTCTTCATGGTTGAAATGAGAGATAGGGAGGTGGTGGAAGTGAGAGCCTCACAAGATATACATGTAGGACTAGCTCTCTTATATATTTCCTTCTCACTCTAATGAATGTAGCAATGATTAATCTTAGAGAGATAGAGGAGGCTGTAGGAAGCACTCAACTATAGAATAGGAACCTCACATTGAGTTTTGTATTGAATGACCAACCTTGGAATGAAGCCCAAGGGGTCCTATTTATAGATGGGGATGCCCCTTAGCCTTTGGGAACACTTTGGAACGAAAACTAGCCATTTTGTGGCTTGCAACAGATATATTTTCACTTGTTGCAACTCCACAACAGATAGAAACACTTTTCTGCACTTTTTCATACAGTGCAATCGGTCGAGTTTCTATAAAGGTAACTTGACCGATCCCACTAAGAGACAAGACCAATTTAGGCCATCGGTCGAGTTTGTCCTGGGGTAACTCGACCGATTCACTTAAATCAGTTTTGGTCAGTAGATGGATCGGTCAAGTTCTATGAAGTATAAACTCGATCGATGAAAAGTCATTTTCAAGATCCAATCAGGATCAGTCGAGTTTGCAACTCGACCGATGACCAACCTAATGTGAATTTTGGAAAATGGTTTTTCAGTGCTTAAATATTTGATCTAAGTGCTCTTGATTTTTTCTAAGCTTAATTAAAAGTCATACAATCATTACAAGTGATTTAAAACATGATTCTAATCGATTTACATCATATTCCAAAAATGTGCACTTGCATTGACTTTGAATTGTCTTTTCTCCAAGTTGAGATGCACAAGTTAGGGCATTTGGAGTGTATCTATACCTAATCTGAAATCACCCAAGTAGAGACATTAGACACAAATAAGTGGAATGGTTTAGTCATCATCAAATCAAGGGTTTAATCAATTTAGACCTTGAGTCAACATTCTCACCCATTTTGAAATTACAAACCATTCCAGAAATGTATTGAAAGCATTTAAGTAAAGTTATACCTTTGGAGAAACTTAGGGGTTTCAAAAGAATTGAGTTCATATGCTCCCCCTCAGTTGATGCTAGTGGAGTTCTTATACTCCCCCTCAATTGATGTTATTTCTCCTACATGATTAGCTTTTATAACATTTATAGAATACTATGTCTTCTACTCATATATGCTCTACACATATATGTCTTCTCCACTTTACCTTCTCCCCCTTTCATGGACATACTTTTCCTCTTCATGTAAGACATGCCTTCTCCCTGTTTTGTTAAAAGAAGACATACCTTTCTCCCCCTTTGTCATTTCAAAAAGTAGGGGTATGAAGAAATAAGAAACACCGCTTATTAAGAGAAAGGAGATAACAAAAATTTATATAAGGAGAGTAGAAGAGCACAAATAGGGGCTTGTACAAGCATAGAAAGAAAAGCAAGTTAAAGCATACACTTGAACAGCCAAAAATGCAAGATAAAGAGCTACAGAAAAACAATAAAACACAATTTTGACCCTCAAGATGACAGAATTTGCCCAAAAAGTGTCTGGGCTCATGACATAGCAATGAGCCTTGCTCAGAAAGTAGTTTCTACAAAAAAAAACACTAGTCTTGCACCAAAAATTGAAACTGGAACAAAATCTGCACAAAATCCAAAAAATTAATACTCCAATTTCTACATACAATGTTGCTCTATGTACCCTGCATCACAATGTTATGCAAGAAGCTCAAGATAGTAGATATGCAATTCAAGGAACAAGCTTGAGCATGCATGAGACAACATACAAGCATAGCATATAGTGAAATACCACTAGATGGACAAAGATACCAATTATAAATAGGGTTATACCTACATGTATATGAACTACTAGCAGATGTTATCACAAGTTAGGACTACTAGTAGGATCTAGATCACAGATTGAGATACCAAAAGATACACAAGATAGATCAAGCTATGAGTAGATGTAGAGATATATCCAAACAAAGAGATAAGAAATTTTAGAAGCATGAAAGGATATAACTCACTAAGAAGTATGCATGATGAATGCATATTCATCATGATATTAAGTCGCCATATGGGGCCAAATTTGACTCAATGCTTTCACTTTCATATCCTAAATCTCACAAAATGCAAAATCATTTAATTGGTTCAATTATCAAGGTTATTAACTGAGTTTATGTTGATTTTATGTAGGTCATGGGGAGGTTCAACCATCAGATGGATCCCACCTCCATTTAACCCTAATCCACCTTCAACACTATCATCACCACCGCCTGCTTCACTCCACCTTTATCTCCATCAACCATCATCCAAATCAAACCCTAATAAGTGGTGCTCACCTTTCTTTGACCTTGATCTACCTTCACTCAAGATCCTCTCACCAAACAGTCTTGACCTAACAGTTTCATCCATTCGGTTTCGACCTATCGGTCTTAGCCATTCATCTACATGGTCTCAAGACCACTAGCCTTTCTACACCATCAAATCTTGGATTTATAGTCCTCATTCATTTGGGCTAACAATTTTGATCTCAACCCGCCCTATCAGTCCCCTTCTAATGATCCCTCAAGACTGTATGGGAAACCTCATCCTCAAGAATGATTGAACAAAATCCACTCTCAAGACCGTTTGGGTGTCTATCCAGTAGAAACTGCGAGGTCCTTCACTTGCTCAACTATGACAGTGATCACCTCCACAAAAGCACTTGTTTCCCTTCTTCTTCTTCCTTCCACCTAATCTGCTACCCTAGCTCCACTGCCGTCTAAGCAATGGCATTGATCAACTCCACCATCATCATCCATTTCTTTCCTCTCCACTCCACCTGTAACTCCATGTCCACCACCATCATCGATAGCGCCACCTCCATCTCTGACGCTCACCCTAGACATAGACTCCGCGCGACCTTCATCCATAGCACCCAGATCTCCCACACCTACTACAACGACCATCGCCTCCTCAACTACCTGTCTCTGCCCAAGACCGTTTGATGGCGACGCTCGGTCTCAAGACCGATTGAATGATCAAAACGTGAGCAGCCGACGGCCGTTTGCTCTGCACGAAGACCGTTTGGATGCAGAACATTAGGGCACCAAGATCGATCAAAGCAGGATGACCTCACAGTCTCAAGACCTCAAGAACATTTGGAACCCACTGATCTCCAGATCGTTAGCCCAAGGATGTGATCACGCAAGACCGATGGTATCACTGGAGTCCCAGACCGTGAAGAGTACTAAATTGATAGAACTAAAGATCGTGAAGGCAGAACGCAAGTTATTAAGACCGTTGGAGCACATAACTCCAAGACTGTTTGGATGTTTAAGCATTCCAAACCGTTTGGATAAAGGAAGCATACCATTTGGTCAAATATACAACACTGATTGGAGGCAAACACCCCAAACCGTTAAGCCCAAATTGTGAAAATTGCAACAGGGTCCAAAATGTCAAGACCTCATCCGAGCCTATAAATAGGACCAGCTGGGTCCTCATTTGGGGCATCGGGTCTGAGACGCCGACAGGTTGCTTGAACACTGGTCTGATCTAGATCATCACACATATTCACCTTCTGCTCATATTGTGATTGAGGAGACTAAGAAGAGAAGGAAGGAGGAGAGAGAATGACTGCCCGATCTGTCTTGGCGTCCCTCGTTCCTCATCTAGATCTACTCTGACATGACGTAGAAGACCGCATAATCTTCACCGACCTGCGACTACCTTCTGCATCATGCTCATGGTGGAATCTTCCCTCTTTCTTGTTCTTCTTACTTCTAACATCATGAGCAAGCAGTTCCTTTTCGCTGGGGTGCGGGGACTAGCCCCGCTGCCCATGATTTCATGTATTTTCATTTAACATTCTAAGGCAATGTATATAACTCTTCATTTTGTTGTTAATCATTAATGTTTGTAGATCGGTTACCTTCTTTCTTTCATCATGTTTTTCCCTATGTTGTGAGAACTTATATATGTAGGGTAGAACATCGATTAATGAGGATGACTCCCAAACTAGAAATAGAATGGGATTCCTTGAGGTCGTAAGTGTATGATCTGTGAGGGGAATAGCCATCTAACCTACAGTGACGCTTCTGTGGCCTAAACATCGCTCAGGGAGGGCCACAACCTTAGTTTGATTTTGTATCTTCTTTGTTAATCGCCGATGTTTGCTTGTAGATTAATCACCTACTTGCTTGTCGATTAGCGCAGTTGACTTCATGATGAGAACTTCTGATAGGATTCCTTGAGGTCGTAAGTGTGTGATCTGTGAGGGGATGAGCTATCTAGCCTACGATGATACTTCTGTATGCCTAAACATCCCTCAGGGAGGGCCACAACCTTAGTTGGATTTTGTATCTTTGGAACTGTAAGTGTATGATCCAGATGATGACGAGACATCTGATGGCTAAAAGGATGCTTACACGGACCTAAACATCCCCCAGGGAGGGTCCGCAATAGTTCTATTTGGATAGTTATATCTTGCTTGGATGTTTGATGTTTGGATGTGTTTGCATGTGTAGTGGTAGTGAAACTCGAGACCATCCCAACGATTCCATATCATTAATCTAGATCAACTTTAATTATGCTCTTTACTTTCTTGCAATTAGTTTAATTAACTTCAAATCAACCAACCGTTCTAAATATTAGTCTTACTTGAATTAGATTCGACTAGCAATGATTCTTAAAAATGTTGTCCCTTGGGATTCGATCCTCAACTATACTGCGATATGACCCGTCCGCTTACCTGTGGCATTATTACACAAGGTTTTGGTAAAAGCTCAGGGATTTCAACCCTGAGTGAATTTGTTAGTGCAATAATAAACCATGTCAAATTCTGGCGCCGTTGTCAGGGACAACGAAATCAGTTAGTCAAATCTAGTTCTTTTAAGGCTAATCTAGATTTTTCTTTTTCTTTTGATACAATTGATCATTCACTTGAATTTGACTCTATTACTTGGATCTCACTTTCGAAACTTTTCCATTTCAGGTACATCCAAAAGACCAGTGTATGTACCGTTTGAACAGTCCCAGACACTCTGCTAGCTTTGACCCAAAGATAGACAAGACCTTTCATCGTCAAAATAAAGAGAATCAAGCAAGAATGGCTCAAGAGGAGGAAATAGCCCGAAGGGTAGGTCAAGCCATTAATGCACAAAGAGAAAGGCTCGTGCAAGAAGCCAGAGCTATAGTTCAAGAAGAAATCCTAGCAGTACAAGCAGCAACGCAAGTAGCAAAACTGCAAAAGGATCTTTGGGAGTTCTCATTCCCTAAAGCTGATGATGTTCATCACCCAATTCAACCTCCTCCCATCAATGCTCCCAACTTTGAGATACGAGCACATTGGATTACCTTGCTTCAAAACAACCCATTATATGGTAAACAAGGAGAAGATAGCCAAGAACATATTCTGAGGTTTATTGATCTATGTGCCAGGACAAAGAAAAATGGAGTGCCCGACGATTCCATTAGACTCCATCTTTTCAAGTATTCGCTTATTGATAGAGCTATAAGTTGGTACAACTCCTTGCAATGCTAGCCCATCACTACATGGGAACAACTGTAAAACATTTTTCTGGAAAAGTTTTACCCTCCTTCTCTCACCTATGAAATTAGGGGTCGAATAACTATGTTCACTCAAGCCCCTGGAGAAACCCTTACAGAAGCTTGGGAAAGATATAAAGAACTTCTACACAAGTGTCCACACCATGGCATTCCAAAGAATCAACTCATCGAGATCATCTATAGGGGTGTGGATGATGACATCAAGAGGTTCTTAGACTCCTCATCTAGTGGAAACTTCATGCGACAGTGCATGGAAGGTTCTCACCCTTGAAGCTGAAAATCAAGCAAATTGGGGTAGATATGTAGGTAAGGGAGTATTGAAGGTAGCTATGGCTGAAGTTATTCTAGAATACAAGTCTATTGCTGAAACCCTCAAACTCTTAGTTGTTAAGCAAGACCATATCAAATCATCCCTTGCTGCTTTTGGAAAAGGACATTCACCCCCTCAACAAAAAGAATAGATCAAGTCAGCTTCATTGTTCTGTAAAGCATGTAAAGGTACCAATCATTCCACTTTAGCATGCAATGTTCTCTACGATGTTGTACTAAGCAACGCATGTGGCCAAGGAGATAATAGTGAAATAGAAAATCTTAATGCTGTCAACACCATCCCTGGTCAAGGATACTATAATCTAAATCAGAATAGGAACCATCTAGGTTTTCAATATGGAAATCCTTCAGGAGCGGAAAACTCGTGACAAATTGGCTCAAATAATCAACAAAGAGGCCCGCCAGGATTCCAGTATAACAAACAACAAAATTTTGGGAATTAAGGGAACTATAGAGGTAACTTTCAGAGCAGGAACTATAAAAATTACCAGAACAACTATCAGTTCCAAAACCTCAACCAAGCCCCTTACTAGAACCAACAAGGGCAACAAGCCAATCCTATCTCTCCAGATGACAAACTAACAACCATTGAGAAAATATTGCAGTCGCAGCAAACTATGATAGCTAACCAACAAACTCATCAGAAGGGTATTGAATCTCAACTAGCTCAACTTGCAGCTAGCATGAAGCCACCTACTATAGCCTTTGCTGGCCAACCAGAAAATAATCCTAAGAACCCTGAGCAACTGAAGGCTGTCACCACCAGGTCTGGAAAAGACTGTTCTGAACCTCCTATCAAGACACTTGTGGTTATTACAGATGAGGATGGCTGGGTGATTGTATAAGACTCTACCACACCTGAGTCTCAACCAAAAGAAACAACAATTGCTGATAAGACAGAAAAGCAAAGTTCTGAGAAACCAATTGATACAGATGCAGAAACACCAGATCCAGAAGTACCAGTGTACAAGCCTCGTATACCTTTCCCAGCTCGTTTAAGGCTGACAAAGTTTGATACTCGTTTCAATAAGTTAAAGGAAGCCATGAAATAGCTTCATGTTGATATACCTTCTCTAGATGCGCTGGCTGAGATATCAGCCTGGACAAAGTACTTGAAGTCACTTCTCACCATGAAATATATAACTAAATAATATGAGACAGTCAAGTTAGAAACAACTACTTCAGACATCATCCAGAGTAAGATGCCCAAGAAGCAGAAAGATCCAGGATCTTTTGGGATCTCCTGCCATATCAGTGATTCATTGTGTAAGAAAGGATTGGCTGATCTTGGTGCCAATATCTCCATCATTCCACTTAGCCTTTGCAAATGGCTAGGGTTTTCTGAACTACTCTTGACTGGTATGAAAATACAACTTGTAGATAACACTGTGACTCTACCCTTAGGAATCATCGAGGATGTCCTTGTTAAGGTTGGAAAATATTCTTATATCCCTTGTGACTTTGTCATTATGGACACAAAGGAAGACACCAGATACCCTCTCATATTTGGACGTCCATTCCTCGCAACTGCAAGAGCTCTAATTGATGTTGAAGCAGGAACCTTGCTGCTCATATTAGGAAAAGAAACCCTCGAATTTAAAGTTTTTGAAAGTATGAGAAGACCAAGTATGCAAGAAGAAGTCTATTTGATTGAGTGGATAGAGTAGATGACACTGCTTACGCAAGAGGATTATGAACAAAACGATCTGTTAGAAGTGACTCATACAAACTCATTCACTGGTAACTCCATTGATGAGCAAATAAAGGATTGCGTTCTCCACCTCGATATGGTTGAAGAAGATCCTGAAGCTAGGATTGAGAAAATCAAAGCTATGAATGTCATTGAAGAACCATGTAAAAATTGCAAGCTCCTGAAATGAAGTCCTTACCCGAAGGATTGAAATACATGTTTTTAGATGCTCTAAAGATCTTCCCAGTCATTATAAATTCAGATCTAACAGCGAAACAAGAAGATAAACTCTTGACAGAATTTAATGAAAGAAGAAAAGAAATAGGGTATAAGATGAGTGATCTCAATGGGGTCAGTCAAGGATTGTGTATGCACAAAATCCCCATGATCAAATATCACAAGCCAACTGTTGAATACCAAAGGAAGCTTAATCTGAATATGAAAGAAGTTGTCCGCCTTGAAGTTATAAAGTTGCTTAAGACAGGAATTATCTATCCGATCTCTGATTCACCTTGGATAATCCCTATGCATGTTGTACTGAAGAAAGGTGGGACTACAGTGATACATAATGAACATAATGAACTCATACCCACTCAAACACTCACAAGGTAGAGGATGTGTATTGATTATAGGAAGTCGAACAAGGAAACTCAAAAGGATCATTTCCCAATGCCTTTTATTGACCAAGTCCCAGAAAGGTTGGCCCACTAAAAGTATTTCTGTTATAACCATAGTTACTCTGGATTCTATCAAATGCCTATATACCCAAATGACCAAGAGAAAACAACCTTTACTTGCCCATTTGGAACATATGCTTTTAGAAGGATGCCATTTGGACTTTTTAATGCTCCTGTCACTTTCCAACGCTGTATGCAGCCATATTTGCTGGACTCACTGAAACCATTATGGAGATTTTCATGGATGATTTCTCCATATATGGTGATTCGTATGACTCATGCTTGAAACACCTCTCCCTGGTCCTCAAACAATGTGAAGAAGCACATCTTGTGCTAAATTGGGAGAAATGTCACTTTATGGTAAAAGAAGGCATTGTCCTTGGCCATAGGGTCAGCAACTGAGAAATTGAAGTGGACATGGCCAAGATCAAAGTGATCTCCAAACTCTCTATCCCAGACAATGTAAGAGAGGTTCACACATTCCTTGGTCATGCAGGATTTTACAGAAGGTTTACCAAAGATTTCTCCAAGATAACCAAGCCTATGACCAACTTGTTACTAAAGGATACTGATTTCCATTTTGATGAGGAATGCATCAAAAGTTTCAATAACATGAAGCATGCTCTTACAACAACGCCCATCATCCGAGCTCCAGATTGGGATAACCCATTTGAAATTATGTGTGATGCCAGTGATTACGCTGTGGGTGCCATTTTAGGCCAATGTATAGAGAAGAAACATCATGCCATTTACTGTGCATCGAAGATCCTTGACGAGGCTCATAGGAATTATGCAACTACCGAGTAGGAACTTCTTGCAGTCGTGTATGCCTTTGACAAGTTCAGATCCTACCTCATAGGTTCAAAAGTCATTGTCTACACAAATCATGTAGCTATTCATTACCTCCTAGCGAAGAAAGATGCAAAACCTAGGTTGAGAAGATGTATTCTCGTCTTGCAAGAATTTGATCTAGAGATAAGGGATAAAAAGGGTATAGAGAATGTTGTGGCAGATCACCTCAGCCGCATCCATACTCTAAAAACTGAGAATATCCCAATTAACAATTCTCTTATGGATGGCCAACTAATGAAGATTACAAAAGCTAACCCTTGGTACTTGGACTATGTGAACTACCTTACTAGTGTCATCCACCCTGAATGCACCAGGAATGCACTGAAGAAATTCATACATGATGTGAAGCAATATCACTAGGATGAGCCATACCTCTTCAAACTCTGTGGTGATGGTATCTACATACGTTGTATGGCTGAGGAAGAAGCCCAATTCATTTTAGAACAATGTCACTCAGGCCCAGCTGGAGGCCATATGAATTCTAAGAAAACTACTTTGAAAGTTTTACAATGTGGTTTCTTTTGGTCAACCATATCCAAAGATTCCTACAAGTTTGTTCTATCATGTGACAAATGTCAGAGAATGAGTAACATAACAAAAAGAGATGAGATGCCACTGAAGTTGTGGCAAGAAGTCAAGATATTTGATGTTTGGGGTGTGAACTACATGGGTCCATTCCCATCTTCTCATGGATTTTCCTACATCCTAGTGGCGGTGGATTACATATCAAAATGGGTAGAAGCCACACAAACCATCACTAGTGATTCCAAACTCGTCATTAAAATGTTCAAAGATATTATTTTCCCCCATTTAGGAGTCCCACACACTTTGATATCTGAAGAAGGATATCATTTCCTGGAAAGAAGTTTTGAGGCATTGTTGAGGAAATATGGTGTAACGCACAAGGTAGCATCACCCTACCATCCAAAAAAAAGTGGATAGGTAGAGGTTTCTAACTGTCGACTCAAGGCTATTTTGGAAAAGACAGTAAGATGCAATCAAAAAGATTGGTCAGTGAAAATCAATGACACATCGTGGGCCTACCGAACCGCTTTTAAGACCCCCTTGGAACTACACCATTTCAATTAATATATGGAAAGTCTTGCCACCTTCCTATTGAACTCAAACAGAAAGCATGGTGGGCAATAAGACAACTAAATTTTGATATGAAGAAAGTTGGCCAAGCCAGGATTCTACAACTTCAAGAGCTAGAAGAACTCCGGATGACAGCTTATGAAAATGCACAAATCTATAAAGAACGTACAAAACTTTGGCACGATGGTCATATGAAAAGAAAGGACATACAAGTCAACGACCAAGTTGTATTGTTCAACTCAAGACTGAAGTTATTCCCAGGGAAACTCCATTCTCACTGGTCTAGACCCTACATTATCAAGAGCATCTCCCCACATGGGGCTTTCTCTTTATGGAGTGAAAAGTCAGGCGAATTTGTGGAAAATGGTCAACGTTTGAAGAGATATTTCACCTCAACTGACATAGGCACTGAAGCAATGCAAGAAATTACCAATCCAACAGATCCACCGTAAAGTGGAAGGAATCAAGTCGAGCCATCGACATAAAACCAAGGCGCTTGTCGGGAGGCAACCCGATCAATAAATTCATTTTTACTTTTAATTAGAATTTTGCTTAATTTTGTTTTTAAATTTGAGATAAGTTTGCACTAAATAAAAATCACATTGCGAGATGCCATTTTGAGTTCTGATTGATCTTCATTTCGAGATTTTAAGATGAAGGACGAATGCTGCTTGGAACGAACCTCATCTGGTGGTCCAAACGACATGAATTTTTTTCCTCCATCTTGGATTTAGGGTTTGCTTGGGACGAGCATATCTCTAAGTTTGAGGTGGAGGGTGGGTGGTACATATTTCACTTTCCATCTACCCCCATCCTTTTCATACTTAAGATTTCGTCATTGCATTTTTGACCAAAATTTTCAAAATTTTCAAATAAAATTTTACAAATTTTTAAAGTTTTTCAAAGAAATTGAACAAATACTTGATGAAGTTTTGACACTTTCTGTTTCATTAAAAACCATTACCTTGCCAGCTATGTATTTTGAATCATTATACCCTCCTTATTTGAAGTAGATCCTCAAAAGGACCATTTTTTTGAAACTAGCCTATTGATTGAAATCATCTTGTGAAGCTTATGATTCCTAACATCATGATCCTTATGCAAATATGACAAGAGTTTGTCAAACTGATAGGGATCAAACACGTCGAGCTTCCTAACTGACTAGTGGAACAATAACATGGAATCTCCATCGGATCCTCATCAAGTCATTATTTGACCAGAGTACGATAAAGAGAACAACCTGATGCACTGAATCGTAAATCAAGTGGCATTCTGATCTGAACTCTCTTCTACACTTCTTCCATCATCTTCGTAGCCCTCCATCCATAAAAAAGAAACAAAAACAGCCAAAATAGTGTCGAACCCTAAGTTCAGGGTGGCACACCATTTCCCTCTATATCCTCTTCTTCCATACCCCTCGCATTAATAGGGGTGTACCACCAAGAAAAGATGCCAAAGCGCACACAATAACTGCAATCCCGAGTTGAATAGAGGAGAGATTCGCACAAAAAAATGCAATAAATGAAACTACAAATTGTATAATAAAAATCTCGAGTCAAAAAGAGGAGAGATTTATTTCTTCCTTCCATACCACCTTCACTCCCTTTTCCACCTAAAGGAACAATGAATGCCTCCACTATCCTAAAAACACAAGTGTCAGATTAGGTGCACACTTGTTGTTCTGCGGATATCTCTGGACTCTTACAAAACTCTTTGACATGTTTGTTATCGGAAAAAGTGAGGAGGAAGTGATATTGGAAAGAAAAATCAGGAAAGAAGATATGGTAAGATGTGTTCAGTGGTCTCAGGAAGTTGAGATGCTTAGTCATACTATGCAGAAAGGAAAAATCGTGATGTGAAGAAGAGGCAACCACACGAGTTGAAAGTATTCATTTGGCGACTGTTTCAGATTTTGTGTTACTCGAGGATGAGCAACGTTTAAGTTCGGGGTGTTTTGATGAATGAATATTCATCATAATATTAAGTATCCATCTGGGGCCAAATTCGACTCAATGCTTTCACTTTCATATCCTAAATCTCAAAAAATGCAAAATCGCTTAATTGGTACAATTATCAAGGTTATTAACTGAGATTATGTTGATTTTATGCAGGTCATGAGGAGGTTCAACCATCAGATGGCTCCCACCTCCATTTAACCCTAATCCACCTTCAACACTATCATCACCACCGCTTGCTTCACTCCACCTTTATCTCCATCAACCATCATCCAAATCAAACCCTAATAAGTAGGGCCCACCTTTCTTTGACCTTCATCTACATTCACTCAAGATCCTCTCACCAAATGGTTAAATGGTCTTGACCTAACAGTTTCATCCATTCGGTTTCGACCTATCGGTCTTAGCCATTCATCTGCACGGTATCAAGACTGCTAGCCTTTCTACACCATCAGATCTTGGATTTACGGTCCTCATTCATCTGGGCTATCAGTTTTGATCTCAACCTACCCTATCGGTCCCCACCTAATGATCCCTCAAGACTGTATGGGCAACCTCATCCTCAAGAATGATTGGCCAACATCCACCCTCGAGACCATTTGGGCATCTATCCAGTAGAAACTGTGAGGTCCTTCACTTGCTCAACTACGGAAGTGATCACCTCCACGAAAGAACTTGTTTCCCTTCTTCTTCTTCCTTCCAACCGATCTGTTATCCCTAGCTCCACCACCACCCAAGCACTGGCATCAATCGACTCCACCATCGTCATCCATTTCTTTCCTCTCCACTCCACCTGCAACTGCATGTCCACCGCCATCATCGATAGTGCCACCTCCATCTCCGACGCTCACCCTGCACACACCCTCTACGCGGCCTTCATCCATAACACCCAACACTCCCGCACTTGTTGCAACGACCATCGCCTCCGCAGCTACCTATCTCCTCCCAAGATTGTTTGATGGTGGTGCTCGGTCTCAAGACCAATTGAACGATAAAACCACGAGAAGTCAACGGCCGTTTGCTCTGAACGATGACCGTTTGGATGCAGAACATTTGTACACCAAGATCGATCGGAGTAGGAAGACCGCACAGTCTCAAGACTGTGAGAATGTTTGGAACCCACCGGTCTTAAGACCGTTAGCCCATGGACGCGATCACACAAGACCGATCAGATCGCTACCGTGAAGACTCCTAAACTGATAGGACTGGAGATCGTGAAGGCAGAACACAAGTTATCAAGACCGTTAGAGCATAGAACTCCAAGGCTGTTTGGATGTTTAAGCATTCCAAACCATTTGGATAAAGGAACCAGACCGTTTGGCCAAATATACAAGACCGGTTGGAGGCAAACACCCCAAACTGTTAAGCCCAAACTATGAAAATTGCAATAGGGTCCAAAATGTCAAGACCCCATCTAAGCCTATAAATAGGACCAACATGGTCCTCATTTGGGGCATGGGGTCCAGGATGCCGATAGGATGCCTGAACACAGGTCTGATCCAGATCATCACACATATTCACTTGCTGCTCCTGCTATGATTGAGGAGACCGAGAAGAGAAGGAAGGAGGGTGAGAAAGACTGCCCTGTCTGTCTTGGCGTCCCTCGTTCCTCATCCAGATCTGCTCCGACATGACGTAGAAGACTGTATCATCTTCACCAAGCTGCGACTACCTTCAACATCATGCTCATGGTGGAATCTTCCCTTTCTGTTGTTCTTCTTGCTTCTCGCATCATGAGCGAGTAGTTCCTTTTCGCTGGGGTGTGGGGACTGGCCTCGCTGCCCATGCTTTCATGTCTTTTCATTTAACATTCCAACACAATGTATATAACTTCTCATTTCATTGTTAATCTTTAGTGTTTGTAGATTGGTTACCTGCTTTCTTTCATCATGTTTTTCCCTATGTTGTGAGAACTTCTATACATTGGGTAGAACGTCAATGAATGAGGTTGACTCCCAAACTAGAAATAGAGTGGGATTCCTTGAGGTCATAAGTGTATGACCCATGAGGGGACGATCCATCTAGCCTATAGTGATGCTTCTGTGGCCTAAACATCCCTAAGGGAGGGCTACAACCTTAGTTGGATTTTGTATCTTCTTTGTTAATCGTCAATTTTTGTTTGTAGATTAATCACCTGCTTGTTTGTCGATTAGCGCGGTTGACTCCTTGATGAGAATTTCTGATAGGATTCCTTGAGATCGTAAGTGTGTGATTCGTTAGGGGATGAGCCATCTAGCCTACGGTGATGCTTCTGTGTGCCTAAACATCCCTCAGGGAGGGCCACAGCCTTAGTTGGATTTTGTATCTTCGGAACCGTAAGTGTATGAACTGGATGGCGACGAGACATCTGATGCCTAAGGGGATGCTTACGCAGACCTAAACATCCCTCAGGGAGGGTCCGCATCATTTCTATTTGGATAGTTATATCTTTCCTAGATGTTTGATGTTTGGGTGTGTTTGCATGTGTAGTGGTGGTGAAACTCGAGACCATCCCAACGATTCGATATCATTATTCCAGTCAACTTTAATTCTTCTCTTTACTTTCTTGCAATTAGTTTAATTAACCTCAAATCAACCAACCGTTCTAAATATTAGTCTTACTTGAATTAGATTCAACTAGCAACGATTCTTAAAAACATTGTCCCTTGGGATTCAATCCTCAACTATATTGTGATAAGACTCGTCCGCTTGCGGGTGGTATTATTGCACAAGGTTTTGGTAAAAGCTCAGGGATTTCAACCCTGAGTGAATTTGTTAGTGCGATAATAAACCACGTCAATGCATCATTACCAAAAGATGATCACCACTAAGAACCTCAAGGTTGTATCCAAACAAGACATACAACGAGATATATGTAGCAAGTTAAAGTACAATGGAAGCAATTTAAGACACAACCAAGAGATCCAAAGAGATCATCATCAAAAACTGCAAAACAACTCAAAGCAAGTAATTATGAGATATATATATACCAATTTAGAGTAATTAGAGAGATAGAGTTGTATGCAAGATAGAAATTTAAAACATGGCAATGACCATATATAAAGGTACCGAGGGATTTCCAAAGAATAAGGCTATTTGGTTGAGAAAATCTAGTTGAGAGGGAAATTCTCATCCAATAAGCCAACTGTGTATTCCGTGCTCAGTGTTGTTAGTCGATTATTGTGTATTGACAACTAGACCAATGACAGCTGTTGGAAACACCCATAGGTGCCTATCGGTTTAGTTTCAAATAGGACAAACTCAACTGACAAAGTTACTATCAAAAAGCACATATATATCATAAAAACATATTTAAAGGCATGCTAAAAATACAAACCATATCCAAACATGTGTAAGCAAGCTAGTAACACACTATAAAAGCATTTGAAACATTTTTTGAGCAAGAGTGTGAGGAGAAACACAAAATACCACTTTTGACTCAAAAACCATATGTATAGTGAACACTATCTTGACAAAAACAAGTTAGGATTGGTTATAAGCAAGAGAAACATTACCTTTGTGCTTACCATTGCTTTTCCACTTGTTTTCACCTCATATATATCTCACATTTCTTCTTTCATGTGGATTGAGAGGTCAATTTACAATTCAATGGCTCAAGTCAATCCATTTGCAAGTACCTACAAGAAGAAAGATGAAATGGTCCCCAGTCATGTTTTTGGGTCCGGAGGGGTTAGCTTAGCAACCCAAGTCCTATTTCTCTTGGGTGCTTTCCTAAAAGGACAACAAGTAGAATAATGGCCAATATTATTGCAATAGTTGCATGTGCCCATAGTCTTGGAACTAGAGGATTCTCCATGGAATATTGGAGGTCCTTTACCTTTGTTGTTCATTTGATTACTATCATACCCTAAACCATGTCTACCAATTTATTTAGTGGTATGGTATAGGATATCATTAAGGCTCATCTTACCAACTAAGAATCTTTGCAAAGAAGATCTCAAACTATCATTATCATGCATAAGAGAAGTAATAGTAGAAGACAAATGATTGATATTATCTCTAGCATGCAAAAGATCATTTTCTAAGCAAAGATATTTAGTTAAATACGAATCTCTATCAATATGAAGAGCATCAACATTATTCTCTCTACTAGTAGAACTAGAACAAGATTCAAGCACATTGATTTTAGCAAACAAGGAAGCATTTTTTGTTTCAAGCAAAGCAATATTAGAAAGATAAACACCATTTTCAGATTCTAATCCTTACAAAGAAAAATCTTTGTCCTTGTTTTCAGATTTAAGAACATCAATATCATGCATGAGAGAATCAACAATTAAGGTATGCTCTTCATTAGAACTAGGCATAAGAGGTTGAGCTTCTAGAAATATAATATTATCAAGCAAACTAGCATTTTCAAGTTTAAGAGAATCTACTTGACTAAGACAAGCATTTTTATCATCAAGCAAGCAAGAATTAGCATGTTTAAGATCATCTAATTCTACATGCATATTACCAACAATTCTGGCAAGCTTTTTCTTTTTCCTTTTATAAGACTTAAGAGAGGCACAAGTATCATGAATAATAGCAATAAAAAATTCTTTATCTAAAGAGTTTAGATTTACCTCACTTGAGTCCTTACTTGTTGATTCCATAAGATTAAAATGACATTCTCCTTCTTCACTAGAGTTTGAGCTTGATCCTTCACTTGAATATTTACTTGAGCCTGAGTTGGAGGATTCACTTGAGCTTGAGTGTGACTTATCTTCTCTTTTCTTGTGATGATTAGTCTTTATAACTTGTGGGCAATCTATCTTGAAGTGACCCTTCTTTCCACACTTGAGGCACCAGATGGAGGAGGAATTCTTGCCTTTGTTGAATCTACTCTTGGAGTACATGGCATATTCTTCAACTTGAGAGGATGGAGAAGCTTGACCAACAATAGCCTTGATTTGAGATTTGATTTCAACCTTCTTCATTATCTTGAGTTCTTTATTTTCTTGTCTTTCTACTTCCTCCCTCTTGTCAAGTGTGGCTTCATGTGCTTGTAGATTTCCAATGAGCTCTTCAATAGGGACATCCTTAAGAGAACTTGCTTCTTCATTGGAAGTCACCTTGAGTTCCCACCTCTTGGGGAGAGTTCTAAAGATCTTTGAGTTGATCTCTCCACTAGACATAGGATGACCTAGAACTGAAAGACCATTCACAATGGTGTTGAGCCTTGAGTACATGTTGGCTATCTTATCCTCCTTTCCCATCTTGAAGTTCTCAAGCAGCCCTTTGAGAATGTAGACTTTGCTTTCCATCACTTGATCTATCCCCTCATGGGTGATGCATAACTTTCTCAATACCTCATAGGTCGTCTCACAATAAGAAATCCGGTTGAACTCAGTGGAGGTCATGGAGGCATTGAGGATGTGCATGGCTCTAGCATTCAAGGTTGCTTTCTTTAAGGTAGCATTATCCCATTCTTCAATCTTTGTCTTCGGTAGCTTGTATGGGCTGTTCACCATTTGCCACATCTCAAGACTTGATCCTTGCATGTAGAATTGAAGCCTTCTTCTTCAATAGACAAAATTGCCCCCATCAAAGATCGGAAGGTTGATCAAGTATCTCCCTCTTTGGTAGTCACCCATCTTCTCCTACTTGTGGAAGTATGCTTGGAGAAGACCCACTCTGATACCAATTGTTGGATCCTAGATGGGTGATTAGATGCTCTAGAGGGGGGTGAATAGAGCTGAATGCACTTAAACAAAAATCATTAAACCTTTCATTCATAAGATTTACAATACATGACCACCAAAGCACTTACCATCCAATACAAAGAGTCTTCAACCTTACCAAGGACTTACCCACTTTGCAATGAGTCTTCGGCCTTTACCAAGGACTTACCCACTCTTACACAAGTCTTCAACATTGTAGGGATTACCCACTCTTCTTGGATTTTCAACCTTTGACTTCACCTTCACTTGGAGAAGCTTCCACCAAGGACTTGCACACTTGAGCAAGGAGTCTTCTGCCATCACCAAGGTCTAACCCACTCTTGCTCCAAGTCTTCAGCCTTGATCTTCCACAAGGGATGCCTTCCCTTGTTCTTCTTCACCTCTCTTATCCAAGAGAGAGAACCTTCGTCTTCTTGGTTGAAATGCGAGACATGGAGGTGGTGGAAGTGAGAGCCTCACATGATATGCATGTAGGACTAGCTCTCTTATAGATTTCCTGCTCACTCTGACAAATGTAGCAAGTGGTTAAGCTTAGAGAGAGAGGAGGCTATATGAAGCACTCAACTATAGAATAGGAACCTCACATAGAGTTTTGCATTGAATGCTGGACCTTGGAATGAAGCCCAAGGGTCCTATTTATAGCTGGGGATGACCCTTAGCCTATGGGAACACTTAAGAATGAAAACTAGCCATTTTTTGTCTTGCAATGGATATATTTTCACTTGTTGCAACTCCACAATGGTTAGAAACACTTTTTTGCACTTTTTCGTACAGTGCAATCGATTTAGTTTCTATAAAGGTAACTCGACCGATCCCACTAAGAGACAAGACCAATTTAGGCAATCGGTCGAGTTTGTCCTGGGTTAACTCGACCGATTCACTTAAATCAGTTTTGGTCATTAGAGGGATTGGTCGAGTTCTATGAACTATACACTCGACTGATCAAAAGTCATTTTCAAGATCTAATCAAGATCGGTCGAGTTTGCAACTCGACCGATGAACAACCTGATGTGAATTTTAGAAAATGACTTTTGACTGCTTAAATATTCGATCTAAGTGCTCCTGATTTTTTCTAAGCTTAATTACAAGTCATATAATCATTACAAGTGATTTACAATATGATCCTAATGGATTTACATCATATTCTAAAAATGTGCACTTGCATTGACTTTGACTTGTCTTTTCTCCAAGTTGAGATGTGCAAGTCAGGGCATTTGGTGTGTGTCTATACCTAATCTAAAATCACTCAAGTAGAGACATTAGACACAAATAAGTGGAATGGTTTAGTCATCATCAAAACAAGGGTTTAATCAATTTATACCTTGAGTCAACACTTTTTCATTCTTGCTTCGACATTTATCAACATGCCAAGTAATTCTAACATCGGTTTAACCAAATTACTCAAGTTGTAACACTTGATAAACTGGCTATGTGATTTAAGAAAATATTGTAGAATCATATCCATGGAAAACTCTTGGCTCAAAGGGAATCCCAATCTTTGTAGATGTTCTACATGTAAAATAATATTGATGACATGGGGCTCAACTGGATCTCCTTATGTCATTTTGCACTCAAAGAACACCTTTGAGATATTGTACCTTTCTTGCTTTGCATGATCTCGGTTCATATATTTAAGATGTGTGACCATCCAAGAATCCCCATGTCTTTATGCTGATCATGCAACTCACAGTTCATACAACATATCATAAGGTGCTTAATGTTCAAGGCATTTTTGACACGCTTCCAGTAATCATCCACCTTAGCCCTAAGTGCACCTAGAGCAAGTTTCTTTGGCACTGGTGTATCTAGGATATAGAGCTTATGCTCATCATTAAGAACCCTTCTCAAAGTACATAACTACTCATGGAAGTTTTTCCTATTTAGTCTGTTCTGCATAAGAACTGATGGTAACAGTGATTTGTTTGACATTTGATTCTACAAAAGAAATTTGCAATTTATCAAAACATTTTTGATTGATTGGATAACATATAGATGATATTTATTAGGCCTTTAATTAATTATCACTCTCACTATTTTTCTCAAATTGATATCCTTCACTACCAATTCAGAAGATTATAGAGTACAACCTTCTCATGAGCTAAAATCCATATTTTATCAAATCATGAGTCAGCTTTGGATGATTGCCCACAACTTGACTATTTAGGTAGACAAAATTTTTCAATTGCATCTCATGCAACTCTTGGATAGATGGTGTGCACAACTGGTTCATCCCACCAGAGGTGCACATACTAATCAATAGGATTTGACTAGATTCACCCCACGAGACCGGAACACAGTTGGAATATCTTTGAAAAATTAGAATGGACCTAAACTGACACACCTACTTCTACCAAAACACTATACCTACAAGTGCACAAGGTCAAGTTGTAGTATAGGAGGGCGGCAAGTATAGGTCGATCCAAAGGAAGAAAAGGGGGCACTAGGGCTAGGTTAGTTTTGGGCTAGGTTCCTACTGCGTAGTTTAGTGTTAAAGGGTTTAAAGGTGATTTGTTGATTACACTAATGATTGGGAAAACAAGAAATTAAATGATAGCAAACAAGATTAAAACCTAAGTTAACCCTAGACAATTAATTCTAATAAGAAAGAAATGACAAGCCAAGTAACGAAAAGAGCAAGTTATGCTAAAGCAGGCAAGAAAGAAGTCTACACTACACTAAGCTACCAAATAGGGCAAAAGAGAAATTAAAGATCTAACTAGAAAGAACAAAGCAAGAACAAGACAATAATCTAATTAAGCAAGTAAAGAGCTAACTAAGCTAACACTATCTAAGCAAGTAGGCAGTTAAGGTTTAATGCAAAAAAGGATGTGTGGGATGTTTGGGGGATGCACTTATCAATTAGGTTGGGGGTTGACATGTGAAGATTATAATTTCATTTAGATTATAAAACCAAACAACAAGCTAGAGTCTAATGAATTATCCTAAAGTACTAACTGGGCATGGATATGCTAGGTTGTGTATACGGGAACTAGTCCCTAAAACCCCCTACTACCCATGCGAGGCTCAATTGGGTTAGGGTTTAGGTGTAATTCAATTAGAGTCTAAAAAAGCCTAGGTTTCTAGGTTAGATGATCTTAGGATGATTAGGGGCTGAGGTTAGTAATGAGAGTGGAAGTGAGGTTTTAGGCCTCCCATCACCCACATTCTAGCCTTGAGAAAGGTCCATGATAAGCACACTAAATTCATCTAAACTAGCTACTTAGATCTCTCAACTATGGTTAGGATAATTGATTACCATGTAGGAGGATGGGTATCTAGCTAGGGATCCATGAATTAGAACTAGGATCAAATCCCAAGTTTCACACATATAAGCATTTTCCCTAAATTCATTGGTGATTTCAAGGAGAAACAAACAAGTAATTAATGAAGAGATATAGAAATAGAACATAATCATTAGAAAATGAAATTAAATGTTTACATATCATTTTTCCTAAACATGGTATCAATGTAACATTTATGGTCCCAAACAGCCAACCAAGGGGCCAAGATACTCATGGAAATGGAAAATACAAAAAGAAAGGAGAAAGAGGTAGAAGAAGCCATGTAGTTCTATGTAGATGGAGAAATCATCTTGTTCAACTACTACAAGACATCCTCCTCCTTCTTCCAAGGTGCAAGGGCATGGGATGATGGTGGAATAGGGTCATAACACTAGGAAACAAGGGTTTTGGTGGTAGAAATGGTGAGTTGGAGTGGAATGTAGTTGGAAATGGAGTGGAATGGCTAAGGGGTGAAAATGGAGTGCTAGGAATGAGCTAGGGGTGGCCAAGGGTCGACAACCTTGAGATCCAGCCACCCACAAGGTTTATATATGGGTATAGGGTTAACTGAAGGCAATATGGGTAAAGTAGTGCAAAAATAGGCTAGGGTTATGAGTAGCACGACCATTGTGGTCACAACGGCCGTGGTGGACTGGGGTGAGAATAGTTGTGGTGGACTGGAACGATCATGGTGAAAAATAGGGAAAAATCATAGTAACTTGGGTGGTTTTGAACTAAAAGTGGCACAGTTGTGGTGGTCACCACAGTGGTGGTGGGGTAAGGGTCGCATAGCTGTGTTGGTCACCACATCTATGGTGTCTTGCATTTGGCTAGCCTTTCTAAGCTCCACATTCATTCTAGATCAGCTGCTACACGACCATGCAAGGTGTCATGACTGTTCTGGGTCCATCTACCACTGCCATTTTGAGTGGAACGTCTGTGGTGATCTTGCATTTCTTGAAGTTGACTCTGTTGATTTTGGATGAGCCAGCACGGCCGTTTTGATGTACCATGGCCATGTTGGTCTCTATTGCAACACTTTGACTTGATTCCTTGGATTTTCTTGGACATTTTTTCTTCAATGGATTTTGGCTTCTAGGGGTAGGTTGAGGGAGCCTGGAACTTTACTTTAGGCCTCTCTAAGGGTAGAGAAATCCTAGGGTTACTCCTTCTCTCTCTCTTCCATCCAAGCATGGTCCAAATGCCCAAAAAACATACAAATAATGTCTACAAGTGCATTTTTTTTGGAGTAGGTAAAATATTACTATCATAAAAAAAGAAGCATATAAATGGAAAAACCATCGTATAATGTACAAGAGGGATACACTACAAAATCCCACCGGGCCAAAATAACAGAACTGACCCCCCTCATAATCTTAGGTCTGGCTTTAAGCACCAACCTCACACCACTCACAAGTGCATTTTATATAAATATGCATATTAGGGGAAAGAACATGTAATATAACAGGTATAGATGTGATTGAAATGCATTCTAACATGAAGCCTTAAAATAAGGATGGATCACCACCCCAAAGTTAAAACATACTTGTCATCAAGTATGCTCCGACTCAATCTCTCTGCAATTTTTTCACAATTAAGAAATGACAAATGCAATGCAATAGATGAATATTGACTAAATGGGCTCAAAGATGACTAGGTACATGCAGTTTTCACAAACCAATCATGATTAGAATATGGGGCTTGCAAAATTCAAATATAGAGCATAGAAAACACAATCAATCCATATGGCTATCATATCACTCTGGGTAGACCGTTTCATGGTAGAAAAAGTAAAAAATGACTAATTCTGTTGCTTTACATTCATGCATTCATTCTCATATGTCCATCCACACAGAAAGTAACCCACGTGGCTTGAAAAAAAATGTGAAATGAGCAAGGTTTGGCATTTCCTAGATCCATGGGAATGCAAAAGGAATAAAGGGTTGTAGTAAGAATTTGGAGTGTTTTTACACACTCATCTTTTCTTCATTTAAATGTTCTTGAACAAGAGCATCTTTTATTTTCTTTTTGCGTTTTTTCCTTTTCTTTGCCCTTGTTGTGGATAGGGCATATGGTGATGAGAGTGAAGCAGGGAGATATAGATGTGGCCACCCCAAACGTTTGGAGGTAGCCATGGCTTAATATGCACACTTTGGCATCCTTTCATGAGGCAGAGAGGTAAGAGGATGGTAGAATAAGAGTGAGTCAAAGAGGGGTTAGTAGTGTGGACATCAACATGAGATCTCCTGCATGAAAGTTACTCGAACAATTTCATCAATCAATGACACACCACATGAATGAGCAATATTAAAACCACATTTCTATCATAAGATTCTACAAAACTCTAAGCGTTTGTGACTTGCTTCAATCACAATTCAACCAAACAATTCATATGAATAAGAGATGAGGTTCACATGTAAAAAGTCCAGATTGAGGCCATCTAACAATAAATCATGATAATTCACTTACATTTGTACAAGGTCATCATTTTCAATCCAACAAGTAGAGATCATTTAAAAGACACTTTTAGGCAAGAAATTTTAAATTTAGGGAAAATTGGCCTAAATAGTGCCAAATCATCTTTAGTCACATCTAAGACTTCATTATAGAAAATAAAGTAGGAAACAAGCAAATACTAGTTAAAACATGCAAAACTTACCAAAAATCTACATGTTGTGCAATGCATGGCAAAAAGAGCATTTTTTTTTAAATTATGCAAAAATTGACAAAAAGTAAACTATATGATATGCAAGCATGTAAAATAGGTAAAATCTAATCTAGATAGCAAGAGCAATTAAACAAAGTAAGAAAACAAAACTAAATGGTAGGTGAAATGAAAAATGAGTGAAATGGGAAAAAGGGCATGCCACCCTAACACCCCAAACTTTTGAATCATGATGTCCTCAACATGACACTAAAGTATAGGAGTGATAGGGTAGATGATCACTGTGGTGGCTCCAGTGGTGGTACTCCCTGTGGTGGAGGATGCTGGTAGTAGGTGACCCAGTAGTCTGACTTTGGAGGTGGGCAGGAATCCTAGTATGCAGACAGTACACCCCACCAATTCCCCCCCATCGGGGGTTCCTCTATGCCTTGGCATGCTAAAATTGATCCATGTGGTTGATCTGATAGTGCATCTGTTGATGATCCAACCACATTACATCCTGTGTGCACTGATATCCCTCTTGTGCCCGCAGAATCCTATCCTACGTGCTGTGAATGCCCTCCAACTGCGCATGTATAGACAACATGTTGTATGCATTCACTAAAGGTTGTTGTGATGTCTCCGCCTCACATTTCCTCACCCTACATGTCTCTCTCTCTTCAACTGTCCTCCTCCTCTTGACATCTGCCTGTGACTCTCCAAGTCCTTTAGGCAGATCTCTAGGTTGTCGTTGCCAAGTGTCTCTAGGATGCTCCTCTTCCCACATCCTAAGATATCAAATAAACCTAGAGATGGACCACACCCCTCTAGGAGAGGTGTGGCATGGTAGGGAGCTACAGTGAAACTCATGCATAAGTAGGGTTGACATGGTAGAAAATCTTATGATCAATCATTGAAGTCATGGATGAGAGAGTCAAGTAGTGTAGGTCCACAAGCATACCTCCTTCCACCTTGGTGTGACTAGATACATCATGCTCCAGGGCCAGAGCAATTGAAGTCACAATCCCTCCCATAATGAAAGGATTCTTGGTCTTAGATGGGATTGTCTTCATGTAATCAATGATGAGTGACCCCAAATTTACATGCTTGCCCTGCACCATCCATCCCAACACAAAGAGGACTTTCTTGGTACAACTACCTTGATTCTCATACTGGGCAAAGATGATTTTTGCCAAGACCTTTTGAATGTATATCAATACACACTACTAAAGAACACGCCTTTGGCGTCAGTTGTTTAATCCCTTTTAGCGACGGTTTTCAAGCGACGCCTATGTGGGCACCGCTAAAGGTCGAACTCTTCGGCATCGGTTTTATAACCGACGCCTATATAACCTATAGGCGTATGTTATATATAGTAAGCCGACGCCAAAAGGGTTCACACCACAAAAAAGGGCGCCATCTAGGACACTTTCTGCGTCGGTTATCTACTAAACAACTGCCATTATATATCCTATAGGCATCAGTTTTATATGAATAAGCGACGCCATTTCCACCACGGTCGTGGCCACATTAGGCGGCAGTTTTTATCCAAAAACCGACGCAGTACGCCTTTGATGACAGTTTTCTATAAATAACCGACACCTATATTTTAATTTTTTTCTTATCAGTTTGCAGGCCTGCTGTGGCTGGTCAGTAGGATGAGAACCTGCAGTTCAGTTTTCTGAACTGTAGGTTTACGACATCCATTGATATCAGCCTACAAACAGGCCACAAACCTGCAAAATCAACAAATATTTTTTCACACAAGTAGATAGATTCAGACATCAATTCAATTCTCACATTCACACATGTAGAAACATTCAAATACATGTAGAAACATTCAGAAATATTCATTTATAAAATATCATTCAGCATCGCTATCAGCATCCCAATTATATCTTACAAGCGCCACTGCTTGTATGGCTTTTGCCCATTCTTCTCTTACTTCATTTAATGCTTCCATCGTATATGGAGCATGTACATTTTTTAAGCGTTTACCTATAGTGTGGTCAATTTTAAACACCTGCAAAGAGAATGATGTATATATATAAGTAATAATATAAAAATAAGATTGATATATTTCATACTAACTAATGAGACTATATATAATACCTCATGTATGGTATTGATGTCAAATGCGGCATGTTTGATAATCATCTGCATAAATCGCATCACATAGTATGCACATGCCCAACCGTTGTCTTGTGTAACGTACTATAAATTGAAACATACAAAATATAAAAAAATACAACTAAGAACAGTTCACATCAATTATATATACATTGGAGTCGGGAACTTACTTTTACGTTCTCCCAATTTATTAGCTGGTTCTTTTTCCTTGGGACCGTTCCTCCAGCCTTTTTGAATGCATATAAACCCCTACATGTTAATATAACACAATAAATTGCATAATTAAACAGTAATGTAATAACAGATGTTAACGGATATAAAAATGAAATATTTCTCACCACAATAATGGTATTCTCATTACGTGTCGAATTTTAGTGTTCAAGGTACTTCCCGCAGGATCTAGATAATAAACAGTGAATGTCCCGGGGACAATAACTAGTAACTCCCAATGTCTACTGCTAGAGGTAAAAAAGTTAAAAATTAATAACTCAAAATGCACAATAAAAATGGAATTTTCTTAAGTCCAAATTATAAATAAAGTAAACTTAGTTGACATTGAATGGAGCTATTATTATCGTCTTCTTTTGTTGACCAAAAATTGTAAAAGCATCTATACAGTATTGTTGAACACTATCAGGGTCTTTAGCTACCATACTAATCAATGATGGAATCAAAAATCCCACACGATCAAATGCAAATTGTTTGCATTGATCTTCGACTAAGTAGCTTCAAAACATGTATTACGTATGCATTGATATATAAGAAACCAGATCACCGGATCTTACACAAGGTATATGGATGTATAAACAAGATCTCACCTTATCCATGTCTCTATCATTGATGTATTCAGCCAATCATGCATAAACAACTCAATAATATCTTGTATAAATAAAGAGCTATCGTACGATTGACCTGCATAATCCGCTTCTAAAGAAACAATTATAGGGTAATGTATATTATGTGCCCGTAGCCAACATGCCATTCCCCTACAAGAAGGACCTAACGGGTATTTTAGGTCATTTGGAACCCAACTTGGTAATGCAGGAAGTGGAGGTGGAAGCCAAGGTGCTCCGGGTGTCTTCTTTTTAACCTGTATATATAATTTCAGATCAGTTGACCTCATATATACACATTAACAATCTAAAGTAATGTAAATTTATCTTACAATTTCAGTAGTGTAGACGACATCTGCTTTGGGTTACAATATCACCCCGCCTTCTGCCTCAGCAAGTGTATCAATATCCGGGTGGGGATATGGCAATGTAGCTTCCCTCCAATCGGGTAACACACGTATCAGGATCACACGAACGTAGCCCTGTGGCATTGGAGTCCTGTGAAATAATGCCCCAGGAAGGGACAGGTATGCCTGCACCTCTGCAACAACATAGTCTTGCATTCTTAAGCGGCATGGCTTCAATGCCTACAAATTTAGCTAAAGAATATTATACATATATACATATCATCTTGAAAACATATCATCTTAAAAATACTAGCTACAATGTCATAAACAATACTTACAGAAGACATGTTAGGCGGTGGGTCTATAGGATTACTTGTAGTCTGTACATCAGGAGAAGAGTGGGTCGCCATAGGCTGATTGGAAGCCTGAGATGCCTGCCACCGCAGTAATTCTCCCTTGACCTTCTCAGCAACTATATCATTGACCTTCTTGGCAACTATATCCTCGACTCTCTTATTCTCCTATACATGGATAAAAGAAACATTAGCTTCTTATTATTGAATTCCCTTTTGCAGTAACATTCTTAAAAAAGAATAGGTTACCTCTTCTTGTGAAAGTCCCGTTCTGGGTTTGCGCTGGGATGGCCCAAAGAATGCTTTGATGCCCACACCAGCTCTTGCACCCCTAACACGTCTAGGATGCTCTGGGTTACCCAGAGCAACTGTCAATTCATCCCTTGTGCCCTGAGGGATGAACGTTCCTTGTTTCCTCTGTTCATGCAGCTCCCACTAATCACCATCAACACAAATTGGTAAGTTAACACCACAAATAATCAATATTCAAACGATTGCTCTAAGAGTTGTATTTTACCATTTTCGCAGCCACCTCAACAGTTACGGGCTTCTTTATTTCACCCTTCTTGTTTTGCCTCCCAGCTATCCAGATATCATGGCAAGGCATGGGTGTGGCAGACTCCTGAGTAGCAACAGACTCCTAAGTAGCAGCAGACTCCACCTATAGTCTTTGGCGAACACTTGCATAGCCCTTTGGACCCGTAGTGTGGTCATGCACATTCAGTGCATGCCTTGCTTTTTGCTCCTCACCGAGGGCCTAGTTAGTATGTACATTAATGATTTAGTTCGTAGCAATAAATGTTAATCTTGAATAGGTGAATACAATGTATATTAATTAAATTGGGAGTGACGCCTAATACCTTGAATTCTTCAGATTTTCTTGAAGCAACAAAATTGTCCCATTCTTCTTTGTCCAAGAAGTTCCATTGTTCAAGGGCTGACTTCTTCTTCTTATCACCATCTTTTATGTATTCTCTGTTGAGATTTGTCCTATAGTTTCTAAGCATCTTTCCAGCGTGTTGCATCATGCTTTTACGATGCAGCTTCTCATCCAATGCAAACAGATTCTGTAAAATAGAATTCTTATTAACTAGTATCCAAAAATAGAATTGTAAATAGTATAATTTGTAATCTACAAAATATAATTGCAAATAATAATAACTCACGCATAAATCCTTCCATATCAAGTCTTTCTTCCCCTGAGGAACTTTATGACAATTATCATACTTAACACCACAATGGCTTCGAGTGACACACCCAAGATAGTTTACAAAATTATTGCGGTTCACTCCAATTGCATTTCCTCCATTATCAAACTCCACAAACAATTTGGATCCACTTCCACTTAGTGCTATTAACTTCTTCAACAGAGTGATGCCCCATTTCTTGTTAAGTATTTGGTGTTGCGCATCAAGTTGCTCCAGTGCTTCAGTGGGTACATGTGCGTCATCGACCTAAAATTTGACAAAAATAATGAGTAAATCTTGGACGGGTTTCTAGGCCAACAAACACAATAATAGATATGTACATGTTAGGGTTTCATTACAATTGATGTTAGGGTTTCATCAATGTTAGGGTTTAATCAAATCAAATTAGGATGCTAGAATTGACAAGTTTAAATCTTATTTCAACATGCATCAAAATTTACTGAATTAGGCCAAACATTACGATTAGAAGCACAAATATATGAAAAATATATGCAAGCAAAATATTTGTTCATATCATAGGATTTACATAAAGCATTACATAAAAAATTGTTCATATCCTTACCAATAGCAAGCACGGCCGTGGCTGTGTTGGCCTACCACGGCCGTGCTGTCCAGTACGGCCGTGGTAGGCCAACACAACCATGGTCGTGCTTGCTGTTGGTAAGGAGCTAGGGAGAAGGAAGCAAAGAGGCTAGGCTACCTGGAGCTAGCGTGGAGAAGAGCGGCGGCGAGCGACGGCAGTAGTGGCGGTGAGCAGGCGAAGAAGTAGAGGGGTGGGCGACGGGCAGAAGCAACCGACGGCCGGAGAAGCAACAGGCGTCGGCCGGAGAAGCAACAGGCGAATAAGCAGCAGCAGCGGGCGGCAGGCAGCGGCGTCGGTGAGCAGAAGAGCACCAGAGCAGCGGCGACGAGTAGCAGCAACCGACGTCGGGTGATTTTGGGAGAGTGGCGGTGAGCAGTAGCATAGGAGAGAAATATCGCGATGAAACAGGAAGAAAGGGGGAAGATCCGGGTGATCGGGTCTATTAAGTTGGTCAACGGCGTCGGTTATCTATAAAACTGACGCCTATTATATTTAGCGTCGGTTGACAGTAAAAAACCGACGTCCAACTAGACAATCTTTATCCTAAATTATTTACCAGGAACCATTATCAGCGTCGGTTATCAAAGGATAACTGACACTGAAAGTGGGACTTTTCGCGCAAATTTTCATCTTAAATAAGCGTCGGTGAATAGTTAAAAAACTAAAGTTGTAGGTGACACAAAATTTTTTGCTCGAAAATTTGATTTTGCGGGCGATTTTAGGCGTCGGTCTGCTATACCCAGCCGACGCTGAATATAAAGTGGTACCCGTGTCTGGCTGGTCTTCGAATATATAAGTCGGTTTACCTAAATAACTAATGTCTAATATAATAGGCGTCAGTTTTCCTAAATAACCGACGCGCAGAAAAGCGACACTGAATGTTGTTTCTTTAGTAGTGACATGATTGTGAATCAGACTTTTCTTTAATTTTCCCACCACAAAGTTGCTTTGTCCTGTAAGCCTCTTTCACATGGATTCATAGTTCATAGTGGTTTCTCTATTTGTGCTTCCTTGATCAAGTAATTCTTCTGCCTCAGGGTTGGGAGTGAAAATGCCATTGAGAAAAGATATAGTGATGATGTAAGTGCCATTTCCCAAAGTGGCATAAATGGCATCCTATGAGACTTTATCTAGGGTTGCCAAGAAATATTGTGTAAGATCCACATAGGTCTCCTAGACTGTGGTCAACACCTCAAATAACCCAACATATTCCAAGATATCTTGGAAAAAATTGAAGATACCCAAAGTCTCCATTGTCTCCTGGCAAGCGTAGTGAGGGAAAATCTGTAACATCCCTGACCTGGGTTATGTACTAACCCTAGGTGTTTTGCCTAATAAAGTTGATTAGAACATGCTTGTACTTCTTGAAATGTAATTAAGGCTTTTGAGGAACTTGTGTTTCATTTCAGTCCTTTTTGAATAATGTTGAATCATTGTTTTGTTAATAATGGACTAAAGTGCAAATTACCCAAGTTGAGGGGTTAACTTGCAAATTGCACATGATAAGATGTTCCTCTGATGATGAGACATCATGAGAATGAATATTATGTGGTGATATGGATTTCACAAGCTTGAGCACCAAGATATAGCTTGTAGAGCAATCCTTGTCTCTTAAAAACCTAGTTTTGGTGTAAAGTGCAATTTACCCAAAACCTAGGGTCCAACATGTAAAATATCACCTCTAGAGGATCTCTCATGTTTCTTGGCATCAAATATAGCAAATAAAATGAGAGGGGCGCCTCATTTGAATAATCATGGAGGAGAGAGAATCTTGATATTGAAATAATCAAGATTTAAGCACAAAAGGCTCTTTCATATAACTTAATGCAAAAAAAATATAGTAATTATGAAGCCCTTCAATCAAAGGTTGGAGGATGTGTTTGTGATAATATGTACGAGCTTGTGTCATACTTGGGTACCAAAAAGATCATGGTAAGAGTGGAAACTACTCACATTAATTATATATTAAGCAATATCCAAAAAGGATGGATATTAATATACAACTTATTAAGATTTTTGGTATCTTTTCCTTTAAACCTTGGATAATTGAGAAGTCTTGCAAGGTTTTATAAGGTGGCCACGTAGCCAATAAGTGGAGGAGGACTTGGTGGATATACTTGAGAGATAAAAGGAAATAATTCTCTTTTTCCTTTTTCCCTAAAAACCCATATACAAATCTATTATGTATATCTTCCCAAAAACACATAACAACCGTATCCTTAGTTTCCTTCTTCTCATCACCTTCCTTAGACTGACCAAGGAAGAGCTCTAGAGTAGAGGGAGGAAGATCAACCTGCAGGTGAGTCTTGGTCATCCTCTACCTCAGATTCTTTGGGGAAAACCCTAAAACAAGGTTGGATTCATAGTTTCCTTCACACATTTTCCTTTTCTAGCCATCTTCTCCATCCAAAACTTGAAGAACGAAGCTTGGACAACCACTGGAGCTTCATCCACCATTAAATTTACGGAGCTTGGAGCTCTGGATCAGTCCTAGAGGCGGGTTTTATAACTCTAACCCTTAAGCTTTGTTAATGCATCCTTCTTTCCTAAAATAGTTGCTTATACTTCTTCTTTAGATACTTTTGTGTGTTCTTGCTGTAATTTCCGCGAAGAACAGTCCCTGTTCTTGGTTGAACAGAGGTAAAAGAGGATGACATTAATTTCAATGTTTATCTAAGAATTACTTTAGCAAACGATTTTCCAACCTTGCTCAAACGGTATCCCAAACCGCTTGGGAGCAAACGGTTTCAAACCGTTTGAATGCAAATAGTTTCACTAGACCGCATAGAAGCAAATGGTCCAAGACCGTTTGGAGACGTTGACCAAGCATTGACCTTTTAGAGGACTGTTGGGAATAATGTAGGCAAATTACCTACCAAAAATCATCAATTAATTCCAAGTGGTTCACAAATTGAAGGTCCAACAATCATCAAAACCCTAATCGGGTTAATTGCTGATTTTTAATAATTGAATTATGTTGAAGTTTGGGTCGAGTGACCCAAACAGTTTCAAAACCATTTGGGGATCACTCAAACGATCTCAAGACCATTTGATGATCACCCAAGACCGTTTGGAGGTCTAGGGTTAAACATAGTTGACCAATTGAAGATCCAAAGGTTTTAAATTGAAGAACAATCAATTGCTGAATTGGTGACTAAACCTAGGATCCAAACCCTAATTGAATGACTTGGTTTTTGATAAAATAATGGGAAAACGGTCTCAAGACCGTTTGGAGGTATTCCAAATGATCCCAAGACCGTTTGGGGTCAGGTCATGACCAAATTGAATGATAGTTCAATGATTTCAAATCAATTACACTCACATTGAAATGTGTTGAAGGGTCATCGATTTCAAACCCTAATCCAATTGATTCTAGCCCTAATTGATAATCAATTGAGGGTCAAATGAGTGTCAAATCAGTTGAGAGTTGACCTAATTAACTCAATTGATGATTCTCTAACATGTGCATGATCGATTGAGGGGTTTAACATTGGAAACCCTATTTCAATTGAAGTGGTTGAGACACTTTTTGGTCCTTGCAGTTTTGAGGTGGTTTGGACCAAACGGTCTTAAGACCATTTGGGTCCAAACGGTCTCAAAACCATTTGAGTCCAAAGGGTCTCATGAACATTTGGGAACAAACGATCTCAAGACCGTTTGGGACCAAACGGTCTCAAGACCTTTTGGGACCAAACAATCCCAAACCGTTTGGTCTCATGCGGTTGCAAGGTCGGTTGTATCCATGCGGTTTCAAAATCAAACTTGACCAAACGGTATTCACCTCTACTTTATCAAACGGTTTTGGAGGTCTACTTTACCAAACGGTCTCAAGGGTAGATCAAGACCGCATGAAGGTCCAAACGGTCTTAGACCGTTTGGAGGTTTAGTGTGCAAGACCATTTTTGGTTCAAGTAGGTCAAGATCGTTTGATGCCTTAGTGGTTAATATAGATTGGTGGTTGATTAACCTAAACTTCATGGATACTTAAAGTGATTAAAGGACCAAGTGATTAGTTGATTAGTGCATGTTATAATCAATGGTGATTATAATAAAGATACCGTTGATGAGATAGAGTGATTAGTACTCTTTGAATGAGTAAGCCTTACTGATCACAATAGTAATGACATAACCTATGATGTCAATGTTGAATTGACTTAGCCTAATCAAGGGTGATGCAAACATTAACTTATAGAAAATTGAGAGAGAAGTCTTCTTATATGAATGTTAATGAAGTAATGGATTCCCAATAAATGCATATCTAATTAGGGTATGATCCATGTTAGTGAGATCATGAAACCCTAATTGAGAGCAATAATGGGAGTATCCCTAATATATGATGATGATAGAATCCTAACTCATAATGATGACATGGTAACCCTTAAATTAAAGGTACTTTTTTGATCATTTCCCACTTAGGGTGAATAGTAAACCCTAATGGTGAAATATTGATGATAACCCTAATCAAGTATGATCTAATATGAATAGAAACCCTAACCCAGGGTAATGTGATGAGTATAGTAAATCCTAAGTTCAGAGTATGTCAAATAAGAACTCTAACCTTGAGAGATGTGATATGAATAGCAAACCCTAATCGGTTTGAAGTATTGATTTCATAAGTGTAAAACGGTCATGGTGATCTTCTGTAGCACGACCATGCAAGGTAGCACAGCCGTGGTGGCTTCCCCTTGCATGGCCGTTCTTGTCTACACGGCTGTGGTGCTCTATACTTAACTTGGAATTCATTTGCAAGTAAACCTTAACCAATAGCGATGCTATCATTATTGTACATTGTGTTGATATAGAGATAATGTGCCTATTATCATTTATATTACTCATGAAGGTTTGTTTTTTATGAAATAGTGAGCATAGCCAGGTAAGAGCTATGATGCAATATTCATTAAAAGCATTTTATAAGCTTTGAAAGCAATGATATGTTATGTTGCCTAGTGAGAGGTAACAAATGAGACTGATAGACTGTATGAGCCATGAGAAATATCTATACTGCTACAATCATGTTCACATTGTTAGATGACTTGATGGCAATATGTTCTTTGGTAACAAGTGTCTTGCTAAACTAAGGGTTTGAATACCCATATTCGTGAATTACAATGTTGAGATGGTTAGGGATTGAGACCCCAATGATAACTAGATGTGAAATGAACTTGATACAAATAGTACTCTTTCTTTATAGCAATTGTTTTGGTAATTTATGATTGAAAACATGCCTGATGCTAAAAGAATGCCATAATGTACTTAAATAATCAAGTATAATGATATCATGTAGAGCCCTGACCATAGATCCATCATCGTCAGAAGTTAGGTGATGGTGAAACAGGTTTTCCTAAGGGAACTCCTAGAGAGCATACTTTTGAGTATGTGGGGGTTATGGACGTGAATATCCTTACGTCCTAATGGAGGAATTGATGTGAGATAAATATCAAATCTCTCAATCCTTCATTATATGTATATGCTGGGATGTTATATTACTAATCTCCCGATGATGTTGCTAATGCTGAATCGATGTGAGATAAACAAGAAATCCCTCGATTGTGAAGAGAGTACATCATGCCTCTGTAACTCTAATAGCGAAGTGCCAGAATACCCTGGATAGGTATTATGGCAGAGACACAAGATGTCTTGCATGATGATCCTCACACTGATTGAGGAAGATGAGGTCATAGAAATACGGCTCTTCTAATGACCTATGTATGGTACCGATTGCGATTTCATAATGGTCGGTTAGAGTATGAGAGGTATACCTCATCTCCTCAGGGCATAATTATGTTTGTAAAATGTAATCAGCCGTGTAGCATATTTGCATAGGTTGAACTGCGAGAAACAATGATTGATGATACATTGTTTATTGAGTCCTTGTTGGACAAGTAATATACATGTTCTTCATATTTCTTATTAAATGTATGACTTGCTATTCAATCAAGTTATAATTGAAATGATTGCATAAGTTATATTGTTTCAGACAGTTATATAATGAATTGCCTGCTGTTAAATAATTATAATTCTACTGCTCTATATTATTCCATTATTTGCAATAACAATGCTTCTGGTGAAGAGTTATAACTCTCACTGGGAAAATTATTCAATTATCTCACCCCCGTGGAATTCAACTTTTTAGGTAGACACTGAGGACAAAGAAACCCTTTAGTGGGTGAACAACAACAGCAATAACAACATCAGGGGCAACAATGATCCTCAGGTGGAGACACTATATGTCGAGTGTTGTATATAGAGAGTCCTATGTGTCGTCTCTGTACTCTCAGGTCCTAGGAGTCAGTAGATGATTTAATATAGATCTGAGATTTTTGGCTTAATGCCTCGAGAATTTTTGTATACTGCTCATGTACAACTTAATAGGACAGTCACTGATATGACTCTCGAGATGAGATAGAGGTGTTCTGATGAATCAGTTGTAAACAACTTATTTCTTTTCTTTATGCAAAAGTTTTACAGTCGTGGTTCTCTTTACAAAAAGTTTTAAGTTTTAATGATTTTCAGTAATTCCGTTGCTAATTAATCGCTTCCGCATCCGTTGATCTCATTTTCGTGAGACGGTCGCCACAAAATCACTCGGTGTGTCAAGCACTCTGGGTGCTTTGGCTTCTTTACCTTCTTGCTCTTACACTCGGGTGTTTTCTCATGACATGCCTTAGGTGCATCCTCCTGCCATGCATCTGGCATTGCTTCATCTTCATCATCTAAAAGTAGTTGTCATCGTGCTCTCAACTATGTCTATGGTGTTGTAGATGCCTAAGGATGGGTCGAAGTCGATGCCTAAGGCACAGAAGTAGATGGCCAAGCTGAGGAAACTAAAGACTAGGTTGTTGTCCCACCTCCTCTATGCAATCTTGTGGATTCCTCCATCATAGGGTCCATGATTTACTCTATATGTGGTGATTCTCCTTGTGAACCAGAGGCTGCCGATGGTGGTGGAGGAGCTACAAATGTCGATGGAGCTGAAGATGACATGTTCTTGGGCTGACTTCCGTAGGAAATGACCTCCTTGGTCTTAGCCATGACTTTCTTAGACATTTTCTTCATCTTTGATTACAATTTTTGGAGAAACATGAGGTTTTAGGGAGTTTTGAAATTCTACATATGTGAGGCAGAATGAAGAGAAAGTCGAGAAATTGGTGGGTGCAATTGGGTGGAAATGATGGATGGAGGTAGGGAAATTGGTAGGGAACTGATTTGGGACAGATTGGAGGTGATGTGGTGAAGAATCAGAGGTAGCAAAGGTGAATGGCGACGTTGTATGACTGCCTTTGTGCGCAAAACAACCGTTCTATCTCTATGAGGTCGAATGAACAAGTGAAGAACAAAATTGGAAATTGTTGACTAAGTGTTGGGTTGGGTTGCAGCATGGCCAATTTGTGCGGAACAACTGTGTTGGATCGCCTCATGTATGGCCATGGCGCCCCACATGGCCTTTCTAAATAGATAATTGTAACATCCCTGACCTGGGTTATGTACTAACCCTAGGTATTTTGCCTAATAAAGTTGATTAAAAACTTTCTTGTACTTCTTGAAAATGTAATTAAGGCTTTTGAGGAACTTATTATTCATTTCAGTCCTTTTTGAATAATGTTGAAACATTATTTTGTTAATAATGGACTAAAGTGCAAATTACCCAAATTGAGGGGTTAACTTGCAAATTGCACATGCTAAGATGTTCCTATGATGATGAGACATCATGAGAATGAATATGATGTGGTGATATGGATTTCACAAGCTTGGGCACCAAGATATAGCTTGTAGAGCAATCCTTGTGCCTTAAAAACTTAGTTTTGGTGTAAAGTGCAATTTACCCAAAACCTAGGGTCCAAAATGTAAAATATAACCTCTAGAGGATCTCTCATGTTTATTGGCATCAAATAGAGCAAAGAAAATGAGAGGGGCGCCTCATTTGAATGATCATGGAGGAGAGAGAATCTTGATATTGAAATAATCAAGATTTAAGCACAAAAGGCTCTTTAATATAACTTAATGCAAAAAATAAATATAGTAATTATGAAGCCCTTCAACCAAACGTTGGAGGATGTGTTTGTGACAATATGGACGATCTTGTGTCATACTTGGTCACCAAAAAGATCATGGTAAGAGTGGAAACTACTCACACTAATTATACATTAAGCAATATCCAAAAAGGATGGATATTAATATACAACTTATTAAGATGTTTGGTCTCTTTTCCTTTAAACCTTGGATAATGGAGAAGTCTTGCAAGGTTTTATAAGGTGGTCACGTAGCCAAGAAGTGGAGGAGTACTTGGTGGATATACTTGAGAGATAAAAGGAAATAATTCTCTTTTTCCTTTTTCCCTAAAAACCCATATACAAATCTATTATGTATATCCTTCCCAAAAACACATAACAACCATATCCTTAGTTTCCTTCTTCTGATCACCTTGCTTAGACCGACCAAGGAAGAGCTCTGGATAAGAGGGAGGAAGATCAACATGCAGGTGAGTCTTGATCATCCTCTACCTCAGATTCTTTGGGGAAAACCCTAAAACAAGGTTGGATTCATAGTTTCCTTCACACGTTTTCCTTTTCTAGCCATCTTCTCCATCCAAAACTTAAAGAACGAAGCTTGGACAACCACTGGAGCTTCATCCACCATTAAATTTATGGAGCTTGGAGCTCTAGATTAGTCTTAGAGGTGGGCTTTATAACTCTAACCCTTAAGATTTGTTAATGCATCCTCTTTTCCTAAAATCGTTACTTATATTTCTTCTTTAGACACCTTTGTGTGCTCTTGCTATCATTTCTATGAAGAACAGCCCCTGTTCTTGAGGTAGAAGATGATGACGTTAATATCTATGTTTATCCAAGATTTACATTAGCAAACGGTCTCCCAACCTTGCTCAAACGGTTTGCCAAACCGTTTGGAGCAAACAGTTTCAAACCGTTTGAATGCAAATGGTTTCACTAGACCTTATAGAAGCAAACGGTCCAAGACCGTTTGGAGACGTTGACCAGGCATTGAACGTTTGGAGGACTGTTGAGAATAATGTAGACTAATTACCTACCAAAAATCATCAATTAATTCCAAGTGGTTCACAAATTGAAGGCCCATCAACCACCTAAACCCTAATCGGGTCAGTTGCTAATTTAAATAATTGAATTTAGTTGAAGTTTGGGTTGAGTGACCCAAACGGTTTCAAAACTGTTTGGGGATCACCCAAATGGTTTCAATACTGTTTGGTGATCACCCAAGACTAGTTGGAGGTCTAGGGTTAAGCATAGTTGACCAATTGAGGATCTAATGATATCAAGTTGATGAGTAATTGCTTGTTGAGGTGGTGACTAAACCTAGGATCCAAACCCTAATTGAATGACATGGTTTTTTATAAGATAATGGGCAAACGGTCTCAAGAACGTTTGGAGGATATCCAAATGATCCCAAGACCGTTTGGGGGTCACCCAAGACCGTTTGGAGGTCTAGGATTGACTATGGTCAAGTGGTTGAAAATCTACAGGTAACAAGTTGAAGTGTAATTGATTGTTGACCTAGTGATCAATTAAATGAGTCAAACCTTAATTGGTTGAGTTAGTTTTTGATGTCAAATTGATAAAATGGTATCAATACCGTTTCGAGGTCATCCAAACGATCCCAAGACCGTTTGGGGTTAGGTCATGATCAAATTGAATGATGGTTCAATGGTTTCAAATCAAATAGAATCATATTGAAGCATGTTGAAGGGTCATCGATTTCAAACCCTAATCCAATTGATCCAAGCCCTAATTGATGATCAATTGAGGGTCAATTGAGTGTCAAATCAGTTGAGAGTTGACCTAGTTAACTCAATTGATGATTGGCTAACATGTGCATGATCGATTGAGGGGTTTAACATTGGAAACCTTATTTCAATTGAAGTGGTTGAGACACTTTTTGGTCCTTGCGGTTTTGAGGTGGTTTGGACCAAACGGTCTTAAGACCGTTTGTGTCCAAACAGTCTCAAAATCATTTGAGTCCAAAAGGTCTCAAGACTGTTTGGGACCAAACGATCCCAAACCGTTTGGTCTCATGCGGTTGCAAGGTCGGTTGTATCCATGCGGTTTCAAAGTCAAACTTAACCAAACGGTCTTCACCTCTACTTTTGCAAACAGTTTTGGAGGTCTACTTTACCAAATGGTGTCAAGGGCATATCAAGACCGCATGAAGGTCCAAACGGTCTTAGACCGTTTAGAGGTTTAGTGTGCAAGACCGTTTGAGGTTCAAGTAGGTCAAGATCGTTTGATGCCTTAGTGGTTAATATAGATTGGTGGTTGATTAACCTAAACTTCATGGATACATAAAGTGATTAAAGGACCAAGTGATTAGTTGATTAGTGCATGTTATAATCAATGGTGATTATAATAAAGATACCCTTGATGAGATAGAGTCATTAGTACTCTTTGAATGAGTAAGCCTTACTGATCACAATAGTAATGACATAACCTATGATGTCAATGTTGAATTGATTTAGCCTAATCAAGGGTGATGCAAACATTAACTTATAGAAAATTGAGAGAGAAATCTTCTTATATGAATGTTAATCAAGAAATTGATTCCCAATATAAATGAATATCTAATTAGGGTATGATCCATGTTAGTGAGATCACGAAACCCTAATTATGATGGTTAATGAACCATAACCCTAATTGAGAGCAATAATGGGAGTATCCCTAATATTTGATGATGATATAATCCTAATTCATAATGATGGCATGGTAACCCTTCAATTAAAGGTACTTTGTTGATCATTTCCCACTTAGGGTAAATAGTAAACCCTAATGGTGAAATATTAATGATAACCCTAATCAAGGATGATCTAATGTGAATAGTAGACCCTAACCCAGGGTAATGTGATGAGTATAGTAAATCCTAAGTTCAGAGTATGTCAAATAAGAACTCCAACCTTGAGAGATGTGATATGAATAGCAAACCCTAATCAGTTTGAAGTATTGTTTTCATAAGTGTAAAATGGTCGTGGTGATCTTCTGTAGCACAACCGTGCAAGGTAGCACGACCGTGGTGGATTCCCCTTGCACGGCCGTTCTTGGCTACACGGCCGTGGTGCTGTATACTTAACTTGGAATTGATTTGCAAGTAAACCCTAACCAATAGCGATGCTATCATTATTGTACATTGTGCTGATAGTGAGATATTGTAACTGTTATCATTTATATTACTCATGCAGGTTTTTTTATGAAATAGTGAGCATAGCCAGGTAAGAGCTATGATGCAATATTCATGAAAAACACTTTATAAGCGTTGGAAGCAATGATATGTTATGTTGCCTAGTGAGAGGTATCAAATGAGACTGATAGACTGTATGAGCCATGAGAAATATCTATACTGCTACAATCATGTTCACATTGTTAAATGACTTGATGGCAATATGTTATTTGGTAACAAGTGTCTTGCTGAACTAAGGGTTTGAATACCCATATTCCTAAATTACAATGATGAGATGGTTAGGGATTGAGATCCCAATGATAACTAGATGTGAAATGCACTTGATACAAATAGTATTCTTTCTTTATAGCAATTGTTTTGGTAATTTATGTTTGAAAACATGCCTGATGCTAAAAGAATGCCATAATGTACTTAAATAATCAAGTATAATGATATCAAGTAGAGCCCTGAGCATAGATCCATCATCGTCAGAAGTTAGGTGGTGGTGAAACAAGTTTTCCTAAGGGAACTCCTGGAGAGCATACTTTTGAGTATGTGAGGGTTATGGACGCGAATATCCTTCCTAATGGAGGAATTGATGTGAGATAAACATCAAATCTCTTAATCCTTCATTATATGTATATTCCGAGATGATGTATTACTAATCTCTCGATGATGTTGCTAATGCCGAATCGATGTGATATAAACAAGAAATCCCTCGGTTGCGAAGAGAGTACAACATGCCACTGTAACTCTAATTGCAAAGTGCGATAATACCCTGGATAGCTATTATGGCAGAGACACAAGATGTCCTGCATGATGATCCTCACACTGACTGAGGAAGATGAGGTCATAGAAATCCGGCTCTTATGATGACCTATGTATGGTACCGATTGCGATTTCATAATGGTCGGTTGGAGTATGAGCGGTATACCTCATCTCCTCAGGGCATAATTATGTTTGTAAAATGTAATCAGCCATGTAGCATATTTGCTAGGGTTGAACTGCGAGAAACAATGATTGATGATACATTTTTTATTGAGTCCTTGTTGGACAAGTAATATACATGTTCTTCATATTCCTTATTAAATGTATGAATTGCTATTCAATCAAGTTATAATTGAAATGATTGCATAAGTTATACTATTATAATGAATTTCCTGTTGTTAAATAATTATAATTCTACTACTCTATGTTATTCAATTATTTGCAATAACAATGCTTCTGGCGAAGAGTTATAACTCTCGCTGGGACAATTATTCAATTGTCTCACCCTCATGGAATTCAACTTTTTAGGTAGACGCCGAGGACGAAGAAACCCTTTAGTGGGTGAACAACAGCAGCAACAACAACATCAGGGGCAATAGTGATCCTTAGGTGGAGACACTATCTATCGAGTCTTGTATATAGAGAGTCCTATGTGTCGTCTCTGTATTCTCAGGTCCTAGGAGTCAGTAGATGGTTTCATATAGATCTGAGATTTTTGGCGTAATGCCTCGAGATTTTTGTTTACTGCTCATGTACAGTTCAACAGGGTCGTCAGTGTTATGACTCTCGAGATGTGATAAAACAGAGATGTACTGATGAATCAGCTTGTAGATAACTTACTTTGTTTCTTTATGAAAAGTTCTACCGTTTGAGGTTCTCTTTACAAAAAGTTCTAAATTTTAGTGATTTTCTGTGATTTCACTGCTAATTAATCGCTTCCGCATCCGTTGATCTTGTTTTCGCGTAACGGACGCCACAATTTAGTGGTATCAGAGCTCTAGGTTAGATGAGTCTATAGAGACATAGGACTAGGGTTGTAGAGTCTATTCTAGTGCCTTCTAGTATATCTGATAGTATCTTCTACTCATATAGGAGGAGAAGATAAAACTAAAGATGTATGGATCACATGAGGAACACGTTGCAGAGAGTAGTGTTGTTGCACCTAGAGAAGGTGCAAGAGACCAAGAAAGGGAGGAACCTATACTTGAACCACCCCAGTTCAATCTAGCTGACATGGGGAATCCAGCATTCCAAGCCATGTTCGGGCAGTTCATGACTGACATGACACACATGACTGATAGGATGCCTATACCTCTACCTAGGCCACCTACCCATCCAGAAGGACAAGGAACCGACAAGACGTTTGAACGACTACGTCGGGTTGGAGCCACAGAGTATGCGGGAACAGCTGACCCAGCAAATGCTGACTTGTGGTTAACTGAACTAGAGAAGGCCTTTAGAATCCGGAACATCCCAGAGGCTGAGAAGGTTAGACATGCTGTGTATCTTCTCAAGGGGAGTGCTGGTCACTAATGGACCACGGAAGAACAGAAAAGGCCAGGTGTGGAGATCGAATGGGAAGTATTTCGACGAGAATTTGTCAATAGATACTTCCCTAAGACATTCTTGGATGAGAAGATCTCTCAGTTTGAGAGGTTAAGGCAAGGACCTATGAACATTAGCGAATACAAGGCTAAGTTCATAGAGTTGTTGCGGTTCTGCCCGCACATGACATCAACAAATGAAGAAAGGATTAGGCATTTTGAGAAGGGATTAAACACTGAGTTGACCACCCTTGTGTCTTCTCTGGAGAACAAGGAAAGATTTTCTACCTTTGTGGAGCGAGTCAGGAGGATAGAGAGATCTGTGTCAGAGAAGAGACAGACCAAGAACAAGAGGTTGTATCCCCAGTTCCAAGGATCCTCATCTAAAGATTTCAAGAAACCTAGTTTTTCTGTGCCTACACCACCATCTAGATTCAGTACCCAGACGTAGTGGATGTCAAATAGGGGTAGAGGACGAAGCCTACCACTAGAAGGAGCTCATAGCTCAGCATCTATGTCGGTTATAGGACCACCCAGACCACAATAACTGAACAGAAGGTGTTACATATGTGGAAAGATGGGACATCTGATAAAATATTGCAGAGCCAGAGAAGTGAGTGTAATTCAACCTCAAAGGCAGAGTCAACAAGGATATCAAAGGAGACAGTTTCCAGGCAACGCTAGAGGATGTGGACAAGCGTCCCAAGCTGGATCATCGGCACCCAGTCATCGAGCACTGAATCAACCACAGGTGACGACGATGTTTTACACGATGAATCCACCTGATGCAGTGGTTAACCCTCAGGTTGTGGTAGGTCAGATGGAGTTGTTTAATTCTGATATGTCTATATCTTGCATCGTATCTATTTTAATTGATCCGGGTGCTACACATTCCTTTATCACTCAAAGAGTGATTCTTGACTGTAACCTGACTATAAGTCATAGAGCAGATAGTTTGTTGTTAGAAACTCCTTTGATGGGATCTGCTGTTTTGTGGGAAGTGTGTTCTCCTGCATCCTCTCCTTTTCTGAACATCGCATTCAAGTAGATCTTATACCAGTTGAGATGTATGGATTCGATGTAATCCTTGGGATGGATACCTTAGAAAGGTATAAGGTTGTCTTGGATTGTGAGTCCAAGCAAGTTGTGTTCACTAATGATAGTGAAACATGGATCTTTCAAGGAGAAAGAAAGATTCTACCAACCTGTCTTGTGTCATCTATGGTTGCTGAGAAGCTGATGAGGTAAGGATGTTATGCATTCTTGGCCCATGTGGTAGATACCACCATGGAGAGTCTTAATCATGTTGAAGTTCCTGTAGTCAGGTAATTTGAAGATGTATTTCCTGAAGAACTTCCAGGTGTACCTCCGCCCCGAGAAATAGATTTTGAGATGAATCTAGTTCCGGACACGCAACCTATAGCACAAACACGATATAGGATGGCACATGCTGAGATGGCAGAACTCAAGAAACAACTGCAAGAGTTGATTGAGAAGGGTTTCATCCGACCGAGTACTTCACCCTGGGTGCTCCGGTCCTCTTTGTTAAAAAGAAAGACGGATCAATGTGGTTGTGCATTGATTATAGACAGTTAAATAAAGTAACAATAAAGAATAAGTATCCTCTACTGAGGATTGATGATCTCTTTGACCAGTTGTATGGTGTAACCGTCTTCTCAAAAATAGATTTGAGGTCGGGATATCATCAGCTGCGTATTAAGGATGGTGACATACCTAAGTCTGCCTTTAGGACAAGGTATGGTCATTATGAGTTCATAGTTATGTCGTTTGGACTAACAAATGCACCATATGCATTTATGGAACTCATGAATAGAATATTCTGACCTTTTCTCGATCAGTGTGTTGTTGTCTTCATAGATGACATTCTAATCTACAGTAGAGATGCTCGCCAGCATGAACACCATCTTCGTCAAGCTCTAACTTTGCTAAGAGAGCATAATTTATATGCTAAGTTTAGCAAGTGTGAGTTCTGGTTACCAGAAGTTTCTTTTCTTGGGCATGTAATATCTTCTTCAGGTATATGTGTTGACCCTAAAAAGGTAGAATCTATCCTGCTATGGGAACAACCGAAGATGCCAATGGAGATTCGAAGTTTCTTAGGGTGTTTCAGGCTATTACAGGAGGTTCATTAAGAACTTTAGTTCCATAGCTTTACCCTTGACTAAGTTAACCAGGAAGGATGTTCCTTTTACATGGAGTGACAAGTGTCAACAATCTTTGTAGCTGTTAAAGGAAAGGTTGACAAGTGCACCTATGCTTGTGTTACCTGAACAAGGGAAAGGATATATAATTTTCTGTGATGCCTCTAAGAATGGACTAGGATGTGTGTTGATGCAGGATAAACAAGTGATTTCTTTTGCTTCTCGACAGCTTAAGAAACACGAGGAGAATTATCCGACACACGATTTAGAACTAGCTGATGTAGTTCATGCCTTGAAAATCTGGAGACATTATCTTTATGGAGAAACATTCCAGATTTTCACAGACCATAAGAACCTAAAGTATATCTTCTCTCAGCATGGGCTTAACATGAAGCAACGCCGCTGGATGGAGTTAATCAAGGACTATGATTGTATAATTGATTACCATCCAGGGAAGGCTAATGTAGTTGCTAATGCTTTAAGTAGGAAATCGAAAACACCATTTTTAGACAAAGCACAGTTGAATTCCTTAGTGTGCTCTAAGAGGGATATGCTTATCTCTTTAAGTCAGGATAATGTACAGTTAAAAGTATCGTTGTTATCAGGGTTGTTAGTTGAGATGCATATAAAACCTACTCTGAGAGAGCAGATTAAGGAGGCACAACAAGTTGATGCTACAGTTCAACTGATTAGATTGGAGTATGGTTGTGAGAAACGAGATGGTTTCCATGACTCAGAAGATCAGGCAGCTTGTTATCATAATAGAATGATAGTGTCGGATGTGGATAACTTGAGGAAGTTAGTCCTGGAAGAAGCACATTCTTCAATGTTTGCTTTGCATCTAGGAAGCACCAAGATGTATCGTAACTTGAAAGATGTGTCCTGGATTGAAGAAGGACGTTGCTGAGTTTGTTATGCGGTGTCATGTGTATCAGCAAGTTAAAGCTGAACACCAGAAGCCTGCAGGAACAATGCAACCTTTACCCATACCACAGTGGAAGTGGGATCATGTAACCATGGACTTCGTGGTTGGTTTACCCAGGATAGCCAAAGGACATGATTCCATCTGGGTAATAGTTGATAGGTTGACAAAGACAACACCTTTCTTACCTGTCAAAACAACCTATTTTGCTGAGAAGCTGGCACAGTTTTATGTAGATGAGATAATGCGGCTACATGGGGTCCCACTTACCATTGTTTCTGACAGAGGTCCCCAGTTCAGGAGTCATTTTTGGGAGAGACTTCATATAGCCTTAGGCACACAGTTAAGGTTTTGTACAACCTTTCATCCTCAGATAGATGAATAATTAGAAAGGACTATACAGACTATGGAGGACTTGCTCAGAGCATGTGTCCTTCAGTTTACAGGAAGTTGGGATCTGCACCTAAGTTTGATAGAGTTTGCCTATAACAATAGCTATCAACACAGCATTGACATGGCACCTTATGAAGCTTTGTATGGTAGACGTTGTAGATCTCCCTTATGTTGGTATGAAACTGGTGAGTATCAACTTTTAGGTCCTGATCTTGTGCAGCAGACCACTGAGAAGATTAAGATAATACAACAACAGTTAAAGACTGCACATGATAGGCAGAAATCTTATGCTGATAAACGTCGTAGTCCTTTATTATTCTAGGTTGGAGACAGAGTGTACCTCAAGGTCTCACATTAGAAAGGAGTTCTTAGATTTAGGAGTAAAGGAAAGTTACCTCCTAGGTTTATGGGGCCTTATCCAATCATTGAACGAATTGGAAATGTATCTTATAAGCTAGGGTTACCATCAGAGTTGCAGAAGTTACACCCAGTGTTCCACATTTCCATGTTAAGGAAATGTCATCATGATATAGAATCAGTTCTGCAACCTATGGAAGTAGAATTGAATGATGTTATATCTTATATAGAAGGACCTGTGTTGATCCTTGATAAGAGAATTAAAAAGCTGAAAAAGAAAAACATAAGTCTTGTAAAAATCCTCTGGAATCATCGTGGTATTGAAGAAGCCACGTGGGAACTAGAGGAAGAGATGAGAAGGAAATACCCTGCTCTTTTCTCTTAATATGTTTTTGTAATGATGTCGGGGATGAAATCCTTGTAAGGGTATGATAATTTGTAACATCCCTGACCTGGGTTATGTACTAACCCTAGGTGTTTTGTCTAATAAAGTTGATTAGATACTTTCTTGTATTTATTAAAATGTAATTAAGGCTTTTCAGGAACTTATATTTCATTTCATTCCTTTTTGAATAATGTTGAAACATTGTTTTGTTAATAATGGACTAAAGTGCAAATTACCCAAGTTGAGGGGTTAACTTGCAAATTTCACATGATAAGATGTTCCTCTAATGATGATACATCATGAGAATGAATATGATGTGGCGATATGGATTTCCAAAGCTTGAGCACCAAGATATAGCTTGTAGAGCAATCCTTGTGCCTTAAAAATCTAGTTTTGGTGTAAAGTGCAATTTACCCAAAACCTAGGGTAAAACATGTAAAATATCACCTCTAGAGGATATCTTATGTTTCTTGGCATCAAATAGAGCAAAGAAAATGAGAGGGGCACCTCATTTGAATGATCATGGAGGAGAGAGAATCTTGATATTGGAATAATCAAGATTTAAGCACAAAAGGCTCTTTAATATAACTTAATGCAAAAAATAAATATAGTAATTATGAAGCCCTTCAACCAAAAGTTGGAGGATGTGTTTGTGATAATATGTACGAGCTTGTGTCATACTTGGGCACCAAAAAAATCATGATAAGAGTGGAAACTACTCACACTAATTATATATTAAGCAATATCCAAAAACGATGGATATTAATATACAACTTATTAAGATGTTTGGTCTATTTTCCTTTAAACCTTGGATAATTTAGAAGTCTTGTAAGGTTTTATAAGGTGGCCACGTAGCCAAGAAGTGGAGGAGGACTTGGTGGATATACTTGAGAGATAAAAGGAAATAATTCTCGTTTTCCTTTTTCCCTAAAAACGCATATACAAATCTATTATGTATATCCTTCCCAAAAACACATAACAACCTTATCCATAGTTTCCTTCTTCTCATCACCTTGCTTAGACCAAACAAGGAAGAGCTCTGGAGCAGAGGGAGGAATATCAACCTACAAGTGAGTCTTGGTCATCCTCTACCTCAGATTCTTTGGGGAAAACCCTAAAACAAGGTTGGATTCATAGTTTCCTTCACACGTTTTCCTTTTCTAGCCATCTTCTCCATCCAAAACTTGAAGAACGAAGCTTGGACAACCACTGGAGCTTCATCCACCATTAAAGCTACGGAGCTTGGAGCTCTGGATCAGTCCTAGAGGCGGGTTTTATAACTCTAACCCTTAAGATTTTTTAATGCATCCTATTTTCCTAAAATTGTTGCTTATATTTCTTCTTTTGACACCTTTGTGTGTTCTTGCTATCATTTCTATGAAGAACAGCCCCTGTTCTTGAGGTAGAAGATGATGACGTTAATCTCTATGTTTATCCAAGATTTACTTAGCAAACGGTCTCCCAACCTTTCTCAAATGGTTTGCCAAACCGTTTGGAGCAAACGGTTTCAAACCGTTTGGAGCAAACGGTTTCAAACTGTTTGAATGCAAACAGTTTCACTAGACCACATAGAAGAAAACGGTCCAAGACCGTTTGGAGATGTTGACCAGGTGTTGACTGTTTGGAGGTCTGTTGAGAATAATGTAGACTAAATACCTATCAAAAATCATCAATTAATTCCAAGTGGTTCACAAATTGAAGGCCCATCAACCACCTAAACCATAATCGGGTCAGCTGCTAATTTCAATAATCGAATTAAGTTGAAGTTTGGGTTGAGTGACCCAAACGGTTTCAAAACCATTTGGGGATCACCCAAACGGTCTCAAGACCGTTTGGTGATTACCCAAGACCGTTTGGAGGTGTAGGTTAAAGCATAGTTGACGAATTGAGGATCCAATGATATCAAGTTGATGAATAATCGATTACTAAATTGGTGACTAAACCTAGGATCCAAACCCTAATCGAATGACTTGGTTTTTGATAAAATAATAGGCAAACGGTCTCAAGACCGTTTGGAGGATATCCAAACGATCCCAAGACCATTTGGAGGTCACCCAAGACCATTTGGAGGTCTAGGGTTGACTATGGTCAAGTGGTTGAAAATCTAAAGGTAACAAGTTGAAGTGTAATTGATTGTTGACCTAGTGATCAATTCAATGAGTCAAATCTTAATTGGTTGAGTTAGTTTTTGTTGTTGACTTGATCAAACGGTCTCAAGACCTTTTGGAGGTCATCCAAACGATCCCAAGACCGTTTAGGGTCAGGTCATGATCAAGTTGAATGATGGTTCAATGGTTTCAAATCAATTAGAATCATATTGAAGCATGTTGAAGGGTCATCAATTTCAAACCCTAATCCAATTGATCCAAGCCCTAATTGATGATTAATTGAGGGTCAATTGAGTGTCAAATCAGTTGATAGTTGTCCTAAATAACTCAATTGATGATTGGCTAACATGTGCATGATCGATTGAGGGGTTTAACATTGGAAACCCTATTTCAATTGAAGTGGTTGAGACACTTTATGGTCCTTGCGATTTTGAGGTGGTTTGGACCAAACGGTCTTAAGCCCGTTTGGGTCCAAATGGTCTCAAAACTGTTTGAGTCCAAACGGTCTCAAGACCATTTGGGACTAAATGATCCCAAACTGTTTGGTCTCATGCGGTTGCAAGGTCAGTTGTATCCATGCGGTTTCAAAGTCAAACTTGACCACACGGTCTTCACCTCTACTTTAGCAAACGGTTTTGGAGGTCTACTTTACCAAACAGTCTCAAGGGCAGATCAAGACCGCATGAAGTTCCAAACGGTCTTAGACCGTTTGGAGGTTTAGTGTGCAAGACCGTTTGAGGTTCAGGTAGGTCAAGATCGTTTGATGCCTTAGTGGTTAATATAGATTGGTGGTTGATTAACCTAAACTTCATGGATACTTAAAGTGATTAAAGGACCAAGTGATTAGTTGATTAGTGCATGTTATAATCAATGGTCATTATAATAAAGATACCCTTGATGAGATAGAGTGATTAGTACTCTTTGAATGAGTAAGCCTTACTGATCACAATAGTAATGACATAACCTATGATGTCAATGTTGAATTGACTTAGGCTAATCAAGGGTGATGAAAACATTAACTTATAGAAAATTGAGAGAGAAGTCTTCTTATATGAATGTTAATCAAGTAATGGATTCCCAATAAAAATGGATATCTAATTAGGGTATGATCCATGTTAGTGAGATCATGAAACCCTAATTATGATGGTTAATGAACCATAACCCTAATTGAGAGCAATAACGGGAGTCTCCCTAATATATGATGATGATATAATCCTAACGGGAGTGCCAGAATACCCTAGATAGATATTATGGCAGCGACACAAGATGTCCTGCATGATGATCCTCACACTGACTGAGGAAGATAAGGTCATAGAAATCCAGCTCTTCTGATGACCTATGTATGGTACCGATTGCGATTTCATAATAGTCGGTTGGAGTATGAATGGTATACCTCATCTCCTCAGGGCATAATTATGTTTGTAAAATGTAATCAGCCGTGTAGCATATTTGCTTAGGTTGAACTGTGAGAAACAATGATTGATGACACATTGTTTATTGAGTCCTTGTTGGACAAGTAATATACATGTTCTTCATATTTCTTATTAAATGTATGACTTGCTATTCAATCAAGTTATAATTGAAACGATTGCATAAGTTATACTATTTCAGACAGTTATATAATGAATTGCATGCTGTTAAATAATTATAATTCTACTGCTCTATATTATTCAATTATTTTCAATAACAATGCTTCTGGCGAAGAGTTATAACTCTCGCTGGGACAATTATTCAATTGTCTCACCCCCGTGGACTTCAACTTTTTAGGTAGACACAGAGGATGAAGAAACCCTTTAGTGGGTGAACAACAACAACAACAGCTGTTGGTATGTATGCCCTGAGAGCCAATCATGGGATGATTGGTGGGATACATTAATATTGATTTGATAAACATCAAAGGCAAGCTTCCAATTCTTTCTGGTTCAGTCATATGAGATAGTGATAGAACAGATTGAATGTCTAGAGAATGACAGTACTCAATGACGTATGCTTTCAGGTTGAGGACCTAAACGATGAGATCATACAAATGCTAAGAGTTTGTACATTCTTGTTATGTCCCTAGTCGGATGTCATTATGGAAGGTAGATAGACAACAATGATACACAAGACTAGATTGTGGTGTTGGTTGATAACATAATCTCATTAGTCATGATATAGAGATATCAAACCAAACACATAGGTACTTGTTAGAGAACAAGTGTACCGGACAGACCCACCGTGAGTTTGATGTTGGCTAAATTGGACATTATTATAATCTCTTTGTTTTGATGATGACAAACATTTCATTTCATGTGGTTTTAACGTGCTATTTGAGTATTTCAGGAACAAGCATATAAGGTGGTGGATAACAAAGACTTGGAAGAACAATTTGATGAAAATGCTTTATTTTCATGATTGCAATCAAATGTAAAAGCTTGTACAAGTGTATAATGTACAAGTAATTAGATACTATGTAAATCAAGCATTTAGATCTTCCCTATCTACTCACAACACTTAGATAGGTCATTCCCCAAGATAGTATCACAATTTCACATTGATACACACACTTAGTAAATGAATACAATGAGTCAGTAATATTCTCAGTTGACAAATTGTCGATCGAGAAAATATCGGTCGACAAAAACTTCGACCAAGAAACTCTCGGTCGACAAAATCTTCGATCGAGAATAGACCCTACTAGCCGTTAGACCCAGCAGACAAGGTGGTTGGGAGTTGGAAATGAACGTTGTAAACACTTGCTCCAGGAAGTCCCTCGGTCGACAAATCTTTGACCGAGAAAGACTCTCAGTCGACAAATCTTCGACCGAGAAGAGTTCTGTCTGCACTTTTCAGGGTCAATTAACTAGTCGTTGCAAATGCAATTAGTGGACACATAACGGCTAGTTGAGCACTAAGAACCCCCTAGAAAGTGTCTAGAACGTCCTTAAGTACTTGTAGGTAATTTCTATAAATAGGACATGCCTTAGGACACCTAAACTCACTAATCTACACTTGTGATACACTTGAGCTTACACTTGCAATTGTCAATCTGTTTTGAGAAATTGAGCAACACTTGCATTGGCTATTCTTCTCCTTGCTCTAATTTCGTGTCCTATAGGGTAGTATCTCCTATGCACAACAATCACACTTCCATAAACATTGGTTAGGAGATCTATACGCTTGATATAGGCAAATCAAGCCTTGTGCTTTAAAGGTTAAGTGTAATTTCCTTTTTCCTTCTTGTTCCTTTTATTCTTTTTATTCTCCTTGCTACTCCTAGGGTTGGAGGCTGCAGATTGGAGAAGGTTCTTCGCGGTGGAGAAGGTGGACTTCGAGCTACTTCAAGAAGGCTATTGCAACGGGAAGCTACTTCAGGAGGAAGGCTACTTCAAGGGGGAGCTTGAAGTTACTTCAAGAAGGTTGCTTCAAAGTTGGTGCAATTACTTCAAGGTGAAGGCTTCTTGAAGGGTTTAAGGAAAGAATTGTAATTTTATGTAAAGTCCTTGCGAGGTAATAAAATTAAATTCTTTCAAAATCCCGGTTGGGTAAGCAACCGGGTAGTGGACTAACTACCTTAGTATTTGCTAAGGTAGGAACCACTCTAAATCCTTGTCCCCTTGTCCAATATTCTTATGGTTGATTGTTTGAGTTAAATAATTGTTAAATTAATTTTAAAACCCTATTCACCCCACCTCTAGTGGTTTTTCAATTGGTATCAGAGCAGGCTTCAAGGAACCCTAACCAGGTCTTAAAGAATGGAGGGTGGTGGTGCTTACAACCGCAAGAAAAGGAGCAACCTGGACCAACCTACAACAAGTTGCAATTGGTTCTTAGGAACAAGCCACACAACACCCAGCTGCCCATGGAGATCAAAGAAGGAAGATGAGCACAAAGATTGCCTTATTGCTACAACAAGTGCAGAAGAAGATGTAAGCCTTTTGGATTTATCTAAAGAAGAACTAATTGCTAGTCTTGAAGAAACGCATGAAAAATACATTGAATGTAAGAAGAAATTAAAGAAGTCAAATAAAGAAAATAATGAGTTACATTCTAAAATTCTTGATCTTACAACTGAAAATGAAAATTTGTATGCTAAATTAAATGATCTTGGATTTGAAAAGGATAGTATTATTTCTAAAAATCATATTTTGAAATCATCTCTAGGTGAATGTAATGTGAAGATTTTTACTCTAGAAGCAAATTATTATCTTCTATCTCAAGAAAAGGTTGATTTACTTGCAAAGTTAAATGAACTTCAAAAACAATCTGTTTTGTGTACACATATAGATTATGATAATATAGTGAAAGAAAGGAATTCTTTATCATCTAATCTAGATCAAGCAAAACTAGATATCAAGAAGAGAATGGATGAGATTGCTAAGTTACAACAAGAAGTTAGTAGTTTAAGCAACAATGGAATCCTTGATAAAATATTGGATGATTATCACCATCAAGTTGGAAGGAGAGGATTAGGTTACAAGCCTAAGGGAAAATCTTATCCTAGTTGGAGAAAAACACGAGCACATCAATCTACATATGTACCTAAAGGCACAAATACATATGAACCCAAGAACAACATAGAACACAATCATAGAAAGAGACATGAGGTTGATTCTATATGTTGTCATTACTGCTTGCACCTTGGACACTATTCTTTCTCATGTCCTTACAAGAAAAAGGATGTTGAGTTAGTATGGGTTCCAAAACCCCCAAACTAAACGAACAAGATTAAGTTGAGATATGACTAAAGAGTCTAGTTGCGTATTATTATGTCTATCTCAACTTAACACAATAGGATAAACAAATTATTTCAACATCTTATGCCCATATAGGAAAAAGAATGATGATCTAGATTGAGTTCCTAAAACTTAGAAGCTTAAATTTAACTAGTTGAGATTTGACATAAATTGATTCTTGATATACAAATGTCATATCTCAACACAATCGAGCTCTAACTTGCATAATTTTGTTTGGAAACAATCAACATTTCTGAAAAACAGCACGTAAACCTGGTCGGTCGAGAAAATGTCGACCGAGCAATTAGTCGGTCGAGAAATCTTCGACCGAGCAGGTTACTGATTTCCAGTCTGCAATAAATCTGCTGAATATGTTTTCAATTGATCAAATTGCTATCTATTTGTTATTAATAACTGTTTTTACATGCAAAACAAAGAATAAATTCTGGAAACCATCCTTCAAATTTTATATGAGATTATTTTGGTTTATTCTCTAAATGGTTAAAACTGAAAATTATGAACCATGTTGATTTAAGTCAAGGAAAATTACTGCCTTCATGGTCTATTCTAAGTATTCTTTGATCTATTTACATAGAAACCATGTGTTGAATTTCATGCTTCTATTGTTACATCTTGGATATGCTTTCACTATTTCATCATTCAGCTTTATACATATAAAGATGATGCTATGTTGCATAAAAATAAAACTCTATGGCACAAATAGATAATGATTATTGTGTGCATGCAATACATGAATGATCCTTGATGATACATAGGCAACCAAAATGATTTGTTGTTGATATGTTGCTTAGAACAAGAACCTCAATGCTTGCAAGAGCAAAATGTCATAACACATAAGATATGAATCTCTCAATTGGTATCTTTAAGAACTTGAGATATTATTCTTGATTTCAAGGATATATGTATATTTTCTTGAAGAATCTTATGATGAATCTGAGTACAAGAAGAAATAAAATTTGATATTCATGCACCCATAGCAAAGATTAGGGGACATCATTCATAATAGACATCACTCATAGTGCCTCAAATTGCTATCTACCTACAGAAATTATACTTCACAAATGAATGTTCAAATATGAAATCTGCTGAATTTGCTTCTTGGTTGAAATTAAATTTGACCAAGGGGCGCTATGGTCAAAGTCAAGGTCGACCTAAAATAAGCTTGACAAAATGCTTATTTTGTACATCCTTTTACTGCACTCAACCTTAGTATCTTGATTCAAAAAATGTGTTCTAATAAAAGGACAAAATCAAATCTTACAAATCATTTATGACCTTAGAATCCTTAAATTGTCTTAATTATAAGATTAAGGGGGATATCACAAAAACAAATTTGATTATAAGATTAAGAAGCTTACAAAACTTTGAAGCTTGTTATGACCTTAGTATTCTTAAAAGTAATTTTTATGAAAACAAAGAAATCTACAAAAATTCATGAATATGACATATATATTGTTCTTAATGGAATTCTCTAAACAAATTAGGGCTTAACATCTCATGCATTTGATTAGAGGTACTTTCTACTATAAACTTAAAAGAATCTCACATCATTTCAGGGCTTAACATCCCTTGTAAAATGGGTGAGAAATCAATACACACATCCATGAACTTAAAAGGATGTCATATCATTTCAAGGCTTAACATCCTTCGCAAATGATTGAGAAATAAATTGTGGCTAAATTTAACATTAATTGGATTGCATTAATCCCTTGATTTTAAATTGAATATCTCTTTAAGGGGGAGCATAGCATAAAATTAAGGGGGAGAAATAAAAAGTCATACTAAATGATTATCTTGGATATCTTTTTGAAATGAAAAAGGGGGAGAAATAATATAAAATAAAAAAAACATAAAATAAAATGATTGAGAAATAAAAAGTCATACTAAATGATTATCTTGGATATCTTTTTGAAATGACAAAGGGGGAGAAATAATATAAAAAAAACATAAAATAAAATGAGTTTCATAATATATCAGCCAACACCCACTTGCAAAAACAAGAATGGCTACAAAAGGTAAACTTCAGGTATGAAACTCATATGATTTATATTTCCTTATTTTATATTTAGGAAATGTTTGTCATCTTCAAAAAGGGGGAGATTGTTGGCTAAATTGGACATTATTATAATCTCTTTGTTTTGATGATGACAAACATTTCATTCTTGTGGTTTTAACGTGCTATTTGAGTATTTCAGGAACAAGCATATAAGGTGGTGGATAACAAAGACTTGGAAGAACAATTTGATGAAAACGCTTTATTTTCATGATTGCAATCAAATGTAAAAGCTTTTACAAGTATATAATGTACAAGTAATTAGATACCATGTAAATCAAGCATTTAGATCTTCCCTATCCACTCACAACACTTAGATAGGTCATTCCCCAAGATAGTATCACAATTGCACATTGATACACACACTTAGTAAATGAATACATTGAATCAGTAATATTCTCGGTCGACAAATTGTCGATCGAGAAAATATCGGTCGACAAAATCTTCGATCGAGAATAGACCCTACTAGCCGTTAGACCCAGCAGACAAGGTGGTTGGGAGTTGGAAATGAATGTTGTAAACACTTGCTCCAGGAAGTCCCTCAGTCGACAAATATTCGACTGACAAAGACTCTCGGTCGACAAATCTTCGACCGAGAAGAGTTCTGTTTGCACTTTTCAGGGTCAATTAACTAGCCGTTGCAAATGCAATTAGTGGACACATAATGGCTAGTTGAGCACTAAGAACCCCCTAGAAAGTGTCTAGAACGTCCTTAAGCACTTGTAGGTCATTTCTATAAATAGGATATTCCTTAGGACACCTAAACTCACTAATCTACACTTGTGATACACTTGAGCTTACACTTGCAATTGTCAATCTGTATTGAGAAATTGACCAACACTTGCATTGGCTATTCTTCTCCTTGCTCTAATTTCGTGTCTTATAGGCTAGTATCTCCTATCCACAGCAATCACACTTCCATAAAAATTGGTTAGGAGATCTATACTCTTGATATAGGCAAATCAAGCCTTGTGCTTCAAAGGTTAAGTGTAACTTCCTTTTTCCTTCTTGTTCCTTTTATTCTTTGTATTCTCCTTGCTACTCCTAGGGTTGGAGGCTACAGATTGGAGAAGGTTCTTCTTAGTGGAGAAGGTGGACTTCGAGCTACTTCAAGAAGGCTATTGCAACGGGAAGCTACTTAAGGAGGAAGGCTACTTCAAGGGGGAGCTTGAAGTTACTTCAAGAAGGCTGCTTCAAAGTTGGTGCAATTACTTCAAGGTGAAGGCCGCTTGAAGGGTTTAAGGAAAGAATTGTAATTTTATGTAAAGTCCTTGCGAGGTAATAATATTTAAATTCTTTCAAAATCCCGGTTGGGTAAGCAACCGGGTAGTGGACTGACTACCTTAGTATTTGCTAAGGTAGGAACCACTCTAAATCCTTGTCCCCTTGTCCAATATTTTTGTGGTTGGTTGTTTGAGTTAAATAATTGTTAAATTAATTTTAAAACCCTATTGACCCCCCTATAGTGGTTTTTCATTTGACACATGGAACCATGACATGGTAGTCACAGTCAATACTCACAGTGATGGTGGTGATTGTGATTCTTTGACCTGAAATCACTACACTCAACACATGTCGTTGGGCACACTTTGACATCATCAAACGCAGTCCTGAAACATGGGTTGTTATAAAGGTGATGATTGGGTGGCTTTGCCACATGGGGCTTTTGAGGGGTGAGTGATAGATATGGGATTTGTCCCTCCCGAGGGAGTTTGATATCCATGGCCACTTGATGAGTAGGATTGAGAAAAGTGTGTACGCATGTGTGAATTAGTATGTGATATTGATGTCATACATATCTCTTCCAGTCTACTCTGAGATCAAGAAAGTGAATGAACGTTGACAGGATGACTGTTGCATGCCTCGAGTTCATTCGGGATATCAGTGACAAAGGAATTATACATTTGCTGTAACACCATTCACGGATTGTAGGATTGAAAGTTGTTCTCCAACTTTCTACTTTCACTTGGGTAGCACTGATGTGTGACTAGGCACCAGTCTTTGCTTGTGAAGTCATAAGTGTTATGGACTTTCACTGCCAACGTGAAATGGACATGCAGGGTCACACACATAGGATTTAACCTGGAAGAGGAGTTTTGTCCACAAGCAATGTTTAGATTGATTACTAAAGGAGTTTAGTAGTTCAATTAAACACTTAATTAATTGATATCTCAATATCAGAATGTTCAAGGTGTTGGACATATTGATTGGAGTATCAGATTGATTGAAATCGCAATTGACTGATTCTGCACAACCTACACTCCCAACCGATCGGTTCATGTGATGAACCGGTCGGCTCAAATGTTGAGCCGATTGGCTCAAGTCCAGGGTGAACTGATTGCTTCAAGTATTGAAACGATCGATTTAACTGGTACAACCGAGCAAGTTGGGAAAGTAGGATTGGTGAGAATTTTCCTTTCGTTTCAATTGCCCAATTTGATTGGGAAATAGGATTGGTATTCGATACCAATTAGAAATAAAAGAAGGAAAGTCAACCGTGAACCGACCAGTTGAGGTGTCCCAACCGACCGGTTCACTTGTGAACCGACCGGTTCAGGTCCCCAACCGACCGTTTCAGTTGTGAAACGATCGGTTCAGGTTGCGAGTTGGTTGCTTTTGTGGAAAATCTCGAACCCTTCTACTCCTGCTTTTAGTCCCATATTGCCCGGGATGGAGAACCCTGTCCCATGACCCTCCTATATATAGGGGTATTGGGGGCTTCTCAAAATACAACTCAATGCAACCAGTTGCTCTGCAAAGTTGTCATTTTCTCTGGTTTTGGTAACTGAGAGAGAGCCCGAGCAAGTGCTTCCCGCAAAGGGAGATGCAACAAGGGAAGGACAACTGCAGTTGCAACTGGCAGCAGGAGAGTGTGTTGGCAACTAGTACATCAACAGGAGGGTATGACTCCTTCCACTTCCTTGTGGGATAAGGAGTGTGGAGTTCCAGGTGGTCCGTGTGGACTACTTCAGAGGCGGGAGGTTTCTGCCGCTCAGGAGGACAACCTTCAATCCTGTCAGTCCCGGTGCGACCAGGAGATGCACAGACACCGTCCAAGACAGGTGGTGAAGACTGCGCAAGCCGCGAGGTATTGTCGCCGAGCAAGCCTCAGGACAAGGTATGATTCCACAAACCATCCTTTCCTATTATATAGATGTTGTCGCGTTTCCTTGTTCCGGGTTTGGGAGAGAAATTTTTTGTTTCCGCTGCCATCTCTGCCTCCCCTAAAACTCGACAGTGGTATCAGAGCCACGTCAACTGCTCTATATTTTAGGAATATCGATATGATCAATTTTTGTCTGTCGCCTTTATTTATTGCATACGATGCGAATAAAATTGGCTTTATGCATGTCCAATCCTAAATCTAGAAATCCTAATTACATATATGATATGTATTATTAATGCACTCGATGCGCGTCACCCTTAAAAGAGTTTTTTGGTGGATGTATAGCGTGGTTATGGCCAATAAACCCTATCTGTGATTGGTTGTGTAGTTGCTTGCATCTCAGTCTGCGCACTGATCTTCCTTCTCCTATTCCTGATGTAACTTGAAATAATTTGAGATTTCTTTCCTACCTTTGCTCCCCTCGAATGTAACTCGAGGTTTCTCTTTATGCAATGTAAAATAGGATAGATTTTATTTCTTGTTATGTCAAAGAACGGAGGACAAGCTGGGCTTCTATAAAGTCAGCATGACGGCTAGGGTTTCTGCAGAGGGAGCAGGCGATCGTCCGGGCGATCGTCAGTTTTAGGAAGACGAAGGCGACGGGGACCTTTCCTCCGGCCCTCCGGGCACGGTGATGCTTGGTTCCTCTGTACTATCTCTCAACTTCATCTCGCATAGCCAACAGAAGTCCACCCGTACTCAAACGGCAACCCCAACCAAAGGCACCACGTCCATGGACTGCAACGTGCAGGACACCTCTGTAGCTTTCCCCCCTGTCGGGCCAAGGACAACCGTCCGCTGAACCACAAAGCACCGCCAAGATGTCCTACAAGGACACAGTCACCCAAAGATCACGTGACAACCCAAGGAACTTCATCCGAATTGACGCAGATGAAAACGGCACCAAGCTACTACCTTCTGACATTGCAATCACCGCCGAAGAGGGCTTCCCTACCTTCTGACTCTGCCAAGAAGCCCTAGAAGACCTTCTGAAGCCATGGCAGTACTCTCTAGTGGTCAAGCTTCTTGCAAGAGAGATCGGCTATCTCACGCTCAGAGATAGAATCAAAGCCATGTGGAAACCTGTGGGGCGTTTCAACCTAATCGACGTAGCGAACGACTACTATATCGTTCAACTACAAGCAGAAGAGGACTATATCAATGCGCTGACGGGCGGTCCTTGGCCGATCTTTGGCTCCTACTTAACAATCCAGCGGTGGTCTCCGACGTTCTCTCCGGACAGAGCCTCACCCCCAAGCATCGTCGCTTGGGTTCGTGTACCAAATATGCCGATCCATCTATACCAAGAGGTGAATCTGCAAGAGATTGGCAATCGCCTAGGGAAAACCATTAAAGTTGCTTCAAACACCATGCTTCAGAGAAGGGGCCGGTTCGCACGCATGGCGGTGGAACTCAACATGGAATTGCCACTGGTTCCGGCGATCTGGGTGGACGGGCTCCTCTATAAGGTGGAGTATGAGAACATACTGTATATTTGCCTCCACTGCGGCAAAGCGGGACACATAGAAAAGGACTGCAAGAAGAAGATAGAAGAGGAAAACGCGGCTAGAAGGGCAAACATTGAAGCGGGATCCCTCATCCCTACCCCCATGCCGCAACACATGGCAGGCTTCTCCGAGGATATCCATGCCAAACCGGTAGTGCAGAAGCCAAGGAAGGAACATACCTCGCAACCACAACAGAAATTATTCCAGGGCCATAACAGGTTCCAAGGAATGGAGGCAGAACCGGAGGAAGAGGGTGAAGTCCATGAGTTTATTGACGCATACAAAGTTTCTGAGCGAATCGCTAGCGGAGGAAACGACGGCATCGACTGGAGCCTAAGGAAGAAGAATTACAGATCTACCCAGCCTCAAGGAGCTTCAACATCCTCCCGATCTCAACCCCCATCCAAAGCCACGCCCCCCCTGAACCCTGCGTCCCCGTCACCTTCCGCTCCACCTACGGACCACACTGTAGCACGCCCCTCAGGCGACGAGGTCCTTCAAGGTCGCTCCACACAATCTCACCCTTTTGTCTCCACCCAATTCAATTTGGGCACCACGGGTCCATCCTATGTGCCTTACAGAAGCCCAGCCAAATCTTCCGCTGGAATTCACCTGAGAAACAAGAAGGTGATCCATGCGGGGGACCCTAGATGAGCCTCTACCAGGAAGAGAGGGAAGAAATCACACCTACAGGACTTAGAGCAGGTTGCGCATGAGATGGGGTCTTCCACCCTTGAAGAAGGTACCCAATGAAGGTCATGTGTTGGAATGTTTAGGGTATCAGTGACGAAGATACCCAGAACAACGTGAAGAATCTTGTCAACCGTTATAATGTCTCTGTAGTTGGTATCTTTGAACCTCGATGCAGTGGGAGCAAAGCCACCTTGGTCATCAAGAAGTTGGGTTTTCGTCACTCTCACAGGAATCATACTCCAAAGAGTTAGAGAATGATTATCGAATAACTTAATTCTTCTTAATAAAAGAATACCCCACACTAATAAAAGAAATTAAGAATCACAAGGGTTGTGAGTTCTTATATCCTTAACAGATACACCTCAATTATCTATGTGATGAGTTGTTCATATGATGAATCAACTATCTATATGAATATGAGGAATCAAATTGTGAGTTATGGTTTATGACCATTACATCCTAAATGACATCCATGTGAACCATAAGGTATGACCTTGATGGTAGCACTCATTGGAAGAAATCCATAAGTGCAAATGAATCTTAAGTGTCAAGATACATGGATAACATTTTGAGAAGGATGATGCTTGTTGATTGCTCCTTAATGACTAAGGCATTTGGCATATGGATACTAAAACCGCATTCCTATGAGGAATAAAACAAGGATGTGTATGTGACATAACCTATAAGGTTTATGAATCCACTAATGCAAATGAAGTCTATAAGTTACAATGGACTAATCAATGTAATTGATTGAGTACAAGAAACTCAAAATTGGATCTTTACTTTGATGATATAGTCAAAGGGTTTGACTGATATGTCAAAGATAAAGAAGGCATCTGTGATTTAGTGGGAGCGTATTCACATTCCACATGTTGATGTGAAATGTAAATGTTCTAAAATGGAAATCTAAAAGTGGAAATTATCTTTAAGGAAGATAGAGATGTTTCCTATGTGATAGGAATAGAGATCTATAGAGATAGTTCTTGAAAACCTCTTGACCTGAAAAAAGGAGAGCATACATTGGAAATATGTACTGAAGGGTTCAGTATGCACAGATTCAGTGGGAGAAAACTTGTCCATATTACATGGAATTAGTATCCCAAGGCCAAGTGTCCAATTCTTATGAAGAATGGGAACACTAAGAATAGATATGGATCTATCATGTATGTAATCATCCCATTATCTTGCATGTATGGACATGGCAAGAATAAAATGCATTCATCATTTTGTATGTATGACATGACAGTATGATGAGCTCATCCTGATAACTCGTATGTGGGACATGACGAGTGGATGTCTGTCTACTTCTAGTAAGGGTTACCGGAATACCATAAGAACTTGATAAATACTTGAGAAGTACTAGTTCTATGGAGATAAGGAAGAGTTCGATGTAAAGAGTTACATTGATGCGAACTTCCAAAAGGACAGAAAATTAATCGCAAAATATACATAGGATATATAAAAGTGAAAGTTTGCTGATAATTGGAAGTGCTCCAATAAAACCACTTAAAAGGAAATGTCGAGTATCTATGTGTTAGAGAACACCAGTAGATACTATATGGATCTGGAAGTTCATGAGATGAACTTATAGATATTCCGCTCATTGATGACAAGTATGGAATCCTTGATCATGCAATGTGGCTAAAGGTTAGCAAAGGAATACAAGATCGCATATTACGGCAACTCCATCTCATACGTGTGACGTACAACGAAGAGATGAGAGACATGCAATTTATACTGACTTTGGCAAGGTGTTGTCATTACTCACTATGTTTGCACTAGATCACAGTAACATGTGGGCATGTTTGAAGATCACTATGAATATGATTCAAGGGTAATTGGCTCACAGTGCAAGTGGGAGTCTGTTGGTATGTATGTCATGAGAGCCAATCATGGGATGATTGGTGGGATACATTAAGATTGATTTGATAAACATCAAAGGCAAGCTTCCAATTCTTTCTGGTTCAGTCATATGAGATAGTGATAGAACAAATTGAATGTCTAGAGAATGACAGTACTCAATGACGTATGCTTTCAGGTTGAGGACCTCGACGATGAGATCATACGGATGCTAAGAGTTTGTACATTCATGTTATGTCCCTAGTCAGATGTCATTGTGGAAGGTAGATAGACAGCAATGACACACAAGACTATAGATTGTGGTGTTGGTTGATGACAGAATCTCATTAGTCATGATATAGAGATATCAAACCAAACACATAGGTACTTGTTAGAGAACAAGTGTACTGTACAGACCCACCGTGAGTTTGACACATGGAACCATGACATGTTAGTCACAGTCAGTACTCACAGTGATGGTGGTGAGTGTGATTCTTTGACCTGAAATCACTACACTCAACACATGTCGTTGGGAAGACTTTGACATCATCAAACGCGGTCCTGAAACATGGGTTGTTATAAAGGTGATGATTGGGTGGCTTTGACACATGGGGATTTTGAGGGGTGAGTGATAGATATGGGATTTGTCCCTCCTGAGGGAGTTTGATATCCATGGCCACTTGATGAGTAGGATTGAGAAAGGCGTGCACGCATGTGTGAATCAATATGTGATATTGATCTCATACATATCTCTTCCAGTCTACTCTGAGATCAAGAAAGTGAATGAACGTTGATAGGATGACTGTTCCATGCCTCGAGTTCATTCGGGATATCAGTGACAAAGGAATTATACATTTGCTGTAACACCATTCACAGATTGTAGGATTGAAAGTTGTTCTCCAACTTTCTAATTTCACTTGGGTAGAACTGATGTGTGACTAGGCACAACTCTTTGCTTGTGAAGTCATAAGTGTTATAGACTTTCATTGCCAACGTGAAATGGACATCCAGGGTCACACACATAGGATTTAATCTGGAAGAGGAGTTTTGTCCACAAGCAATGTTTAGATTGATTACTAAAGGAGTTTAGTAGTTCAATTAAACACTCAATTAATTTGATAGCTCAATATCATAATGTTCAAGGTGTTGGACATATTAATTGGAGTATCAGATTGATTGAAATCGCAAATTGACTGATTCTGCACAACCTGCACTCCCAACCGATCGGTTAATGTGATGAACCGGTCGGCTGAGGCTGTTGAACCGGTCGGCTGAGGTTGTTGAACCGGTCGGCTCAAATGTTGAACCGATCGGCTCAAGTCCAGGGTGAACCGATTGCTTCAAGTGTTGAAACAATCGATTTAACTGGTGCAACCAAGCAAGTTGGGAAAGTAGGATTGGTGATAATTTTCCTTTTGTTTCAATTGCCCAATTTGATTGGGAAATAGGTTTGGTATTCGATACCAATTAGAAATAAAAGAAGGAAAGTCAACCGTGAACTGACCGGTTGAGGTGTCCCAACCGACCGGTTCACTTGTGAACCGACCGGTTCACTTGTGAACCGACCGGTTCACTTGTGAACCGACCGGTTCAGGTCCCCAACCGACCGTTTCAGTTGTGAAACGATCGGTTCAGGTTGCGAGTTGGTTGCTTTTGTGGAAAATCTCGAACCCTTCTACTCCTGCTTTTAGTCCCATATTGCCCGGGATGGAGAACCCTGTCCCATGACCCTCCTATATATAGGGGTATTGGGGGCTTCTCAAAATACAACTCAATGCAACCAGTTGCTCTGCAAAGTTGTCATTTTCTCTGGTTTTGGTAACTGAGAGAGAGCCCGAGCAAGTGCTTCCCGCAAAGGGAGATGCAACAAGGGAAGGACAACTGCAGTTGCAACTGGCAGCAGGAGAGTGTGTTGGCAACTAGTACATCAACAGGAGGGTATGACTCCTTCCACTTCCTTGTGGGATAAGGAGTGTGGAGTTCCAGGTGGTCCGTGTGGACTACTTCAGAGGCGGGAGGTTTCTGCCGCTCAGGAGGACAACCTTCAATCCTGTCAGTCCCGGTGCGACCAGGAGCTCTACAGACACCGTCCAAGACAAGTGGTGAAGACCGTGCAAGCCACGAGGTATTGTCGCCGAGCAAGCCTCGGGACAAGGTATGATTCCACAAACCATCCTTTCCTATTATATAGATGTTGACGCGTTTCCTTGTTCCGAGTTTGGGAGAGAAAATTTTTGTTTCCGCTGCCATCTCTGCCTCCCCTAAAACTCGACACCAGCAACATCAGGGACAACAGTGATCCTCAGGTGGAGACATTGTCTATCGAGTCTTGTATATAGAGAGTCCTATGTGTCGTCTCTGTACTCTCAGGTCCTAGGAGTCAGTAGATGGTTTAATATAGAACTGAGATTTTTGGCATAATGCCTCGAGAGTTTTGTTTACTGCTCATGTATAGTTCAATAGGGCAGTCAGTGTTATGACTCTCGAGATGTGATAATACAGAGATGTACTGATGAATCATCTTGTAAATAACTTACTTTGTTTCTTTATGAAAAGTTCTACCATTTGAGGTTCTCTTTACAAAAGTTTTAAATTTTAGTGATTTTCCGTAATTCTGCTGATGATTAATCGCTTCTGCATCCGTTGATCTCGTTTTCACGAAACGGACGCCACAATAACTACACAGTCATGTTGCCTTGCATGGTTGTGCTGAGTCTGTTCTTCAATTCTTCAACTTTCTTGGTTTCTCTATTGATTTGAGTGTACCACCATGGTTGTTCCATGGCACCATGGCCGTGGTGAGTGGTTTCACAGTTCATTTCAACTTGAATCTCATCAAAACATCAAATCTTTGGTCCAAAATGATTTTTCATGAATTCTTTGTCTCTATTTCATCTAATTTTCCTCACTTCAACCTGTTTTCACCTACACATCTTAAAACTAAACAAAAACTATTAAAAGTAAGTGTGTGTGTGTGTTTTCTTGGAAATGAATAAAACTAACCAAAAGTATAAAAAACATAAGGTTGGGTGAAAAATTCCCAAACCTAAGTGGGTTGTCTCCCAAAAGTGTTGAGTTTCATGCCATCAGCTCGGCTTCTTGGAGATTCTTCAATTTTCAACCATTTAGAATTTTCATGTGTCCATTCTTGCAATAAATGCATCTCTCATTTGCACTCAACCTATGCTCCTCATCCCTTTGATCACCAAATCTATCATAAAATCTTTCATTCAGATCTCCTTCTCTCAAATGACCAGTCAGACTCTTGAAGTGACCATGTCCAATATCCTCATATCGAACTCGCCGGGTTGAGGACTTGTATAGGTTGATCTTTATCTTCATGTCCATGTAAGAGACTATTATTATGCCACTACAAACATCTATCTCAACATCAACTATAGATAAGAATGGTCTTCCCAAGATTATGGAAATATTCCTATCATCCAGATCCATGTCAAAAACAATGAAATTAGCCATGAACATTGCTCCTCTTTCCTTGTCAATCATCACCAAAACATCATCCACTCTATTTCTAGGCTTTTTGAAGGAACGTTCCACCAGTTGGAGAGTGCAGTGAGCCAATTTCAACTTGCCTAAGCCCAACTCAACATAGACACTATATGGCATCAAATTCACACTAGATTTCAAATCTAGTAGGGATTTGTCTATGCGATGTCCCCCAATGTATCTAGTTATGATTGGGGCTCTTGGGTCTTTCCTCTTCATGGGAAGTGAGTGTTGGAGGATTTAGCTCACTTGTTCAATCAACTTGATTCTATCTGGTGTTCTCCCCATTGACCTTCTATTCATAGTGCTTAAGTTCTTAAGAAACATGGCATATGACAGGACCTGCTTGATAGCATCCAACAATGGAATATTGACCTTCACTTGCAAAAATACCTCAAGAATGTCAACATTGTGCTTTTGTCTCATCCTTACTTACGATGTCTCATCGAATGCTTCAATGGATGGTGGCTCACTATCTTTAAGCTTACTTGTATCAATATGAGGTGGAAAACTAGGGATGGTGGGACCTGCAAATGGAGTATGAGGTGGAGCACATGGTATCCCAAACTCAATATCTGGTGTCATATAATCATCTTCGGCAATCTCAATCATAGTATCACCACTTGGCCGCTTTTACTTTGCTTTATCAACCTTTCTTTGACTTGTAGGTTGCTCAAGAGTTTTCCCACTCCTTATAACTATCACAACACTACCTTTCTCATGGTGGAGAGGGGGGGCATGTTGTGGCTGTGAAGGAGGTGGAGGTGGTACTTTGTATTGAACTTGAGGTGGAGGTGAGAATTGAGGTTGGAAGGTGAATTGTTGAGAAAGTTGTGGTGATGCAAGGGGAGGAGGAGTGTAAGGCTTGGGATGATAGTGGAAGTGGTATATGGGCTGCACTTGCATGGGGGTGGACTATAGAAAAGTTGTGATGAAGGCATTGGTCCTCTTGTTTCATTGAAACTCATTATGGGCTTTGAAGACAACTTTTCTTCTTTGAGAGCAAGCATGGAAGATAGATGATCTTTCATTTCCTTAAGTCTTGTCACATTCATTTGTATGTCATCAAATCTCTTCAACCTAAAGAGAACGCCTTCCTCAAACCTTGAGCAATATCTTGGACTTTTTGGTTCTGTGTAGCTATAGGAGTGAGGTGTTTTCTTCTCTTCACCATAAAACTTAATAAAATTGACAGAGTGGCAAGGAACATTTATCACTTGGTTCTTCATGAAGCTCACAATGTCACCAAGAATCTTCATCACTTGTTGGCTTGAATCACTATGAGTCAAAGATGTCACATCAAAGGCACAACCACCATCATTCATCATGGTAGAAGCTCAAATTCTTGAACCTTCTGCCAACTACTCAAACAATGTCATTATCTCCTCGTCTGGCCTTGCCATGAAAACTCCTCCACAAAAAGAATCTATTGTAGCTTGATCCTTTAGAGTTACACTAAAGTAAAAGGACTAAACTATCTGCCACAAAGGGATCACATGGTATGAGAACTCTCTCAACATCTTCTTAAATCTCTCCCAAGCATTGTGAAACTGCTCACTGCCCATTTGACTAAAACTTACTATGACACACCACATTTGTGTCAACCTTGATATAGAGTAGAATTGCATTAGGAAGCATTCTTTATGTCTTACAAACTCATGATGTCCCTTATCGAATCACACCAGTCTTTGTCTTTATCCTTGAGGGAGAATGATAACAAGGTCAATATGATTGTGTCACTACTAGTTGTCATCGTCCTGAAGGTGGAGCACACTTCAAGAAATGATCCCAAGTGCTTGTAGCGGTTCTCACTCTCTGAGCCGTAGAACGCATAAAGGAGCCCAAGAAGACCGGGAGGCATTTGATCAACTCTGCTAGTAATTGGTGATATGTAGTTTCTAGGCATGAAGCAGTCTTGAAGTGGCTTGTGAGGTGCATTTTGGCCTTCCATCTTGTTTTCCCCGAGTGGCTTGTCACATGCGCAAGGCACAACCAAACAAAAGAAAGCAAGTTAGCAAACCAAAATTCACAAAGAATAAATAATAAATAATAGCAATGATGAGGGAAATAGGAAAAGATCAAGGCAAAACTAACTAGCTAGGCCGAGTGCCTCTCTCCCCAGAAATGGCGCCAGAAAGCTTGGTGTGTCCCGTAGGAGTTGCACACACTAATCAATTGGATTTGACTAGATGCTCCCATGAGATCGGAACACACTTGGGATATCTTTCAAAATTTATAATGGACCTAAACCAACACACATATTTTTACTAAAACACTATACCTGCAAGCGCACGAGGTCGTGTCGTAATATAGGAGGGTGGCAAGTTTAGGGTCGATCTAAACGGAGAAAAGGGGGCACTAGAGATAGGTTAGTTTTGGGATAGGATCCTACTGCGGAGTCTAGGGTTGAATGGTTTAAAGGTGATTTGTTGATTACACTAATGATTGAGCAAACAAGCAATTAAAGGAGAGCAAACAAGACCAATACCTAAGTTAACACTAGACAGTTAATTCTACTAAGCAAGAAATGACAAGGCAAGCAAGGAAAAGAGCAAGTTATTCTAAAGTAGGAAAGAAGAGGTCTACACTACACTAAGCTACAAAATAGGGAAAAGAGCAATCAAAAACATAATGAGCAATAACAAAGGAAGAACAAGACAAGAAGCTATTTAAGCAAGTAAAGAGATAACTAAACTAACACTAGCTAAGCAAGAGAGAAATTAGGGTTTAATGCAATAAAGGCATGTGTGGGCTGTTTGGGGGATGCAGTTATCAATTAGGTTGGGGGTTGTCATGTGAACAATATTATTTCATTTAGATTATCAAACCAAACAATAAGCTAGAGTCTAGTGAATTATCCTAAACTACTAGCTGGCTATGGATATGCTAGGTTGTGTATATGGGAACTAGTCCGTAAAACCCCCTACTACCCTTGTGAGGCTCAATTGGGTTAAATTTTAGGTATAATTCAATTAGAGTCTAAACAAGACTAGGTTTCTAGGTTATATGATCTTAGGATGATTAGGGGTTGAGGTAGTAATGGGAGTGTAAGTGAGGTTTTAGGCCTCCCATCACCCACATTCTACCATTAAGAAAGATCCATGCTAAGCACACTAAATTCATCTAAATTAGCTACTTAGATCTCTAAACTAGGGTTAGGGGAATTGATTAGAATGTAGGAGAATGGGTAGCTAGCTAGGCATCCATGAATTGGACCTAGGAGTAAATCCCAAAATTCACACATATCAGCAATTTCCCTCAATTCCTTGGTGATTTCAAGCACAAACCAACAAGAAAATCATGAGGAGTGAGATAGAAATAGAAACTAATCATTAGCAAATGAAATTACAATGTTTACATATCATTTCCCCAAACATGATATCAAAGTATCATTTATGGCCCCAAGCAACCGACCTAAGGGGCCTAGCTACTCATGGAAATAGAAATACAATGAGGAAAAGAGGAAGAGGTAGAAGAATCCACGGAGCTCAGTGTAGATGGAGCAATCCTCCTCTTCAGCTGCTGGAAGATGTCATCCTCCTTCTTCCAAGGGCAAGGGCATAAGATGATGGTGGAATAGGGTTAAAACACTTGGAAACAAGGGTTTTGGTGGTGGAAATGGTGAAATGGAATGGAATGGAGTTGGAAATGGAGTGGAATGGAAAAGGGGTGAAAATGGAGTGCTAGGAGTGATCTAGGGGTGTCTAAGAATCAACAACCTTGAGCTCCAACTACCCCCAAGGTTTATATAGGGGTCCATGGTTTAAGTGGGGGAAATATGGGTAAAGTAGTACAAAAATAGGCTATGGTTGTGAGTAGCACGACTGTGGTGGTCACCACGGCCGTGGTGGAGTGGGGTGAGAATGGTCATGGTGGAGTGGAATGATCCTGGTGAAAAATGGGGAAAAATCACAATAACTTGGGTGGTTTTGACCTAAAAGTTGCACGACCGTGGCAGTCACCACAGTCGTGGTGGGGCAAGGGTGGTATAGCTATGTTGGTCACCACGGTCATGGTGGCTTGGATCTGTCTGCCCATTCTCAGCTCCATGACCATTTTGGATCAGCTGTTACACAGTCATGCAAGGTGGCATGACCATTCTGGGTCCATCTACCATAGCCATTCTGAGTGGCATGACTGTGGTGATTCTTGCATTGCTTGAAGTTGATCTTGGTGATTTTGAATGAGCTAGCATGGTCGTTATGATGTACCATGACTGTGGTGGTCTTTGTTATAGCACTTTGGCTTGATACCTTGGATTTCCTTAGACATTTTTGCTTCAATGGGGCTTTGGCCACTAGGGGTAGGTTGAGTGAGCCTTGGACTCTACTTTAGGCCTCTATAAGGGTAGAGAAACCCTAGGATCACTCCTCTCTCTCTCTCTCTCTTACATCCAAGAGTGGTCACAATGCCAGAAAAACATGCAAATGATGTCCATAAGTGCATTTTACACAAATATGCATATTAGAGAAAATAACATGAAATCTAATAGGTATAGATATGTTTGAAATGCAATATGACACAAGATGAAGCCCTAAAATAGGCCCGCATTAGCAACTCTTTGTCACAATCCATTTGTATGCTTCTAGGTACTAAATCTCATTAAGATCACCTAGTTAAGACTGGCCTAAAATCCAACATGATAGAATATGTACCCTTCTTTGGTAGATTTACATATCTACCATCACACTTGTACGAGATGGACAATGCACCATGCTTTTGCGTAACGTACGCTTAGTCGATCAAGTTTTTTGTGTGTGTCGCTAATGTAAAGCATGTAAGACTTAATATTATGTTGAGTAAATAAATATATATACATATCCAATCACCACATACTTGTAGTATGTATCATATACATGCTATAACCACAACAAAAACATGCAACTAATACACACACATGATGGTTATGGTTGTTCTATTGTAATTCCTTAGAGCCACAAGGAAATACTACCACCTAAGTCCACATCATATGTAGTAACTTGTTATTGATGAAGATATGTTCTAGATTCAGTCTGGGTCGATCAGTTCAACTCTTAAGCCGATCAGTTGGCCTCCTAGTCAGTCAGTTGGTTTTTTGAAATGATCGTCTGGTTCTCAGGTTCAAGCGACATATGGACTCCTTCAACCAATCAGATTGGACATCAGTCGATCAGTTCTTCTTGTTGTTCAGCCTCCTCGGTCCTCCAGTCAATCAGTTCAACATCTTGAGTCAATTGGTTCATCTGGTGCAAAACATCTTCTCATGACAAAACATAAATTAAAACTATCTCCTATCTCATATTACATTCTAAAAGGAAAAACCTCAAGTTACATTTGAGGGGGAATAGGAAGACGAGCATTAATTTACATTTGGATAGTTGGAGTGAGGCTCAATATGCAAACCTAGTAATAACACAAAATAAACAAATCAACCATGCACAGAATCCACAGGGGTTTTGACCACAACCACACTTTCAATCACCATAAAAACACTTTTAGAGAGACACATATTGATTTCATACACCACATAATACATGTATATATATATATATATATGGGATCGGATGCAGTATTGAATCAGATGTGCACATTAATCACTTTAATATTCACATCTTATGTAATAAAATAAATCTGACCACATCGATTAAAATCTAGATATGCCATAAATTGATGTGTCATTGATACCACTATTGGAAAATTGGGACAACAGATAAGACAGCAAAAACAAAAAATTCAATGCCCAATTCCCTAACTAGCAGATCACATCAACAAAAATGTATCTAAGAAAGAAGGTTTCCAGAGATATACATGGTCCTAGAGAAAGTCTAGAGACACCTCTTGTTTCAATATCATTCACCTTTCTTCAAGTTGCACCTGGATAGCATCAACAGTGGCCTCATGGTTGATAACCATGGATGTCGGTTGACTACATCCTCCTAGTGGGGCAAGTGCCTCTCGCCTCTAGAGTAATCCACACAAACCACTAGGAACTCCAAGTTACACTACCAAAGTCAACCTGAAGGAGTTGTCTCTTTGAATATCGACGTGCTAGTGCTGATTCGATCTCCCAATTGTGTCTCCCTTGCTATCCCTCCGTTTGACAAGTAGGACTTGCTCAGGGTATCTATTGGTTACCACAACTAGAGAGGACAAAAATTGTCAGAGATTATTTTTGTGTTTGGGAAGCTCCCAGTGCCCCTATTTTTATAGGAGGGCCAGGGTCAGGATTTCCAGTCTATATGGGAGTCGAAGAGATGGCTTTTCATAAATTCTCTAGAACCTGCAAATGGTGAACCAATCAGTTCTATCCAGCCAATCGGTTCAACCCTTGAACCAGTTGGTTCAACATGTTTCTTGTTTGCAAACATATTGGGTTTGACATCAACAACAATCCTTGATCTAGTCAAATTGATCATTGAATCAGATGATCCAGATGATGAACCGGTCGTTTCACTTCATGGAACAGTTGTTTCATATCATCAAACAATCGTTTCAATTTTGGAACGGTCGTTTTATATGTAATATGATCATTTCATGTATGAAATGGTAATTTCATATGTCCAACTCAGGCAAATTTTCAGCCAATTGTTGTTTGTATTGTCCTGGCACTTGAATCGGTTAGTTCAACACTTGAACCGGTCAGTTCACAGTCCACTCATTGAATCTACAACCTTAGTTGTTTAAATTGAATACCCAAAAATTTTAGTTATCAAATTAAACATCATTTACGAATAAACTCCTATTCCAAGTGCATCCTAAGCTTGTGACCCTGTAGGTCCCAAGTTACCTTGGAAGTAATGTCTATAATCAATTGATGGCATTATAAGTAATGAACAATATTTACAAATACACCATTGTTCCCCAAGTAATTTGGAAAGTTGGAGAACAACTTCTACCTACAATCTGTGATCATTGTTGCCATGATATTATAGTTCCTTTGTCTCTGATATTCGGATTGAGCTCGAGGCATGGAATCATCATCCTCTCAATGTTCAATCCATGTTCCTTGAACTAGAGCAACATGTCTGAGATGCATGTGAGCTCTTGTATCATATATTGAGTCACATGAGTATGGCCATACATTTCCCAGTCTCGCTTATCAAGTGGCTTGGATATGAATCTCCTATAGGAGTGAAAAATCCCATCTACATCACTCACACCCTATTCCCCTATCTTACAATGCACCTGAGCATCACCTTATTGGAAACCCTTATTCAAGATCATGTTGGATGATGTCTAAATACATTGAACAACACGTGATGAATGTAGTGACTTTAGTTCTAAGAACCACAATCACCTCTATAACTATGAGATCTAATTTTTCCTACCATTCCTTGGTCTCCATATATCACTCTTAAGGCGGGTCTGCCCAGTACACTGTTCTCTAATAAGTACCTATGTGTTTGACTTGATATTACATATCATGACTAATGAGACTCTATCATCTGTCAACATACACTCTAGTCTTATGTATTATTGTTGTCTATTTTTCTTCAATAGTAATATCCAACTAGGGACACAGTAAGAATGTATGCACTCTTATCATATATATGATCTCATTGTTCATGTCCTCAACCTCAATAAATATGTCATTGAGTCACATCATTCTTTAGACATCTATTATAAATGTGTCATCATCTCATGATTGACACAAACATAATAGACCGAATTACCTTCATGATTATCGAATCAGGTATCTAATGCCCCTATAAAATCATCATATAATTGGCTCTCTAGGCAGACATACCAACAACAACAATATCACAAGATAGGTGTAAGGATTTATATCATTGGGATTACTTCAGGATCCATAGTGTGAGCTTATTATTTTATGATCTTTCCTTGGGATGCCCAAGATGTTATTTGGTCTTCAAACAACACCCCCTACTTCTATTGCCTTTTGTTGGATGACTTTAATTGTGGTCTTCGCCATTGTCTAGCTCACATTGTTGTAGGTGATGGATCAGAATTTGGTGATCTACAATGGTGCTTGGCCACACTTTCTATGCACCTAAGGGGTTTAGGAGTCAAGTCTTCCCATGATGTCTGCCAATATGCCTATGTTTCCTCTCGTCTTCACACTCAAGAACTCCAAGACCATATTCTGCGTGAGGTTGGATCTGTACCTATAAGAACCTTCTTCATTGTTTCACATGAGGGTCTTATGCAAAATCTTGCTGTCTTTTTGCTGGTCCAAGTTGTTAAGTACATCTTCTGCCACTCCAAAGATCTAGCATATTTTGGCAGATGCCTACTACCAAACAATTATCTAGAAACTCACCACAAGTGGCCTTTCCCGACGACAAAAAGCTATTCTTTCTTCTCTATAAGTCGATCACGCACAAGACTACCCTCTTACAGTTTCCATTGATGTTTGGGCTTGTCTATGTCACCGGTTGAGTATCGATTTATCCTTCAGTATTGACTCATGATCTCTTTGTACCCTGTTAATAAATGTTGCCCATTGTACAACATTGTAGACCATGATGCTTTCTGTGATCATGTTGTGCATTGTTGCACACATTCCTGGTTATAAGTTTCGGAATGATCTCATTCATGATGCTCTCTTTAACCTTGTCTCTTGTGTTGGGTTAAAGGTCATGAAAGAAGCACCGGTAGCCTTCTTTGGCACATGGTCTAAATGTCTTCACTCCCAATGACCAGCTAATATTTTAGTATTTGATTGGATATATGGTAGACACATATATGTTGACCTCACTTGAGTTTTCCCCTTGACAAATATCCTATAAATAAACTTCAAAGTTGGCCAGGCGGTATCTAACACTGCAGTGAAAAAGATTCATAAGTATGGAACAACTTGTGAGGCAAATCATCATCATTTTTTACCTTTGTCTTTTGCCTTTGAGGTTCTTGCTGACAATGTCATTTCACTACTTCAACATATTACAAATAGGAATCTTATGTTGACTTCTTCTACATTTAATAATTGTGTATTTAGATCTATCCGTTTTTCCATCCAGAAAGGCTTGGAAGCCTAATTTGTTTCTTGACTTCTATGAAGGCATTCTATAATTGACTTTTGGTCCTGATACATTATGAAGTAGATTCTCGAGTTCAGAGGTATATTTTGGGTATTATTTGATTAAGGGAACCACCATCAAATATCTGGATTTTTTAGAGGAAATTACCTTTTAGAATTATCTTGGTCGTTCGTATTCTAGTCCCAAGCTCCTTAGATATGCACCACGTTGTCAACTGGGATGCGGCCCTCACTTGCTGGATTGCTTTGACCAGCTGGTTGAGTATTGGCGATCAGTCTTCTTTCCCCATTTCTTTATTCTAGCACTCGCGCGACTAGCACTTGACTCGCACTCGCCCCGTAAGATTTGCTGTTCCTAATTATACACGGAGCAGGCTGCACCTTGTTTAAGATAATGCCATGTCTAACCCGAATATAATCCCAATTCTACAAATTCATGAATAAGGACACGTGCAAGTTGATTAATATCCGAGTAGCCTGCTCCTCCTGAAACAAGGAACAGCAAAGCGGAACTCCGCACTCGCGCGGTCCTCTGTCCGCTAGGATGTGGACTCTATGGCAAGGAGATCGAACATCAAGTGATCAAGCCGCACACGGTCCTCCTCATCGCCAGATCTGAGACTCCCTAGCTTTGTGGTGGCTATAGGAAAGGCGAGCGGCAACCACACCAACAGTGCAGTTCCGTGGATCCCTGGGGCTACGAGGGACTACGCAGAAGTTGCTTCGGACATGACAAAGGGGGAAAATGTCATCTTTCTAATCTGGCCTCATCGTGAGAAGCTGATGCCCATCCTAGCATCATAGTGTGTAGGGAATACATCCTGATGGTTTCCCCTTGGTAGCATAGACTCCGAAACTCCATGGCAGCCTGTGGTGGGGCAGAACAGGGGATTCTGTCTGGTTGGGCTCTGCCAGACTTTAGGCAGGTCGCAAGTCCTTTAGAAATCCACTCGCACACACAGATAAATGTGATGTCACGTGCAGGTTCTTTTTCCTGTGAGGTCTTCATCTCCAAGGTTATCTCTCATGACCGTAGATATGGGTTTTGGCGGTGAGACGGTGGTCCACCTCACGCCAACCTTCTTCCTCAGTGATCTGAATTCGTCCCTTGTTCACCCGTTCTCACACACTACTCTACCTTGTGTTCATCATCTTCCTCTTCATTTAATTTGCTTTGATTGTTCCATGGGTGGAGAGGGATAATTGAGAGAGGGGGAGGAACTCTGTCTGCCTCCATACTTTATCATCTCAGGGTGTTGGGCACTTCATTTCCCAACCTTGTGGTTGCTGAATAGGTCCATGCTTCTACGATCAAAAGGTCTAGCTAGGAGCATGATTGGATCTCCCTCTTGTCAAGGTAGGAGGAGACTTGTGCAACCGATAGAGTTTTTTTTTCTGTGACATAGATGTCACGGCTAGGGTTGAGCATCGGACCGGGCTGGCCCGACCCAGCCCGCTACCTGACCCGTCAAACACGACCCAGACCTGACCTTAGTATTCTAAATGGGCGGGCCGGGTCAGCATTTTAGGCCCATTTTCTTATCCGGGCCGGGCTCGGGCCACCATAAACCCAGACCCGAAAACCCGGTACCCGGCCCACATAAATAATCTATACCATATAATATAAATATACAAATATGCATATCATTTTAAAACTACTTTTTTCATAATAGGACCCACCATCTAATGATTGATATTAATCAACCAACTCCCCCTATCCTAATAGTTGGTTATAATAACAATTCTAATAGCTGATCGGTATGAATCAACAACTAGCAACAATATTGTGGATTATTAATTTGTCTGCTCATTCATATTATGGTCAACCTTCCCGCAAAGCACCACAATTCCTAACACAACGACATTCTAAAATTTAATAAATATGTCTACAACAAATATCTTTCTACGTATATACAAATTCAACATTGATTGTAAATCAAACATGTCATTTTGATGAAACCTATTGTTAGACGGGCTGACCCGAGCCCGGTTCGAAACCCATATTTTTTATACGGGCCGGGTACAGGCTCATCTTTCTTAAAATTTTCCAGGCCAAAACCTGGCCCGTGGCCCGCATAATAATATGGATATGGATATGGATCTGGACTTGCCTAAACCCGGGGTGACCCGACCCGATGCTCATCCCTAGTTACGGCCACAAAGTTTAAAGAAACCAATTATGACCAAAGTCCACTACCACAGTCAAAGAATTAGGCATATTTCCAAACACCTATAACTTTTAGTAAGAAGCTACAATCCAAATAAAATTTAAACTATGTATCCCACATCACACAAAGGCTCTCCTTAACATGTTTGATACCATGATTTAAGCCTTTGGTCATCTTATCAAAATTTTCAAACAATCTTATATATGTGTGCAAAAATCCTTGGTTGAATGCACTTAATCATCAAATAGTAGGTCAAACATGTACAAAACATTTCTTGTGACCCTAATGTTCTTCATCGTTCAAATTTAAGCCACTTGGGTCTATTTGTACCTTAGTTGAGCATTTGACTTCATAAAACTCAAAATCAGGGTCGTACAAATCTCATCGGCCTGTGATCAAATAAACATCATGTTTATCTTAACTACACATCTCATAAACATATTACATTATATTGGAAAGACTTCTATATAATAACATCTCAAATTTATACCAATCAATCACATTGGAAAATTGTCTTATAACAAAGAAGCAACTACCTTGGTCGCACTAATATACAATGTAATTTTGGGGGGGGGGTACCATATCTAATTTTCCTTCTCACTATCACACTTGTATAAAAAAAATAGATGACTCTGAGTACCTTGCCATGATACTTTGATCACTATAAGAATACTAGTTTCACTTTACCAATTTCCAAACATTAAGGGAATTCTATTTTGCATACTTAATATGCTACATGAGTAGGATTACACTTATTACTACAATCTTGTAACTCATCTAGTGGTACCTTTTAATAGAAAATAATATTATTTTTCTTAGTCTAAATCAATCAACAGATTTGGATCATCCTTATTATGATAAGGAAATATACGGAAAATATCATGATTAAACCAGCAAAAAATATGAATAAGTAATTAAAAAAGACAATATTATGGAAATATGATCTCATACATTTTTGAATTTCACTCAATTAATTATCAATAGGAATCAAGATTGTAAGCATAATCGTGCTCATTTAGAGCTTCATTAGACATGGTTTATCGTCTTGACCTTTATGTCCCTGATGCAATGAATACTTAAAAGGCATTAACATTATGTTAACTAAGACATATTTCATGTTTATGTAAGAAACTCATGAGATTGTGCGTCATCAATGATCATCTAATATGGCCTAACAAGTTAAAAGTACACTAATTTCTATTGCAAAAGGATTTTTGTATGATATTCTCAGCAAGATTCATACTCTCCTCCGCCAAGAAAGAGAAAGAAAAGTAGCTCACACTCCTAGTTCAATGTAACATGTCAGTGGCAGACTTTGCTCGAAAATTCTACCTCCTAGAGCAGTTTGGATGTATGTTGACTTAAAAGTGTTGAATGGACCCTTTTGAGGAGCACCTACTGTTGGGTTTTAGGGGAGATAGAGAAGGTAGCAGAAATAAAAATTTTCTTCTCCCAAACCCAGAATAAAGGAATCACGTCAACGTCTATATAATAGGAAGGATGGTTTGTGGAGGCGTACCTTGTCCCGAGGCTTGCTCGTCGACGTTACCTCGTGTCTTGCACGGTCTTCACCTCCGGTCTTGGACAGTGTCTGTGCAGCTCCTGGTCTCACCGGGACTGTTGGGATCGACAACTATCCTCTGAGCGGCAAAAGTCTCCCGCCTCTGAAGTAGCCCATACGAACCACCTGGAACTCCGATCTCCTTGTCCCACAAGGAATAGGAAGGAGTCACACCCTCGTGTTGGCATACTAGTCACCAAGGCACTCTCCTTCAACCAGTTGCTTTTCTGCAGTTATCTTTCCCTTGTTGTGCCTCCCTTATCGGGTAGCACTTGCTCGGGCTCTCTCTTGGTTACCAAAACTTGAGAGAACGACAACTTTGTAGAGCAACTGGTGCATTGAGTTGTTCACCAGAAAAGCCCCCAATACCCCTATATATATAGGAGGGTCATGGGATGGGGTTCTCTATCCCGGGCAATGCGGGATTAAAGCAGGAGTACAAGGGTTCGAGATTTTCCACAAAACAAGCAACTTGCACGAGCTGAACTGATCGTTTCAACCGTGAAACGATCGTTTGGTGACCTCAACAGATCGGTTCACACTTGAACCGATCATTTGGGACACCTGAGCCGATCGGTTCATCACATGAGCCGATCGGTTCATGGTCCTGCTCCAACTCAAATTGACTTTCAAATTTGTCTCCGATTACTCAAATATTATTCCTTGTCCAAATCGAATTTTTACAAGTGAAACAAATTGTATTTGCAAAATCGACTTTCCAAACGATCTCCGTTGGTTAAATGAGCCGACCGTGTTAAAAAATTGAGCCGATAAGTTCATTGATACATGAGCCGATCGTCTCACCAGTTGAGCCGATCGATTCACCAACCTGAGCCGATCGGTTCATCTCATGACCCGATCGGTTGGAACAACAGACTTGTACAAATCAGTCAATCACAAGTTTCAATCAATCTCATACTCCGATCAATCGGTTCAACACCTTGAACACTATGATATTGAGCTATCAATTGATTGAGTGTTTAATTGAACTACTAAACTCCTTTAATAATCAATCTAAGAATCGTTATGTGGATAAACTTGTCTTCCAGGTTAAATCCTATGTGTGTGACATGTAGGTCCATTTCACGTTGGCAGTAAAAGTCCATAACACTTATGACTTCACGAGCAAAGAGTGGTGCCTAGTTACACATCAGTGCTACCCAAGTGAAATAAAAAGTTGGAGAACAACTTTCAATCCTACAATCCGTGAATGGTGTTACAGTGAATGTAAAATTCCTTTGTCACGGATATCCCGAATGAACTCAAGGAATGGAACAGTCATCCTGTCAACGTTCATTCACTTTCTTGATCTCAGAGTAGATTGGAGGAGATATGTATGACATCAATATCACATACTGATTCACACATGCGTGCGCATGCCTATCTCAATCCTACTCATCAAGTGGCCATGGATATCAAACTCCCTTAGGAGGGACAAATCCCATATCTATCACTCACCCCTCAAAAGCCCCATGTGTCAAAGCCACCCAATCATCACCTTTATAACAACCCATGTTTCAGGACTACGTTTGATGATGTCAAAGTGTACCCAATGACATGTGTTGAGTGTAGTGATTTTAGGTCAAAGAATCACACTCACCACCATCACTGTGAGAACTGAATTTGACTACCATGTCATGATTCCATGTGTCAAACTCATAGTGGGTCTGTCCGGTAAACTTGTTCTCTAACAAGTACCTATGTGTTTGGTTTGATATCTCTATATCATGACTAATGAGATTCTGTCATCAACCAATACCACAATCTAGTCTTGTGTGTCATTGTTGTCTATCTACCTTCCACAATGACATCCAACTAGGGACATAATAAGAATGTACTAACTCTTAGCATCCGTATGATCTCATCGTTCATGTCCTTAACCGATAAGCATACGTCATTGAGTACTGTCATTCTCTAGACATTGATTCTGTTCTATCATTATCTCATATGACTGAACCAGAAAGAATTGGAAGCTTGCCATTGATGTTTATCAAATCAATCTTAATGTATCTCCCAAATCATCTCATGATTGGCTCTCAGGGCATACATACCAACAGACTCCAACTTGCACTGCGAGCCAATCACCCTTGAATCGTATTCATAGTGATCTTCAAACATGTCCCACATGTTAATATGCTCTAGTTTTAACATAGTGAGTCATGGAAACACCTTGCCAAAGTCGGTATTAATTGCATCTCTCTCATCTCTTCACTATACGTCACACGTATGAGATGGAGTTGTCGTAATATGCAATCTAGTATTCCTTTGCTAACCTTTAGTCACATTGCAGGATCAATGACCAAAATAACTATAAGTTCATCTCATGAACTTCAAAATCCATATAGTATCTACTGTTGTTCTCTAACACATAGATACTCAACCTTTCCTTTTAAACATCTTTATTGGAACATTTCCAATTATCAACAAACATTCACTTTTGTATATCATATATATATTTTGCGATTCATTTTCTGTCCTTTTTCAGAAGTTCACATCAGTGTAACTCTTTACAGTGAACCCTTCCTTATTTCCATGGAACTAGTACTTCTCAAGTACTTATTAAGTTCTCATGGTATTCCAGTAACCCTTATTGGAATTATACACACATCCACTCGTCATGTCCCACATATGAGTTTTCAGGACGAGCACATCATATTGTCATGTCCTATATGCAAGATGATGAATGCATTTTATTCTTTCCATGTCCATACATGCAAGATAATGGGATGATTACATACATGATAGATCCATATCTATTTTAGTGTTCCCATTCTTCATAAGAATTGGACACTTGGCCTTGGGATACTAACTCCATGTAACATGGATAAGTTTTTCTCCCACTTAATCTATGCATATTGAACCTTTCAATATAGATTGCCAATGTACACTCTCTCTTTTCAGGTCAAGAGGTTTTCCGAGAACTATCTCTATAGATCTCTATTCTTATCTCATATGAAATGTCTCTATCTTCCTTAAAGATAATTTCCAATTTGGATTTCCATTTCCATTTCACATCAACATGTGGAATGTGAATACGCTCCCACTAAATCACAGATCTCTCTTTATCTTTGACATATCAGTCAAACCCTTTGACTATATCATCAAAGTAAAGATCACATTTCTGAGTTGCTTGTACTCAACCAATCATATTGATTATTCCATTGTAACTTATAGACTTCATTTGTTTTAATGGATTCATAAACCTTATAGATTGTGTCATGTACACATCCTTATTTTATTCCTCATAGGAATGCAATTTTAGTATCCATATGCCAAATCTCTTAGTCATTAAGTTGCAATTAACAAGCATCATCCTTTTCAAAATGTTATCCATGTGTCTTAACACTTAAGACTCATTCTCACTTATGGATTTTATTCCAATGGGTGCTACCATCAAGGTCATACCTTAATGGTTTACATGGAGATCATTTAGGATGTAATGGTCATAAACCATAACACAAAATCCGGTTCCTTATATTCATCTAGATAGTTGACTCATCATATGACCAACTCATCACATAGATAATCGAGGTGCATCTGTCAAGGATATAAGAACTCACAACTCCTTGTGATTTGTAATGTCCTTTATTAGTGTGGGTATTCTTTATTTAAGAAGAAATTAGTTATTTGGTAATCAACCTCTAACTCCTTAGAGTATGAATCCCTTTTTGATTTAGACATCACCATGCCTTTATCATGAGTTCACTATGATACTCTATCACAATCACTCATAAGGATCTCAAACATTTGGTTCAAGTATTTCATTCATTGATCTCATCAAGAATTAACACTTCACCAAATTCGTACTTCATCTATGATATTCTTGAACACTTCAAGATATTCATGTTGGTATTTCTCCAAACATTATTTGAAGTATTGTCATTAACTCCAATAGGTATGTAAATACATCACATGTATTATACCTAATAGGATAATCATTCTCCCACTACCACTAGTGAAGATTGATTAATCATGTCCAAGAGATTCATGTCTCTTACTGGTCCTCTAACCAAAAGAGTCTAGATTTATCCATCATATGGAAACTAGAAATGAATTTATCATGATTTATGCTAATTTGATTGTTTGAGTTATCAATAACTTTTAGGTATCATTTTATCTTATGCATACCAAGTATCACTAGATAAGCAAGGCATTGCCACAATGATTGAAACATCAACTTTATTAATTGCCATCATTGTCATACAATATGCAAAAATTAAAGTGTTTCTATTCATTGGCAAATATGAAATAACAGTTCATAACTCTATTACATACCTTTAAGGCTGAAAATAAACTAAAGTACTCCTATCTATGGCAGCAACACTTGCCCCATTTATTGACTGCTTTACATTTTATATCTTGGTATCATATATCTCAAAAATGTTAAAAGTTTATTTCATGACACCTTCAGGTGGCGACGTCTGTCGCCTCCTTTTTCGTTAGTTCTTCCAGATAGAGTGGGCAATTCCTTTTCCAATGTCCTGGATTTTCACAATGGTGGCAATTGCCTCTCTTGGTCACGCCTCCCTTGGCCTTGAGAGCTGAAGAAGCCTTGGGCTCTTGGGTAGCAGTAGAACCCTTCTTAGATTTGCCCTTACCTGTGGGCTCCGATCTCCAAACCACGATATAATCACGAATTAAACATGTGCGGAAGCAATCGATAATCAGTGGAAGACAAAAATCACGGGAAATTAAAACTTTTCAAGACAAGAGCTTTAAACCACAAACCTTTTCCATTGAAAAAGGATTTAAACTGTGTACATCACTGTCAAATTACTTCTTGAGTAATTATATACAACAAGATACAAAATCTCAAGAAGTCACAACAAAAGACTCCAAGACCTGAGTGTACAGAGGACACATAGGACAGACTCTAACTACAACACTTGGCAGGCTGAATCTCCACCTGAGATTATTACTGCTCCTGGTGCTGCTGTTGCTGGGATTGATCACCTGTATTCTGGTTTCTCCGTCTCCGACGACCAACTACAAGGTTGAAGTCTACGGGGTGAGACAATTTTACATAATTGTCACAGTGAGAGTTATAACTCTCTGCCAGAAGATTTATTATAACATTTGAGGAATAACATAGACAAGATAACAATACTCTTACAACAGCAGGTTTAATAACAAATGAAACAACTTTTACTTGGACAGTCATGTCTTTAAAGCACATAAAGGACATGAATACAAAATGTCTAAACAGATCATTAATGTAAACAGTGTAACAACAAACATTCTTCCTCGTAGATAAACTTAAGTAGATATACCACGGAGTTGTTTATGTTTTACAAACATGATTATGCCCTGTGGAGATGAGGCATACCACTCATGCTCCAACTGATCGCTAAGAAGTCACATCAGTATCATACATAGGTCATTAAAAGAGCCGGATTCTTATGACCTCATCATCCTCAGTCAGTTAGAGGATTGTTTGCTAGACATCTGGCAGGACGTCTTTTATTATAGCTCTCCAGGGTAAACTAGACCTTCGCTATTTTAGAGTTACAGTGGCATTCTGTACTCTCTTCGTCATCGGAAGATTTCTTATTTATCTTTCACCGATACGGTGTTTGTGATTCCTTTGGGAGATTTGAGGTACATCTCACCATTTGGTTCTGTAGTGGAGGATTGACGGTATCAATTCCTACACTAGGATGTAAGGATATACACATCCATTTCCCCCACATACTCAAGAGCATGTGATCCAGGAGTTACCTTGGGAAAACCTATTTCACCATCATTTAGACTCTGACAATGATGGATCTATGATCAGGGCTGTACATTAAACTTGATTAGTTAGGTGCATTCAGTATTCTTTTACATCATACATTGTTCTTCAAACAATAATAGTAGCATAACAGCTATAAAAGTAGAATACTAAATGTAACAAACCTAACTCACATCAATCATCATTTCTCAGTATACTCATCACAAGTCATCTCTAAAGCATGACTTTGATGGTATTCATGGCTCTTACAGCCCATTAGAACATAGGATGCCACTGACAAGGCATCAAGATAATTCATTATTCATAAAGCTAACAACATGTTTTCAATGAATATAGTATCATCATCCATACCTGGATATGATCACCTTCATATCAGGACCTGCATGGTTAATTCAACTGATAAAGGTAATTCAAAAAAAGAATATACTTTCCACTCTTGTCATAAGAGTTAAGTCCTCTGATTCTTATCAATTAGAGTTTATTACTCATACTGCATGTAATCACCCTTGCATTAGGGTTTACTATACACATTATGGTGAATTGAACTCATAACATCATCATGTATGAGTAACATCATCATTGATGCTCTCAGATAAACCTAAGATTCATCATTTACCATAATTAGGGTTTCTATGATCTCACATAAGTGGATCATACCCTAATCATGCACATTCATGTGTATTGAAGGTACTTTACTTGAATTTCCATCATAAAAGGGGTACTTTCTCTCTCCTAAGATACTTTCTCTCTCCTCATATTGGTAGATGGTGATAACACCAATCTAGATCAAGTTGGGTTGAGCCCCCTTCGATTATCATAGATCAAATCACCACTATTGAGTGATTAGGGTTTGATTAGAACAAGGTTTCTCACAATTTGAACCTTTCAAGGGTATTATGGTAAATTACACATTGATCATCATCATCATGGGTTAATTTACTAACCACTTGACTCCTAATGTCTCTTGGTATCATTAGGGTTTAGGTTGAACAACTATTAAACCATTTAAGCCCTCAAGGCATTAAGCAAACTTATCCTTATAAGTCTTCACTAGGTTTCACACCTTCAACCTCCATACACTTTGAAACCGTATGCCCTTATACGGTTTTGAAACCGAAAGACCTTATACGGTCTTGAAACTGAAATACCTTATACGGTCTTGAAACCGAAGGACCTCATACGGTGTGAGATCGATTAACCCTATACGGTTTTGAAATCGAATAGATCCATACGGTTTGAGATCGTATAGATCCATAAGGTCTCAAGGTTGTATAGATCCATACGGTCTTGAGGTCATATGGATCCATACGGTCTTGAGGTCGTATGGATTCATACGGTTTGAAACCGAATGCCCCAAAAGGTTCAAGACCGTATAGACCTCCAAGGTGGTTCAAAGAGTAAACTCAATTAGGGTTTCCTATGTTGAAGCCATCATTTGGCCTTAAGCTTGCTAACCACTTACCAATTGAGACAATTAGGGTTAGCCTTAACCAATTGGTCACTCAATTGACCCCCTATTGATATCCAATTAGGGTTGGAGTTGGTTCAATTAAGGTCTATCAACGTTCAACCATCAACACTCAACAATGTGCAATCAAATCGAAGTTGAACCCCTCAAATGACCTCCAATTGGGCTCAAACTTGGCCCATACGGTCTTGAGGTCGTATGGAGATCATCCATATGGTCGTGAGACCGTTTTCCCAAAGTTTGACCAAAAACTAAGTGATTTAGATTAGGGTTGAACTCCAAATAGGGTTAAAATCAGTAATTTTCATCAATTCCTCAACTTAGTTGCAATTGGACCCTCAACCTATCAATTACCTCAACCTTAGACCTTCATACGGTCTTGGGTTGTTCCCATACGGTCTTGAGACCGTTTGATGGAACCCCAAATGGTCTTGAGACCGTTTGGGCCCTTCAACCGAAAACTCAACAAGATCTATGGTTAAAACAGAAATGTCAACCCAATTAGGGTTAGGGTGTTGAAGTGGCTTCAACTCTCAATCCGTTTGGAATTAGTCCATCAAATTTGGTGAGTTGTTAACTAACATCTTTATGAACAGTAATCACATACGTTCAACGCTTAGTCAACCATCTTATATGGTTTTGAAACCGTTTACCCAAAAAGGTCAAATTAAGTAGATTGAAAATCAGAACTAAATTCAAATAAACTTGCTGCTTGTTTTGCCTATATATCACGATTCCTTTGGAGTTAACCTCTCAAATTTTGGGGGTGATTAGCCTACATAATTGTGAACAGAATTCGTATACGGTCCACGCTTGGTCAATGCAGACATACGGTTTTGAAACCGTATGCCTCCATACGACCTTGAAACCGTATGCCTCCATACGGTTTGCAAACCGTATGGGAAAAGTGGTTGAGGTCGTATGGCAAAGTGGAAAACCGTGGATAAACATTGGAAATAACGCCCTTATCTTTTTCCTCAAGAACAGAAACAGTCCCTCACGATTTTGCTTGCAAGGAAGCAAGGGAAAGTAGGGAAGAAGAAGATCTAGCAACTAAAAGCATAGAAAAGATGCATATAACAAAGCATAGGTTTAGAGTTATAAAACCCGCCTAAAGCTTGCTTCTTGAGCTCCAAGCTTTCGAGCTCCAAGCCTTTAATGGCGTCCAAGAAGCTCCAAAGGTCGGCCAAGGTGTCTCCCCCAAGGAAGGTTGAGAAGAGATGGCTAGAATGATAGAATTAAGTAAGCTAGCCATGAATTTGACCTTGAATTCGAGTTTCATCCATGAGTTTAGGCAAAAGAGATGATCCAAAACCTACCTTGTTCTCCTTGGTCGTCCTCATGAGCTCCAAACTCTCCTTAGTCAGTTTAGGCAAGGGAAGAAGTGAAGGAAATGTGAGAAGTGTTTTCTTGCAAAGAGGGGAAAAAGGGTTATGTACTTAGGTGTGTTTTCAACATAAACACATAGGTTCTCCTTATTTTCAACTAAGTCCCTCCTCTCTTCTTTTCTCGTCCCTTCTTATTATTCCTAAGGACAAAATCCTTCTAAGATCAAGAATTGAAGGCAAAAGAGGATCAACCTATTACTAAAGCACACACATAAAAGGGCTATAGTACTTACACCTTGATTATTCAATCACAAAGGTGTTTTTCATATATGATTATTCAAAAGATATAAACTCTTCATCATTTCTTCTCTAAATGATGACAAGACTCTTACAAGATATTTTAGATGGTATATTTTGCAAATTGCACCCCTCAAATTGGGTAAATTGCACTTTACCCCCAATTTAGGGTTTTCAAGTATAGGGATTGCTTCCACAGCTGCACCTTGGTGCTCAAGCTTGGGAAATCCCTCAAACTTCATCATAAACATCCTCATGATGTCTCAACATCAGAGGAACATCTTATCCTGTGAAATTTGCAAGTTAACCCCTCTGATTGGGCAAATTGCACATAGGTCCCTGTATTGCAACCAATACTTCTAAATTGGTTTATAAGGGACAGAAATGGAAACATATGTTCCATAAAAGCTTTAATTATATACTAAAGGGTAATTACAACCATCTAATTTCATATTTAGGCAAAACACCTAGGGTTAACTCATAACCCAGGTCAGGAGTGTTACAAATCATAAACCCCTAACAAGGATTTCGTCCCCGAAATCTCAGGAAGAAAAAGGGGAAAGCAGATATTGTTTCAGCATACACATTGTTACATTCTTAGGTAACATACCCTTTTCAGGGAGATGTTATAGAATTTTGATCAACATTCTTTTTAAGATCAAATTCAAGCCCTGATGTTTATTAAAGACTAAATAAGGGCCTTTTCACCCTGAGTCTATTATCACATCTCATACTACTCCCTTTATTATATGCATTAACCATCTTATCAGTTATACTTTTTTATCTTAAAGAAAAGTTTTCTTGTCAAACAAAGATTTACTTATCAGACATTCTGGAGAAGGATATGTTTATTTTAAGAACATAAACCCTAACAAGGGATGTTCTTAAAATTCTATCTTTATTTAAGAACATAAACCCCTAACAAGGGATGTTCTTAACATTCTTAATTTGGTACTAATTACTTGTGTTATCAAAACTTTATATCTCTTTCTTCCTTTTATCATGGTACATTGCTCATTACATAAATTCTTTCAACCATTACTAATCATGGTTGACCCTCTATATTCTCATTTTTCTTATCTTATGATGCCCTTTAAGTTGTTTTAGATTGATTACATGATCAGAGTAATCAAAAGATAACAACTTCAAAGTTTCCATATTTACTTCATCATCAATAATTGTATACCTGGCCAGGGTATATGATTACTGAGGTAAGAAAATATGTACTTGCATATTATTATGTTCCTTCTCTTTTTTTCCATCCTTACATACATAATTATTAACTTTTATTGAATCCTACATCCAGATTAATTCTTTAATACATTTTCTTCTTATAGAAGTAAACATGTATTATAAAATGATTATATCTGATGCATCACAGAGAGCTTTTATGAAACCAATCAAAGAATAGTTCAATCAACTACTATTTCAACTTGTTCCAAAAGATCATAAAGAGATTTATAAGAAATACCATTTATCTTGTCTAATCAATCATGGCTCAAGGATTCTATCAAATCCTTGCATATCAAGGTATTGGATCCACTCGAATGCAATGATTAGAAAAGAAAAGGATGCAGGGAGATCATACCTCCTGCATAACAGCATACTCACTCAACGGAGTCTCCAACAACAACTTCCTGCCCTATGACTGATTGTCATATTGCAGTTACGGATCACTCTTCGAGTGATAAAGGAGTGCGTAGCACCCGGGTCAAACAGAACAGATACTACACAGGAATCAGACATATCAGAATATAAAAGTTCATCTGACCTGTCACCACTTGTGGATCAGCCACTGCTTCTGGTGGGTTCATAGCATAGAACCTCGCTGTCGCCTGTGGTAGAGTTGGTGCAGATGATCAAGCTTGAGACACTTGTCTCGGAGGCTGTGTCACACTGATAGGCTTAGACCAGCAGTCCTTCATCAAATGTCCCACCTTACCACAGTTGTAGCAACTTCTCTCTTGTGGTCTTGGTGGTCCAGTAACGGACATTGATGCAGAGCTGTGAGTCTCCTGAGGTGGTTGTCCTCGTCCTCTACCTCTACTTGGAGACCACTCAATCTGAGAACTAGATCTAGATGGTGGTGGGTTAGGTGCAGAGGATCTAGGCTGTTTAAAGTCCTTAGATGAAGAACCCTGGAACTGTGGATATCTTTTCTGAGTTTACCTCTTCTCAACCACAGATCTCTCATTTATCTTCTCATTTTACACTTATCTTTGGAGTTCTCTCCATCTTATGTGGATTTCTTACCTTGAATCACTTTATAAGCATAGACTTATCTATCTTTTACTTTATTATCTTATTGAATCACATCTTCAAGAATTCCTATTTTTCTTATTTGGATTCATATTTAGATTTTATAGTGTTGTATTTTTCTCTTATAGTTACCAAACATTCAAGTTTTTATAGATAATGATGCAATTCTCATCTTCTTTAAGGTACGATTGAGATATTCACACTATGATTTCTTATTTGTTATTCTCTTTAGATGGTCTCAAAATGACTACTTGATCAGACTAATCAGAAAGCTAACGATCTAAGAGTTCCATACTTACCTTTCTTCAATAATTGAATACCTAGGCAGGGCACCCAAATACTGAGATTAGGCAGTATGCACCATATTTTTATGTTATATTCCTAATTTTGACATCATCCTAGTCCTAAGTCCTAGTGTCCTTATAGACTTAGTGAACCTAAAGCTCTGATACCAATTTGTGATAACCCATTACACTAAATGAGATTACTCAAAACATAAAGCACAATCGATCACTAATTAATCACATGCCCAAAAATATGGGTAAATTATAACCGATTTTAACATCAACACCTGCTCAGAAACATTTGCGTAAGAACCCAACACCTTTCTTTTATCCATACTATGTCAAGAATTTGATACATATTGTTCTATCTCCTTAGCCACAACATATATACACAGGAGAACAATATTCATATATTCCACACAAACAAGCATTAATATGCTAAAAAAGTTTGATTCGTTTGAAACACCATATTAAAACTTTTCCTGCCCAGACTCAAGAGTACAGTGACGATTCTAGGACACACTAGACATCTATTCATCAAAGATTCATTACTATAGCTCCTTTTTACTGCCACATGTTTATTTTCGTCACTTCTGATTATCTAATAAAATGTGGCGAACTACAAGGGTGAGACCCATGTCCCAGTAAGAGATATAACCTTCACCAACGTTTATTGATTCCAACATTTTTAAGTAATTAAAAAGTTAAGCAAATTAATCAGATATAACAAATAAGCTCAGCAGCACTGATGATTAACAAAATACACAAAGGAGAAGATAATAACTATCTTCATTATCCAGACTATTCTCATACCCCTATTAACAATATAAGGAGTCTATAAGCATGAGCATCTCTAACATCATGAGTAAATCTAGTATCATATGCATAGCTAACAACATCAATATTTCTAATAGGTTGAACATATCAACATCATAAGAAGAGCTACAACATAAGCACAACTACCTAGATAAACATGATTAGCTATATAATCATTTCTAGTTATAAAGACATGGATAGCATGCTAAACATAACTAACAAGATGAGATATCTAGCATCATGATCATAATCAACAATAGAAGTATAGTTATCAACATAAGCATAGCTACTGTATGTACACATCTATAATCTTAAGCATATCCACAACCTGAGTATATCTACTATCTCTTAATTGTACTAAGCATCATCTTTATGTAAAGATAACAAACAAGGGTTATCATCCAATGTGAAACATCATGTATAACCCTACAAAAATATGTTACACGGCTGCATTACATTTTTTATTACGCCCTGGGGTATTTGAATCGTACCATTCAAAGTCCAACCGACCCCTACAAAGGGCTACTCGGTTCCGTATAAGATCTAGGAGTGATGATATCCTAAGATCTCTTTCCCTCGGTCAATACCATTAAAAGGCAGTGGCATATTAGTCAAAGTTGCCACCATAGTGACATAAAGTCCTATAACTAGGACACCTTGGTACAAGTCACGATGCTAGCATCTAGGGTATTCAAACCCAATCACTGAGGTAAAAATGTAGTTGTCCTCCAATCACATTATGTTCTAATCACCGAGACACGACCGTAGCCATTCTCAATCACATTAGATGTATGATACATGACCATAAACAACCTCCACAATCTGCATTGTGGATGTCAAGGATATATCCTCAACCTGCCACCCCCACATACTCAACAATATGCACTCTGAGTTTCCCTTAGGAATACTCATTTCACCATCCATCAAGTTATGACACTGAAGATGGTTCTACGACACATGACACTACATGATTAGAGTTGCACTTGATTAGTTATGCCAATTGGGTGAATTAAGGCTGCATCAAACAAGTGGACATACAAACCCTCATTCAATTCAAGCAAGCATATAAATATCACAACTTTGAAAAGATATAAAACGTGTGAAACATAATTTCTCATCTCATCATCACATGGAACTATTCACTTACCATTCATGAGACCACACTAGTCATTATATGATCACAAGATATAAATCCTTTTCACAATATCACAGGGTATCAACCCTTATCAACATAAGAGAACTACACCTCATTCAGGGCTCAACCATGCCCAAAGGTCATTAAGACCATCATACTATTCTACAAGATCATTATTATCTTTGCATGCCTTATAACAAGTCTCAACAACATCACTTACATATAATACACTAGATCAGTACGATATTGCATTAATGAGCTAAGAGGTATTTGTAAATAATCATAGCAGGGTTATATTAATGTTAAGAACATTCCTTTGTTACATTAACATGAAGGAATCTAGATATGATTAACCCTCATCATATTCATAATGCACATGTTTAGCATAAAAAAGTATCAACCATGCGGCTATGATAACCACAAATTAACATATTAAGGTTATGATCATATTAAGGAGGTTATTCCACCATCATTCCATCATATAAGAATGTTAAACATGAATACTCATCTTTATCTATTTGCATTAGATTTAGGTTCAACATGATAAATTATATAAATGTTACTAATCAACACTTATACCCAAATCCTAACTCACGACATCCCCATTGAATCATGGATGGATAAGGTGAAGCATCACCATCCCATTCCAAACTATTCTCAAGTATTAACTGATGCATAAATCAAGATGTAACCATCAGATTGTAGCATACTATGGTTTCAACAAAAGTAATAGAGTATTCCATGATTGTATTAGTCATTAAAGGACATTACCATCATTTAGTTATATTAAAGCTTGGTATAACAAGTTATACCTCATTAGGGTTACGTATCAACACAATATGATTATCATCCCTTCTATTACTATGAGTGAATAGGTAAGACTACCTTAGTAAGGGTAATCCTCCATTTGTTCCATCATCATTCATCCAATATTTCCATACCACAATGTGACCCAGAATCATTGGATGTTTAAAAGGTAACAACATTGGTTGTTTACATAAGTAAACACCTTGGATAAATCACCTATGAAGTCCTTGATTTGTGATCTAAAAAGAGTCACCATATAACCCTAGACATCCCCTAGTTAACAACACAAAAAGTTCTATTAAGAGTAGGGTAAAACCATACATTGTCAACAAGCTCCTTAAGTTGATAACATAAAGGAAACCATCTAAATTACATTATGAGGAGCAACAAATTACATGTTGGGTTATAGGGAAGAGGCAGAGAAGGCAGCGGAAACAAAAATTTTCTTCTCCCATAACCCAAAAAAAGGAATCGCATCAATGTCAATACAATAGGAAAGATGGTTTGTAGAGACATACCTTGTCCCGAGGCTTGCTCGACGATGTTACCTCACGGCTTGCGTGGTCTTCACCTCCGATCTTAGACGGTGTCTGTGCAACTCCTGGTCTCACCGGGACTGTCGGGATTGACAACTGTCCTCCGAGCGGCAAAAATCTCCCACCTCTGAAGTAGTCCACATGGACCACCTAGAACTCCAATCTCCTTGTCCTACAAGGAATCAGAAGGAGTCACACCCTTTTGTAGGCGTACTAGTCACCAACACACTCTCCTGCCACCAGTCACTTTTCTGTAGTTGTCTTTCCCTTGCTATGCCTCCCTTATCAGGTAGCACTTTCTTGGGATCTCTTAGCTACCACAACCAGAGAGAATGACAACTTTGCAGAGCAACTGGTGTTCTGAGTTGTTATACCTAAGAAGCCCCCAATACCCCTATATATAGGAGGGTCATGAGACAGGGTTCTCTACCCTGGGCAATGCGAGATTAAAGCAGGAGTAGAAGGGTTCAATATTTTCCACAAAACAACCAACTGCGCCAGCTGAACCGATCATTTCAAGCATGAACTGATCAGTTGGGGACCTGATCCGATCAGTTCACACCTGAGCCGGTTGGTTGGGACACCTGAGCCGATCGGTTCCAGCATGAGCCGATCGGTTTGTGGTCCTGGTCCAACTCGAATTGACTTTCATGTTTGTTTCCCACTAATCAAATATTAGTCCTTGTCCAAATCAAATTTTTACAAGTGAAACAAATATGTTTTTGCAAAAAGAGTCTTCTGACTTTCCAAACGATCTCGGTTGGTCACACGAATCGACCGGTCAACAATTGAGCCGATCATTTCATTGACACATCAGCTGATCAACTCACCACTTGAGAAGATCAGTTCACCAACCTGAGCCGATCGGTTCATCACATGAGCCGATCGGTTGGGAGTGCTGACTATGAAAAATCAATCAATTGCAGTTTCAATCAATCTGATACTCTAATCAATCAGTCCAACACCTTGAACACTATGATACTGATCTATCAATTGATTAAGTATTTAATTGAACTACTAAATTCCTTTAGTAATCAATCTAAACATCATTTGTGGATAAACTCCTCTTTCAGGTTAAATCCTATGTGTGTGATCCTGCAGGTCCATTTCACGTTGGTAGTGAAAGTCCAGAACACTTATGACTTCACAAGTAAAGAGAGGTTCCTAGTCGCACATCAGTGCTACCCAAGTGAAAAGGAAAGTTGGAGAACAACTTTCAATCCTACAATCCGTGAATGGTGTTACAACGAATGTATAATTCCTTTGTCACTGATATCCCGAATGAACTCAAGGCATGGATCAATCATCCTTTCAACATTCATTCACTTTCTTGATCTTAGTGTAGATTGGAGGAAATATGTATGACATCAATATCACCTACTAATTCACACATGAGTGAGCACACCTATCTCAATCCTACTCATCAAGTGGCCATGGATATCAAAGTCCCTTAGGAGGGACAAATTCCATATATATCACTCACCCCTCAAAAGCCCCATGTGTCAAAGCCACCTAATCATCACCTTTATAACAACCCATGTTTCAGGACTGCATTTGATGATGTCAAAGTGTACCCAACGACATGTGTTGAGTGTAGTGATTTCAGGTCAAAGAATCACACTCACCACCATCACTGTGAGAACTGAATGTGACTACCATGTCATGGTTCTATGTGTCAAACTCACAGCGGGTCTGTCTGGTAAACTTGTTCTCTAACAAGCACCTTTGTGTTTGGTTTGATATCTCCATATCATGACTAACGAGATTCTGTCATCAACCAACACCACAATCTAGCCTTGTGTGTCACTGTTGTCTATCTACCTTCCACAATGACATCCGACTAGGGACATAATAAGAATGTACAAACCCTTAGCATACGTATATTCTCATCGTTCAGGTCCTCAACCTGAAAGCATACGTCATTGAGTACTGTCATTCTCTAGACATTCATTCTGTTCTTTCATTATCTCATGTCACTGAACCACAAATAATTGGAAGCTTTCCTTTGATGCTTATCAAATCAATCTTAATGTATTCCACCAATCATCCCATGATTGGCTCTCAGGGCATACATACCAACAGACTTCCACTAGCACTATGAGTCAATCACCCTTGAATCATATTCTTAGTGATCTTTAAACATGTCCCACATGTTACTGTGCTCTAGTGCTAACATAGTGAGTTATGGCAACACCTTACCAAAGTCGGTATTAACTGCATGTCTCTCATCTCTTCGCTATACGTCATACATTTGAGATGGAGTTGCAGTTATATGGGATCTAGTATTCCTTTGCTAACCTTTAGCCACATTGCATGACCAATTACTCCTTACTTGTCATCAAAGATCAAAATATCAATAAGTTCATCTCATGAACTTCCAGATCCATATAGTATCCACTAATGTTCTCTAACACATGGATACTCGACCTTTCCTTTTAAATGGCTTTATTGGAACATTTCCATTTATCAACAAACATTCACTTTTATATATCCCATATATATTTTGCGATTAATTTTCTGTCCTTTCTGGAAGTTCACATCAGTGTAACTCTTTACAGTTATCCCTTCCTTACTTCCATAGAACTAGTACTTCTTAAGTACTTATCAAGTTCTTTTGGTATTCTAGTAACCCTTACTAGAACTAGACAGACATCCACTCGTCATGTCCCACATACGATTTATCTGGATGAGCACATCATATTGTCATGTCCTACATACAAGATGATGAATGCATTTTATTCTTGGTATGTCCATACATGAAAGCTAATGGGATGATTACATACATGATAGATCTATATCTATTCTTAGTGTTCCCATTCTTCATAAGAATTGGATACTTGGCCTTGGGATACTGACTTCATGTAACATGGACAAGTTTTCTCCCACTTAATTTGTGCACACTGAACCCTTCAGTATAGATTGCCAATGTATGCTTTCTCTTTTCAGGTCAAGAAGTTTTCGAGAACTATCTCTATAGATCTCTATTCCTATCACATAGGAAACATCTCTATCTCCCCTAAAGATAATTTCCACTTTGGATTTCCATTTTAGAACATTTTATTTCACATTGACATGTGGAATGTGAATATGCTCCCACTAAATCACAGATCCCTTCTTTATCTTTGTCATATCATTCAAACCCTTTGACTATATTATCAAAATAAAGATCCCAACTCTGAGTTGCCTCTACTCAATCAATCACATTGATTAGTCCATTGTAACTTATAGACTTCATTTGCATTAATGGATTCATAAAACCTGTAGGTTGTGTCACGTACACATCCTCGTTTTATTCCTTATAGGAATGTGGTTTTAGTATCTGTATGCCAAATCTCTTAGTCATTAAGTTTTAATCAACAAGCATCATCCTTCTCAAAATGTTATCCATGTGTCTTAACGCTTTAAGACTTATTTGCACTTATGGATTTCATTCTAACGGGTGCTACCATCACAGTCATACCTTATGGTTCACATGGAAGTCATTTAGGATGTAATGGTCATAAACCATAACTCAAAATCTAGTTCCTCATATTCATCTAGATAGTTGATTCATCACATGACCAACTCATCACATAGATAATCGAGGTGTATCTATCAAGGATATAAGAACTCACAACCCTTTGTGATTCTTAATGTCCTTTATTAGTGTAGGGTATTCTATATTTAAGAAGAAATTAGTTATTTGATAATTATCCTCTAACTCCTTAGAGTATGACTCCTTTTTATTTAGACATCACCATGCCTTAATCATGAGTTTACTATGATACACTATCATAATCACTCATAAGGATCTCAAACATTCGGTTCAAGTATTTCATTCATTGATCTCATCAAGAATTAACACTTTACCAAATTCATATTTCATCTATGATATTCTTGAACACTTCAAGATACTCATATTGGTATTTCTCTAAACACCATTTGAAGTACTAGCAATAAGTCCAATAGGTATGTAAATACATCACATGTATTATACCTAATAGGATAATCATTCTCCCACTACCATTAGTGAATATTGATTAATCATGTCTAAGATATTCATGTCTCTTACTGGTTCTCGAACCAAAAGAGTCTAGACTTATCCATCATATGGAAACTAGAAATGAATTTCTCATGATAAATGCTAATTTGATTGTTTGAGTTATCAATAACTTTTAGGTATCATTTTATCTTATGCATACTAAGTACCACAAGATAAACAAGTCATTGCCAAAAAGATTGAAACATCAACTTTATTAATTGCTATCATTGTCATACAATATGCAAAAATAATGTGTTTCTATCCATTGGCAAATATGAAATAGCAGTTCATAACTCTATTACATGCCTTCAAGGCTGAAAATAAACTAAAGTACTCCTATGGGGGCAATACTTGCTTCATGTATTGGGTGCTTTACACTTTATATCTTGGTATCATATACCTTAAAAGTGTTATAAGTTTATTTCATGACACCTTTAGGTGGAGACATCTGTCGCCTCCTTCTTTAGTTCTTCCAGATAGAGTGGACAATTCCTTTTCCAATGTCCTAGCTTTTGACAATGGTGGCAATTGCCTCTCTTGGTCACGCCTCCCTTGGCATTGAGAGTTGAAGATGACTTGGGATGCTGGCTAGCATTAGAACCTTTCTTTTCCTTGCCCTTGCCCTTGCGCTTGGACTTACCTTTCTTGTTGCTGATCATCATCACAGACTTAGGCTTGTCCTTCTTCATCTGTGCCTCGACTATCCTCAACAGGCCCAACAACTCTGTCAACAGCTTGTCAAAGTTGTTCATGTTGTAGTTCATCACAAATTGACTGTAGGATTCTGGCAACAATTGTATTATCACGTCAGTAGCCAACTCTTGGCTCAGGGGAAATCCCAGTCTTGTCAGGTTCTCCACATACCCAATCATTTTGAGCGTGTGAGGACCAACTGGATCTCCTTTTGTCATGACACACTTGAACAACACCCTGGAGACATCATATCTCTCTTGTCATGCTTGATCTTCATACATATTCTTGAGATGTTGAATCATCTCAATGACACCCATGTTCTCATGTTGTATCTACAACTCCTGGTTCATGTAGCACAACATCAAGCACTTTGCATCAATGGCATCTTCATAATGCTTCTTATAAGCATCCCTTTCTGCCTTTGGTGCGGTAGGAGCAGGTTCCTCTGGAGCTGGAGTATCTGGGACATAGAGCTTTCGCTCTTGAGTGAGAACAATTCTCAATGTCCTAAACCAATTGTGGAAGTTAGTCCCATTCAGCTTCTCCTTTACAAGGACTGATCGCAGTGAAAAGTGATTGTTGTTTGTTATCAGTTGTGCTACAAAAGAAAATATATGCAGTTTAGTCCAAAACTCAATTTTGACTTATTTGATTAATTTGAAAGGTTGACGATATAATTAGGACTTTAATTAATTATTGCGCCCACTATTTTGTTCAAATTGATAGCCCTCACCATCAATTTGGAAGATTGCAGCGTACAATCTTCTAGTGGGTCAAGATCCTGAAATCCTCTAAGTCATGGACCCGCTAGGGCTGTCACCCACAACTTAGATCTTCCAGGTAGACAACTTTTACCAATTGCATCATATGCAACTCTTGAAAGATTTTATATGCAATTCTTTGTCATGATCACCTCCATGCCTCAAGGTGCTAGATCCTATCTAGGTCACCTTGTTAAGTCCGACCCAAAGACAACACGATGAATATGCACCCTGCTAGGGCAGACCCACATATCCATCCTTCACACTTCCATGAGATAGATGGTGCACCAAACTAGGGCGTGCCTACACTTGGCCGATCAAGCTTTTCACATGTGTCACATTTGGAAGGCATCTAAAACTTTAATATTTAATGAGGGATTTGGTTTTATAGGTACATATACATATCCAATCACCACAATATATAGTATGTATCATATACATGCTATATCCCACAGAATACATGTGGAATGGTAAAAGCAAGAATTACGACCATCCTAATGTGATTCCTCGAGCCAAGAGGAATCACAGTCATCTAGGTCTACATCACATGCATCCTGTGCATGATGAAGTGTTATTGCCGTCCGAGTTTGATCAACTCATCACATGAATGACCTGCTCACCCTGGCCAGTCGTCTAGGTGCCACTAGCATATCGGTTGGCTCCTCCAACTGATCGGTTCACCTGGTCGTTGTGCATCTTCTCAGGTCACCACCTGCTCGTCTTGCTCCTCGAGTCGATCGTCTGGATCGCCAACTGATTGGTTCACGCCTTGAACCGATCGTCTCAGTCGTCGTCAGATGTCCTCGGTTCTTTGACATAACAAGAAATATAAAGTGATCTATCCTATTTACATTTAAATTGGGAAACCCTGAGTTACATTGGGGGAGCAAAGGTAGGAAAGAATCTCGAGTTATCTCGAGTTACATCAGGAATAAGGAGGTAGGGAATCGGTGCGCTGACCGAGATATATGCAAGCAACCACATACAACCAAGCACACATACATAGGGTTTATTGGCCATAACCATGCTATACATCCACCACAAAACTCGTTTAAGGGTGACGGATATCAAGCACATTCATATTACATATCATATATGTATATTGGGATTTGTGGATTTAGGATTGGACATGCACAAACATAATTTTATTCGCATCGTATGCAATAAATAAAGGCGACAAACCAAAATCGATCACATCGATAATCCTAAAGTATAGAGCAGTTGACGTGGCTCTGATACCATTGTTGGGTTATTGGGAAGAGGCAGAGAAGGCAACGGAAACAAAAATTTTCTTCTCCCATAACCCAAAAAAAGGAATCGCGTCAACATCTATACAATAGGAAAGATGGTTTGTAGAGACATACCTTGTCCCGAGGCTTTCTCGGCGATGTTACCTCGCGGCTTGCGCGGTCTTCACCTCTGGTCTTGGACGATGTCTGTGCAACTCCTGGTCTCACCGAGACTGTCGAGATTGACAACTGTCCTCCGAGTGATAGAAATCTCCCGCCTCTGAAGTAGTCCACACGGACCACGTAGAACTCCGATCTCCTTGTCCTACAAGGAATCGGAAGGAGTCACACCCTTCTATCGGTGTACTAGTCACCAACACACTCTCGTACCATCAGTCGCTTTTCTGCAGTTGTCTTTCCCTTGCTATGCCACCCTTATCGGGTAGCACTTGCTTGGGCTCTCTCGGTTACCACAACCAGAGAGAACGACAACTTTGCAGAGCCACTGGTGTTCTGAGTTGTTGTACCTGAGAAGCCCCCAATACCCCTATATGCATAGGAGGGTCATGGGACAGGGTTCTCTACCCTGGGCAATGCGGGATTCAAGTAGGAGTAGAAGGGTTCGAGATTTTTCACAAAACAACCAACTGCGCCAGCTGAACCGATCATTTCAAGCATGAACCGATCGATTGGGGATCTGAGCCGATCGGTTCATACCTGAACCAGTCAGTTGGGACACCTGAGTCGATCGGTTCAAGAATGATTCGATCGATTCGTGGTCCTAGTCCAACTCGAATTGACTTTCATGTTTGTTTCCCACTAATCAAATATTAGTCATTGTCCAAATCAAATTTGTACAAGTGATTCAATTATGTTTTTGCAAAAAGAGTCTTCTGACTTTCCAAATGATCTCGGTTGGTCACACAAATTGACTGGTTCAGTAATTGAGCCGATCGTTTCTTTGACACATGAGTCGATCGACTCACCACTTGAGCCGATCAGTTCACGAACCTGAGCCAATCGGTTCATCCATGAGCCAATCAATTGGGAGCTCAGACTATGCAAAATCAGTCAATTGCAGTTTGAATCAATCCGATACTCTAATCAATCATTCCAACACCTTAAACACTATGATTCTGAGCTATCAATTGATTATGTATTTAATTGAACTACTAAACTCATTTAGTAATCAATCTAAACATTGTTTGTGGATAACTCCTCTTCCAGGTTAAATTCTATGTGGGTGACCCTACAGGTCCATTTCACGTTGGTAGTGAAAGTCCATAACACTTATGAATTCATAAGCAAAGAGCAGTGCCTAGTTGCACATCAGTGCTACCCAAGTGAAAAGGAAAGTTGGAGAACAACATTCAATCCTACAAGTCATTAATGGTGTTACAACAAATGTATAATTCCTTTGTCACTATTATCCCGAATGAACTCAAGGCATGGATCAATCATCCTTTCAACGTTCATTCACTTTCTTGATCTTAGAGTAGATTGGAGGAGATATGTATGACACTAACATAACATATTGATTCACACATGCATGCGCAGTCCTATCTCAATCGTACTCATCAAGTGGCCATGGATATCAAACTCCCTCAGGAGGGACAAATTCCATATCTATCACTCACCCCTCAAAAGCCCCTTGTGCTAAAGACACCCAATCATTACCTTTATAACAACCCATGTTTCAGGACTGTGTTTGATGATGTCAAAGTGTACCCAACGACATGTGTTGAGTGTAGTGATTTTAGGTCAAAGAATCACACTCACCATCATCATTGTCAGAACTGACTGTGACTACCATGTCATGGTTCCATGTGTCAAACTCACGGTGGGTCTGTCCGGTACACTTTTTCTCTAACAAGTACATATTTGTTTGGTTTGATATCTCCATATCATGACTAACGCGGTCCATAATCAACCAACACCACAATCTAGCCTTGTGTGTCATTGTTGTCTATCTACCTTCCACAATGACATCCGACTAGGGACATAATAAGAATGTGCAAACTCTTAGTGTCTGTATGATCTCATCGTTCAGGTCCTCAACCTGAAAGCATACGTCATTGAGTATTGTCATTCTCTAGACATTCAATATGTTCTATCATTATCTCATATGACTGAACTAGAATGAATTGGAAGATTGCCTTTGATGCTTATCAAATCAATATTAATGTATCCCACCAATCATCCCAGGATTGGCTCTTAGGGCATACATACCACATGACATTATCCATCATTCCACTTTGTTAGAGGAATAAACATTAGATCTTAACCATTGGGACAAGTTGACACAATATAGGTTTGACTGTTGCATCTAGTGACCCAAAAAACTATTGGTCTAAGGATTAATTGATGCTACAACTATATGATTAACTCACCATGGATTTTGGAGATCTGATCCACCATCATTAATGACCATTAAGTCACTATAGGTTGTTAGATTCACACTATATTCATTAATCAACATTAAATATTAAGCTAATATCATCATTGATTGATAACATCAGTTAGGTACTTGATGGTTGATCGTTAAACTTCTAATTGATCCAAAACCTGACCAAAGAGGGTGACCATAGGTTGTCACCTTCATATGAAACCTTTGATCCCAACCATCTGTTGTTGTGAACACAACACCATAGGGTTGTTGCAATGGTTCATGGATTAATAGAGGAAATCAGCTTTAGTACTCTAAAATTGACCATTGGTTGATAGGTGCTTAGCACCATAGCTTGTCAAACCAACCTGATCTAAGTCATATTATACCTTAAGGATAACGTACACATGATCACAGGTTCATCTAGAATTGAAATCAGAACAGGGAACATTATAAAAATTGAAATCCAAGTCAAGCATGCATGAATCATCATTTTCTAGAAAGAACATGAGCTAGCAAGCTTATGGTAAGCAATAAACGTGGAGCAAGCTATAAAAATTGCCTCTAATGAGAAGATGAAACCCCACACAGAAGCAATCTTGAGTAGGTAGGGTAGAAAATCCAAACATAAGCTATGAACTCGTCCATCTAGCACCTTTCTTCATCAAATGAGCAAACCCTAAGCATAAGGGGCAAGAAAGGTAGGTTTTAGAGCTTTAGAGCAATTTCTACCATGGAAAAGCAAGGTTCGGACCTGGATGAAGGTCTAAGGAAGCAGAAGAGAAAGAGAAATGAAGAAGGAAGGAAGAAAATAACTTGCCTTGGTTAAAATCCCTACAAGTTGACCTTGGAAACCCTAGGTAAGGCTAAATGGAGCTCTTGGAGACCTTCTTCTCCAAAAAGAGGTTGTGTTCTACCTTAGAATACTTGGTTCCACACAAAATAGAGTGGAGTCGTTCCTCCAAGTTAGAGGAAAGAGAAAGCAATAAAAGTTTCATACTTGGGCAAGGAAGAGGTAAATATAGCCCATGGATAAGGATGGGAGCAAGCATGAGGTGTAAAAGTAGCTTCCTCATGTGTCTATGGCCTTAAACTATTAAGAATATAAAAGCACACACAAAAGCAGCTCACACACCGTCCAAAGAGACATGCTTATCCCTCATTTCTTGAATTTCCAAGAAAAACAAACAACTCATTAGTTGATAGCTACTAAAGGTAGCTCATCCATGAAGGAGTTAACCCTAAAATACCCTTAGAGAAAACACCTTCAAACCAAGGTTTAAATAGGTGCCCCATGGCTCAAAAAGCTCAAGAATGTTGAGAGAATATCCAAGGAACATAATGGAAGTGATAAATTGCAAATAAAACCTCTCAATTGGGTGAATTGTAGAAAAATCTAAAATGTGCATAAAATTGCATAACTTGCTCAAACAATGTCCAAATTGGACCAAATTTGAAACTTAAGCTTGTCTTATGATTTTGAGGAAATGTGTTTAATTTATCTAGGATGATAGGTGTCAGTATTGTTTCCTTCTTTAAAGTAGAAGTTGACCAGTGCACGAGTGTTACTGCTGCCCGAACAGGGAAATGATATGTAGTTTTTTGTGACACAACAAGAAAAAAGTTTGGGTTGCGTGCTGATTCAAGATAAATAACATGGTTGAAGATGCTTTAATTGGGAAGTATTCTTCATGAACATCTATGGATAAGGCTTAGTTGTGCTCCTTTGTGTGCCATAAGAGAGACATGACAGTCTCCTTATATTAGAAGGATGAACAGTTGGAGGTGCCCTTGTTAGTAGGAGTAGACACAGTCACCAGTATAATCAACATTGCGTTAGCATGTAAAAGTGGAATAGTGGGAGTGTGGAGGCTTCCATGAGTTAGATGATAGTACAAGTATATTACCATAACTGAACAGTTGTTCCATAGGTGATAACTTGAAGACATTGGTTATGGAAAAGGCTCGCTCTTTTGAGTACCTATGCTTTGAAACAATGGCAGGATGTATCAGGATCCAAAAAATATGTATTAGTGACCAAATTTGAAAGATGATGAAGCTAGGGTAGTAAATAAATGTGCAATGCATAAGCAGGTTAAGACGGGATATTATAAATGTGCATGAACCTTATAACTGATACATGTGCTATTAACAAACCAATAATCTAAGAGAATGATACACCCCTTAAGGATCTATTAAGACACTGTGTCTATAGTTTGGAGTAGTGGAGATGCTTGCCTCAGTATTATATAAATTCTCCTACAATTATAGCTATCGTGGGAGTATTGGTATGACACCATACGAGGATCGATATGGGAGATAGTGTAGATTTCTATTATATTAGTATGAGACTGGTGAGTAGCCTATAATTGGAGTTGCGACCCGAGTTACTTATGTTGCATCCAGTGTTTCATGTTTCTATGTTGAAGGAGTGTCAACCAGATATAGAGTTGAATCTACCGCCAGAGGAGATGGAGATAGATAAGGATGTGTTCTATGTGGTAGATCTTGTGTTGATTATGGGTAGGAGAATCAAGAAGTTGAACAAGAAGGATACCCTATTGGTTGAGGTTTTTTGACATCACCATGGTGTAGAGGAAGCCATGTGGGAGCTTGAGGAAGAGATGCGTAGGAAGTACTCATCTCTTTTCGCATGGGATTTCAGGGGCAAAATCCTTGTTAGGGGTTTATGATTGTAATGCCCCTGACCCAGCTTAGTGCTTGAATATGGTTGCTTTGCTTAATACGATGCTTAGGACCTTAATCTAATCTCTTTAGATGATTTTTTAACATATGAAAATCCTATGTGTCTAGTTTGGTCCTGTTTGAATGATGTTTGAGCTTCATATGTTTGTTTTGGACCAAGTTGCAATTTACCCATTTTAAGGGGTTACCTTGCAATTTGTCACATGTTGAGTGTACCCTTAGTGCTTTAGTATCATGAGAGAGAGAATGATTCAATGGGGCACCTTTTTGGACCTTGGTTGATGAGGTAACATCATGTGGTGATACTAGGGTTTTTAGGGTTTTGCTTGGTGTCGACCATGTTGAGCTTGGTTGGGTGTTGCGACCTATGTTTTGACCTTGATGGTGTGTCTTGAGTGTGTCTCGATCGAGACCCCTTCTTTTGGTGATGTTTTTTGACCTTGTTACACTAGATGTGGCTTTGTCGATATGGTTTATCTCCTAGAGGTGTGTTTTGACCATGTTTGGCGTGGTGGCTTTTGTAGTGGTCGAGACAAGGTATCTTGAGGTTTGTTTCGACCCCTAGGGCAGTGGTTACCCAAGTGGTCGATATCCCAATTTAGGTTTTATCACCATGTGTTGCATTCAAGTGTTTAGTGGTTTCATGTTAGTTTCTATTGCAGACAAGTGTCTCTTTGGTGCTCTCTAGTGTTGATACCTCACCCCTATCTTACTTGCCTCCTTCTTTGGGTATATAACCCCTTTATCCTTCTTGCAAGTATCATGTTTTTGGTCTCCTTCTTCTCCCCTCTCTTGTTTTTGACCTTGGATCTATGAGGAGCAATAATGAGTGATCTTGGATTCTTTGGAGGTTGGTCAACCTTGCATGTGGTGTCTTGGAGATTGATCACCTTGCTTGTGGTGATTCTTGGTGGTTTTCCATCTTGGTAAGTGGTTCTACCTTCTTGATCATGTTTTTCCTTTGTAAACTCCACCTTCCTTCTTATCCTTTCTTGGATGAAGAATATGGATCATCCATGGTGGTCATCTTGAGTAGAAACTCCTCATCACAAAGGTTGTAGACTATGTCTGACATGGTGGTACCCGAGTGAGAGGAAGATTTATTCTCCTTTTCCCTTTCTTATTTTGGTTTGGCCTAGGGATTTCTTACCCTCTTTCTTGATCATTATTTTAACCATGGTATTCTTCTCTCTGGAGGTGATCTTGTAGCCAAGCTTCTAATCAGTTAGTGTAACATCTTCTCTCTTAGAGCCCTTAATCTTGGAGTTCGGATCTCTACATAAGGCGAGTTATATAACTCTCTACTCTCTTCTATTACAACACTTATAAGATTGCTTGCATGTTATTGTTCCTATCTCTAAAACATTATTTTAATTTCTATATGATGTTTCCATAATCTAGGGTTTGAATCTTGATGTGAATCCTATGTGTTTTGCCTCTTTCCTAAAACCCTAATCTTGGTACCCGACTTTGAGAAAGTTATCAGATATATGTTTTCCTCCTATTTTTGATCAAGGTTTTCCATGAACATGTAAATGGTTCTAGTACCTTGATCTAGCATGGTGATTAGGTTCTATTTTTCATGTGTTGGTCATGAGTTATCTCTCTTACATAAGGTTTTTTCATGGTGATTTCCATGGTACATGTTTAAAGTTTTGGAGATCATCTTAAGTATCAAGTTTTTCCAATAAAATGGTGATAAGTTTTCCTTGATAATAATTTTCTTTTTCGATCTGTAAACTTGATGCTAATGTATTAGACGAATTTATCATGAACTAAGGTTTAAGACTTTGTAGTTTTCTCATGAAGATTGATCTCATTCTCAAACCCTTATTCCGTGAACCCGATTTCTATGAGATAGATGAAGTGAAGTTATTACGTGCAACATAATTCTTGTTTTTATCACAATGTTTTGGTTCGAACTTTATGTTTATTGAGGTTTTGTATTGGTTATCTTGAAGTTGAAGCTTGGTCTTCTTTGCCTTTGTTTGATTTCTTGAAGGTTTATGTTGGAGATTGAATTTCAAGGTTTAAAGCTCTTTTGCATGGAATTTTCCATCTTGATGTGATGATTTTCTTTGCTATTAACTTTCTTTTTTGATAATGGTTCTTTCTTGTTTTGAAGGTGGTTATGCGACTTCATGGTAGCTTGACCTTTGTGGTCACTACACCTTTGTTTTGGTTTCGGTCGACACACCCTTGGCCTTGGTTTTTGGTTGTGATGCTTTGTGTTGTTTTCAGTCAAAACACATGGATTTTGCACCTTGGGTCATGACTCTCTTGTGTGGTGATGATTGTGCGCCTATTTTGTGTGGGATGGTCTAAAAACCCATGTTTGTTGTGTCCGTGACACAAGCTTTGAGTGATTTTTTTCCATGGAGTAGAGTAGTGGGTCGCTACACATATGGCATCTTTTGTTATAGTTGAAACCCTAAACCTAGGGTGGTCAGGATTTGTGTTCTTGTATTGGTCATGGTGCCTGCTTTTGTCTTGGTCAAGAAACTTGCTTCTGTAGTGGCTGAGACACCTACTTGGCTAGCGTTTGAGACACTTTCTTTGAAAGTGGTCGTGACACATGATGATGGATGGGTGATACACTCATATGAGTACATGTTCGCTACACATGTGGAACTTTGTAAAGGTTGATACATATGTACATGTAAATGTGTGTTGATATCTAATGTTGTTTATATAGCTGGTTAACCATGTTAACAATAATTTTCTAATCCTAATATGCTCCAAGAAAGTGGGTGATGACATAACTAGGGTTGGTGATTTAATAATCCTATAAATCCCTAATTGGCTATGTGTTGAAACCCTAACCCTAATCCTAGGGTATGTTATACTTGTTGAGCTTACATGGATGGATGGAATGGGATTATTTTTTCTCTCTTCTACTTATGTGGTGTTAACCTTGTAGTTGAATTATTGGCATAGCTTGTGGATTCGATGGTGATGATCATATGATACAAGGTGATGGCTCTGAGCCTTGATGAGACATGATGAGATTATATTGATGTGATGGGTCCTATGACCTAGTGAAGGCTTAATACCTATTGTGAGGTGATATCTTATAATTATTTGATTGAAGGATTGATATCCCGTAATGATGTGACATCGGTGGAAGCCTTGTATGGCTGTGTGAATTGGTGATGGCCTTATGAATGGCAGTGCTACAAGTATCATGTAATGATGATGTGGCAAGTTCACACCTTATTCATTTCATATTTATGGTTTCTAGGTTGAATTAGGGTTTTGGATGCCCACTTGTATGATGAATCCTTAACTTAGTCGATTGGCATAACTAATAAAGTAAAACATGAATCATGTAATTACCATATGCCATATATCCATTCCAGTGTTAGCTTCATTGTTGGACGGTAAAAAGATTCATTCCTACCGGAAACTCAGAGCACTTATGTTTTAATATGTGGGGGTGCAAGTCGAGTATCTCCTTGCATCCACAATGATAGGTTGTATGAGACGGCCATGTGTGAGATGTTCTCCTTGTGATATGTGATAGGAAGCAATTTATCTACATGTCATGCCTCCTTATAGATAGACCATGTGTGAGCATGTTCTTCTAGCACCGTGACCTGCACAAATGTGGGCTAGGTGTTATATATGGATGGCCATGCATGATCCAAACCTTCAGTTGACTATATATCACTATTTCTCTTGTACTGACCAAGAGGTGTTGGTGAGGTCGTGGAATAGGAGTGTATTAATCTTGAGTATCTCTTGTCTTCAAGACTGTAGATTCATCCTGATCCGACTGGCAGGGTGCATTACTGGGATCTAATGATTCCTATTGAAAATATAATAAGGGTAGACTCTGGATAAATTAGACCCACATCAGAGTGATAGTGTACATACACTAAGATGTTGACACATATGGGAAAGATTATAATAGCTTAGAATCAGTTGGAACTGATATATGAGATCCAACTTTGGGGCCTCATATGAGAAACCCTTAATTGGGAATAAAGGAACATGACATAAGGTTCAAATTAAGTTTAATGATTAGTATTATATAAAATCTAAATATGAAATATGGAAAAGACATGAGAAAAGTATGTAAGGTCCAATATAGTAAGAATCAATCATGAGGAATGGATCATATAATCAAGTAAAATGATTTTATGTACTCCAAAGCAAAAGGAAAATAGAAGAAAAGAGTTGAGTATACAATAAGTACATAGAAGTGAAGAGTCTTCAGAAGAGTTAAAGTAAAGAGAATTAGATGAACATGTAAATCATAATACTAGGATAACAAACTTAGATGAAACAAGAGAAATGTTGGAACAATGAGCTTGATTGAGGAATGAGGATTACATGATATAATTGAGAGTATGGAATGTATACCTTTATTATGAAGTTTAATACATTCATCCTTACTACCTTTGGATTCTAAGTCTCTATAGAACAACAAACTAGTTTCTAAAAGAAGAAAAAAGTGTATTTTAACAAATGAATAAGTCATACAAAGGTGGACTATATTCAGGAAGGAAAAACTTGATTGAAAGAGAAACTAAGTTTGACCCATGCATGAGATGTATGATTTAAAATCAAGGATATGTAATGTATTAAAAATGAGCTGAAACTAGTAGAGAGATTATTGATTTAGAATTTCAACTTCACATTAGTAGAAGGATAAAAAAGAAATATGTGCAATATGATATACATGATCATACACATGAATAAGAAACATGATCCATAAGAGGAAATTTGAAGTTAGAGATGATAGGTGGAAGAGTAGTATATGGTAAGAGGATTATGGAAAGTAAGGAAGGGTTTGAAACATGATGGAGTAATATAGATTATAAAAGAAAGAGGTTAGGAGATTCAGGCAAGTGTTAATTAGTCAAGTATCCTTGTTGATAACCAATTAAACCTACATACAATAAATGTATAAAGGGAATGTCTGAAGATAAGAATTCTAAGTCTTAGAATCATCTTCTTTTTCATAAATTCCTTAATGAGAGTAAGGTGGGAATGAAGTTATAAGAAAATGAATCATATCTGATGCATAACCACCATGGTAAAGACTTATAGTGAATGTAATAATGACACACAATATGATGATGAAACCCTAGTAGGGTAAATTGAGAATGTAATCTATCTGAATGGCCAAGTAAGAGAAACAAAATTCAATTGATAAGATAAGGAAGACTTTAGTAAAATTTTTGAGATCCTAAGTTAGAATTTCAAATTAAAGGAGACAAGTCACATCACAATAACATCATGTTATTGATAAGGACCAAACCCTAGAATGTTTAGAGTTGTAGTAGTTCAAGGGATGTCACTAGTGATTTGACCTTGAATACTAGCATCTCTATAAAATAAGATCATGAGATTAGCACTATGAGAAGTAAACCACCACAGATAGTAATCCACTGTTTAAAGGTTGCAAATATGAAAGGTAGATAAACAATATGGAAATGATTCAGAGTAAAGGATAAGAAATATATTTGATATATAAGAGGTGTAATTCGAACAAAAGGAGAAGTGCATGATGAGTAAAGTGTAATCTAAACAAATTCTTGCAGTGATATTAAGAATGATGAGTAATCTATTCTTACCTTGTATGTTTCAATTTTAAGGATGTTTATTCTATATGATCAAAATGAGAACGATAAGTAACAAAAAGTAAGTAGTAATGAATGAGGAGATAAGAAAAAACAATGGCTTTCAGTAATATGTGAATTTGTTTTTAGAAGTGTAATTTGTTGAAGGTATAATGCAGGATGTAAATTGGTTGTATGTATGATTTTAGTGTACATGTGCAAGCAATATGTTAATTAAAGGTGTCTGATAGTTGTAGTCATACATACCAACAATCCATCTTAGTATTGTACAATTGTGGTATGGTGATATGGGTTTAATGATGATAAAACAAATGAAGGGTTACCCTGAATATGGTAGTCTTACCTATTCACTCATATGAATAGAAGGGATGATAACCATATTGTATTGATATGTAATCCTAATGAGGTATAGCTTGTTATACCTAGCTTTAATATAACTAAGTAATGGTAATTGGGTATGAATAGTCATTGAATGACTAATACAATCATGGAGTACTCCGTTACTATTGTTGAAACCCTAATATGCTATAACCTGATGGTTACACCTTGATTTATGTGTGGGACTCATACTTGAGAAAAGTATGGATTGTGATGGTGATGTTTAACCTTATGCATCCATGATCCAATGGGGATGCCGTGAGTAAGGGTTTGGGTATAAGTGTTGATTAGTAACATTAATATAATTTATCTTGTTGAACGTAACTCTAATACAAATAAATAAAGATGAGTATTCATGTTTAACATTTTTGATGGAATGATGGTGGAATAACCTCCTTAATATGATCATAACCTTAATATGTTAATTGGTGGTTATCATAGCCGCATGGTTGATACTTTCTTATGCTAAAAATGTGCATTATGAATATGATGAGGGTTAATCATATCTAGATTCCTTACATGTTGACGTAATAAAGGAATGTTCTTAATGTTAATATAACCCTATTATGATTGTTTATTAATATCTCCTAGCTCATTAATGCAATATTATGCTGATCTGGTGTATTATATGTAAGTGATGTTGTTGAGCCTTGTTATAAGGCATGCAAAGATAACGACGATCTTGAAGGGAATAATATGATGGTCTTAATAACCTTTGGGAATGGTTGAGCCCTGGATGATGTGTAATCCTCTTGTGTTGATAAGGGTTGATACCCTGTGATATTATGAAAAGGATTTATATCTTGTGATACTATGATGACTAGTGTGGTATCATGAATGACAAGTGAATAGTACCATGTGATGATGAGATGAGAAATTATGTTTCAAACATTTTATATCTTTTAAAAGTTGTGATTTGAAGAGGAACAAATGGCTCAATGTTGAAAATAAAATTCTAAACTGTAGTATTCGAAAGCTTAAAAAGAGAGAGATACCCCTAGTAAAGGTTCTTTGGAGGAATCACGGTGTAAAAGAGTCTACTTGGGAAGTGGAGAGATGTTTAACAAGTATCCTTTCCTCATTTAGAAATTTCGAGACTAATTTTTTATTAGAGGGGGAGCATTGTTACAACCCGTTCCTAGCTTTGCCGGTGATCCTAGAGTTTTAAGATAATCTTAATGCTTGGCATACTTTTGTTAGTAATATTCTATGTTCTACTTTGTTTTAACTTTGTAAACTTGAATACTTTTTTAGGCAACTCATAATCATCACGTAAGCATACTATAAAGATCCGAGTTGGAGTTAATATAGCATTAACCCATACATGTGTGCAAGAAGAGAGTTAATGACATTGGAGGAAAAAAATAATAAATTATTTTTCATTTGATAATATTATTAAAATATTACTGTTCCATTATAGAGAATTCAATTTTGAATCCAACAAAAAAGAATGAAACAAATTGGAGTTAAAATGAGAGAGTTATGCCATTTTTAGTAAACATATACATAGCACCGTGACCGCGGTCGACACCGCGATAGAGACGTTGCATCGACATCATGACCCGCGATACTAGGACCGTGACCGATGTTGTGTCGACACAACATCGACACAATGACCTATGATTCTAGGACCGTGACTGACACTGCATCAACACCACGACCCGCGATGCTAGGAACACGACCGACACTGCGTCGACACCGCGACCGCGTCCGATGTCGCCCAACACAGCCAATCGTAAAATGATCATATCTTGAGAAATACTTATCTATTTTCAACGAAACGAAGTGTGTTGGAACCATTGTTCGATCCTCTATTATTATGACCCACTCTGTAATTAACCGGTAAATACTAAGTTTAGCATATGATTAAGATAGTGATGTTGAATTGAGAACTCACTTATGCTAATGATGTTTGAATTAATAACAAACTCTCTTAAGCTTAAATCCTAGCCCTGAGATTGTGGAGGATTTAGAGTTTGAACTGATGCCAGAGGAATCATTCGAATCCGACCTTCGGGTCATGAGTTATGAGTTTTTGGAGCTTTGAGGGACTAGATTGTAATTTTGGATAGTTGGTGGGTAAATTGCATTTCGCCCCCTAGCCCTTTCTCCCTTATCCGTCTTCTGCTTCTCGCAAGTAATAGAACAGTAGCCGACTTGAGCGACACCTAATTCAGCCAACAGAATAGCAGCGCCCGATGGACATGCGAGAAGAAGGGGTGGCGTGACCTAGGGCTAGAGAGAGAGAGAAAGCTCCGACCTCCTTCCTCCTTTACTCGCCTAGCAGCTCAACCACCTATAGCCTTGGCTTGCAGCTGACCTGCAACTCCATGGCCAAGCGACAGGGCGCCGGCCAGCAGCACAGCAGCTGCGGCAATGGTTGGGAGCCACCTTGGCGTGAGCGACGGTTGCCTTGCCTTCGCCCACCTTCCATCTCCTCCCTCCGTAGCCTGCAACTGAGCTTCATGGCCAAGCGGCCGATTTGCAGCCAGCCAGCTACTACAGCAGCAGTCAGCTAGGTCACCTAGGACATGCCTTGCAGCAGTAAAAGCTGCTCTCAAGCTCGGCCACGAATAGGGATCAAGAATCCGTAGCTTCCAGTCCTCAATCAGCACCCAACTGAGCTCAATTCCAACCTGTACCATTGCAACAGGTTCGTTTAAGTTTCCAGTCAGTGCGTCGTTCGGCCGAGTTGCGTATGATTCGGCCGAGTTTCTTTATTAAGGATGACGAACAACATTTTGATCGGCCGAATTGGATGTGATTCGGCCGAGTTTCCCTTTATAGGTTATCGAGCAGGGTTCTGATCGGCCGAGTTACGGACGGATCGGCTGAGTTTCCGGCCAATCGGCCGAATTCCCAGATTGGTCGGCCGAGTTCCAGAAGTGTGAGTAGTAGTTCATTCAGTAATCATTATTTAACTCAATTTAAATGTTTCATTGCTTCTATATCAATTGGTATAACTTCTAAACAGTGTAGTACATACAGTAAAGTATGTTAGATTCATTGGAACTTGAAATACGTGATATGCTTAATGAAAGTGATAAAATTTCCTGTATTATAGTTGCAATGTGTTTGCTGATTTTAAAATAGATGTTTAGCATCGAAACTGGATACATGATACTAAATTATGTTTAAGGATGATAAAAGATATATATGTGCTTCATGTGATATTCAGAATGTGAAATAAGTATGAAATGTGATTTTTCCTGTTTAACTGCTATCTGTTAATTAATTAATAGACTTAGGTGCCCTAACACCGTAGAACCCCTAAGAGAGATCTGCTTCTTAGGGGGGAAACTCATGTTGCAACATCATCCGTGCTTGTGTCACGGACAAACAAGGAAAGAGAGGCAGTGTCCAACAACAATCGTGCTTGTGTCATGATGGCACTGGGGAAAAGGGGGTTATCCAACACCATTCCTGCTTGTGTCACGAAGGTAACCCTGTGAGACTCTCCGCCTGTGTGCTCAGGTTTTCCAGGAGGAGTCTGGAGCACTCGTGGTAGTGCAGCACTCATGGTAGTGCATTGAGGCCGTGGAGCCTGGGGTCCTGTAGCAGAACAGGGCTGGCTTCAGACTTAGCATTTCCCGGGTGTGTCGCTAAGTCTTATACGGTGAGATAGTAGCTTGCTACGGATCTTTATATGCAGAGTACACTGCATATGATTAGGGCATAATAAAATAAATATGTAATCATATAGGTTCACAGTATATTAAAGTAATTGAACTTGTGTGCTATTTCTTTATATCTGATTATCTGTTCAAATTATGTGCTATTGCATGGAAATGTGATTTTATTCTGCAAATCTGTTATGTTATTAGAACTGCCTTGCTTAGTTTTGCATTTATGTTTGATTTCAATTTATAAACCTGATGAGTTGTTTAGTGATAGCTAAGTGAAATGCTATTCACTGAGCGAGTAGGCTCATACCTCTACTCAAAACATTTTCAGGTTATCATCAACAACAGGAAATCTGAAGGATCCTTTCATCCTAACGCTTAGTTTGTAGAAGGTATATGTAGTTAGTAGTTAGAGGTCTCTTAGTCCTTTCCCCTCGATCTTTGGGACAAGGTGTGAGTGAGAGAGAGAATGTATATAAAGATGTAAATTAACTGTTATGCTTTATTTTATGTCGAACAATGTAATATGATGTAGACTCTGTTTATATTGCTAGTCAGTTAATAAAGATGCTTCCGCAGTTTGTTTAGTTTCATTTTACAGCATAAATCAGATTACCCTAATAATGTCCTTAAAATGTTTTAAAAGGTGAAGAGTGGTTGGCTTATGTGTAAATCCCATCCTGTCGCGTCCTAATCTCGTGGTTTGTGGTTAATGTGAGATCGGGGCGTGACATTTTTGGTATCAGAGCTTTGGTTTGAGTACATAGGTACTCAAGGTAGGGGACGATAAGAGACCAATAGGATTAAGGTTTAGGTATCCTTCTTCTGTCTGTAATTTTCTAACAGGAAGTGTTCTGTTATACTATTACAGATAGCAGGAAGAGGATGTGGTCACGAGAATCAAGTAATGAGCTTAAGTTGAGTCGATAAGAATCATTAAGGTCAAAAGATAAAGTTATAAGTAAGGCGAATAATTAATGATGTGTTTTAGCTCTGGAAGGTCTGAGTGTTTAGATACCCTGGCCAGGTGTCTGAATACTTAGATTGACCGGTATCAAGCTACTCTGTCTATTCTTCTCTGGATGCCCTGGCCAGGAATGCAGAGGGAGGATAGGCTAGAGAGAAACCCTAGAAATCTTAGGGTTAAGAAATTAGAAATTAATGTAGGAGTAAGAGATTAAATAAAGAATGCGGTATAACTCCTACTTTATATTGCTTATTTGATTAAAGATCATTAGAAACACTCTTATATGCATGAATTTAGACTTTTAGTTTGTACAATAAGTATGATTCTTTTATATTGTTGTGACATGAAGTGAATTGTTTAATGTTTGTTTTCTTTGTATTAAAGTAGGCCCGAAATTATGTTTAATTGAGTTTGCCCTAAGTGGATATTCTTTCCACATGTTTAAGATTAATAGGGGTTGATTAATCTCGAGTAGCTCTTGGCTTCAGGACTACAGGTTCGACCTGGTCCGGCTGGCAGGATGCGTTACTGGGATCTAATGACTCCTATTAACAGTAAAATAAGAATAGACTCTGGATGATTTAGATCCGTAACATAGTGAGGATGTATATATACTAGGATGTTTTAACTATGATAATAAGTCTAAACGTTCTTTTGTCTTGAGATTTAGGGTTTGAGAAGCATAGACCCTAATCGGCCCAAAATAGGGTTTTGATGATACAGAAACACAAATTTGATAAATAGAATGTCTCACTAAATGATTTTTAGTATTTTATGTGTAACTCTGATTTGGCTAAAATTGAGATATGATTTGGATATATAAAATGTGAGCAACATTTGGAAAATATCAAAATTTTTGAAAAATGTTCTGACCTGTTTATTGGTCGAGTTTCAAACTCGACCGATCACATTTCCAGATTTATATAGCAGTGTGGTAATTGAATTTTATCTTTTTATTGGTCTATCCAATTGATCTCAAATTTTAACTGTTCTTGAAAAAAAAAAACACAATTTTAGACACTCTGTAAAATTGGTGTAATTTCTGGATGACTTTTGACCTCTACAGTGAGGGTGTCGGTCGAGTTTGTAACTCGGCCGAATCTGCTGTAAACTGCAATACAGCAGTGCACTGTTCGATTTTTAATTAATTATTCGTAACTTGAAATGATCTGAAATTTTTACTGGAGGTCTGAAACTTCATTAGGTATAACATATAAAATTTGAAGAATTTTTGGAGCTTCTGTTAGCCATTTAATAAACGAATTACAGAAACTATTGTGAAAACTGAATTTTCAGCTAATGTAATTAAAGTTGAGTGTTGGGTTAATATGCTATTGACCCAAGCAACTCAAATTGATCTATATGATCGACCATACATACACACAATAATGCTATGTTACTGATATAGACCAAAACCCTAGAATGATTAAAGTTGTAGTAGTTTAAGGGATATCATTAGTGATGTAACCTTGAATACTAGTAACTTTGTAAAATAAGACCTTGAGATTTGTTCTATGTAAAGTAATCTGGTAATGATAGTGATCTAGGGTTTTAAGGTAGTTAATCTGAACAGTACATGAACGACATGAAATGACTTAGAGAAGAGTAAGACATAAACTTGAAATGTAACAATAAGAGAGTAGCATAAAAAGCGGAGTGTTATCCGATATATGATCTAAAGATAGCTGATGTAGTTCATGTTTTTAAGACATGGCGTCACTATCTTTATGATGTGACAATAGATTATCACCCTGATAAAGGGAATGTGGTGGCTGATGCTTTCAGCAAAAAGTCAAGTTCAACAACTAATGCATTCTCTATGGTAGGTTTCAATAGAGACCTGTTAGTAGAAATGTGGAAGTTGAACTTAGGCTTGGGGGTGACGACACAGCGTGATTTGATTGTACAGATGTAAGTTAAGCTTACTTCTTATGATCAGATCAAGGAACTACAATAGGGTGATAGTGAGTTAAACCAGACCATGCATGACATGATAGGAGGAAAAGAGACCAGAGTTTAAGTTTTTAAGATGATAAGGTGTTGTATTAGCATGACATGTTGTGTGTATCCCGAGATAGTGAGTTGAAAGAAAAGATTCTTATGGAAGTGCATGTATCGATGTATGCTATGTTCTCAGGAAACACTATGATGTATATGAAACTCAAGTAGTTGAAACGGATGGTCAGATATGAAGAAGAATGTAGCTGAGTATGTGGTTAAAAGTAGTGTGTACCAGTAGGTTAAGGCTGAACCCTAGAAATCTATAGCTACCTTGTAATCTTTTTCTATGCTTGAATGGGAGTGGGAATTTATCACAATGGATTTTGTGGTAAGGTTACCCAGGACACCTAGAGGTTGTGATTTGATATGAAAGATTGTGGATAGACTAATTTAGTCTGCTCACTTTCTTCATATTAAGTCAACCTTTGATGTCTCGAAACTTGACTATGATATACATGGATAAAATAATTAAGTTGCCTGGTAATCCAGTTTCAATTATATCATATTGAGTTTAGAAATACACAACTGATAATGGTACGGTTTGAGTATAAACCCAGACAATACAGATTTTGTTAAACCATTAGGTGCATGATTTCAAGATAGTAAGATAGCATTAAAATATGCAAATAAATCTAGTTGCATGCTTCCTGTTATGCTAATATGTGTGACTTAAAATTTACATGATTTGGCACTTTTCTCTAAAATATCATTAGAAATTCTCATGTACTAATAATTATTTGTGAAATGATACATAAATAACTCTTAATTGAGTTATGTGATGCATAAACCAGGAATTTGGTTAATATGCTCATACTTCGAGAAATTTCAGATAATTGATAAATATTACAAATGGTTTCTTATAAGTGGAGTAAATTACTTTTATTGGTGTCATAGGATGTTCAATTACATGAATTCAGTATGTATGTGCCAAAATTGATTTGAGTTTGGAATATTTATGAATTTTTAATCTGTCTGCATGTATGATATAAAGATTACTCAGTAATTACAATGATTTTTAAATATACTGCTCTGTCAGTTTTAGAATGATACCGTATTGTGATTTGAATTGCAATCAAACATATGAGATAATGGAAATCCTAAGAGTAGGGTGTTGCCATGTGATTAGTGAATGAGATAACCCTAAGAGTAGGGTGTTGGCATGTGATGAATGAACAAGGCAAATGAAACCCTAAGGATAGGGTGTACGATGAATCAAGTATCTTGATATCAATTTTCATTATAAGATGTGATGATGTTTAACAGTTAAATTGCATGATTTAATTTTAGTACCAAATTGACATGCATTCTGTTTATTTAAGAATTTTAGTTTGTCTGCATGTATACTATAATGATTTCTCGGTAATTACCATGAATTGAGATACTGTTATAACAGTTCTGGAAAGACAATGTTTTGTGGGTTGATCTGGAATCAGATCAGATGTGTCCTAGGTTAAGGGACCTATGCAGATGGTTGATCAGAGGATCAAGAAAATTCAAAATCGTGAGAAACCTTTAGAAAAGGTTTTGTAGAAAAACACAACCTAGAGGAAACCACATGAGAGTTTTGGGTTTGAGATGCATAACAAGTTTTCTTTCCCTTTTAGGAATTTCGGGACGAAATTCTTTTAAGGGGAAAAGGTTGTTATGACCCACTCTGTAATTAACCGGTAAATACTAAGTTTAGCATATGATTAAGATAGTGATGTTGAATTGAGAACTCACTTATTCTAATGATGTTTGAATTAATAACAAACTCTCTTAAGCTTAAATCCTAGCCCTGAGATTGTGGAGGATTTAGAGTTTGAACCAATGCCAGAGGAATCATTCGAATCCGACCTTCGGGTCACGAGTTATGAGTTTTTGGAGCTTTGAGGGACTAGATTGTAATTTTGGATAGTTGGTGGGTAAATTGCATTTCGCCCCCTAGCCCTTTCTCCCTTATCCGTCTTCTGCTTCTCGCAAGTAATAGAACAGTAGCCGACTTGAGCGACACCTAATTCAGCCAACAGAATAGCAGCGCCCGATGGACATGCGAGAAGAAGGGGTGGTGTGACCTAGGGCTAGAGAGAGAGAGAGAAAGCTCCGACCTCCTTCCTCCTTTACTCGCCTAGCAGCTCAGCCACCTATAGCCTTGGCTTGCGGCTGACCTGCAACTCCATGGCCAAGTGACAGGGCGCCGGCCAGCAGCACAACAGCTGCGACAATGGCTGGGAGCCACCTTGGCGTGAGCGACGGTTGCCTTGCCTCCGCCCATCTTCCATCTCCTCCCTCCGTAGCCTGCAGCTGAGCTTCATGGCCAAGCGGCCGATTTGTAGCTAGCCAGCTACTGCAGCAGCAGCCGGCTAGGTCGCCTAGGACATGCCTTGCAGCAGTAAAAGCTGCTCTCAAGCTCGGCCACGAATAGGGATCAAGAATCCGTAGCTTCCAGTCCTCAATCAGCACCCAACTGAGCTCAATTCCAACCTGTACCATTGCAACAGGTTCGTTTAAGTTTTTAGTCAGTGCGTCGTTCGGCCGAGTTGCGTATGATTCGGCCAAGTTTCTTTATTAAGGATGACGAACAACGTTTTGATCGGCCGAATTGGATGTGATTCGGCCGAGTTTCCCTTTATAGGTTATCGAGCAGGGTTCTGATCGGCCGAGTTGCGGACGGATCGGCCGAGTTTCCGGCCAATCGGCCGAATTCCCAGATTGGTCGGCCGAGTTCCAGAAGTGTGAGTAGTAGTTCATTCAGTAATCATTATTTAACTCAATTTAAATGTTTCATTGCTTCTATATCAATTGGTATAACTTCTAAATAGTGTAGTACATACAATAGAGTATGTTAGATTCATTGGAACTTGAAATACGTGATATGCTTAATGAAAGTGATGAAATTTCCTGTATTATAGTTGCAATGTGTTTGCTGATTTTAAAATAGATGTTTAGCATCGAAACTGGATAAATGATACTGAATTATGTTTAAGGATGATAAAAGATATATATGTGCTTCATGTGATATTCAGAATGTGAAATAAGTATGAAATGTGATTTTTCCTGTTTAACTGCTTATCTGTTAATTAATTAATAGACTTAGGTGCCCTAACACCGTAGAACCCCTAAGAGAGATCTGCTTCTTAGGGGGGAAACTCGTGTTGCAACATCATCCATGCTTGTGTCATGGACAAACGAGGAAAGAGAGACAGTGTCCAACAACAATCGTGCTTGTGTCACAATGGCACTGGGGAAAAGGGGGTTATCCAACACCATTCGTGCTTGTGTCACGAAGGTAACCCTGTGAGACTCTCCGCCTGTGTGCTCAGGTTTTCCAGGAGGATTCTGGAGCACTCGTGGTAGTGCATCGAGGCCGTGGAGCCTGGGGTCCTATAGCAGAACAGGGCTGGCGTCAGACTTAGCATTTCCCGGGTGTGTCGCTAAGTCTTATACGGTGAGATAGTAGCTTGCTACGGATCTTTATATGTAGAGTACATTGCATATGATTAGGGCATAATAAAATAAATATGTAATCATATAGGTTCACAGTAAATTAAAGTAATCGAACTTGTGTGCTATTTCTTTATATCTGATTATCTGTTCAAATTATGTGCTATTGCATGGAAATGTGATTTTATTCTGCAAATCTGTTATGTTATTAGAATTTCCTTGCTTAGTTTTGCATTTATGTTTAATTTCAATTTATAAACCTGATGAGTTGTTTAGTGATAGCTAAGTGAAATGCTATTCACTGAGCGAGTAGGCTCATACCTCTACTCAAAACATTTTCAGGTTATCATCAGCAGCAGGAAATCTGAAGGATCCTTTCATCCTAACTCTTAGTTTGTAGAAGGTATATGTAGTTAGTAGTTAGAGGTCTCTTAGTCCTTTCCCCTCGATCTTTGGGACAAGGTGTGAGTGAGAGAGAGAATGTGTATAAAGATGTAAATTAACTGTTATGCTTTATTTTATGTCGAACAATGTAATATGCTGTAGACTCTGTTTATATTGCTAGTCAGTTAATAAAGATGCTTCCGCAGTTTGTTTAGTTTCATTTTATAGCATAAATCAGATTACCCTAATAATGTCCTTAAAATGTTTTAAAAGGTGAAGAGTGGTTGGCTTATGTGTAAATCCCATCATGTTGCGTCCTAATCTCGTGGTTTGTGGTTAATGTGAGATCGGGGCGTGACATCCATCATCATAGAAATCTTTCTATACAAAAGGGTGACCTGGAGGGCGATTTATGGGGTAATGTTTGGGGAAGAATGTGAAGAACGGAAGAAATCCAAAAGGATTGTTATAGATTCGATTTGGTAAGTAGTTTTAACTGTCAATTCCTCCTCCTTATTTCCCTTGATTAGAATCCCTAATCCAACAAATTTGAAGTTTTGTTTAACCTCTCATCTTCATCTTCCACGTTCAATAGACCTCATTTAGGGTTGAAAGGAAGAAGAAACTGCAGCGTTTGCTAGAGTTTTGCTATAGATTCAATATTTTCAGAGATGGGATATGTTTTTTAGGTGTTTTCAAACCTTAGGGTGAGTGGGTACTTCCGATAAACAGTAGATTGCACAAAAATGAGTTAAATTATCAATAATCTTCACAAACCCTAAGTTGTCTTTTTGATCTAGCTTTTGCAAGATGATATGATATGGATTACTCCTCTATTGTGATGAATTTCATAAATAAAATCACATTATAAATGATAACAATCCATCCAAATGAGAATTCTTAAATTAATTGTAGAGGTTACATGATTATACTGAAAAGTAGGATTTTCGGCTATGAGTACAATTGTTGTACAATTGAATAAAGAAGTTTGCCTAGTTGAATCTCCCTGCTTACGAATTATTGTTTTATTTGTATGTGTATTACATATATGTCAGATAAGATCTTGCATTTCATTTAATGATATCAATGTTTCCTTAATATATCACTAAGGAGGGTGGAAACCCTAGTTCAGTTCATTACATGGTTTCATATATATATTCGATTATATGTGAACTGTTGAGAGCAATCCTTATTGAATGATGTTATGATGTATTCAATCCTTATGAGAGTTATGTGATAAGTGAATGATGTAAATGAAACCCTATTAATAGGGTGTTCAGTGAAACAAGTATTGTGATATCAATGTTTCTTAGTTTGAGATGTGGTGTTGCTTAACAGTTCAGTTGAGGTAAATGTTATCAGATGGTTTATGAAATGAACAGTTTATAAAGCTGAATAAAGATATGTTGATGTGATGATTGAATTGTGAATTTAAAGAGTGAATTAGACATGTAGATGCCCTGAAAACTATAGAATCCTCACAGGATGAGGCATGTGCTGTGAGGAGGAAACAGTTTCCCGACTGGAGGTAGTCCAGATCGAGGTAAGCCAGAGTGCACCAATAGAGTGCTGGGGTCTTGACCAGTAGGGCAGACTCCTTACACTTGTGTTGTACCCAACACCAACTGGGGATGCTGATCGTACCTGTATTACATGTTTAGTAATCAATGACCAATAGGTCCACTGATGCACAATAAAACTGAGGGCTTTGACTCACCACCTGACTACCCAGGTTGAGAGGTGGAGTCTGAGATATCTGACTGCTGCTATTAGCCTCTGAGAGGCAGACATGCCGAGGCCCATTGTAGACGGTGTCTTACTCAAGGGATAGGCTAAGGAACCCGGGCATGCTTCTAAGCCTTGTACTGTGAGATTGTAGCTTGTTGCGATTTTTTCACATGTTGTGGTACACCTCATGTGGGTTCATGGCATAACATGATGAATTTGAGGTTAAATAAGTGTTGGAAGTTATTCAATTATTCATTGTATGTTTCTGATTTATTAGTTCTCTTTATAATCAATCAAGAAAGTTCATATATTGGTTCACACTTGTAGATGTCTAGAGTATTGTGCGCAATTTATGTTTGTGAAAAATTAGTCTCTTTAAAGATTACGGCTGTTGTAATTGATGCCAGTTGCTCAAAAGTATATTTATAATTATATCAGTGCTTTAGACTATTTCTTTGAAGTACTCATTCACTGAGCAAGTAGGCTCACCCCTCTACTCACAATTTTTAGGGAAATCACATGGACTTGAAGAAGGTCAATGCATCAGAGTAGATCTACCACATGATTTAAGTATGAGATCAGTTAAGTTTAGTCGGTCCCAGTCACTCTAGGTCCTTGTATAGATATGAGAGAGTTGTAAATGATGTTTTGTATCTTTGTTTCTTTAATAAGAGAGAATGTATCTGATTATCATGTCGTATGTACATGGAATTGTGAGAAACTAAATAAATTTATGGATGTGAATCATTGATGTTGAGATCATATTAGAGTAATCAAAGTTTAATTCTATTATAAAGTTTGTTTATGTGATTGTAAGAGAAAAAAAGAGTTTGAAACATAAAGGAAAAAAAATGGAAATGAACTTTGTATTAAGTATAATCCTCAAAGTTATGCCCTAATCTCATGATTAGAGGTAATCGTGGGATGCAGGTGTGACAAATGGTTATTATTGTCATATGCAACATTCATATATTTTATATACTCATACACTAGTTCATTATATTTGCTTATTGTATTGCATATACTATTAAGAGATAAATGATCATTATACATATACTAGTTACCAAGTTATATACTAATTAAATACTTTTCTTCACATGTACGCATATGGCAGAGTGTCATAATTGCATAAACTTAACAAGCACTTATGCTGGGTGAGGGTGATTATATTTCTTAGTATAATTGTCTAGGTCAATGTATATGAATGAGACATAGTAATATATTAATGGATAGGTTAACCACTATTGCACAAATCAAAATAATATTTAGGATCAACTAGAAAGAACTCGGTAATCCAAAACAATAAGTTTGTGTAGTAACTATTTTCAAACAAAAGCTCACAGCCATATGAATATAAAGAGATCATAATCAAGGTAGCTCAAGATGTGATCAAATAGATCAGAGGTCAGTCTTGAAGTGTCAAGATGACTCTGGTGATCCTTGCATATGCCAGGGAAAAGCAAGATGAATGAGGCTGCTATGGCATGACCGCATGGAGGGGAAGCAAGGTAGACTAAATGTGATGACCCCAATTTTACGATTATGATACCCAATATAGTATTTTAAGACTATGTGTGTCATTTAGAGGATTGATACCAAATAGAGGAATTGGTTATCCAATTAATGACTCTTATCACTCAAAAAGTGAACTAAATACCCAATTAATGATTATAACATTAATTGTATTCAAATAAGATGAATGGAATTCGTTAAATGATTTGTGAATTTTTGAGACCCATCATCTAATTGAGGGCATAGATGGATTAGAATGTCTTGTTTATGGATCGTGATGTCTTATGTGGAAAAATAAAGTTATCTTAGGTTGTTTGAATCTTTTAGAGACTAGTGGATCATTGCATTGACCATAATATTCCAATACATTAGGTTGTTTGTGGTTACTTATTAACTAGTCAGTCATTGGATTTAGTCTCCAAACTTGAGAAGAATGCACTCTAGGATGTTGTGAACCTATGTATAAAATTTTAGAGTCAAAGAACTCTCCTATATAAAATGATTGAGGTTTGATTTTCATAAAATAAATGACATATATATATATATATATATATATACGTATATATATATGAATGGAAGACTATGGTTTCTGAGAATGAGGTTGGGTGTGACATTGATATCCCACGTGACTTAGAGTTAACAAGCATGGCCCAGTCCAGGCCGTAACCACTACTGACCAGGCAATAGAGACCTCGTCTCCTAGATCCATATTCCACGGGGGTCAGGGAAACAACCTAGTTTCCCACCCCTCATCTCCATAGATTGTGGGAGTGATGATTGAACCTTACGCACCTCTTGGATCTCCGCACTCCATCTTAGTTGTTGACAGATAGATACAAGATACCAGTCTCTCTTCAGCCACCCCATCTACACTTCCTTGACAGCAATGGGGGGGTTACAGTCTTGAGTGGAGAGAACAAACCCCTCTCCTCATGTCGTTTTCTCCACCCTTATTGCTGTAGAGTGGGCGGATCAGGGAGCACCACTTTGACCTTCCCAATTGATACCAAGAGTCCTCTTCAACCTCAAAAACTCACTGCAATCTGGTGTTGGTAAAGAATGGCGTGAGCTCACCATCAAATCCACTCCCCACCCAAGAAGAATAAGGACTGCAGAGGACTGGAGCTACCCCACCATGGTCGGACGGCGCACAGCTAGACAGGAAGCAGAAGGAAAAGAATGTGATTTGGGGATCGTGAAGAGAGAGAAATGAGAAGAGGTGACCCATTCAGAGGTTCCAAGCACACCTGTAAGGGGACGGAAGGCCCTGTGCTTGGCTTGCGCTGGCCAACAAGAAGGCACGACAGTGACGATTTCATGCCCAGGTCAGGTTGCACACGACAAAGTCGCGAGAGTGGAGTTGGGGGACGGCTTGTTGTTGGGGTGATCTTGATGTAGGCTGGCACCGATGAGCACCTGGGCGAAGATCTGGAGCACAGACAAAATGCCTCTTTGCTCTGCCACAGCCAGAGCTAGGCGGCAACACCCTAGTGGAGGGGGAACTCCACAGTCGATCCTTGGGAGGAGAGCAGTCGTGGAGGTCCTATGGTGTCCATGGGGGCTGGAAAGGAGCACCTCCGTAGGGTGCAACACTCGCCGAAGGAGAGCCAAGGTGGCGACGCTCTGCGAAACACAGTTCGTTGGGGACTCGCGAGCTAGACGAGGTAGAATGAGAGGAAGAGAGGATCATAGGTTGGAGATCATCCTCGCAGCAGCGGTCGTGAATGGAGTCTCGGACTCCCCGAGTGCGAGAACACGGAGAAGAGGGCAGGCAGGCCCTCCAACCTGAACCGGGTCTCATCAGCTGAAACAAACCCTGAACCACACCGGGTTTAGTCACCCAGATCGAACCAGATGGACCTGAGTAAGGAAAAAGCAAAGGAGCCGCGCCACCTAGAAGACACGTGGCCGATTTTGATTGGCCCGATCAGGTAAATAATTCAGTAAATATCTAGTTCTCATATAATTTGTAGAAAATAGCACAGTGATCAGAAAAATGCAAATAAGGTACCAAAATTCACAGAAAGATGTGTAGAACAATATGGAAGCATAATATCAGTCTTTTAATCCTTTAATATCAGTGACATCATGTAAGATGTGTAATGCTTATTCTATGAATAATAAATAGTAAATGATGACATAAATTATGGAAAATGTCATTAAGTCCATAACCATGTATAAACTGCATATGATGTCAGATATGGTCATGTTGATGTACGAAATTATGCAATTTTATTAATATGTCTAATTAGGGCTAATAACACGAAGATGATGCAATTAATACATGCATGCTCAATAAATGATGAAATTTATAGAGTAAGCTCATATCTATATTTTGAAACTTAGATTTAATTATGAGATCATGATGACATATAGAATGCTAAGTTATATGAAGAGCACCCTTAATACATGTGATGCAACCCTAATATGGTTAACGAAAGTGACATAATGTTGAATATGTCCACATAATAATGTGACACATGAGTATATCCAGTTGATGAACTGTAATTTGGAAAATGACATCAGTAAGATAAAAATAAGGTAAGAATACAAGTAATCATGTGAATAACATAATGATCTAAGTAAACCCTAAAATGAGAATGACTAGGGTTAAGATGATCAGAATTTGATGCTACTATATGATTTTGTTATTAATCAGGTGCTGACCAGTTTGTCTAGATGATAAAAGATATTTATGAATCTCTGAACTCAGGTACATGGATATAAGTATATGAATAGTTATTGCTGGATGATAATTATGAGTAATTGTTTGCATGTATTTGAATATCTTGTTAGATGTACATCTATATGTATTGTCATTTTCCTCCTTGAACAATAAGAACACTAATGAGAGAAAATGGAATGTAGTTACTGATGGTTCATTAATCTCCCTATTAGAGAGGGAAAGTATTAATGTTGACTAGCACCTCCCTAATGGTACAAGGTACACGGGGAGATCCCTAATGGTACAAGGTACGTGGGGATAGGGCCCAATAATATATGTTTGTGCTAAGTCCACCATAGTAATACATGTCCATTGAAATATGATTAATAACTTGGGTTTACCTAATTTTCTGCCTTAAATAACGCTTTCATTTTTCTTTCTTCTTTTTCAAGTATTTTAAATATGCCAACATAGTATAGTATCTTTCAACCACGTACCAACTTTATGTTGATTTGTTGTTTCACGTATGTTTTAGGTTCAGAGCTAGCATGAGATAAAATAACAGGATGTGAGCAAGTTGTACAGGTTGTACCTATTGTACAAATCTTAGTTAGCATACATGGTCATAGCTTGTAGAATTTTCTAATCAATGTGTAAATGTAAGTTGTAAAAATAATTCATTTGTAAAGTACATATTGAATGTTGATAATGTTATGGTTGTATGTTCATGTATGCGTATTATGCTTCCGCTTTGCTTTCTGATATGATTGCATGATGTTCTCGGACTCTGACCTCTCATTCCCAATAGGGTTTGGAGAAGCCAACATCCGGGGGCGTCACAGTTGGTATCAGAGCATGAATAATAGATACATCTAACAATTACTCACCATGAAACATAAAAACTAAATTTCACCTTCCACATTAAACCCTAGAAACTTAGTAAGTTGTGCTATAGGAATAAGGTTCGACCTAGCCACTAGGTTACAACCCAAATGTTAGAGAACTAGGTTTAGAAAAGTGTGTGAAACCCTTTGCATATAGAGCTCATATGTATTGGGTAGCTACACTAGTCTACACCATCTTATCATCATTTCACTAGGTTACATGATACCAGACTATCTACTGTGTGTTGGACACTCGAGTTTGCTGGTTTGGTTTTGTTTCCCAATCGGCTCGCACCTCGACAGTTTTCTCTGACGCCTTCTTTCTTGGAGAAAAACTATATAATATTTTATTATATGTATGTAAATATAAAAATGTGTCCCTCGTACATGAGAGTAGTGGGTGTTCATGCAATCTAAGTGAAAGGGAGTGACATCAGTCTAGAAGAGAGAATAGATCTAGATTATATGTCTAGAGCCTCATAAGGTTATGTGATTGGTAGATAGACAATAGAAAGATGAAGGAAACAAGCATATATAATCTTATCTAAGTTGATCTATGATGGTATAAGTTTCCTTATTAAGATTTGAGTTATATATGAGACGAATCCTCTCTTAGAGGATCTATGCTAAGTCGTAATGATGAAAGTACATTCCCTTTTCCTACTTAAGATAAGCTAAGTTAAGATAGAGATGAGTGTGCATGAGCCTCAAGCTCTTATACAAGGAGGATGTCTAGTGGAAGGATGAGATATGTGGTGATCTCTAGAGAGAGTAAGACCCACAGGGAGAAGGTCATAGGACCTAGCCTCCAATATATGAGATATGTGTTAAAAAATGTCCTACACTAGATTACTCTTGAGTGTTGAGTTGAGTCCTTATGCATGATTCAAATCTATATGTGAGAATTGGGTAAAATAAAAGGATGGGTAGATGACCCATATGATAAAGTCAATCCTTTGGCTGAGTTAGGTCCTAGATGGAGTGACATATTTTGTGAATCTCATCATTAGTTGCAAGTGAGGAAATGTATGAACTCTAGTTATGAGAATATGATGCTTTGTGCAAAAGATACTCAAAATACATGTTCTCCCTTCTTCTTCTCTTTCTTAATATATGATGATAGAAACCTCACTTGAGCTATATAGATGATTTATATATGAGGAGTCACTCGTATAAGTTTGACCTTTTCTATATCTCCCCCTGTATCATACATGTAGTACCCAAGATTGAAATCATGATAAGTTTGGCTTTAAAATATTCGTTTCCCCTTCATATGAAATATGAAAGATATGATGCTGAGATCATGGGATAAACTTAGTATATTCTCTTTTTCCCTTCACATAATACATGCAGGACATAAAAAGTTGAACTCATGAAGTTGATGTAACGATATTTTTGGATCATAGGATATATGATCAGAAATATAGTTGTAACTTTGATCCTTCTCAATGTATGCTTCTAAGTTGAGTATGAATATCACACCATAGGGTGAAACCCTAATGGTCAAACATGTTACGTAAGCCCTTCTTAAGTAGAAAAAAAATTCTAATATCAAGGATGAAGATAAATCTCCTATAATGCTGAAATCATTGTAAGATGTTAATGATGTTAGATTTGAATGATCTGAATACCATGGCATATAAACGAAATCCTCCTTAACTTTAAAAAGTATGAACAAAACATGTACCCTTAGGGGTGATGTAATCCTAAGATATCATAATGTCATGTAATGGTTAAGTGATGCTTCCATATATATATATATATATATATATATATATATATATATATATAAGGTGGGGTGGACACACCCAAGAATCTCTAGACCCTAAGCCGATAACTTAGAGTGCATGCAATTATGGTGGTCTTAGAACCTAAGAAATGATGATGTATATGAAGTTGAACTCCTAAATAACCTCTTAAGGATGAGATTAGTTGAACTTTGAGGACGAAATTCCATATAAGATGGGGTGAATGTGATGAACCCAATTTTAGGATTATGATACCCAATATAGTATTTTAAGACTATGCGTGTCATTTAGAGGATTGATACCAAATAGAGGAATTGGTTGTCCGATTAATGACTCTTCTCACTCAAAGAGTGAACCAGATACCCAATTAATGATTAGAACATTATTTGTATTCAAATAAGATGAATGGAATTGGTTAAATGATTTGTGAATTTATGAGAGCAACCATCTAATTGAGGGCATAGATGGATTAGAATGGCTTGTTTATGGATCTTGATGTCTTATGTGGCAAAATAAAGTTATCTTAGGTTGTTTGAATCTTTTGGAGACTAGTTGGTCATTGAATTGACCATAATATTACAATACACTAGGTTGTTTGTGGTTACTAATTAACTAGTCAGTCATTGGATTTAGTCTCCAAACTTGAGGAGAATGCACTCTAGGATGTTGTGAACCTATGTATAAAATTTTAGAGTCAAATCACTCTCCTATATAAAATTATTGAGGTTTGATTTTCATAAAATAAATGACATATATATATATATATATGAATGGAAGACTATGCTTTCTAAGAATGAGGTTGGGTGTGACATTGATATCCCACGTGAATTAGAGTTAACAAGCATGGCCCAGTCCAGGTCGTAACCACTACTGACCAGGTAATAGAGACCTCATCTCCTAGATCCAGATTCCACGGGGGTCAGGGAAACAACCTAGTTGTCCACCCCTCATCTCCATAGATTGTGGGAGTGATGGTTGAACCTTACGCACCTCTTGGATCTGCACACTTCATCTTAGTTGTTGACGGATAGATACAAGATACCAATCTCTCCTCATCCACCCCATCTACACTTCCTTGACAGCAATGGGGGGGTTACAATCTTGAGTGGAGAGAACAAACCCCTCTCCTCATGTCCTTTTCTCCACCCTTGTTGCTGTAGAGTGGGTGGATCAGGGAGAACCACTCTAACCTTTCCAATTGATACCAAGAGTCCTCTTCAACCTCAAAAACTCACTGCAATCTGGTGTTGGTAAAGAATGGCATGAGCTCACCATCAAATCCACTCCCCACCTAAGAAGAATAAGGACCGCAGAGGACTGGAGCTACCCCACCATGGCCGGACGGCGCACAGCTAGACAGGAAGCAGAAGGAAAAGAATGTGATTTGGGGATCGTGAAGAGAGAGAAACGAGAAGAGGTGACCCATTCCAAGGTTTCAAGCACACCTGTAGGGGGATGGAAGGCCCTGTGCTTGGCTTGCGCTGGCCAACAAGAAGGCACGACAGTGAAGATTTCATGCCCAGGTCAGGACACACATGACAGAGTCGCGAGAGAGGAGTTGGGGGACAACTTGCTGTTGGGGCGATCTTGACGGAGGCTGGCACCGATGAGAACCTGGGCGAAGATCTAGAGCAGAGACAAAATGCCTCTTTGCTCCCCCGCGGCTAGAGCTAGGCGGCAACACCCTAGTGTAGGGGGAACTCCACATTTGATCCTTCGGAGGCGAGCGGTCGTGGAGGTCCGATGGTGTCCATGGGGGCTGGAAAGGTGCACCTCCGTAGGGTGCAACACTCACCGAAGGAGAGCCTAGGCGGCGACGCTCTGCAGAACAGAGTCCATTGGGGACTCGCGAGCCAGACAAGGAAGAATGAGAGGAGGCGCGGATCGTAGGCTGGAGATCATCCTCGCAGCGGCGGCCGTTAACGGAGTCTCGGACTCCCTGATCGCGAGAACATGGAGAAGAGGGCAAGCTGGCCCTCCAACCTGAATCGGGTCTCATCAGCTGAAACAAATCCTGAACCACACCATGTTTAATCACCCAGATCGAACCAGCTGGACCTGAGTAAGGAAAAAGTGAAGGAGCCGCGCCACCTAGAAGACACATGGCCGATTTTGATTGGCCGGATCAGGTAAATAATTAAGTAAATATCCAGTTCTCATATAATTTGTAGAAAATAGCACAATGATCAGAAAAATGCAAATAGGGTACCGAAATTCTCAAAAAAATGCGTAGAACAATATGGAAGCATAATATCAGTCTTTTAATCCTTTAATATCAGTGATATCATGTATGATGTGTAATGTTTATTCTATGAATAATAAATCGTAAATGATGACATAAAATTATGGAAAAATGTCATGAAGTCCATAACCATGTTTAAAATGCAGATGATGTCAGATATGGTCATGTTGATGTACAGAATTATGCAATTTTATTAATATGTCTAATTAGGGCTAATAGCACTAAAGATGATGCAATTAATACATGCATTCTCAATAAATGATGAAATTCATAGAGTAAGCTCATATCTATATTTGGAAACTCAGATTTAATTATGAGATCATGATGATGTATAGAATGCATGTTATATGAAGAGCACCCTTAATACATGTGATGCAGCCCTAATATGGTTAATGAAAGTGACATAATGTTGAATATGTCCACATAATAATGTGACACATGAGTATATCCAGTTGATGAACTATAATCTAGAAAATATCATCAGTAAGATAAAAATAAGGTAAGAATACACGTAATCATGAGAATAACATAGTGATCTAAGTAAACCCTAAAATGAAGACGACTAGGGTTAAGATGATCAGAATCTGATGCTAGTATATGATTTTGTTATTAGTCAGGTGCTGACCAGTTTGTCTAGATGATCAAAGATATTTATGAATCTCTGAACTCAGGTACGTGGATATAAGTATATGAATAGTTTTTGCTGGATGATAATTATGAGTAATTGCTTGTATGTATTTGAATATCTTGTTGGATGTACATCTATATGAATTGTCATTTTCCGCCTTGAACAATAAGAACACTAAATAGAGAAAATGGAATGTAGTTACGGATGGTTCATTAATCTCCCTATTAGAGAGGGAAAGTATTAATGTTGACTAACACCTCCCTAATGATATAAGGTACGCGGGGAGATCCCTAATGGTACAAGGTACGTGGGGATAGGGATCAACAATATATGTTTGTGCTAAGTCCACCATAGTAATACATGTCCATTGAAATATGATTAATAACTTGGGTTTACCTGATTTTCTTCCTTAAATAATGCTTTCATTTTTCTTTCTTCATTTTCAAGTATTTTAAATATGCCAGCATAGTATAGTATCTTTCAACCACGTACCAACTTTATATTGATTCGCTGTTTCACGTATGTTTTAGGTTCAGATCTAGCATGGGATAAAATAACAGGATGTGAGAAATTTGTACAGGTTGTACCTATTGTAAAGATCCTAGTTAGCATACATGTTCATAGCTTGTAGAATTTTCTATTCAATGTGTAAATGTAAGTTGTAAAAATAATTCATTTGCAAAGTACATATTGAATGTTGATAATGTTATGGTTGTATGTTCATGTATGCGTATTATGCTTCCGCGTCACTTTCTGATATGATTGGATGATGTTCTCAGACTCTGATCTCTCATTACCAATAGGGTTTGGAGAAGCCAAACTCTGGGGACGTCACACTAAACCAAAATCACACCAGGAGAAAGAATGGGACTTGATCCCCCTCACACATATGTCAACAAAGTCATTAACTTATCCCTGAGTCAAAGAATAGGTCGTAGGGCCGACCACACAAAGCAAGGTGATTATCAAACCCTTGGAATAGAGAAGGTTCAGGGGAGGTTGGTGTGAAGTATATACCTCTCATGGTGCCTTGAGTGTGAGTGGAGAAGCTTCTGTGGGTTCCAAAGTGCCCTCTCCTTGTGCTAGGCAGGGATGCACTCGCCTGGAGCTACTCAATGGTGGAGTTGTAGATGCTCATTGTCGAGCACCTTTTAGGATAGGCATGCACTGACAATCATGGCTCAAAGGGAGGGTGGTGACCAGTAGGAGATGGTGTAGCAACAAGGAATCTAGGGGAGATAATGTGAGGGTGGAGAATGGAAGTGGAAGGTTGGAGGTTGAAGATGCTATCTACAGGGGCAATGGTTGAGGTTGATGTGGTGAAATTGTCAATGAATGTGGGTTCACAGGATTGTGTTGAAGCTCCACCAATGCTTCGAGATTCATGAGGAGGACTGGAGGAGGGTCTACAATTTGGAGTTGAGAAGGGAGTGATAGTAGAAATGGGCATTTCTTATAGAGGAGTTTCAAGGGCTCGAGCAATGGATTGTTGGGTGCAGATTGGTCTCCAGAAGACAATGGAAGAGTCGGTTCCAAAATGGGTGAAAGAATTTTGAGATATTCTCAATCGAAAGGGAGCATTCTTGTTTCCTATTCAAGATGAGGTAGGATAAAGTGACTAATGTCTGAGATCAATCCATTTCAAAGCAGATTTGATCCAACTGTCATGGAAAAAGTGGCTAGAGGAAAAAGTGCATGTTGATTGATTTCCTTCCATTATTAACCATTAGTTTCCCAAATTCATTTCCCTTATCAATTAAAAATTGTTGGATTTCAAGATTTGACCATACAATCCTAATAATGTCTAGAGTATTCATCTATAGTTATTTTTGGGGTTAGGTCATCAAATAAATTAATATTATTAATAGTAGATAAAGATTTGAGATTGCATAACTAATTATCTAAAATGAATTAGAGTTTGATATTTTGGATGTCGTCATATTTACACATTTTACCTTAATGGAAACATTTTCAATGCATGATAATAACCAAGACTAATTAAAATTGACTGTTTTGTAATATATGACCATAAAGGTTATAAAATTAGGAAAATTGTAAATCAATACCTAAAAAATGTGAATGCTATAGAAACACATCTACAATTGGTCCTTGGTAATATGAGGCAGACACACCCCAATTTTGAATTTGCATAGCTCGAGGCCAGGGCTTAAACTCACCATTTTTGTCTCATCTTCAATGTGAAATGTCTTGTGCTCCTTTATCATATATTTTTGGATGGGGATGTATTTGACTCAAAATTTTTGTCATTTTAGATCTATGATACTTCAATGAAATAGATGTCAGACTCCTTAATAGACAGAATGTCTTCATTTATCTGTGGATTATTTGAATTTATGGTTTCTTATATTTTGCGGAAGAGAACATGGATGTTGTGGAGCATGGATATACAATCACTCTTGGATATCCACTAAATCAGGATGTCGTTCCTCTAATGGGCTTTTTTTAGATATGAGTCATGACCTAGTATTCAAGCCATTGTGATCCTGCACACACTACTTTTGTACTTCATCGACATTCTGCTTGGGGAATATGTATATTTTGAGGTAGAGAACATGTATGTTGTGGAGCATAGCTATACAACCGCCCAGGGATATCCACTACATCAGGGTGTCATTCCTCTAATGGTGTGACTTCCCTAGATTTTCTAAAACTTAATCTAATTTGAGATGTCCAAATTGAAACCTCACCTCAGCGAGAGTCCCAATTTAAACACCCCACACTAGGCTAAGAAGAAGAAAATCAGAGGAAGATAGAAGGAAATAATAGTAGCACATGCACATGAACAATAATAAAACCATACAGCACATGTTCACCATTCAACATATAATTACATAATGAATCGGTATAACATTTGCTATTACATATAGAACAACATACTTTAATAAGTACATGTACTACCACTAAACAACAGGATCAAATGATAACTGGTCCACCTGTACATTAGCTCACCACACAACTCTCAACTATCCTGGTCTTCAAGATCACAGGACCACAACCTAAACAAAAGATTACATGTGGTACACGTCAGCATAATATTCAAGAATATTGTACTGAGTACGCCTACATGTCTTTTATATACCACTCATCATGTCTTAGCAACAAGATAAAACTATTACTCTATAGTTATAAAGAAATATAACAAAAAGTGTATACTTGCACAAAGATGTTCATTAACAAAAGACAACACGTATATTTTAAGCACATTTCCATCATATATCTTGTACATCTGCCACCAAGCGCGTTGATGTTACATCTACCACCAAGGGCATAGATGTTTCTTCAATGCACTGTACTATCAAACAGTTTAGTGCTATCATATGATGGATAAGAGTATTTTACGTTTCATGTGTTCATAGACATAAATATGGAAAATCAAGCAACATATCATTCAAGAACAATCATTTCATCCAATATCATATGCCAAGTATTCTACTACACATATAACACAAGCATATTTTATAATAAGCCAAGTAAGAGGTAATGGCATACCTTGATCAAGAGACAAACCTAATCACCATATATCCAAGTGTCAACTACATCCTTGGTCAACCCTGATTAAGACAAGATCTTGTCACCATTAGGTTCTCATCATCATTAACCCTATTTATGCCCATTTTAGGGTTTACCTTATCTCTTTAGTATATTTCCATTATTACCACATTCTTGTCTTAGATTTATCTTATTGATGTCATTTTCAATATTATGGTTCATTATCTGAACATTAGGATCCATATCCTTTTTGTGCACATATTAACCTTAGTTTATATACATTATTCAAATTGGGGTACAACCCATGTATTCAGGGTCATCTTCATATAACATGGATTTCGTGTATAAAACTGATCTCATATTTCCATATTATCTTCCAGTTACTAATATGAGGGTTTTATGAGAATTTCATCATTTATTGAGCATGTATGTATTTATTGCATTTTATTTAGGGTTAAAAGCCCTAAATAGACATTCTAAGCAAATAACATGGTTTCGTGCATCAACATGATCATATCTGACATCACACAGATACTAAAACAAATTTAAGAGTTATTGATGTGTTCTCCTAATTTTTAGGTCTTCATCTAAAATTTATTATTCATGAAATAAGAAATTCACCACTTACATGATATTATTGAGATTAGTGCATTAAAAGCCTGATATTATCATTTCACTATGTTCTACTCATTTTTCTGAACATTTTGGTACCTTATCTGCATTTTGTGGATAAGCGTGGTAATTTCTACGAATGTTTTTGAACATTTTGGTACCTTATCTACAGGAAGCAGGTTCTCTTCAGCATCTACTCAGGCCTCCATTACTTTGAGCTACCCCTTCCAGACCTCCACGACTACTAGCTTCCTAGGGTTCAGCGGTAAATGCCCTTCTCCGCAAGGGCGCCGCTGCTAGGCTCTGGCACGATGGTGAAAAGAGGCAAACTGCCTCTGCTCCACCTCATGCCAACGTGAAGCTTCTGAAAGCTTCACAAGGCTCCTACGAACTTGTCTCCAGCCTTGTCCTGTGCTGGGGAATCCTAGCAACCATCCTCCAATCTCAGCCTTCTCCTCCGGAGAGTTTGAGTTCGTCATCCAGTAAGAATACCACTAAGTAGCATGCAAAGGCTCGAGATGAGAACTACATATCTCCAGCTTTATTTTCCTCCTCTCACCTTCTTTGAAACCACCTTCTAACTCTAGTTTCTTCTACTACTCGCAAAGGAGAGACTGTAGTCTGGAGGGTCTTGTTCTTTTTCTCTGGTTTTCTGTAAGATACAGATGAGGGGTCATACTGCCATTTTGGTGAGGTGAGGAGTACTAAGGAATGTAATTCTCTTTGTGGTACACATATTTGGAGGTCGTGGCATCGAGCCTGGACACGATTATCCCATGTCTTAGCCATTTCTCGGCCAAAATAGTTGGGAGGTTGGTGACAACAAACTGCCCTTAGATCCATCATCAACGACTTAGATTGAGACCAGCAACAAGCCAATCCATGGAAACATATTCACAGTGAAAACCAGGGGTTTGTGACACATCCGTTGATTAGAAACATAAGGAAAACGACTTATATCTTCATCCAAAGGCATCATAATGCATCTAATATTTAAACAATTTCAAACCTAAATAGCCCCCTCTAGGTATATTAAAATGCTATTAAATTTTAACCATAGCTTCATCTTATCTCAAGCTTCACTCTACTAAAAATTGGTGCCAGAAAATTACTATTAGACCACCCAAATAAATACTTCAAAAAGGCACAAACTTTGAAACTTTAAGCATGATATTGATATCGATCAACATCCATACTTAGTCAAAATACTTGATACTCTTAATATGAATCAATCACATGAATTCACTTACATCATTAGACTTTTGAAGGATCCAAAAGTCTACCCCATCACATCCTACACACCTTAAAAGAGCATTTGGTCCTCAAAATTAAGCTAAAAATCTAGTCTATCACATCATATTCATCTTAAAATAAATTTCTTCCTCAAATTTAAACTATACTCGTACTCCAAGAAAAAACTAACATGTCTTCATCCACATATATGACACTATTCTAGGTGCAACATATCCAAAAGCTAAATCTCTAGAACTATATCCAAGCTACTGGGATGTTTCAAAACATCTAAGGTGAACACCCCTTCAAAAGATTGAAACAATGACTTAGAAATTCTGGTTATGTCATGACATATCTCATATCCTAAGGTTGCATTTTTATCTTTACCCATGCATTAGGGTTCCCACATCATATTACCATGTTCTAAAGGAGTTAGATAAAGTTAGCCCATTATACCAAGGTGTCATCAACATTTTTTTGAGCTAATTGTTAGAACATGTTCCACATTAACATAAGCCTTTATGGAGGGAGTTAACTATAGTTAACCCGCTTTATCCATCTAGATCACATCAAGGTATCTAACTGTTATGTTGCACTAATGTCAAATTATATTTTTCATCTTTGTTAAGCACTAAGATTAACACCTCATGTAACATGCTTCATTAATATGATATTATTTTATTGCTCATAATAAATGACAACATTTACTAGTGATTTCATTACAAGATTAAATAACAATATTATGTCATCACTATTCATGTAACACGTGTCACTCATGTCATCACATTGTACATTCTCATATTAGGTTGTAAACTCTATTAGAGATTCATCATGAGATTAGCCAACTATTCACATTATCATCAATTCTCATGTATATGGTTAACCACTTATGCATTGATATCTATCAAACTATACTCATTGTTCCATCATGCCATATTTACTTATATCATATTTCAAGTTAGGATCACATTCTTACTTATGTTATATCATGGTTGTACTAAACCAACTTATATGAGTGGCTCCTCAAACATATATCAATATCTAGTCCAAATGAGGTTCTCCCAACCCTTATCACGAAGATAGTGCATTGGTCAGTCTCTCTGAGCTAACTCAACTCTATGAGTATTCATATGCATATAGTATATATTTTCTAACTCAGTTTAGGGTTCTCAGATTACCTCATTGGCACTAGTGATAGCCTTACAAGATCTAGCCACATAAGCACAAACCAAAACATGCTATGACATACTCCTCATAGATGTCTATCCATGACATATGCTTAATCAAAACTCTCTTTATATATACACCACTAGAGTCCTACATGAGAAACCACCAACCAGAGCATGAGGCTTTACAAAACTAACATAGTTACCTCCTTGAGGGTCTTGGGACTCTCTCCCTCACCCAGATGGTTAGGTTCTCATATCTCTTTGTTCACATATGCACATATAACTAGCCTCTATCTGACTCTAGGATTTGGTCCTCCCAAGAACATCTAGGGTTCAACCAGACTATAGGAATCATGCATAAAGCAACTCAACTCAATCACTTAGGAGTATTCTAGTTTAGGACATATCATAACACATTTTTCTCATAATTCTCATATCTTGGAGTTTAGGTTCTCTGACCTTCTCCCTCTAGGTTTCACTCTCTCTGGAGTTAACCCTAAAACTGGTCCCAACACTAGAGGTCCTCCTTCGTAATTGAGATTGAGGCTCTTACTGATTCACATCCTTATCTCAGCTTATCTTATCTTATCTTATCTTATCTCATAAAAGCCTAGTTACTTGCATCATAAAAACTCATCTTGCATCCTCAAGACCGAACTTAGATCCTAAAAAACAAACATATACCATCATATACTATCTTATCACATCTATATAAGACTTAAATCATCATCAAATCTTATTTCATCTATTCCATGTATCGTATATTCTAACAAAGTTCTAGACATCTAATCTAGAACTACTCTCTCTTCTAGACTGATGCCATTCACTTTCACTTAGTTTGCATGACTACCTCCTACTCATACATATGTGGGGACATATTTTTGTAATACTTACATATATAATAAAATTTTATATAGTTTTTCTCTGATAAAAAAAGTGTCAGAGAAAACTATCAAGGTTCGATCCGATTGGAATAAAAAACCAGATCTAGAAAATGAGTCTTCCACACATAGTAGAGTGTACATTGCCATGAAAACTAGTGAAAAGGGTGAGAACATGGTATAGACTAGTGTAGCTACTCCAACAAGCGCCATATGTCTAGGGTTTCTCTTCCTTTGATGTACGTCATTTCCAAATAATGCAACGTCCCATACCATTGCACTATCAGGAAAGAATGACATCTAAGGACTTGCTATACAATAAGCACCAGTCCATACCTAGTTCTCAGATATCTAGGTGCTAACCTAGAGGCTAGGTCAGATCTAGTCTCTTAAAGATGACTAATCTAACCCTAAAGATTATTAAGTTCAAGATTCTTTGGTTTTGAGTTCCATAATGAGCAAATCCCAAGCTTTTCTATTGTTCATGCTCTGATATCACCTGTGACATCCCCGAATTTTCTAAAACTTAATCTAATGTGTGATGTTCAAATTGAATCCTCACCTCAGTGAGAGTCCCAATTTTAACACCCCACACTAGGCTAAGAAGAAGAAAATCAGAGGAAGTCATAAGGTAACAATAGTAGCACATGCACATGAATAATAATAAAACCATACAACACATGTTCACCATTCAATATATAATTACATAATGAATTGTTATAACATTTTCTATTACATATTGAACAACAAACTTTAACATGTACATGTACTACCACTAAACAATAGGATCTAAAGACTATAGGTCCACCTGTACATCAGCTCACCACACAACTCTCAACTATCCTGGTCTTCAAGATCAGATGTCCACAACCTAAACAAAAGATTACATGTGGTACACATCAACACAATATTCAAGAATATTGCACTGAGTATGCCTACATGTCTTTTATATACCTATCATCATATCTTGGCAATAAGATAAAAATATTATTGGCAGTTATAAAGAAATATAAGAAAAAGTGTATACTTGCATAAAGATGTTCATTAACAAAAGAGAACATGTGTATTTTAAGCACATTTCCATCATATATCCCGTACATCTCCCACCAAGGGCTTTGATGTTTTTAGGCCTTGTCATATAACTAGTGCATCTGCCACCAAGGGCTTTCATGTTTCTTCAATGCACTATACTACTAAAGAGTTTTGTTCTATCATATGAAGGATCATAATATTTATGTTTCATGTGTTCATAGACATAAATATGGAAAATCAAGAAACATATCATTCAAGTACAATTATTTCATCCAATATCATATGCCATGTATTCTACTACACATATAACACAAGCATATTGTATAATAAGACAAGTAAGAGGTAATGGCGTACCTTGATCAATAGACAAACCTGATCACCATATATCCAAGAGTCAACTACATCCTTGATCAGCCCTGATTAAGACAAGACCACATCACCATCAAGTTCTCATCATCATTAACCCTAGTTATGTCCATTTTAGGGTTTACCTTGTCTTTTTAGTATATTTCCATTATTACTCACATTCTTGTCTTAGATTTATTTTAATGATGTCATTTTCAATATTATGGTTCATTATATAAACATTAGGTTCCATATCCTTTTTGTTCACATATTAACCCTAGTTTATATACATTATTCAAATTAGGGTTACAACCCATGTATTAAGGGTCATCTTCATATAACATGGATTTCATGTATAAAACTAATCTCATATTTACATATTATCTTCCAGTTACTAATATGAGGGTTTTATGTGAATTTCATCATTCATTGAGCATGTAATATTTTATTTAGGGTTAAAAGCCCTAAATAGACATTCTAAGAAAATTACATGGTTTTGTGCGTCAACATGATAATATCTGACAGCACATAGATAGTAAAACACATTTAAGAGTTACTGATGCGCTCTCATAATTTTTAGGTCTTCATATAATATTTATTATTCATGAAGAAAGCATTTCACCACTTACATGATGTCATTGAAATTAGTTAATTAAAAGCCTGATATTATCATTCCATTATGTTCAACTCATTTTTCTAAAAATTTTGGTACATTATTTACATTTTTCTGATAAGTGTGGTAATCTCTACGAATTATTGAAGATATGCTCATTTATGAAACTTATTTACCTTTTGGTCAGTGAGAGCCCATGTTTCTTCTCAGGGTAGCATGACTCTTTCCTTGGGTTCCTAGTCTCATAGTTGAGTCGGGCAGTTCAGGGCGTTTGGATCCAGTTTTCCTCTCATCATTTCTATGCTCAGATCACGCTTCCATTCTGGACCGAACCGGGCTTCCCTTCCTCACGCGATCACGCATCTGAATCCCCAAAGCGGGACTCTATTCCACGATGCCGCCACAAACAACTGCTCCAGTGAGCAATCTGTGGGAAGAAGGTGCTCTTTAGTAGCTACTCAGGCCTCCATTATTTTCGGCTACCCCTTCCAGGCCTCCACGACTACTAGGTTTGTAGGGTTTGTCTGTGAAGGTCCTTCTCCACAAGGGCGCGACTGCTAGGTTTTGGCACGACAGAGAAAAGAGGCAAACTGCCTCTACTCCACCTCGTACCAACGTGAAGCTTCTGAAAGCTTCGCAAGGCTCCTACGAACTTGTCTCTAGCCTTGTCTTGTGGTGGGGAATCCCAACAACCAACCTCCAATCTCAGCCTTCTCCTCTAGGGAGTTTGAGTTCGTCAGCCAGTAAGAATACAACTTACCAATGTGGAAAGGCTCAAGATGAGAATTGCAGATCTCCATCTTTCTTTTCCCCCTCTCACCTTCTTTGAAACCACCTTCTAACTCCAATTTCGTCTGCTACTCGCAAAGGAGAGACCGTAGTGTGGAGGGTCTCGTTCTTTTTCTCTGGTTTTCTAAAAGATACAGATGAGGGGTCATATTGACCATTTCAGTGAGGCGAGGAGTACTAAGGAATGGATTTCTCTTTGTGGTACACATATTCATAGGTCGTGGCATCGATCCCGGACACGATTATCCCATGTCTCGGCCAAAACCGTTTGCAGGTTGGTGACAACAAACTGCCCTTAGATCCATCATCAATGACTTATATTGAGACCAACAGGAAGCCAATCCGTGGCAACATACTCACAACAAAAACCAAGGGTTTGTGACACATCCGTTGATTAGAAACTTAGGGCAAACAACTTATATCTTCATCCAAAATCATCATAATGCATCCAATATAAACAATTTCAAACCTAAATAGCTCCCTCTAGGTATATCAAAATGTTATAAAATTTTAACCATAGCTTCATCTTAACTCAAACTTCACTCTACTAAATATTGGTTCCACAATATTACTATTTATCCACTCAAATAAATACTTCAAAAAGGCACAAACTTTGAAACTCTAAACATGACAATGATATTGATTAGCATCAATACTAAAAAAATACGTGATTCTCTTAATATGAATCAATCACATTAATTCATTGACATCATTATACTTTTGAAGGATCCAAAAGTCTACCCCGACTTTTTTTATGAGTTGTGACCTAGTATTCAAACCATTGTGATCCTGCACACACTAGTTTTGGACTTCATCAACATTATGCATAGGGCACATGAGGTATTACGAGTCTTCTATATATATATAAAATATATAGTTAGTCATTCATCATACCAATATCTTATAGGTATCATTTATTCATCCCACGTGACATCGTAATCTTCTTCAAAGTCTTTATGACCCCTAGTCTCGAGGTCATTTTGACATGGCCATCTAGGCATGATCCTAAGTGGACCAAAATTGGTGCGGCTAGATCACGTGTCTGTTTCTATAGCTTTTGGAAAGGTGATACTCACTTGGCCAACATGATCACCATAGGATTCTTCGTGGCTCCCTATTGGCTTCTAAGTGTTGGTGTGCTCCATGCACATCTGGTCAACTACAGGGACATGCATGAACATGATTTTTTCCTCATTTGGAGGGATGATTGTGTCTTGGAAGTGTATATTGTTCTGGGTGGTATGGGCACTCTGATTTTCTTCAATGATGAGATCCCACTCCTAGATGTTGGATAAGATCATGAGGTAGTTGTCCAGCCCTCTTTGATGACCGTGTGCATAAGGTGTGGCATTGTCATAGAGATAATGGCCTTGGCAACATCATAACCTTCTTTAGTTTTAGTGATAGTTCTTGGAACATTAGGATGTGGACCTTAATGCTCAAGGCTGAGTTCCCATCAATACAATACCCTAAGCTAAAATTCATCATCCTGATGAATTTGCCTAGCTTCTCCACACAAATTTGGATCAGTGGAAGACAATTGAGATAACCTCCCCAATCAACTCATTCATAGTGGTGCAAAACAATGTGGGCTTGTAGTGGGCCGCAATAGTGTGTGCTCTCAATATGGTGTCAAAATGTCAATCAAAGGTCATGCACAATTTGGACATAGAACCCTATGCTCTATCCCTTTTGTCTTAGTGGAATATGAATGATCTTTTTACGTCCTTAGCATCTATCTCCCAAAGATTTTTTGTGATGAATATGCATCTCTGGTAGTCATTAGGAGAATAGATTCAGGCCATATGGGATATGGTGGGATCATCTTTAGTGGAATATAGATAATTTTGATGACATGCAACATCTCTTCTTCAATAAAAACTATTGTGGTGTCTGAGTATAAACTTCAATGGTAACTATGGCATGTCCACCCCTATACTTGAGTCTTTGATATAGTGATTCGGAACCACTCAATTCTGATGAATCAATGACCTTCCTTAAAGGAGGTTGAAGGAAGGACGTTTCCATTACCAAAAATGATATTAGAAAGTATTTGGTCGAGTTTGTAGCTCGATGTGATCTCCCTATGGTGTCATTTAGTACACTATCTATCTTTCTTAGTTTTTGGATGAAGGTCAGATGCATCCCCTCTAAGGATTATAAGTGTATGGAGGAGGGCATAAATTGAAGAACACCCCCTTCTCATGAAGAAATAAAGAATGTTGAGGCCCATGTAGATGGAAATGATCAATAAAGGCTTGTTGATTCCATTCTCTAGGTATCTCATCTTGATGGTGGCAGCAAGTCCTATCACTCTAACGTCCTTGAAGACATAAGCTCCTTCGCTCATCTTGATTATTGTTTCTTTCTGTGTGGGTGATATTTTCATTGCTTTGGCCAAAGATACTTTTCCTTCTTGCTCCTCAAGAAATTGAATTATAATTGAGCTTCATGGTTTTTCTTTCTTGTAGAGTTCTGGAGTGGTAGGTAGTTGCTTAATGTTGATGTATGGGATGAAGCCTTTGTTCACCTCCACTTCAGGTTCATTGGTAGGGACCCCTACAAAGGTGGTTAGCTTCACCTTGCCTTATTCAACGGGTGAAGGAACTTTCATCGTGGCAATGTGAGCCAGTACCTGTGATGTTGCTAATTTGGGTGCTCCAACCTATATCATGATCATTGGGTGATTGACTATACTCTGCTAAGAATTTTTTGAGACTACCACTTTAGGTATCAACAATGATTACCCATTCTTCTAAGGGGGATATTATGGTATGTTGATTGATCTACTAGTGCGTATGGCAATCACCGTCTTCTTTTTTTTAATTGTGGCACTAACTCGTTTACTTCATGACCAATTCTTAAAAATCTGCTTGAAAGGACTGACAAGCTTAAGTGCTAGATATTTTGGTGACAGCATGATCGCCACAATGTTGGATGATGAAGGAAGAACATTTGTTGTAACATTTTCAACCTTGTCTGATTCAATCAAATCTTACAAAGGGTGTTTGAGATCTAGGAATACATTGGTTTTGTGCTTCTTGGCTTTATGGAAGTAGAAGGCGTTGGCATTAAAACTCTTTGATGTTAGGGAGGATGGAATTAATAGATGATAACAAGGGTGTGAACCTTATTTTTAGCAGCTGCTCTTTTCTTATGCATGGGTCATTTTTAAGGTTCTTCTCGGGGTGGCAGGTAGCTTGTAGCAGGAGGATCATCACCAATACTTATCACACAAGAGGTTAAAATGGTGGTGGAGGGTATATATTGAAGTGGTTTGGTGGCTACATATATTGGGGTGGCATATACTGAGGTCACAAATAAGGTGGGGTCATTTGAGAATATTGTTGTCGGGCCTCTATGACATTAGTAGATTGCAACAGTTAATCCAAAAATAGACATATTTGTACAACTAACTATTGTGTCTTAATATTTCTGATTAGAATGAGTGCAACTCCTACTATCGAGTATTACACCTTATTCATTGAGCACTTTGACTAAATGTTGTGGAGGTGGACTAAGGTTGAAGGGAGTGACATATGCTTTGATAAACCCCTCTCTTAGAGTTGATCTGAACCCCTACATGGATAAGTTCTAGGAAAGTGTTTTACCTTCATAGAGATAGGAAATTTGTTAGTGTGGGTGTAGATGCCCTGATCACCAGGTCAAGGGCCTCATTTTATGTTGGCTTGAACTCAAACAAGATGGCCAAATCTCCTCTGTCTTCTATTATAGTTCTTATAGAATCTCTTTGGTGGAAATCTAGTCTAGATTATAGGCATATTGATTGATATACTTTTCAACCATCTTAGACTAGGTGTTGATTGTCCTGATATCCTATTCGTTGTACCATGCCAAGATGGGGCAGTAAGAGTCCATGTGAAATAATGAATCAACACCTTGTCATCATCTTGAACCTCAACCATGGATGAAAAATATGCCTTGGTATGGGCTAGACTATCTCGTTTCTAGGAATACTTCTGAAACATTGGCATGTTGAAGTTATCAAGTAACATCACATCATGGATATATTAGAAATCATTGAAGGTTTTCTACATCCTTCTTACTTTACAAACGTTTCAGCTTGTGCAAAATATAGAACATAAGGGCGTCAATGGTGGCATGTTCTGGGATTGCACCTTAATGGTGGGTGGTTGCTGTTGGTATGTATGCCCTGAGAAGCCAAGCATGGGATGATTGATGGGATACATTAAGATTGATTTGATAAACATCAAAGGCAAGCTTCCAATTCTTTCTGGTTCAGTCATATGAGATAGTGATAGAACAGATTGAATGTCTAGAGAATGCCAGTACTCAATGACGTATGCTTTCAGGTTGAGGACCTGAACGATGAGATCATACGGATGCTAAGAGTTTGTACATTCTTGTTATGTCCCTAGTCGGATGTCATTGTGGAAGGTAGATAGATAGCAATGACACACAATACTAGATTGTGGTGTTGGTTGATGACAGAATCTCATTAGTCATGATATAGAGACATCAAACCAAACACATAGGTACTTGTTAGAGAACAAGTGTACCGAACAGACCCATCGTGAGTTTGACACATGGAACCATGACATGGTAGTCACAGTCAGTACTCATAGTGATGGTGTTGAGTGTGATTCTTTGACCTGAAATCACTACACTCAACACATGTCATTGGGCACACTTTGACATCATCAAACGCAATCCTGAAACATGGGTTGTTATAAAGGTGATGATTGGGTGGCTTTGACACATGGGGCTTTCGAGGGGTGAGTGATAGATATGGGATTTGTCCCTCCTGAGGGAGTTTGATATCCATGGAAACTTGATGAGTAGGATTGAGAAAGGCGTGCACGTATGTATGAATCAGTATGTGATATTGATGTCATACATATCTCTTCCAATCTACTCTGAGATCAAGAAAGTGAATGAATGTTGATAGGATGACTGTTCCATGCCTCGAGTTCATTCGGGTTATCAGTGACAAAGGAATTATACATTCACTGTAACACCATTCACAGATTGTAGGATTGAAAGTTGTTCTCCAACTTTCTATTTCACTTGGGTAGCACTGATGTGTGACTAGGCACCACTCTTTGCTTGTGAAGTCATAAGTGTTATGGACTTTCACTGCCAACGTGAAATGGACCTGCAGGGTCACACACATAGGATTTAACATGGAAGAGGAGTTTTGTCCACAAACAATGTTTAGATTGATTACTAAAGGAGTTTAGTAGTTCAATTAAACACTCAATCAATAATACCTCAGTATCATAATGTTCAAGGTGTTGGACTGATTGATTAGAGTATTGGATTGATTGAAACTATAATTGACTATTTCTGCACAATCTGCACTCCTAACGGATTGGCTCATGGGATGAATCAATCGGTTGAGCTTGGTGAACCGATCGACTCAAGTGGTGAGTCGATCGACTCAAGGACAAGGTGAAATGATTGCTTCAAGTGTTGAAACGATCGATTCAACTGGTGCAACCGAGCAAGTTGGGAAAGTACGTTTCACTTGCCCAATTTGATTGGAACAAGGATTGGTATTTGATACCAATTAGAAACAAAAGATGGAAAGTCAATCGAGAATAGACCAGGACCACGAACTGACCGGTTCAGAAGTGAACTGACCGGTTTAAGTGTCCCAACCGATCGGTTGAGGTGTCAACCGACCGGCTCAGGTCCCCAACCGACCATTTCAGGAATGAAACGATCGGTTCAGGTTGCGTAGTTGGTTGTTTTTGTGGAAAATCTCGAACCCTTCTACTACTGCTTTAGTCCCACATTGCCCAGGATAGAGAACCATGTCCCATGACCTTCCTATATATAAGGGTATTGGGGGCTTCTCAAAGAACAACTCAGTGCAACCAGTTGCTCTGCAAAGTTGTCATTCTCTCTGGTTTTGGTAACTGAGAGAGCCCGAGCAAGTGTTACCTGATAAGGGAGGCATAGTAAGGGAAAGACAACTGCAGAAAGTGACTGGTGGCAGAAGAGTGTGTCAGTGACTAGTATGCTAACAGGAGGGTGTGACTCCTTCCAATTCCTTGTGGGACAAGGAAATTGGAGTTCCAGGTGGTCCATGTGGACTACTTCAGAGGCAGGAGATTTCTGCCGCTCGGAGGACAGCTGTCGATCCCGACAGTCCCCGTGAGACTAGGAGTTGTCAGTCCCGGTGCGATCAGGAGCTGCACAGATACTATCCAAGACCGTAGGTGAAGACCGTGCAGGCCGTGAGGTATTGTCACCGAGCAAGCCTCGGGACAAGGTATGATTCCACAAACCATCATTTCCTATGGTATAGACGTTGACGCGTTTCCTTGTTCTGGGTTTGGGGAGGAGAAAATTTTTGTTTCCGCTGCCTTCTCTGCCTCCCCTAAAACCCAATAGTGGTATGAGAGCCACGTCAACTGCTCTATACTTTAGTATTATCGATATGATCGATTTTGGTTTGTCACCTTTATTTATGGCATACGATGCGAATAATATTGGCTTTATGCATGTCCAATCCTAAATCCACAGATCCCAATATAAATATATGATATGTAATATTAATGCACTCGATACGTCGCCCTTAAACGAGTTTTGTGGTGGATGTATAGCGTGGTTATGGCCAATAAACCCTATCTGTGTATGGTTGTATGTGGTTGCTTGCATCTCGATCTGCACACTGATATTCCTTCTCCTATTCCTGATGTAACTCGAAATAATTCGAGATTTATTTCCTATCTTTGCTCCCCTTGAATGTAACTCGAGGTTTCTCTTTTTACAATGTAAAATAGGATATAATTTTATTTCCTGTTATGTCAAAGAACGAAGGACATCCTGACGACAGCTGAGACGATCGGTTCAAGGCGTGAACCAATCGGTTCACGTTTGAGACGATCAGTTCAAGGAGTGAGCTGATTGGTTGATGACCTGTTCGAGGAGCGAGACGAGCGGGTAGAGGCCATGATAATATGCACGACAACTAGGCAAACCGATCGGTTGGAGGAGCCAACCGATCGACTGGTGGCACCCAGCCGACTGGCCTGATGGCGAGCCGATCAGTCATGTGATGAGTTGATCAAACCCAGAAAGGCAAAGCACAGAGTTCGTCTTGTACGTGTTGCATGTGATGTAGACCTAGATGACCGTGATTCCTCTTGGATCGAGGAATCACATTAGTATGGCCATAATCATCACTTTTATCATTTTGCATGTTTTCTGTGGGATATAGAATGTATTATATGTACTATGTATTGTGGTGATAGGATATGTATATGTATATAAAAACCAAATCCCTCATTAAAATATTAAGTCTTACATGCCCTCCATTAGCGGCACACATGAAAAACTCGATCGACCAAGCGTAGGTTATGGCAAAGCGTGGTGCGCCGTCTATCTTGTGGAAGTGTGAAGGGTAGACATGTAGGTTCTGCCAAAGCAGGGTGCATGGTTACCGTGTCGGCTTTTGGGTTAGACTTAACTGGTGATTCTTAGAGCGTCTAAGCCCAGAGGGAAGGAATGTTCATGGCAAGGTGTTGCGCATGTTCATTCATCAAGAGTTGCATATGATGCAATTGGAATGATGGCCTACCTAAATAGTCAAGATTGTGGGTGATCAGCCAAAGTTGACTCATGACTTGATGAAATATGGATCTTGCCCACTAGAAGGTTGTACGCTGTAATCTTCCAAATTGATGGTGAGGGCTATCAATTTGAACTAAAATAGTGGGAGAGATAATTAATTAAAGGCCTAATTATATCGTCATCTTTTCAAATCAATCAATAAGTCAAAAATGGGTTTTTGGACTAAAATTGCATATTTCCTTTTGTAGTACAAATGACAACAAACAACAATCACTTTTCTTTGCGATCGGTCCTTGAAAAGGACAAGCTAAATGGGAAAAACTTCCATGACTGGTATAGGACATGAGAATTGTTCTCACTCAAGAGAGAAAGCTCTATGTCCTGGATACTCCAACTCCAGAGGAACTTGCTCCAAATGCACCAAAGGCAGAAAGGGACACTTACAAGAAGCATTCTGATGATGCCATTGATGCAAAGTGCTTGATGTTGTGCTCTATGAACCACGAGTTGCAGAGACAACATGAGAACATGGGTGTCATTGAGATGATTCAGCATCTCAGGAACATGTATGAAGATCAAGCACGGCAAGAGAGATACGATGTCTCAAGGGCACTGTTCAAGTGTGTCATGACAGAAGGAGATCCAGTTGGTCCACACACACTCAAGATGATTGGGTATGTGGAGAACCTGACAAGACTGGGGTTTCCACTAAGCCAAGAGTTAGCTACTGACGTGATACTGCAATCGTTGCCAGAATCCTACAATCGTTGCCAGAATCCTACAGTCAGTTTGTGATGAACTACTACATGAACAACTTTGATAGGCCACTGTCAGAGTTGTTGGGCATGTTGAGGACAGCTGAGACACAGATGAAGAAAGACAAGCCTATTTCTGTGACGGTGATCATGAGCAAGAAAGGCAAGTCCAAGCGCAAGGGCAAGGGCAAAGCTAAGAAAGGTTCTGATGCTAGCTAGGAGCCCAAGTCGTCTTCAGCTCTTAAGGCCAAGGAAGGCGTAACCAAGAAAGGAAATTGTCACCATTGTCAAAAGCCAGGACATTGAAAAAGGAATTGTCCTCTCTGTCTGGAAGAACAAAAGAAGAAGGAGGTGACAACTTTCTCTACTTAAAGATGTCATGAAAGTAAACTTGTAACACTTTTGAGGTATATGATACCAAGATGTAAAGTGTAAAGCACTCAATAAATGGGGCAAGTGTTTCCACCATAGATAGGAGTACTTTAGTTTCTTTTCAGCCTAAAAGTCATGTAATACAGTTATGAACTGCTATTTCATATTTGCCAATAGATAGAAACACTTTATTTTTGCATATTGTATGACAATGATGGCAATCAATAAAAAGATGTTTCAATTTCTAAAGATATGATATTTGTTGCAATGCTTTGTTTATCTTGTGGTATTTGATATGCATAAGATAAAATGATACCTAAAAGTTATAGATAACTCAAACAATCAAATTAGCATCAATCATGAGAAATTCATTTCTAGTGTCCATGTGATGGATAAATCTAGACTCTTTTGGTTAGAAAACCAGTAAGAGACATGAATATCTTGGACATGATTAATCAATATTTACTTATGGTAGTGGGAGAATGATTATCCTATTAGGTATAATGCATGTGATGTATTTACATACCTATTGGAACAAATGCTAATACTTCAAATGGTGTTTAGAGAAATACCAATATGAATATCTTGAAGTGTTCAAGAATATCATAAATGAAGTACAAATTTGGTAAAGTGTTAATTCTTGATGAGATCAATGAATGAAATACTTGGACCACATGTTTGAGATCCTTATGAGTGATTATGATAGTGTATCATAGTGAACTCATTATTAAGGCATGGTGATGTCTAAATCAAGAAGGAGTCATACTCTAAGGAGTTAGAGGATGATTATCAAATAACTAAATTCTTCTTAAATAAAGAATAAACTTCGTTAATAAAGGACATTAAGAATCACAAGGAGTTGTAAGTTCTTATATCCTTGACGGATACACCTCATTTATCTATGTGATGAGTTGTTCATGTGATGAATCAACTATCTATATGAATATGAGGAACCGAATTTTGAGTTATGGTTTATGACCATTTCATCCTAAATGACATCCATGTGAACCATAAGGTATGACCTTGATGGTAGCACTCATTAAAATCCATAAGTGCAAATGAGTATTAAGTGTTAATACACATGGAATACATTTTGAGAAGGATGATGCTTGTTGATTGCAACTTAATGACTAAGACATTTGGCATATGGATACTAAAACCGCATTCCTGTGAGGAATAAAACAAGGATGTGTACGTGACACAACCTATAAGGTTTATGAATCCACTAATGCAAATGAAGTCTATAAGTTACAATGGACTAATCAATGTGATTGATTGAGTACAAGAAACTCAGAATTGGATCTTTACTTTGATGATATTGTCAAAGGGTTTGACTGATATGTCAAAGATAAAGACGGATCTGTGATTTAGTGGGAGTGTGTTCACATTCCACATGTTGATGTGAAATGGAAATGTTCTAGAATGGAAATCCAAAAGTGGAAATTATCTTTAAGGAAGATAGAGATGTTTCCTTTGAGATAGGAATAGAGATCTATAGAGATAGTTCTCGAAAACCTCTTGACCTAAAAAGAGAAAGCATACATTAGCAATCTGTACTGAAGGGTTAAGTATGCACAAATTATGTGGGAGAAAACTTGTCCATGTTACATGGAGTTAGTATCCCAAGGCCAAGTGTCAATTCTTATGAAGAATGGGAACACTAAGAATATATATGGATCTATCATGTATTTAATCATCCCATTATCTTGCATGTATCGACATGAAAAGAACAAAATGCATTCATCATCTTGTATGTAGGACATGGAAATATGATATGTTCATCCTGATAACTCGTATGTAAGACATGATGAGTGGATGTCTGTCTACTTCCAGTAAGGGTTACTGGAATACCATGAGAACTTGATAAGTACTTGAGAAGTACTAATTCTATGGAGATAAGGAAGAGTTCAATGTAAAGAGTTACATTGATGCGAATTTCTGAAAGGATAGAAAATTAATCGCAATATATATATAGGATATATAAAAGTGAAAGTTTGTTGATAATTGAAAGTGTTCCAATAAAACCATTTAAAAGGAAATGCCAAGTATCTATGTTGGAGAACAACAGTGGATACTATATGGATCTAGAAGTTCATGAGATGAACTTATAGATATTCCGCTCATTGATGACAAGTATGGAATCCTTGATCATGCAATGTGGCTATAGGTTAGCAAACGAATACTAGATCGCATATTACGGCAACTCCATCTCATACGTGTGATGTACAGCGAAGAGATGTGAGACATGCAATTTATACTGACTTTGGCAAGGTGTTTCCATAACTCACTATGTTCGCACTAGAGCACAGTAACATGTGGGACATGTTTGAAGATCACTATGAATATGATTCAAGGGTGATTGGCTCGCAGTTCAAGTGGGAGTCTGTTGGTATGTATGCCCTGATAAGCCAATCATTGGATGATTGATGGGATACATTAAGATTGATTTGATAAACATCAAAGGCAAGCTTCCAATTCTTTCTGGTTCAGTTATATGAGATACTAATTGAACAGATTGAATGTCTAGAGAATGCCAGTACTCAATGACGTATGCTTTCAGGTTGAGGACCTGAACGATGAGATCATACGGATGCTAAGAGTTTGTACATTCTTGTTATGTCCCTAGTCGGATGTTATTATGGAAGGTAGATAGACAACAATGACACACAAGACTAGATTATGGTGTTGGTTGATGATAGAATCTCATTAGTCATGATATAGAGATATCAAACCAAACACATAGGTACTTGTTAGAGAACAAGTGTACCAGACAGACCCACAGTGAGTTTGACACATGGAACCATGACATGGTAGTCACAGTCAGTACTCACAGTGATGGTGGTGAGTGTGATTCTTTGACTTGAAATCACTACGCTCAACACATGTCATTGGGCACACTTTGACATCATCAAACGCAGTCCTGAAACATGGGTTGTTATACAGGTGATGATTGGGTGGCTTTGACACATGGGGCTTTTGAGGGGTGAGTGATAGATATGGGATTTGTCCCTCCCGAGGGAGTTTGGTATCCATGGCCACTTTATGAGTAGGATTGAGAAAGGCGTGCACGCATGTGTGAATCAGTATGTGATATTGATGTCATACATATCTCTTCCAATCTACTCTGAGATCAAGAAAGTGAATGAACGTTGACAGGATGAATGTTCCATGCCTCGAGTTCATTTGGGATATCAGTGACAAAGAAATTGTACATTCACTCTAACACCATTCACGGATTGTAGGATTGAAATTTGTTCTCCAACTTTCTATTTCACTTGGGTAGCACTGATTTGTGACTAGGCACCGCTCTTTGCTTGTGAAGTCATAAGCATTATGGACTTTCACTGCCAACGTGAAATGGATCTGCAGGGTCACACACATAGGATTTAACCTGGAAGAGGAGTTTTGTCCACAAACAATGTTTAGATTGATTACTAAAGGAGTTTAGTAGTTCAATTAAACACTCAATCAATTAATAGCTCAGTATCATAATGTTCAAGGTGTTGGACTGATTGATTAGAGTATTGGATTGATTGAAACTGCAATTGACTATTTCTGCAAAATCTGCACTCCCAACCGATCGTCTCATGGGATGAACCGATCGGGTGAGCTTGGTGAACTGATCGGATCAAGTGGTGAGTCGATCGGCTCAAGGACAAGGTGAAATGATTTCTTCAAGTGTTGAAACGATCGATTCAACTGGTGCAACCGAGCAAGTTGGGAAAGTAGGATTGGTGAGAAATTTCTTTTTGTTTCATTTGCCCAATTTGATTGGAACAAGGATTGGTATTTGATACCAATTAGAAACAAAAGATGGAAAGTCAATCGGGAACTGACCAGGACCACGAACCGACCGGTTCAGAAGTGAACCGACCGGTTCAGAAGTGAACCGACCGGTTGAGGTGTCCCAACCGATCGGTTGAGGTGTCAACCGACCGGCTCAGGTCCCCAACCGACCGTTTCAGGAATGAAACGATCGGTTCAGGTTGCGCAGTTGGTTGTTTTTTTGTGGAAAATCTTGAACCCTTCTACTCCTGCTTTAGTCCCGCATTGCCTGGGATAGAGAACCTTATCCTATGACCCTCCTATATATAGGGGTATTGGGGGATTCTCAAAGATCAACTCAGTGCAACCAGTTGCTCTGCAAAGTTGTCATTCTCTCTGGTTTTGGTAACCAAGAGAGCCCGAGCAAGTGCTACCCAATAAGGGAGGCACAACAAGGGAAATACAACTGCAGAAAGCGACTGGTGGCAGGAGAGTGTTTCAGTGACTAGTACGCTGACAGGAGGGTGTGACTCCTTCCAATTCCTTATGGGACAAGGAGATTGGAGTTCCAGGTGGTCTGTGTGGACTACTTCAGAGGCGGGAGATGTTTGTCGCTCGGAGGACAACTGTCGATCCCGACAGTCCTGGTGAGACCAGGAGTCGTCAGTCCCGGTGCGATCAGGAGCTGCACAGACACCATCCAAGACCAGAGGTGAAGACCATGCAAGCCACGAGGTATTTTCTCCGAGAAAACCTCGGGACAAGGTATGATTCCACAAACCATCCTTTCCTATTGTATAGACGTTGACGCGTTTCCTTGTTCTGGGTTTGGGGAGGAGAACATTTTTATTTCTGCTGCCTTCTCGGCCTCCCCTAAAACCCAACACTTGCCACATGTATCACTAGATGTTTGATGTTTGTTGGCAAACCCATTCTTATCAGTGGTGGGAACCCATATAGTCCTCTCTGATATGAATTATATAGGAGTAAGGTGGTGGGTAAAATTAATGCACAATGGGGAAGGGTCCCTAGTCGTTCATGTATTGTATTTGAACCTTTATTGTGGTGTTAAGTTTTTTTATATGTAGGATCTTCCTCGACAACATCCAACTTCCCTTCATTATGTATTCTATTTAAAAACCCCATTGGTGATTGGGATGAATTTTATCCTCTCTAGAATTATGGGGCTGCTCCAACATTCACGCATGGTAGATATTGGTATGGGCTCTGGGTGAAATATCTCCACTTGGGTTTGATAGCGGTTATTATGCCATATGGAAATAAAATGATGATGGGATGGCATGTAGAGATCCATTTCTGATAACACTCTATTTTATGTACTTTTTGTATATACTTTACACCACTTTTGGTATATCTTTTGTTAGCTTTTCACATAATGTTTCAACCTTTATGACTAAAGCCTCACTTACATGGTTTCATGTACATTCACAACCCAAGACGTGGACCAGTACCGCGACTACGATCCACTTATATCTCAACCGTGATTGTAGTTTTGGAGCTCTCTAGAGATCAAGATCATCAGGCGTCGAAGACGGATCGCAGCTAGTTTATAGACAGCGGTCACTACTCAACCTCGACTTTGAGAATGGTTAAAATTGGAACTAGGGTCCCCAGTCAGACCAGGGGCCCCGATGTGAACAACGACCATGATCAACACAGACCGTGACCAATTTGGAGACCATGGTTGATGATGAATTCTCACAAACTGCGAGTAAATGGGAAGACCTTGACCTTGACCTCCTGAAAGAAACGCACAAGTAGACCTCGATCGCGATCGTCACCAGACTGCGACTAAGCTCAACCATGATGAAAGATGAATAAAGAGCAGACCATGACCACGGTCTCTCCAATCACCCTAACAAGACCGTGACCGCGATCTAGGCCTAAAATGTGCCTATAAATAGCACACCCGCCTGTCTTGTCAGGGGGATGGGAGGATAGATCGGATCCCAAGGACCACAAAGTGCTGCTGTAATCCAGATTCGTCCCAGACCATCCCATCCACCAGTTTGGATCTCCAAAGGCAGAAGCTGAGGAGAGAGAAGACTGAAGACTCCTTCTTCAAGAGAATAAGATTGTCCATGCCATCCACGTGTTAGATCCAAATCTGAAGAAGTATTGTGTTGTATCACGTCTCTTCTCTCTAGATCTATCATTCCATCTCATTGTACTTCCCTCCTCACTTTGTGGGACTTCATGTATCCATCTTTTTCTAACACCGTTATGCTGCCCGCAAGCATGAGTGTCTAAATACCTAAACTTTGGTTGGAAGTAGCCACTAAGGCTCTCCCAATATGTATATTGTCTCTTTATGTTGAATATACATATTCTTATCAAGATTATCTCCATGCACCTATTTTAATGCTTCACTTGTATGCTTAGCTACCATCTTGTGATGTTTGATTGTTGATATCTCAAAAGAGTAATATCACTTTTATCATGAGTCATGGAGTAGTATGAATGCACGAGAGTGTTGTAATGCTAAGGCTTTAAAACCATATGTTCTGTTGTGAAGTTTACATGTTGTCATCTCAAGAGAGAGACTACCCTTAGACTTAGATCTATCCTCATCTTAAGAAAGAGTAGAATAGATGGTTTTGGTGGTTTCTTGTAATCTTAGTAAGAGTATGCGAGAGAGAGAGATGATGTTGCATGTTGGTGAGATGCTTTAGTAGGTGAACCCCAACCTGGGTTTCCTCCCATATACTTGTTTCTTCTCATTTCTTTTTCTTTCCTTTATTCTTCTTATTCTTATTTTTATTGACTTGCTTTAGTTTGTGTGCTATCATTCCTTAGGGAACACCTTTTATATATATCGTCTTCGGCTCGAGTATAAGAGTGCTAGATCCTATGTGTTTAACATCGCCAACCTTGTCCCTGTGTTCCACCCCGATTGCTACATCAGACCCCGTTTATCATTGTTCAGGCCTAAGAGTCAGGTTATCTCTTTAAAAGTCCGACTACTCTAAATCCACTCCTTTTGGACATGCGATTTAGGCCGGTCACTTTCCTATGACCCCATATGATGCAACCCTTCGATGTAACCCTTATATGATATTCATACATGATGAACTTCTTGAGAGATAGGAACTTTAGGTACTTTCGTGGACTCGTGGGTCTCCCCCCTTCAAATGGCTTATATTGCTTTTTACTTCATGTATCTCCTTTTGGTGTCACTGCCGGACTATCGTTCCATGTTGATTTTCTAGGCCATTTGGGTCGACCGATCAAGGGACTAGGTGAAGTGATGCTCCTTTAACTTCCTATTATGGCCTAAAATTAAGGTCAACTAGATTCAAACATAGGGTGTAATTCTAAATAAGAGATATTTTGTGCTTTAGAGCACATCCCTTCACACTCATTAATTGTCTGAAAAATAAGAGGACTTCCCCCTTTGGTTAGGATATTTAAAAGGTACTTCATGGTATTCTATGATTCTCCTTGGATAAAAAATACCTATAGAAACATTTTTTTGATACATTTTAGGTGATTTAACTGGCCCCTAGAGTGAGAAAAACAAACGAGTTCTTCAATTTTAACATGAGATGTACTTCCTAATTCAACTGCTAGGTGGATAAAGTTAGTGGATTGTAGGAAGATGAGATGAGTTACGAGTTTAGTGAGGTATTATTTTCCCTATTGTGGGTATTCTGAAAGGGTTATTCTAAAGAGGGGGAGATTAAGGTTGTATAATTAATAAAGTGTAAGGTGGCCCCTTCTAGGATAGTGATTGTGATTAATTGGTTACTTTCCTCCCTTGGGTGTCCTCCTCTAGTGGGGTTCCCAAACTACATTCCATGATATCAACCATGACACCCTCATTAACACCTAATTTGGTGAGTTTTTGTTGGGGTTTCTGCCCCTTGGGAGCCTTGAGAGGCTAAAAGGGCAAGAGACTTGTCATGGATTCCCTGAATTGGTGATGAAATCTAAAGTGGGTTGCAGTGTAGATTGAGGTCATACTCCAGTAGCAGATAAGTATGAATGTGAAAGGAGTGTAGTTGTATAATTTTTGGTCATAGTCCAAGACCATGGATTATAGGAGGACCATTCATTGACAAGTGACATCTCAGTCTTATTTAAAGAAATATCTAGCTTTATAGGGCATCAAAGTGTATTCATGAAAGGAGTGTCGTAGTCTAGTTTTAGGTCATAGTCCAAGACCATGGATTATAGGAGGACCATTCATTGACAAGTGACATCTCAGTCTTATTATAAGAAATATCTAGCTTTACAGGGCGTCAAAGTGTATTCTTTGAAAAAGATCGTTAACCTTTTAATGATTGTCTGATTTTTTGGAAAAGGATGTAATATTTTGAAATGATTTTTATTTTTATTTGAAAGATTGTTTGATTTTTAAAAATTATGTTATTAATTGAAATATTGTTTGATTTTTAAAAATATTTTTGAACATTGAAATATTGTTTGATTTTAGAAAATGATTGTGAATCTTAAAACTATTGATTTATTTCTTGATCACTAACATGCACATAAAGATGTAGAAACAATCTAGAGTACACAAACAACAACTACAAGACACATGCAAAGAATTGGAACAACCCTCCCCTATGTTAGCTGATAACACAAAATTTTGTGTTGTTTTTGACTCTTATTTCGTTATCAAAACTTCCCTTTTAAAATGTTTTCCTCTCTTTTTATATGTACTTTTGCAATAACAGGCCACGCTACGCTCTTAACTCAATATTTCCATCTTTTGCAGAGTTTTCCTCCATTTTTTACTCATTTATCATCGAAAAGGCCCGTCCCGAACCGACCCATAAACGTGTTCTATCTGCATCGGCCTTTTTCTGCAGGAAGTCGACTGATACGCTCATTGCCCGATAGGGTAGCGCGATACACTGATGCGTGACACAAGGGTGCCGCGCAAAATGAAGAAGACGAGCGATACACCTTTTACCCAACAGGGAGCCGGACTCGCCACGACTGCTGTAGCGTGTCGCGCGATACATGCCACCCACCGGAAGGCGCCACTCATCATGATAACTGACAACCCAACATCCTTGTGTCAGGCGATACGCATATCGGGCGTGCCTGAAGCCGCAATAATGGAACTAAAGAAGGACACGTGGCGTCCGGAGCACCATAACTTCTTCCAACCGCTGCCTATAAATAGCAGCTACATGACTCTGATGGGACGGGTCAGAACCCTACGCAAGCCAACTTAGGAATGCTTCAAGAGCTAGCGTATCGTGCCTCAGAGGTTGTGCCGGGCGATTCTATGTGAGCACTTCCCCATCCTGAGAGGGAGGGAATGGTTCACTTAGGGCCGTCCCGGGCACTACTGCATGCCGATATCAGCCAACAAGGATACCTGATACAAGTGACCGATACTAGAAGCATCACTCTAGCCCGACACGATACTGAACCCCGGATACGCATCGCCAGTCATGAGCGTGTCGCCCGAGAGGGTGCTTCCCGACATGATCGTATCAGGCAAGGGCGCCTCACACGATACAATCCGCCCATCATGAGCATGTTGCCCGAGAGGGTGTGCCGCCCGACACGGTCGTATCGGGCAAGGTTCCTGTCCGGTATCAGGCTGGAGAGTCTGCTGTTGTCTGTCATACTTCTAAATGAATAAGGTGACATTTATCTTTATTATTTCAGTCATTTACTTCATTTACTTATGCAATGTAATCAGACCCTTTATATGATAATGGAATTAGAAGAGTTTTAATTATCTGCTTCTTTATGCTTGGTACTTTTGTTGGATGATTACTATGTTTAACATCTAAACTCTAGCTTGTAAGCTTGGATTGCGTTTCGATTAGCTACAAAATCGTGTTTTCCCGTTGCAACAGCCTCGAGAGAGGTTTTGTGGCTCTAGTGTTTGGTCTGATTCTGGAGTACGAGAGTGTCGAGAATCGAAGTTTCTTTAGTAACCTTTCCACTCTAACTTAAGTCCAGCAACCTCGAGAGGGGTGTTGATGCTTGGTTAGAGGTACCCGCTTCGAGAGGAGGGGTACAGGATGTTTTTGCTGCCGCTTGTTTTACCGAAGTTTTCTCCTTCGTACCTTACTTTAGCATTAGTATTATCTCTCTGTTTCCGTTGCACGAACATCCCTAAAAACCGATAAATGCTTAAAACCTGAATTTTCCTCGTAGCTCCAGTTGGAGATAGATTTCTTTTGTTTTATCGGTCTTATATTGTTGTTCCCTTGTGGAACTTTACCATCTCTTTACACTTGCTGGAGTGTAACGTGTCGATTCAACATTCTCTACACTACCACCCTTGTCCCTGTGTTCGACCCTGAATATCTACTTCGACCCCGTAAACAAAGTTGCGGGGGCCTAGAAGGTTTCGGGTTATAAATTTAAAATTCCTACTAATTCAATCTGCTCCATTTTTTTGGACGCGTGATTTAGGCCGGTCAACTTTTTGGCGCCGTTGTCGGGGACAAGGTAAAACGGTACTGTTGACGAACCCGAAATCACTAACTACACTCTAGTGCCTCAAGCTTAGAAATAAGCTTGACAACACTCTCTTTTTTTCCTTTTATTATTATTATTATTATGCTTTTCCTGAAATGAATAATTTGTATTATTGATAACAGATTTTCTAACTTGATTGTTACACGATGCTCAGGTACTCAGAAGAAAGGCATTCTGCTCAACGGAGCACTGACACCATCAACATGCAGCCTCGCGTTGAACAACCTCTTTCCGAAAGTGAACGCCAAGGGAGAGCCAGACCTCTCTCGAGCACCAGTCAAGGCCAAGACAAGGTTTCAAACCAACCAAACTTGGTTGGACAGTTATTCGCTTTTATAAAGAGACAAGATACAATCATAAACCAGCTGGCGCAGAGTACACTTCCCCATCCAGGAGTTCTAAACTCCATGCAGTTCCAGATGTCGAATATGCAGAGACGCCAATGTCAAATTGATCAACAGTTGTCCCAGGTGGCCGATTTGATGAAGAACCCTTCAAGAAAGATGCTCTCCAGTACCGAATCTGCCAAAATGGCAGTACTGAGATCTGGGAGGATAGTGGAGCGTAATGAGGAGGCCAGACCAGAACCTAAATCGAGGACTGTGGGTGAGAATCCCGCAGAAGATGAAAATCGACAAGCTGATGCCAGAGAGCCTGAACATAGATCCTTCGAGGAGCTACCTGGTGGGAGAAGCCCTTACCCTCCCAGGCTACCTTTTCCATACAAATGGATAAAGGCAAACCTGAAGAAGCGCCACAAAAATTTATTGGAATCAATCATGAAACTTTATCTTGAAGTTCCCTTTCTGGACGCCTTGGAAAAGATGCCAACTTATGCCAAGTTTCTCAAAGATCTGTTTACGAAGAAGAGAAGAGAAGGAAGGATTGAAACTGTGCATCTAGCAGCTGTGTCCTCTACTTTCTTAAAACCGGATCTGCCCAACAAAAAGAAAGATCCTGGGGCTTTCACAATTCCTTTTTCCATCGGAGATAACGTCAAACGGAGAGGTCTTGTCGACTTAGGGGCTAGCATCATCCTTATGCCCCTAAGCTTCGTGCAGATATTATGTTTAACCGATATGGTTAGAACCAATATGAGAATTGAACTAGCAGACCATACCTTCAAAAGACTTGTGGCGTTGTTTAAGATGTGCCAATCCGGGTAGGTAATTTCTTCATTCCATGTGATATAGTTGTCATAGAAACAATGGAGGAACCCCGCAGTCCTGTCATCTTTGGACGTCCTTTCCTGGCTATGGGAAGGGCGTTGATCGATGTTTCTGAGGGGATAATCACTATAAGGGTTGGAAATGACCACTTAGACTTCAAGGTGAAGGATGCAATGACAAGACCTTCCCTGTCAGAGTCTGCTTGCTTTGCGGACAGCTACGACCTGTTCTGCGAGGAGATAGAAGAAGACATCCGAATGGTAGACCCCCTTGCGAGGGCGATAAACAGTCCAGATTCCGACTTTGAAAGTCCAGAAGTTGCGGAGTGTCTCAGCCTTCTTAACCTGTTTGGTGAAGATTTGAGCAACGAGGATGAGGTGGTGGAATCTATCAAGTATGCCTCTCTTGAGGGGGAGCCGCAAGAAAAGACATCCAGGGCCAAGCCTGAATTGAAGCCGTTACCTGAAGGGTTGAAATACGAATTCCTAGATCAATAAGAAATGAACCCTGTCATCGTCAACGCCAATCTTTCAAAGAACCATCTAGACAGACTTCTTGAGGAGTTAAGGCTCCACCGGCGGGCTATAGGATACTCAGTGGAAGACATCAAAGGCCTTAGCCCTACTTTATGTATGCATCACATCAATCTGGAAGAATCAGCAAAACCTCTGGTTCAACCCCATAGAAAGTTGAATCAGATGCTAAAAGAAGTTGTCAAGAAAGAGATAATCAAGTTAAGGGATGCGGGGATCATTTACTCGATCAGTGATAGTAACTAGGTAAGCCTGATCCACGTAGTACCCAAGAAGGGCGGTATGACAGTGGTAAAAGGAGATAAGAGTGATGAGGTGGCGGTTAGGACCGTCACAGGATGGAGAATGTGCATTGATTACAGGAAGCTAAACCAAGCTACAAAAAAGGATCATTTTCTGCTACCTTTTATTGATCAAGTTCTTGAATGATTAGCGCATCATGACTTTTTCTGTTTCTTGGATGGTTTTTTAGGATTTTATCAAGTCCCCATCCTACCAGAAGACCAAGAGAAGACAACCTTTACCTACCTCTACCGCACCTATGCCTTCAGAAGGATGCCCTTCGGCCTCTACAACGCTCCCGCTACGTTTCAACGATGCATGATATCAATGATTTCAGATTTTCTGGAAGATATCGTGGAAGTTTTCATGGATGATTTTTCAGTCTATGGAAAGGACTTTGATACCTGCCTGAAAAACCTATCTTTGGTTCTACAAAGATGCGAGGAGAACAGTCTGGTTTTAAACTGGGAAAAGTGCCATTTTATGGTATGAGAAGGCATCGTTCTGGGACATAAAGTCTCAAGGTGTGGCATTGAGGTGGACACTAGCAAAGTTGAAGCCATATCCAAGCTTCCTCCACCGAAGTCCGTGATGGGAGTGAGGAGCTTCCTAGGACACGTCGGCTATTACCGAAGATTCATAAAGGACTTCTCAAATATTTCAAAACCATTGTCCAATCTGCTGGTAAAAGATGTTGAATTTGTTTTCTCTGATGACTGTCTAACTGCTTTTCAGGCTTTGAAGAACGCTCTTGTCTCACCACCCATCCTCCAAGATCCAGACTGGGATTTATCATTCGAGCTTATGCACGACGCCAGCGACTATGCAGTAGGAGCGGTCCTGGTGCAGAAAAAGGATAAAAAGCACCACGTGATTGCTACACTAGTCGCACGTTGGACGAAGCTCAGGTAAATTATACAACTATGGAAAAAGAGATGTTCGCGATCATCTTCGCTTTTGATAAGTTCAGGTCGTACCTCATTGGAGCAAAGGTCAAAGTATACATAGATCACTGGGCCATAAGATACCTAATGCAAAAGAAAGATACAAAGTCAAGACTGTTGAGGTGGGCCTTATTGCTACAAGAGTTCGACCATGAGATTATCGATAAGAAGGGTGCAAAAAATGTGGTCGCTGACCACTTATCAAGTATCATGGCCGAAGGATAGGGGGAACCACCCATCAATGACAACTATGCCGAAGAAGCTTTAATGTTGGTTGAAACCAAGGAAGAAGACTTACCCTGGTTCGTAGATATCTGTAACTATCTTGCTTATGGAGAATTGCCCCCTGACATCACCTATAACCAGAAGAAGAAGTTGTTTGCAGATGTGAAAATTTACTATTGGGATGATCCTCTCCTTTTCAGAAGATGTGTTGATAACTTGTACAGGAGATGCGTTCCCGAAGAAGAAACCCTGAACATTCTTAAAGAGTGCCACGCCTCCCCTTATGGAGGACATCTAGGCAGCGAAAGGACTGCTGCCAAAGTGCTACAATCATGTTTTTATTGTCCCTCTTTATTCAAAGAAGCCGCATAGTTTGTAAAGGTCTGCAAATAATTCTAGTCGACGGGCAATATAGGGCGAAGGAACGAGATGTCGATGGCAAATTGGATTGAAGTAGAGATTTTCGATGTATGGGGGATTGATTACATGGGGCCATTTCCCCCATCAAGGGGGTATCAGTACATTCTAGTGGTAGTAGATTATGTATCAAAATGGGTAGAAGTTGTGGCAACCCAAACGTGCAACGCCAAGTCAGTGATCAAGTTGTTCGAGAAAATGATTTTCCCTCGGTTCGGTGTACCACGCACTGTAATAAGTGACGGAGGGTCACATTTCGGAGAAAGACAGTTCGAAGCACTCCCACGAAAGTATGGAGTTAAGCACAAGATCTCTACACCCTACCACCCACAGACTTCGGGGCAGGTAGAGGTCTCGAATAGACAAATCAAGCAGATTCTAGAAAAGACTGTCAGCCGGACGAGGAAGGATTGGTCAATGAAGCTTGATGATGTACTTTGGGCCTACGGGACTGCCTATAAAACGCCCATTGTAACCACCCCCTATAAGTTGATCTATGGAAAATCCTATCATCTACCACTTGAGCTGGAACACAAGGCCCTTTGGGCAATCAAATTCTTGAATATGGATCTGGAGAAAGCGGGAGAAAAGAGATAGTTGTAGTTACAAGAGCTTGAAGAATTAAGGATTCATGCTTATGAGAATGCAAAAATCTATAAACAAAGGATGAAGGTGTGGCATGATGCCTACCTCAGGAGGAAGGACGTAAGTGAAGGTGATAAAGTTTTATTATTTAAATCCTCGATTTGTCTTTTTTTAGGAAAGTTACAAATGAGATGGTCGGGGCCTTTCACTGTATCAAAGATATACCCATCAGGAATGATAGAGTTATACGACAAAGATGATCCGACCAAGGTCTTTCAAGTAAACGGGCACAGGGTGAAAAGGTACTATGAAGATTAAGCTTTTGTTAGGAGGGAAGAGATCAACTTGCAGGTAATGGAACTGTTAAAGGCTAAAAGTGAAGAACCTAAACCGGTCGAGCTGGCGACGCAAACTACATCACTCCTTGGGAGGCAGCCCGCGCTTTTATTTTTCCTAGAATAGGGTGTTATTTTCTTTCTTGCAAAACAAACATTATGGACATTTGGACTGTAATAAGGCCTGAGTCAGTGCATGCGCCACATGCGCTGACTCTTCTATTTTATGGGCCACCGCTCTATTTTATTTACCGGGATGGGTAATACTATCTGAGGTCGGGATCTTAACCTTAGGCCAATGATGTTTACTCATCGACCGCTTTTTCCCACTTTGTTTTAAATTTTTCCATCTTGATTTTGTTCTGAAGGTTTCGTGTCGGGCAACAACTCAACTGGCACACAGAACACGCTCATATCGGGAAAAAGGGTCTATCGGGCATTGCATAAGTCGTGTCAGACGACACGCCCATGCGGCAAGCTCCCGTGTCGGGCAAGATGAGTAATTACCCATGAGACGGATGGGACCGTTCGTATCGGGAATAACTTGTCTCAATGACCGACACACGTCTCGAATTTACTCGTTTTACCCCCGGTTGAGATTGCTATATATAGTACGAAGGTTTTACCATGTCGGGCTACTACTTTTTCTCTCCTAGCTATCCGTATCATGCGCTAATTTCTCCCTTTGCTTGTATGTCGTCCTGCTAGCTTTTTCTCTCATGTCGCACAAGAGTTTCAGATAGTAAAGGTATAGCCCGACAGCCTGCTTGCCCGCCATGACATTCTTATCGTGCGCGGCGTACCGAGTTGATGACTTTAGTCGATTTCGTTTGTGTCACCCGATATGTGGTCACGCGATCCATCTTTAAAGCGCACATGCCCCATACGCCATGTCAGGTGACACATTTTTCTTCAAGGAAGTCCCTATCGGGTTGTTTGTTTCGTGCAACCGTATCGCCCGACACGAGAACGCGCAAGTTTTTTTCCTGTATCGTCCAGCTTTGTATCGCGCTGTATGTTTTTTATGGACGACACCCGGACTTTGTAATGGCAGAATCTTATCATGCAATCATTTTTTCTTGCCTACCTAACATTCGAATGATCGATGAATTTGCTTAATGATAAGAGGTATGGCACGTACAAAGCAAACTGCCCTTTGAATTGACAAACACAACAGAATAATCAGCACTGAAGCCGCAGCTGAAGCAACAACAGTCGGACAGAAACGCCAGAACCACGAGCCAACTGGGTCATCAACCGCCGAGAAGGGATCAAGGACGGAAGAAGAGTCCATTTTCTTTCCCAGAGGATGCATCCAGAACAAGTGCAAAGCTCTCAAGAAGGAAACACAAGTCTCGTGCAGACTATGACGATGATAACCAGCGTATGGTAGACAGAGAGCTCTTGAAAACACTTGTGGATGTTATATCCAAAGAAGATACCCCCCATGAAGAAGGTGGCTTCATGACTGATGAACCCAAAATACCCACTTTCAATCCAGAAGCCACTGGAGAAAGACTTCCACTGATTTTATCTTTTGGAGATGGTCCTAAACCACCGCATAAGACAGACTATGATAAGGAAATGGACCTCTCTTGGGGGCTACCAAATCAAGAAAAAGCATTGGAAGACATAAGTGGACTTCTCTGACTAGTTTAATAGATGATGAAAGTTTAAAGAAACTGAGATTGATGATCAGTCCCTTTGTTCATGTTCACAACGGAAGCTTAAAAAGTCTACCTGGTTGAAGAGAATTCCTAATAGTTTTGGAACTTCTTCCTCAACAAAAGCACATGACTGATCTCATTGAATCTTGCAATTCTGAACCCACATTTGCTTTTTGGTAAAATCTGACTATACTATCTTCAACTTGGTATGGATATCGAATAAAGAGACGCCTGACCAACTCGATCACATCGACTACCACGACAAACAAGGAGAATATGGGTGGAAGCTTCTATCTGACGCAGGCGCGCTCACCAGCTAACCCTCACTGGGTTAACATTACCTCACCTTATCTACCTCACAACTCTAGGACAGAGTGTGGAGTAAGTTTGTGGGGGGGGGAAGTACCATGTACCGGTGAGGGAGGTATATTTTTTTTTCTTCACACCTTTTGTTCTTTTTATTCCTTTCCTTTATCATGTGTACATATATATATGTTCATACAAAAATTTTGAAAAATTTTGTTTAGCTTGTCTCCATACATATGTACAGAGACACTATATAGTAAAAAAATCTGATACGACTTCTTTCCAGTTTGTTTTCTATATGCCTAAGAAGATGCAAGTTTTGTTATGTCTTTCTGACAATGCAGCCTCAAACAACAAAAGACTATGACTTTCCACGCCAAAAATTTCGAAAAATAAGCTCGCAACGGCTAAGAGACATGCATGCAGAAGGAAAAAGCTGCCCAAACAACAAAAATCCTCTTGTTTCCCTTACCCAACAAAATCCCAAAAATAGAAAGTAGCCTTATGACAGTGAATAAAAGCATGAGAGTTGTGCCCAATAAAAAGAAAGAAAAAAAATATATACACACTTGTTTTCCAAAAGTATCCATCTTTAGGCATGGTGGATGCGGGGCAGTGGTACGTAGGATGTGAAATCACTGCTCTAAAGCCAACTGACTTGGACTGCAGGGACCACTTGCCCGCTAACGGATCCGTGCCTGGATGGACTGATGGGAAACAAGAAAAAAACCCAAAAAGCCTTAGCCTACCCAACACACAACTTTCTGCTCCAAAAAAAACTGTTTGGTGTGAAAGCTAACTTCGAAATCATGCACCCAAGTCTCGCCGAAGCTGTAGAGAAAAGTTTTGCTTAAATAAGGCAGGAGAAAATAAAGTTTGTTGTTCATGACCAGGCCGTATTCTCAGAAAGACATCTCAATACTCACTCTAACCCATGGTCTGAAAACTATACCGGTCAAGAAGAAGCATCACAAAATAAAGTTTAAATATTGATTGAGGAGAATCAAAATGCTAAGTTTGGGGGAGTTGATAACACCAAATTTTGTGATGTTTTTGACTCTTATTTCGTTATCAAAATTGCCCTTTTAAACTATTTTCCTCTCTTTTTATATGTACTTTTGCAATAACAGGCCACGCTACGCTCTTAACTCAATATTTCTATCTTTTGCAGAGTTTTCCTCCATTTTTGACTCATTTATCATCGAAAAGGCATGTCCCGACCCATAAATGTGTTCTACCTGCATCGCCCTTTTTCCCCAGGAAGTCGACCAATATGCTCACTGCCCGATAGGGTAGCGCGATACACTGACACGCGACACAAGTGTGCCGCGCAAGAGGAAGTGGACGAGCGATACACCTTTTACCCGACATGGAGCCGGACTCGCCACGACTGCTGTAGCGTGTCGCGTGATACATGCCACCCACCGGCAAGCGCCACTCGTCACGATGACTGACAGCCTGACATCATTGTGCCGGGCGATACGCATATCGGGCGTGCCTGAAGCCGCAATAATGGAACTAAAGAAGGACAAGTGGCGTCTGGAGCACCATAAATTCTTCCAATCGCTGCTTATAAATAGCAGCTATAGGACTCCGATGGGACGGGTCGGAACCCTGCGCAAGCCAACTCAGGAAAGCTTCAAGAGCTAGTGTATCGTGCCTCAGAGGTTGTGTCGGGCGATTCTAGGTGAGCACTTCCCCATCCCGAGAGGGAGGGAATGGTTCACTTAGGGTCGTCCCGGGCACCACTGCAGGCCGATATCGGCCAACAAGGATACCCGATACAAGTGACCGATACTAGAAGCATCACTCTAGCCTGATACGATACCGAACCCCGATACACATCGCCATTCATGAGTGTGTCTCCCGAGAGGGTGCCGCCCGACATGATCGTATCGGGCAAGGGCGCCTCAAACAATACAATCCACCCGTCATGAGCGTGTCACCCGAGAGGGTGTGCCGCCCGACACGGTCGTATCGGGCAAGGTTCCTGCCCGGTATCGGGCTGGAGAGTCTGATGTTGTCTGTCATCCTTCTAAATCAAGAAGGTGAAATTTATCTTTATTATTTCAGTCATTTACTTCATTTACTTATGCAATGTAATTAGACCCTTTATATGATAATGGAATTAGAAATTATTTAATTATCTGCTGCTTTATGCTTAGTACTTTTGTTGGATTATTACTATGTTTAACATCTGAACTCTAGCTTGTACGCTTGGATCGCGTTTCGATTAGCTACTGAATCGTTTTTTTCCGTTGCAACAGCCTCGAGAGAGGTTTTGTGGCTCTAGTGTTTGGTACGAGTTTGGAGTACGAGAGTGGCTGGAATTGGAGTTGATTTAGTAACCTTTCCACTCTAACTTAAGTCCAGCAACCTCGAGAGGGGTGTTGATGCTTGGTTAGAGGTACCCGCTTTGAGAGGAGGGGTACAGGATGTTTCTGTTGCCGCTTGTTTTACCGAAGTTTTCTCCTTCGTACCTTACTTTAGCATTAGTATTATCTCTCTGTTTTCTTTGCACGAAAATCCCTAAAAATTGATAAATGCTGAAAACCTTAATTTTCCTCGTAGCTCCAGTTAGAGATAGATTTCTTTTGTTTTATCAGTCTTATCCTGTTGTTCCCTTGGGGAACTTTACCATCTCTTTACCCTTGTCGGAGTGTAACGTGTCAATTCAGCATTCTCAACACTACCACCCTTATCCCTTTGTTCGACCCCGTATATCTACTTCGACCCCGTAAACAAAGTTGTGGGGGCCTAGAAGGTTTCGGGTTATAAATTTAAAAGTCCGACTACTTCAATCCACTCCATTTTTTTGGACGCGAGATTTAGGCCGGTCATTAGCCCATGATCATAGATCCAATTTACATGTGTAACCTACATAGAAGGGGTTGATCTTTAACTTCTCTATTCAAAGATGGCTCTCATCTAGGGGGAAACCCTAGATCAAAGGATATTGGTACTACTCCCGATATACCTCATGACTAATAGACCACAATCGGTTATGAGTTCTAGGAGAGGGGGTGTCCTCATAGGCTTTCAACGTCTTGCTTAAAACTACACAAGTACCTTTACTAACAACCCCACACCATATCCATGGATCCATTGTGAGCATTATCACATCTTTCAAAGACGCATGGGTTTGTATGTTTGCATTCTACTAGTGCATATTCATATACCTAAATAACGACCTCAATAATTAAGAATTGAAGATAACTAAAAAGAAAATAAGCAAAAATTGTGTCATTATTAACAAAGAAGAGATTTTTTTCATAACATACAAATTTCCCATCCTTCCATTTTTTCTAATAAAATATTGGGGAAAAAGTCAAAACTAGGAAAAAAAGGAGGGAACGGGATTCAAATTACTAAATTGGGACATGATACCAAAACCCTAAAACCAAAATTAGGAAACCAAATCATCTAAAAATAATAAAAAAATGATAAGACTGTGAAAGGAAGAAAAGCAGAACCAAACATATACCATATCCAACAGGAGGTTAAGAGTCCCTACAAAGTGCCTCGATCCAGAGCCTATAGGGATGGAAAAACATAGGATGCACCACAATGCTTTTGGCTCCTCCATCAATAGGACTTCTAACATCAAACATAAAAAGTGAAATAAAAATAAAAGAAACAAAACAACCATGAAATGAACAAAACATTGAAATCTATAGATGAAATGGGGAATTAAAATTAGATCATTTGGAAATCCCCAAATGGAGTCTCTAGTCTATCACATCCTACCCAAAACATATAAATCATGTATGTATATTTAGCGATGAAATTTCATTCAAAGGTTGTGTTGGAAAAAAATAAAACACCATGTGATTAGAATCATCACCATATTTTATTTGTAGATAAAAGAAAAACAAGATAAAACATTGTAAATCATAGTGGAGAACCAATTAACTCTTGAATCCAAATGTTAGATATATGAGGAAAAGTAAGCATAACCTGATATCAAATAATGTGTTCTGATTAAGAGAGGGGAAGATTATCACACCATCTTGCTTGCTAAACTGGTAGTGAATCAATTCTAAACATCCTATAAAATGTAGTGGCTTCAGGTTAGATATGTCTATAACTTCCCCATCATAGCCCAAAATGTCTTATTTTTTAGGTGTTGAGGTCCTAACCTCCTCAGAACCTCCCATAACAAAGATCCTTCTTGGGAGGTAAGGTTTGATGTGTAGGAAATTTTTAGAGAGAGATGAGAACATATATAAGTCAAAAACAACATTTATCCTTTCTTTGAATATGCAAATAGAACACATAATACTATGATCTAGTGAACAATTAAGTATGCAATTATGAGCAATAGGAGATAATATTTAAAAACACTTGGAGAACAACAATTTAAAATGGTAGAATTACCGTCCTGCAACCTAATTACACTCAGAAAATGTGTGGTGTCACAGGAAGCATCCTTTGATCATGAGAAATGCACAAAAATAAAGAGGGAGATAGTTGATCATATGGCTTCAAGAGAGTCAAAATGGGGAGAGGGTAAAATACATTGGATATGGGGGTATGTATAGGATAGTTGTAGGGTTTGAGGACTTCAATGGATATCTCCAAAATAGGTGATGGATTCTGATTGTGTGTCATGCATGCTTGGAGCAAGAACTGAGGCAATGTTCCACATTTTAGAATGTGGATAGATCTGATCCTTTGGGTATCTTAGGCATGATAAAGCATGTCTCCCAATTTTCCCTATATTTTAGGAGAAATCTGGAGAAAATCGAGTGGAATTAATGGAAAACACAAACTTTGAATAAAAGTCAAATAAAATAATGAAGGATGCGGATAAGGAATTAATTTAGGATTATCTTTAAATTTTTGTGAAGAAACAATTGAATCTGTGTGGATAAAAGAGAATATTTTATGAAGGATAATTTAATTGGGAAATTATAATAAAGGCTTATAAAAGTAGGTCTGGTGGGAGAATTGCACTTGAGTTTGGAATAGATTTTTTATATGTACGAAGCAGTGAACTAGATAAAAGTGAATGAAATTGAATGAATTAAGTAGTAAGAAAATATGGAAAAAATATAAAAAAGGTGGGAAGAAGATAAATGTAGAAAATTATAGGATGGGAATGAACTTTGTCATTACCCAAAAAAATAATATTATCATGCATTTACCAAGTGAGAAAAAAACATGGTCTCCATAATGATAGATTTTTTATATTAATTAGTTAGGTGCCTTGTCAATCACACATGAGGGTTGGGAAATTTATCTCAAAGTTTGAATGCCTCTTTAAATATGGATGCATATGATCATTTTTTTTTAAATGACTAATTTGAAGTTAGTAAGCTAGTGCCAGAAGCCAAATGATTTCTCATAAGGTCAGTCAATTATCTTCTTCAGAGGAAAGTCAACTTGTGATTGGTCAATATCTAAAGCCATGTACCTCATGATATATATGTAAAGGATCTACCACCATTATAACATATGTTATTTTACTTATGCACAAGAAATATAAGTGGATGTTTAGAGAGATATTTTATGGGTTTCCGGGGAACAATGGTTGGTATTCCAAGGACCATAAATGTGTATGATTCCATATAGGTAGTAGTTTTTCAATTAATGAAGTCAAAACACTTCATACCAGTCAAAACCACCCTTTGGATGACATATTGGAAAAAGTTACATGTAGATGAAATTGGTCATTTTCATGTTGTTCGTCTTTCTATAATCATCAAGTATAGTGACTACAACTAACCAATACAGTCTAGGATAAATTGTATGAAGATATGGCTATATAGTTTATATTTGGTGTAGCCTTTCTTCAGAATATCGGTGGTTAGCTTGAGAAGACAATACATAAAATGGAGGATAGTGTTGAGATCCTTTGATCTGTAGTTTCTTGGTAATTGGGTACCCACTCAATATTTATTGAATATTTTTTACTAACAACTAACAAGGGTGGTTGCATAAGGTGTCATATGAGGATTTACACGACAGATTTTGTAGGCGTATGCTAATATGAAATTAGGAGAGAGGTCGATTCCACATCTAGGGATAGAAGACCAAAAAAATTCAATTATTAATGAAATAAAAGAAAAGATCCTAGAATACAAGTCATATGAAGAAGAATTGGTTTCTTGAACTAGAAGTTTGAGGTATGGTTTATTTGAAGGTATCAAATTGGAAATGCATTTTATGCTTTAGGAAGAAGGGAAAGATGGTCTCTTGAATATAAGACCTTACTTTTGGTGTATATGTTCAGAAATTTTCCTAACATTTGGAGTCCCTACATTAATAAAAATGTCATATAATTTGTTTCATATATCTATGCTTCACAAATGTCACTTGTATACAAAAATATGCAATATAGTTAATAGATGTAAGTTTGGTACAAGATGTTTCCTATTATTAAGGACCCATCTATATCCTAGATAGAAAAATCTAGAATCTGAAAAGATGGGAGATATTGATTTTAAATGTGTTGCAACACTAGCATGTGTGGAATAATATGCTTAGGATCTTGAAAAGGAGATGCATCACTTCTATATATCTCTTTTAATACATTTTATGGTAGCATACTCAATGGAGTGGTGATTTATGAGATCCATTTACTAGTTTTATCCTTAATTCTTCTTTTCAAGATAGTTCAGAGGTTTTACTTAACAATCATTAGATTGATTTCCAATATTTACAACTTATGTGACATCTTTAAATGTTATTTTGATTAAATTAGTTAGAGAAACTACTATATTCAAATTAATTATGATTTTAGTTTGTCTAGTAGAGTATTTACTTTTATTAGACATAATAAAATAACATCCCAAATATGTTTGTATTTCATAGAATGAGTTAAGATTTTCTAAAAGACAAATTAGGAATTCTAAGACACTTTGTGTTAATGTTTAGTCCTAAGAGGTGACAATAAAGATAAGGTTGACATTTATCTGATAAAATTCAAAGGTGGTAGTGAACACTAGCTTTACTTGATAAATGTCAAGGTTGGTATAGCCTATGAATCTCTTGTGACTATAGATCTATATATTGGGATCCCAAAATCCAACTACTCACCAATGGACAATGACTATATAGGGGGAGGTCGATTTCATCACTCTTAAAGTTTAGTTCAACATTTGATGAAGTTTGTCAACATCTTGAGGATATCAATGCTAACCAACATTTTGGTGATGCCTATAACCTTGGAGGGTTCATTCCTAGACACACTACCAAATGCTTAGACTTTCTATTAGGAAACTTAGTCAGCCTATCAATTCTATAAGGCAAAATTATGAAAATTGCTAAAATGTAATTAATTCAAATTATGTTAATTATGTATATATACCACAATACGAACCTAAATACATATAATACTATACGCCTATTTGAAGCTCAAATTGGAAGAAAGAGAGGGAGACCAAGTGTGTTTTTGAATATTTTAATCTAAAATAAATATAAAACTTGATTTTTCATGACATATTGAGGATTTTTAGGATAATTAATTCCTTCTTTTTTGTATTCCTTCCTATTCTATTCACCACGTTCTACTCTCTTGAACAAAATTCAATAGAATTAAAAAAATACATAGTTCCTCACTTGTTCTCTAACTCTTCCATCTTCAACATAGATTTCGATCAGAGCTTCAATTGTTAAAGGGGACTCAGATCATCAAGGAGGTTTTTAATTCTTTACACAAGTCCACATTATTGTGTTGTAGAGAAGTGATCTAATTCCCAATTAAGAGACTCCATCGTGAAAAAAATGATATTCACCTAATTTTTTTTGGTATATCCTAATTCAAGTTGTTTAATAAATTGGTATATTAGGGTATGAAATTCTATATGTAATTGTTATAATAGAAATTTGTCATTATGCAACCTCTTCTTGAAGAAAGTTGCGTTAATGTGGATTTTTTTCAATGAAACATATCAAATTGATAAGTTATATCAATTCTTAGCAATTCATATGTCAGTATTGTTGTAGATTTGAATGAACCTATTCTCTATAATTTTGTACTTTATATCATTAATATATAGTGAGTTATTGATCATTCTATTTATTATTGAATAGCTAATAATATAGGACCCTCCATTTATTTAAAAATTGACATGTCCTACTGAACTTATTAAGTGAAGATCAAGGGGATCCATTTATTGAACTTAACTAATACATGATATTAGTTACTAATTAAATATTTCATTTATACTACCTTGTACTGTTATAATATTAAAAAATTTATTTTCAATCATTTACCTATAATACTTTCTTTTGGCTTAATTATTAAAAACTTAGCGTTTTCATTGAGAAATACATGAATCACTCAAAGTCCTTGTTTCTCCTTTTATATTACTTGAAATATGAGTATCATTTATTTCTAATTAAATGAGACTCGAATTTTTCTTAGTTTTTTTTATTTGTTGATTGTCGTTATACTTCCTTTAGGCCTAATCAAGGATGTAGAACAAGTCCACCTATACCTAGCTAGAATGTTTGAGAAGGATCCTGATATCCTAATATGTTTTGATATATGTGGTATCTAGTGGTGCCTCATAAGGTTGTGTATCCCACATATTCAATGAAATATAGTATAATGAACGAGATATCATGTACACATGTACACCTACGGTGAGAAGGGAGTACGATATTAGATTATAGTATTCCACGTACAACTAGAATGGGGATTTTGGTGTTTCATGTCACTAGATAAAATTCATAGTGCATGTTTGGACTCAAGTCACTGGCTAAGTATCATTGTTCTTGTTTTGACTCAATTCCATGTATCAAAAATATGAGGTCCATAATTTTCACATGTCGATGCCTTTACTATAAGTTAACTTGTACATGTTGAGACATAACACATATACTTATAAAATGGTTTATTTGGATTAGGTTCATTTATTTGTGCCTTGGTCGGTGAAAACCAATCCAGTCAGGGACAATGATAAATATGTTAATCAACCAAATGAAACTATATATTTATGATGACACCTTTTTTTATTATTTATAATACTTCAAGTCTTCTTACATTGAATATTAGCTAGATGTTACCGTCCATTTATTCAATCTTCTGATATTTACTTTATACATAGTTTAACTTCCCCATATTTTTATCTTTTATTGGGTGTTTTATTACTCATTTAGACTTTGTGTCCCATAAGAGCTATCTAAAACATTTTTATGTTTATAAGAATAGTTTTTATCATATCTAGACGAAGAATCACTTCATATGAACTAACAGTGTCACTAGAAGACTCCACTTGCATGTGGAGACTTAGTTGAGATTTTTTATAGAGTATTCTGTGTAGGTTACAATCTTGGATATTTGGTGTTTGTATCAATGTATGGTTAACAACTCATTCTTTTTGTAATCCTAGTACATAAAAAGTTTTAATCGTGTATCTATGCAATTGTTTGGAAAAGAGAACATATCTTTATTTCCAATGTCAATTGTAGTGGGTTTGACTTGAGATTTTAAAAATTTATGCTTGAATGAATAATAGTTTTTTTTTTGAAGTTTGGCTGAAAAAAGGATCTTTTTACGTAAGGATATTACATTATTACTTGTCATTGATTACATTTCTCAAATGGAGATGTTTGATTTCATGATGTGGTTAACGCATGACCCACATTACATGGACATGATCAATCATGATATTGAAGTGAGGTGCCACATACAAGAATTGAGGCTTTTTCTGTGGTTGGCATTACTTGCAATAATTGTCATCACTCAATAAAGAGTGAGAAGAAGAAGGATATCTTCTAATCTTCTCCCATTATGGTAAAAATGCTCTTAAAGTTATCATCTTGTACATACAAGGGTGAGCATGTGACTGAAATTTTAATCAACATCAAGGGAAACATATCACATGGAAATACTTTTTTCTTGGATAAAAGAAGTCATAGTTATAAAATAAAATTTCCAAAATGAATGGGACTTATATCTTCTTAATATTTGATAACTTTTAAAGAAAATAGAGAAAATACATCTTTAAATAAGTAAATATTTTACATTTGAAGCATCCAACGTGCTAGAAAAGAAAGATACAAAAATGTCGAAGTATGTCAAATGAGTGAACTTCATGAATTTGACATGTCCACAACCACAACAAATCAATTATATGGAAGAAAACTTTTCCATGTAGGAGGAACAATAAATCAAATGGCATATTAAACAAAAAAAAATCAAGACTAAAGAGGGACACTAAAACAAACATACTCATTAGTGGCCTTTCAGAAATGCCACTGGAAAAAAAGCCAGTAAATAGGTTTAGCGGCATTTGTTGACATTTAAAAAAATGCCTCTAGCGCCAATACCACTAGGAAGATAGTGGCTTAAGTTGTAAAAGCCACTAAACATTTGTCTTTAGTGGCTTCGAATAAATGCCACATAAAAGCCACTAAACCATCATTTCACATTTATAGAAAAGCCACTATCCATCATTTGGCTTTTATACAAATGCCACTATTTTGTATAATGTTGTTGCATAAAATGGTTTTGATTGAGTGTAGTGGCTTATGAAAAAAAGCCATTAATGACATACTAGTTCTGCACTACTAATATTTTATGGATTTTAGTCAGTCAATTTGTAGTTCATGATCAAGTTTTCTAATTGAATGCCAATTGAAGCCGAACACATTTTTCCAGAAGTATTTAACTTTTTTATTTATAATCAAATGAGAATTACATGGGGAGGACATTTTACCTTGCCCCTTATATTCAATACAACGCCATCACATATGACTATATATGGTACATATTCTAGACATGATCACTAACTGGATATCAACTCAATTTGCACTTCGAGACCCCCCAAAGGAATACAAACTCATTTTCTTAGAAAAATATACAGCTCCATTCTAGCATTCCAAGTAGTTGTGAGCTTCTGCAGGATTAGACCAGCTACACTGCAATGAAGGTCCATCCTTCTTCTCAACTGTAGTGATAGCATATGATAATTCGGCCATAAAGTCATCAGATTCATCAGTAGGTTCTTCCTTCTTCTGTTCCACCTTGGAAGCAGAAGCCGTAGGTGCAACTGCATAGCCTGAAGCAGAAGCAGGGGCAGAAACAACTACAAACTTGCTAGGATCCTTCCATGAAGTGAGCAAAAAGTTGAGCACTTGCATGCAAATGTAAGACAAAAAAACTTACAGCACTAGCATGCAATAAGATAGTATCAGGGAAGATAGCACCATTGCCAAATTTATAAATAAGGTCATCTTCAGTAAGGTCAAGGACCTCAGGGATGAATATAGATCCACCGTCATAAACTGACATCACAACCAGTCCATATGAGAAGGGCCTAATGCCGAGCTTTGCAAGAAGGGAAGCCTCACAAGAACCCACCTTCTCACCACTCCTAATAAGTTCGACAGGGGTGATAATTTCAAATGTACCATTCACATTATGTCAGCTGAATAGAGTTTTCCACACAGCAAAGCTTTAGACATTTAGCTAAGCACACAACTAAGCAGATTATAGAAAGGGGGTAAAGTTGACAATCTTGACAATTATGTAAAAGCAAAAGATTATAATCAAACTCAATCTCGTCCAGTGTTCTCATAAAACTATAGTCTATACATAATAAGTTGAAAGAATTTTAGTAAGGTAAGAAAGCATAAAATGATTAATAAGAGCAGAACATGGTGAAGGCCTTCATGTTGTTATAGATAGATCTCCCTTCGTCAACTGCAATAAATATTATACTGAAGTTATCATCAGTAAGAACCATGTCTGAAGCCTCCTTGGCAACTTGGACTGACACATAAAAAGAGAAGAAACATCATTATCGTTAATAATTTCTAAAAGACAAGAAGATAGATATACAAATTCCCATAGAGAATATAATCACCGCAGTTCCAGAAATTCCCATGGTAATACCAATGTCTGCCATTTTCAGAGCAAGTGTATCATTGAAACCATCACCAGTCATGAAAACCACCACATGTAAAAAACAAGTAACTGCAAAACATGCAAGAAGACTTTTCAGAGTAGGAAGCAAAAAGACATTTACAACTCTCAAGAATGGCCTTTAATCTCTTGGAGAAACCATTCTTCCTTGAGGCTTCTTCGTAGACTTCTCCACCAGAGCATAGTTCTGACATGTTGACAATGACTTCATGTACCTCTGCAGAGAAATTAGGTTGCAAAACTGCAGAGGTACACAAAATCACTGTCAACATATCAGTGACAGCAGAGCTAGTAGCAGTGTTAGTGAAGAGGATTGCATAAAAATGAAGTCTGATTGCATACACCTACATTAAGGCAAGGCAAATGGTGATCATCATTGTTAGTAAGTATAACATCAGAATTTAAGCAAGAAGAACAATTGTTGGAAGTACCAATTTATGCCAATATAGCGCCAACCAGCAACATTGCTACTACAACACCGGCTATTATGCCAACACTTTTCCCAGACATGCTGCTACCTCCTCCTCCTTTATTAGACGTGCTGTCAGATCCTTGGCGAGGGTTGCTTCCTCTTCGACCAGGTGAGGAAGTACTTGGTGGTGAAGAGGAAGTAGAGTCATCAGTCCTGAGATACGTAAGAGACATCAGTCCTGAGATACGTAAGGCAAAGATATATGAATCAGCAAGGGCAAAAGAATTCAATGTTTTAACATTTGAGAAACTTACTGGAAGTTCTTTATACCCTTCAACTTTTCAGGAACCAGAGTGGAAAATTAATTGTTGGAAATATTCCCGCAGAGACCAATATGTAGAAGAAACTCAGAGTAGGCCACACAACCTTCTTATCAATATTTACAACTAAGAAAGTGAAAAAGCTAGGTCAGCGTCACTAACAAGTTTTCTAAAGGGAGGCCAATGAGAACATCTAGCGGACCAGTAAACCGGTTGTCCTGCAAGTACCTGAATTACATGCAAAACAAACGTTTTTGTAATAAATTTGGACCCAGAATAACCACTTCCATCAGAGCTCACTTAGCCTCTTCTTACAGTGTACTCAAGCTGGAAAGGTTTCCTTAGAGTCTGGGGTAGATTTCTAGAGAAATTATTGAAAGAGACGTCCCTGCAACATCATAGAGATGGACACAGTATTAAATAAGACCATGGGGCAATCAACATTAGCCTATTAGAACATAGCGTAATATGCAGTTTTCTTTTCTTCCAATGCGTCACATTTCTAATGCATAGTTCAACTAAACATCTACTGAAAGCCAAACTGGATCGGAAAAAAATACAAATAATATATCATACATTATGGCAAGACCCAAGAGCTTGCCAAAAGCATCAATCAGACCATCCCATAGCTGATTATGACTCACATTCCTGTAGTTAATGGGGTTCTGTTAAGCAGCTTCAAATGGACTATATAACCGTGCATAATTAAGCAAGCAGCAAGAAAGAGCATATAGAATGACGAACAGGTATTTGAGCAAAGTCACCAGCAAAAGCGAGTAGGGGAATTCTCCACCGAAAGCGTTTGCTGAAAGATCACTGTAAACACGACCCTTCTTTATTAGAATGTGAGAAGAAAATCTTTTGAAGTATAATTGAAGACAACTTGAGCGTGAGGAACGGATGAAGGAGGAACTTACAACCTCTGGAGATTTGGGGGAAGTGCATAAGGTATCTGATTCCCAGCTCCAAGATTGTTGTTACTTAAATCACTGAATGCAAACATCAACAGGACATGTTTATGCTTGAATCACGGAATGAATTACGACAATCGGGGTTTTTTGGCAATCTTAAAACAAAGCATACAACTTTTGATGGAAAAGAAAGGCGGCTTATAGAATAGACAAGGATTGCATGTTGTTCATCGCATAGCCCAAACTCCCATTAATCTTCATGCCCGACAAGTGGATGATATAAATTTTATGAGGAATTAGTGACGACAATAGACAAGGAGATAGAAGATGAGGTGGAGGAAGAAGAAAATAAGAAAAAGAAAACAAGCAAACGATAATTGTGGTCAGTCCAAGCCCAACCACCAATGCCAGCAATTACAACAACCACACATACAGTAGGAAAACATTAAGCTTACATCTCAGTAACAGAAGAGCCGGAGAATATAATGCCCTTCCATGATTTCCCACAGGGATCTCCGGCACTGGAAGTCCATCCAGTAAGTTGTGGCAGAGAATTAAAGCTGGAGTACAAGACATTGAGAGAGGAAACTGGAGGAGGAGAACCACATGCAACAATAAAAAGGAGGTGATGAGAACATGAATCCATCACTTCAATTGAACTAGTGTTTTTATTAAAAAGAAATTGTAAGTAAATCAAATTAGAGGCAAAGATAACGATTTAGTATGAAAGCAACTCAGTTTCAGATGACGGAATCAGAAAGCATGATGTATAAGTAAGGCAAAAATACCTAAATGACACATTTGCCAATTTTAATTACCTAAATGGCATGTTCTTGAACTTATTGCCCAAAATGGCACATTTTGGAGCAATACGTCCCCTGCTGGGACGCATTTCTCTCCCGCGAGGCAATGCGTCCCGGTGAGGGATGCATTGGTCCCACAGGAGGGCAATGCGTCCCGAGCCGTGACGCATTGCTCTGTTGTGGGACCAATGCGTCCCCCGCCGGGACGCATTGCCACGCGGGAGAGCAATGCGTCCCGGAAAGGGATGCATTGACCCCACAGGACTGCAATGCGTCACGGCTCGGGACGCATTGCCCTTGTGTGGGACCAATGCGTCTCCAGATGGGACGCATTGCTCAATGAGTCTCCATGCAGGACGCATTGGAGCAATGCGTCCCCATGCAGGACGCATTGGTTTTTTTAATCATTTTTTGCAATCACTGATATGTTATTGATATGTAAATTAACAATATTGATTATATTTATACATTTATAATTCGTTCACTTGTATTTGGATGTCTATAATATACTCAATTATTATAAATTTGTCAATTTCTATAGGTCGTAACATGCATATGGAATATATAAGTATATTGCAACCAACATTGGTTGGTTCCTAATTGATTATATAATACGAACTTAATCCAAATAAATGAGATAGCAATTAAAAACAAGGTTAAAACATGAACCAACATGACGAGAAACTAATACACAACAGAACAATATGATAGATCCACAACAACATGATCCAAAATGAACCAATGTCATATCATAATATGATAGATCCACATACAATAGATGTCCACACAAAGGCATACATACAAAAATGTACAATATATAAAAAACTAAGTATGTCGTCCTCGCCCACGACGTCCTCACCCACGTCCCTCTACATCAGGATCCTCTGTACCGATGTCATCTGGAGACTGCTGAACTGGGGACAACTGTGTAGGAGGCTGCTGGCGAGCATCAGGGAAGAAATGAAAAGGTGGAGGTGGGGTGAGGGGTCTAGGAAAACCAGGATAGGATGCATCAGGTGGGGTGCATCCTGAGAAATCAAACGGAGTAGGTGAATATGTGACATAAGATGGTGGTCGGCTCTTGGGAATAATTGCTGGTGGGAATGGAGTGTATGGAGCAGAAGAAGAACTTGCTCCATGGTATGATGGTGGTTGAGGTGGGGTGATGAATGAGGAATATGAAGCAGCTCCTGAAAAATATGGCCCTGTCAGTCCCCATGACATGAACTGAGAAGTGGGAGTGGGAGTGGGCTCAACAGTAGGAGTAGGAGTAGGAGTAGGAGTAGGAGTAGGAGTGGGCTCAGGGGTTGTGGTATGAGTGGGTATGGGATCTCACGGCCCAGCATAGTCGGGAAGACTATCAAAGTAACTCCCCTGGATGGTATAGATGATGTCTCTGATCTGTGCAGGGGCGTGCTCTACTGCCGCTCGGATCGCCACATGTGTTTGTACCTGTAAAATAAAGTATGTACACATAATAAAGACCAATTACATATATTACAAATAACATAGATAAATAATAACAATTTGTAAAATAAAATAATAATGATACTCACAAATTCCTGCTGACGATAACTTTGCGGGTAGTATATGCTTGGAGGCATAGCTGGAGGGGGCACAATGTATTGTGGATGATACCATGCATAGTGACCCTGAGGACTGTAGACTGTATCAGCTGGTGGAGCGGGAACTAAGCTCTCACGTCTGTTGTTCCACATCTGCACCTCCTGCCTATAATGAAGCATCCAATCCTCAGCCGCATGACCCCTCCCATCTATCCGGCTAAGCTTCGGCAGCTCAAGAGTAGGTTGTACTTGAACAAAGCCGAACTGTCCAAGTACTCTGTCGGGAAAGTGCCACTCCACTATTGTGTAGCACAATAGAGGCACTCGTGCCAACCAAATATCACTACCATCTCTACAAATGGCAGGCAATCTCTCGAGAACCTCAGCAGTGTAAGGAGTCAACTCTATCTGTTATTCATATAAACAACGTGTATCATATAAAAAGGAGTAAATTGTAAATAAATAAAACATATCAAACAACAGAGGTAAGTAAGTTATACCTGTGAGGGCAAAATCTGGTCAAATGCTGAATCGTAAAATTGAATTGTTCCCCTGATAGTTTGACTCCTTTGGACAAAGGTAGGCCACCTATTAAATTGAGAAACTAAATTTAGATAAACACTACATAATATTTAGACAAATAAAAAAGTTAATTGTGTTGATCTTTAACCTGTAGCCCAAGGGAACATCTTTTGGCCAATCATTCCAGCGCATTGCAATTGAACCTGGGCGTCCAATTCCCAACCTCTCCCAACACCACAGCTGTAATAGGCACACACAACCTGATAGATGGGTTGTTCTCCTAGACCGGGTGGTTGCCTTATACAACTCCCTATATAAGAAAGCTAGAGTTGCAGCACCCCAAGATAGAGTGCCACAACGTGCAAAATCAGACACAAGAGGGAGATACCTAACATGAACTCTATCCCCTGTACTATCTGGGATAAGGTAACTACCTAAGAAATATAAGAGATATGCCCTAGTATACCTTGTCCTCATTTCTACTTGTTGTTCTTCATCACCCGCGGTCAGATCCATATCCTTGAAGGTCTCACGCAACCAAATCAAGGAGATATGCCCCTTAGACATCCCATCTGGTGCATCTCCTAAGAAATTCTCACAAAGGTGAGTCCATGAAGAAAATTGCCCCTCATTTACACCTAAAGGATATGAAGCTATAACCGGTGGGCCATCAATCCTCAGGCCTAAAAGAACTGCAACATCCTGAAGAGTGACACTCATCTCAAAAGGGGGAAGCCTAAAAGTATTGCTAGAGTTGTCCCACCTGTTAACTAATGCAGTTATTAAAGTAGGGTCAAGGTGGATACATGGTAGCCTATGAACAAGCCCAAAACCAGCTATGGAAATATTGTCTAAAACATCCTGGTTAATAATAGGCCATTGTGCCAACATAATGTGGTGCTGGTAGAGTCGGTAGGTTTCTTGTCTAGGAGCCATATCTATGAAAAGTGAAAATATTTCATTAAATGAAAAGTGCAAAAATTACATTACATGAAAAGTGCAAATAGTGTACAACATTTAAGATTGTCAAGATTCTTCATTAGATAAGATGAAATTACAACATGAACAACATGAATTACATTAACAAACAATATAAAAATACAACATGAACTACATGAAATTACTGCATTTGATTCAGTATCTCATCTAGAGGTTCATAAAATGGCCACACTTGATGTACCACTCGATGTATCTCTGGATGTGATACAGCTAACTGGTTTTTTACTTGTTCGTTGATTGGCATTGCTTTCTGTTTTGTGTGATCCCAATACCAACCAGGTAGCTCAAGAAGTTCTTCATACATGTGAAACATTTGCTTTAAAAATTGCCAATGAAATTTTGCTTGTTCTTTTGTCACTATAAATCCTAACTTGTTGTGCAACAAATCTGGTACATCATTCCAGTCATCATCCAATAGAGTTTGATGAGCCATTTTTCCCTGTAGGCACTTCGTAGCTATTATTTGGATTAACTCTACGGACATGTGAAATGTCCATGTCCTTCGATGAGCCATCTATAGAAATTGAAATTACAAACATTACATGACTTTAGTGAAATTACAAACATTACATGACTTTAGTGAAATTGCAAACATTACATGACTTTAGTTAAATTGAAACTGCAAATATTACATGACTTGAGTAAATTGAAATTGCAAACATTACATTAGATAAGCCATCATATGACATTAGGACAAGTGCGTCTATTATGGCCCTTTCTGCCACACTTATGACAGTGATATGTATACTGATTTGGATCAACATCCATAGTTGAATGTCTTCTCTTTTTCTTTGGTCTTCCAGCTTGCCTTTGTTTCCTAGGGGGTAATAAGGGATAAATACCTCTACTTTCATCAAATTGAGGCCAATACCTCTTGTCGGGAATGCCACGAAATTCAGTTCTGTACGCATTTAGATAAGCCTCATTTGTATAATATGCACTCACGAGTGCATCAAGATCCCAATTGACAGATTCTGCAGCTACCCAAACATGAGAGCATGGAAAATGCCATTGTTGTGGAAAACCACAGCTGCATTCACTGCCACCATTTGGACGCACTATTACTTGAAATTTATATCCATCCATGTCACCAACAAGCCATTCATCATTGTTCACACGGATGTGTATTGTCAATTTTTTTGCATCCTCTCGAACATTATAAAGCTTATCATGAACCTTAAAGGGCCAATGAAATCCATGTTGTGCACGTTTATTTGCGAGATTACGCCTGCACAGCCACATGGTCACAGAGCGATAGTATGTGGCAACAATTAACGCTTGTATTGGCAAACCTCTAACACCTTTTAAGACTCCATTACAGCCTTCAACATGATTGGTAGTCAATGACCCATACCTGCAACCTCTGTCATATGCGAGAGCCCAATGTACTGGATTTTGGCCCAATAAATATGACTTCGCTGCTGGTTCTATGGTTTCTATAACAGTCATATGACGATCAAATTCATGTGTATCAGTTGTGGATCCCACCTTCCACATAAGGTCCCTCAACTCCTTGGACTTGAACTTCTTATGGAAGTTCTCCCGAAGATGTCGAAGACAATAACGATGTTGAGCCCAATGAAATTTTGATTGAAGGGCTGGAAAAATCCCACTCATTCGATCAGAAATAATACACAAGTCTGTACGTCGTGGAATGATTGGAATACAAGTTTGTAGAGAACCAAAGAACCACTCCCAGGAGTCCTTATTTTCTTTCTCGACAACAGCAAAAGCAAGTGGAAATAGACCATTATCAGCATCTATGCCACATGCAAGGAGAAGTATGCCAGTATATTTTCCTGTTAAAAATGTGCCATCAACAGTAAGAACAGGCCTACAATAGGCCCAACCCCTCACAGCTGGACCAAATGCCCAAAACACCCGCTTGAATCTACGAGTGCCTTCAGTTTGAAGGATATAATCATCAATAAGGTGGGCATATATAGTTCTTGGAATATATTGTGTCAGAGAAATTAGGAACGGCAACAAACTATGATATGATGATTCCCAGTCTCCAAATATTTTACAAACAGCCTTCCTCCTCGCTAGATATGCCTTCTTATAAGATATATTGAGCCTTAGTTCAGCATTCACCTTGTCACGAATTTCTCGTGTCGACATATCCAGTCGTGATACTAGGATTGGCATTATCATTCGAGAAATATAAGATGCTGTGACTTGGTGATGATCATGATTCATAACAGTTAATTCACAATTGTGGCCTTCTTTACAACGTTTTATCTTCCACATGCCACCTGCTTTTTTGGACTGGCAAGCGGTCAATCTCCAAGGACATCGTTCATCATGGATACAAGCAAGTTTAAGATGACGATTATTTGAGCGTAATGTACGGTACTGGACATTCTTTTGTACCGACCATTTTTGGAGTGTCTCAACCAGTACAACTTTAGATGCAAATAAAGCACCCTCATATATAACAGCACTGGAAGGATTGTAATCGAGACGAAATTCATGACAAAAATCTTCCACCCAGTCATCATCTTGAAAAGCTTCATAGTTGGAATCAATGTGTTCATGTTGGGGCCATTGGTTGTCAAATATGGATGGAATATGACTCAATGCTACAATAGAGTCAGGGAATGGATGTGTGTGCTCAGCATCGGTTTCAGTCAATGACTCATCCTCAGGTGGTTCACTGTTATTACCACCTTGAATGTCACTATTGTTATCACCTTCATGATCACTATCATTATCACCTTCATGATCACAATCATTATCTCCCTCCTCAACCTCAACACCAATATTCTTAGTAGTTAGATTTTGAGAAAATTGAGGTGGTTCACTCCACTCAGCTGTTAAATTGCTAAGACTGAATTGAGGTGTAAGACTGAATTGAGGTGGTTGACTCCATTCAGTAGTTAAATGACTTTGAGATAATTGAGGTGGTTGACTCCGAGAGAATTGAGATTGAAATTGATTCAATAGACTCATTAAATAAGGTTGTTGGTGGATAGATATTTTTTCAAGAAACACATCAATATAGGCATCAACTGAAAGTGATAACAAGGTTCTGTATGCATCATCATCATCAACTTGTATGAGCATATGATTTTCTCCAGGGAAAAGATAGGATATTTTGATAGAGAAGTGGTTGGGATTGATGTCAAGTGTTGTATAGATATATGATTTTAGTTCAGATAGGGTATTAATAAGTGAAATGTTTATGGGTCTAACAGATCGACTAGAATAAGACCCATCAGAGAGAAATTGCCCATCATATCGCATCTTCACAATTCGTGAATTTGAACTAGATGCCATGTTCCTATATTTTAGAATATTATATTAACATCAGAAAGAAATTCATATTTTATGACATTATATCAACATAAATTAATATTTTAGAGCAGTGACATCAATTTGGAATTAAATTTATTGGACTACTTTTTCTATAACATTAACAGTGAACAACAATTAAGAACAACAATTTTGCTATTTTTTCAGTAAAATTAACTAACATTTCATAACAACAATTTTGCTAATTTTTTAGTAACACTAACATTTCAAAATAACAATTTTGCGATTTCGAACAATACATTTTCAGGTATTAAGTAGCCTTCAATTGTCATTTTCTACATCATTATTTCAGTAATGTACAATTAAAGAGTAACAATACATTTATTTCAGTTGTAATATTTCGTACTAAAGTTAAGTTCATATTTTGAAAATTAAAATTTTGGTAGAACAAATACCTGAAATGGAGAGTTATCTGTTGACAATCGAAGAATAGAAGAAGAGAAAGAAGAAGCTCCAAGTAGTCTCCGAGCAGTAGCAGATATCAGCTCCAAGATCGCCCGAAATAAGCTAGAAAGCACCCAAAGCAATAGAAATCCGAGAAGAAGCTCCAGAGCAATGGGAGTATAGAGCTAGATGAAGGAAATGAAGAATGGTGTGAGTTTGGGGGCTGTTTTCGGCCAATATATATAGGGGAGCAATGCGTCCCGGTTGGGGACGCATTGCGCCCACGTGGACCGCCGCGCGGCGGCCCAACGATAACATAGCCGTTGGCCTGGGAGCAATGCGTCCCCGTCCCGGACGCATTGCCCGGGTGGCAAATTCTAGCCGTTGGGCGTGTCCCGGGGCGCGACGCATTGGTCCCACAAAGGGCAATGCGTCCCGGTTCGGGACGCATTGCACTCCCGTGGGGCCAATGCGTCCCCCGCCGGGACGCATTGCTCTGCCGCGTGGCAATGCGTCCCAGCGGGGGACGCATTGGTCCCGCAACAGAGCAATGTGTCACGGCTCGGGACGCATTGCCCTCCTGTGGGACCAATGCGTCCCCCACCGGGACGCATTGGCTCGCGGGAGAGCAATGCGTCCAGAAATGTGCCATTTTGGACAATAAGTTCAAGAACGTGCCATTTAAGTAATTAAAATTGGCAAATGTGCCATTTAGGTATTTTTGCCTATAAGTAATCAGTGGGGAGTTGGCATGCTATAACTTGGACCTAAATTGGAGCATCGAAAACCATGACTAGGCGATAAGAACTAGTGTGTAAAGTAACATGGGGTCGGTCGATCTATGAATCCCGCTAGCGAAGTATTTTTGCAACAACTACAATAACAACAACAAGACAACAAAAATGGGAGATCCTGATTTGGTCTTGCATAGCATGCGACGACGATTCATAATTGATAAATAGAGAAGGAATGGTAGTAGTGGCGATGGTAAACAAGGACTAATCTGAGAAGAAAGATGGGGAGTTGCCAAGAGCAAGTCGCAGATGATAATGATGCAAGTGCGGGCAACCACCAACCCCAGCTAACGGGGAAATGAGGAGAAATCTGGGCATGCATCGATGACAGAATGATGGCAGTAAAGCATGAATAGCAATACCGCCGGATTGATCAGTAGCGTCGACAATGACCGCCGTGGGAACCAGCAGTAGCAGCACCGACGCCGACAGAATGCAGGCCGACAACAGTTCCAGGTGCGGCATTCTGACGAAAACACAGACAACAAATAGTCCAGTCCCAGGAGCCTATGCTTCGGTTGGGCTCGGTTCAAATAGGCGGAGGAGGAAGAACTAACGCTAGCGATCACACAGGCAAGGTGTTTCCCAGTCTGCAGACGATCACGAGCCACCAACGGACCTAGGGCGCGATGGGCCAGGGAGAGAGGAAGTCACACAAGGAGAGAGGGGGAGATTGGAAACGTCTGGTTGAATGAGGGGAGAGTGCAGCGTGAAGGGAAGATTTAATTTGGAGCGGAAGTCAAAATATTTCCTAATTTGGTATGGCAATTTAAGATTGCCACTAATTAGAAATAAAAACACCATTAATATTATGTCCTTTTCAGAAATCCTATAATAGGTGGTTCAGCGGCATTTTAATTAAAAATGCATGTATATTAGAAAGATAGTGATTTTTTTATAAATGTCACTTAAATAAATGCCACTAATGGGAAGTTTTGCTGTAGTGCGAGTGATATAATGGTGAATGTGGCTTTCTGATGAATATGGTTCATTCTTCTGTACTAAGGGTCAAATGATTTGCAATTTAGCAAAGGGATATGTTGTAAAAGTCTGGAACATTGTACCAATATAATTGTGTAAGTTATGAGAATGACACCGCCATCTATCAATTGTGATTGTAAACACCTAATCGTTAGAATAAAGAAATTTTACACTAGAGGATAAAAGGTGATTATTCGACATGCATATATGAAGATCAATTCAGTATCTAATAGTATAGAATGATTTGATAGGAATGACGAGCTAGGATACACTAGTTGAACATGAAAACAAAGGTTGATGGGGGAGGCAAATGTATATTTGAATGGATAAAACAACATAGGCATAATCATGTGTGTTATTATTATTCCTATATAAATAAAAAGCTTTATTATGCTACACTATAAAAATATAAATTATGATGAATCACGAGAGTAAGACTAATGTTCAAACTTTGTAATAAAAAATAGAGGATAGCACATGAGAAGACCAAGAAGTTTGTAGTTGAAAATTTGATAGTTAGTTACTAGAAGATATACCATAACCATAATGGTTAAATATGGTTTCTTTGCACGCTCCTATAGTTTCAATGTAGTAAAGCATCTTGAAGGTCCAGTTTAAGACACCTTCTCATATTTATGTAATTTTGGAACCTTGTAACATCAGAATCATAATTTCAATTAGAGCAAAGTTGAATTTCTACAATATGGGAATCATTAGATTTTATTAATGAATGTCGAAAGGTCATTTGTTTTTTTTGTGTCTCGGATCTTAATCTTTTCTCAAATGATGACCCAATTGACTAATGGGGATTGAAAGCCAAGATGTGTGTATCGAACATGAACAAAATATTTTGTAATCACCTACACATGTAGACTAGGTACACAAGATCCAATATGTGTAGCTTAGAGCAACAATAAATAAGATTCTGAGAAAACAAATGAAAAATATAAACACAGACAAATAACGACAAAGAACAACCAGATTTACTTGAAACCCCCTCACAATGTGTGAGCAAAAAGTCATGAGGTAAAAGTCTGACAAATAAATCCACTAATCAATAGATTATAGAGTTCTTCACAAACTTTGACCCCAATTTTGAGGAATACAGAGTAAAACAAAGAGCTATAGATAATACCAACTTGGTATGTCACTATGCTACAAGGATTTGCAGAAAACACCCCCATTAAGAGGATACCCGAGTAGATAAGAACGAAGACACTGTGGTGGAGGTGTCAGAATAAAGATAGGTGACGAAACTAGAGTGGCACATCCCTCCATTTTCTTCTTCTATTTTTCTTTCTTCCTACTTTACCTCTTCTTTCTGTCATGCATATGTGAATGATGAAACCACTAATACATTGCAGTCGTGCTGCATCTTATGGCTGCATGAAGATGGGTACTAATATTCCACGAGCGACAATAGTCTTTACCTAAGGGGCTCCTCCCAAGTGGGTTGGAATCAAAGGCCACATGCCCAATAATCTCTCCCTCTAGCCCAAAAGAGAGACTATCCTCATGAATTCTCAGTTAGGGTTCAATCTATCAAGTTGACTTCAAGTAACAAGCTTCTTTTTAGGAACTATCTCTATCAACATGTTAAAAAGATTGTTGTTGAGTAGACTTTCTTCAATTTCAACTGGTCATCATTTATAGCTTCATGCAATCAATGGTATACAAGATCAATATGCTTTAACCTAGAGTGATAAGAAGAATTTTGGTTATCATAGTAAATAAGATAACCAACCCGTGCCAAACTTAGTTTTTGCATGAAACATTTGAACAAAACAATCTCTTTCCCTTCTTCACAAGTTGTGATATATTCTACCTTTGTAGTAGATAAAGAAACAAACTTTTGTATTTAGATTGTCAACTAATAGCTCTGATACCACTACTAGAGGAAGAGATTTGTAGGCAGCAACTTGAAGGATTTGCACTGATAGGCAAAGAACATTTGGTCTACATATTGAAGAAAAGTCTCTATGGGCTGAAACAAGCACCAAGGCAATGGTGCAAAAAGTTTAATACTTCTTTGATGAAGAAAGGTTACCACATGAAAGAGGTAGATCATTGTGTTTACTTCTGTACATTTTTCAAGTGACAGTTTCATTATTGTCTTTGCTTTCCTATCACTCCTGGTGTCTATACCAAGGATCTTTCAAGCTAATTCCAAGTTGTTCATGTAAAAATGCTTAAACAATTCCTTATTCAGCTTAGCAATCATATGAGCATCCTTTTCAAAAACCAACATATTATCGACATAAAGAAAGATAATGATGAAACTGACACATGAAAATATCCTAAAGTAAACACATTGATCTTCCCTTTTTATGGTAACCTTGCTTCTGTATAAAAGAATCAGACTTTTTGTACCACTGCCTTAGTACTTGTCTCAGCCCATAGAGACTTTTCTTCAACCTACAGACCATGTGTTCTTTGTCTTTCACCACAAATCCTTTAGGTTGCTACATATAGATCTCTTCAGTCTTCATATCAAGCTACTCAATATCTAAATCTGAGCTAGCTGCCAAGCCCAAAACCGTGCTAATGGAATTCATTTTCACCATTGAGAAATAACTCATCAAAGCCAATCCCATGTTTTTTCCTAAAGCCTTTCACTATGAGTCAATCTTTGTCTGTAAAGTCCCCGGATCCTGTTGTCTCGAGACATAGAAGGTCCGAGAGGACAAACTTGAAAATGTTAGACAATTGTATCAAAGTGCATTGCGGAAGCAATATGCACATACGTGAACATACAACATAACATACACCATAAAATTTCACAACATTTAACATGTATATTAATACAAGATGACTTATTACAATATGAATTACATTTACATATTGAAAGAAGATTTACAAGTCTATGAACATGTATTCTAATCAGGATCTACACAATAGGTACAACTTGGACAATGACTCACTTCCCTTCTTTTGTCCCGTACTAGATCTGAACCTAAAACATACATGAAATAGCAGATCAACACATAAGGTGTTGTGTATGTGGGTCGAAAGATACATACTAATATTCTTGCATAACTGAAATAACTTTAGAAAGAAAGAGTAGAAGAAAATATTGTTTAATGTGATAATCAAGTAAACACATCTTTCATACATACCACTGGATGTAGTTGTACTACAATTTCTATTAGAACTTATCATACATCTAGTATGGGCAAATTACTTTATCATACATCTAGCATGGGCAATTCAACATACATCCATACTAGGCAATATATCATACATCCAAACTGGGACATTTGTGCTCTATTAGTTACAACTCATCAAAAGTTCTTTTATGTTCCTTCAGTTTTGGTGAAGCATATAATACTAATATGCATCAAAGAATTTATATGCAAATAAAAGCATCCAAAGTACATCATATCATTATGCATCCACAAAAAATAGTCATATACTTAATAAAACCAATGCACTTAAGTTCAGAGATTCCTTATACATCCAAGGTCATCTACTACTCTGCTCATCACCTGATTTATAACAATTAATCATCATCAATAATTGTTCATCATATTATGGGTACTTTAGGTCCAAATTTGGGTTTAACCAAACCTAGGTTCCATCTGATCTTAGATAGGTATCTGATATTTTTTCTAATGACCAGGAGGTCATTTTAGACGTCTGATCCAATTTTCATATTTTCCTGATGAACGATCCATTTTCTATAATTTAAATGAGGCTAAAAGCACTTAATTATATTTTAATAGCAAAAGACATAATATTGAGCAATATATTTAAAATCATGGTCAACTAAGTGTCTCTGGATAATACTAGGGTTCAACAAATTTTTTCTTATATTTAATCTTGATGATTTATTATTTATTTCAATTAACTTACCCTAAAAATAAAGACTATCATCTATATTATATATCGACACATATTGTTCTTCAAAAGCATGATCTAAGGGTTTATTAATGTAGAGGATATTTTCGTGAGTCTAGGGATATTTTTTGGGGAATTATTTGTCCATGGAAGCTATTTTCTATTGGTTTTACAAGATCATGGTGAAGGAAATGAACTTTAGGGTAGATTTACCTATGAAAAATTACACACCGTTGGAACCTGGCCTAAGGGCCGGTCAGATTGCGCCCCATAGACCCCAATCAGGGGTGCAATGCCTGGTTCTAGCAAGAGGAACTCCCGTGTCGGGCCAATTTAGGGGCTTGTTTGACTGTACCTGACTGGCCCAACTCGATTGGGGCTACGTCCTCTCGTTTCTGTCTCTTCACGATCCCAGATCGTGTTCTTATTCATCTTCTCCCCGTCCAACTATGAGCCACCATGAGTAGATGGCCTGGAGGGTGTATAAGAACTTCCACACCCCGTCAAATATTGGAAAAAAATCCAAGGGGCTCGTGTTGTCCATCAGAGTCACTTCAAGTTTCCTTCTCCTACGTTCGGTCTAGGTTGCTCGGACAGTGAGGCCGTCATCCCTTCCACTGTCGTGAATATAGGCTCCGAAGAGCATGAACCCTGGTGAGGAAGAGGAGATCCACGGGTGGGTTTCACGGCCTGGGGCCTAAGGAAACGCATTATCGCACCTAGCCTGGTCGGCGATGGAGCACAAGCGGAGAAGAAGGGGAGTTTTGTTGCTGGTGCCCGAACTCGATCTATGCTGCTTTGAGGACGTATAAAATATGGTTACTGATCTCGTTGGAATGCCCAAATTCTGGTGGAAAGCATGAGACACTCTTACCCGACCTTGCCTCCATACTCTACGAGTTTAGATTTAGGGGATACAGGGAAGACCTTTCACAAGCCAAGAAGCCTTGTTGTGAGATTCACACCATGCCCAGTCGGTGCTTCTCACCCCTTTAGAACCACCTCTTGGCCATCTCTTCTTCATGGCCTTTTCACCTGTGATAGATAATGGAGATGGGGTTGTGAAGAAGGGTACAATCTCCCAATACTATGGTTCTCAAGCATCGACTGAAGGGTCACTATGTTTGAATTGATGCCTAGATCATAGTTTTTCCAACGAAATCCCATTTGATTACCGCCTTTCATCGGATCTAAAGGACACCTTAGCTGGTTTTGTTCCTCCATTTCATGAGATTATGGACGACCAGGTAACATTGAACCTCATTGAAATAGATACTAGTAAGGTGCCACACAGCCCTTGAAAGGAAATGGCTGTGCAATAGGGTAATAAACCCGAAACTAACTTAAATCATATCCTAAATTTACATATTCTCCAATTACACTTGTATCATTGAATCAAATATTGAAACCTCAATATCTCTCAAATTTCTAATTGGAATTCCATGAAATTTGAACCATGGGTATATCATCACATAAATCCTCACATTATCAAGTTTGAACCCAAATTTCTAATAGTTCATCATCTGACTTGACTCTCAAATAGACTCATAAATAATTGTATAGACCTTAATTACAAGTCACTTGATCCTCGACTCTTGATCAAATAAGTCGAAAATAAAATACCCTTTATGATCCTAACAGACCTTAAAGTTCACCAATTTTTTCATTTGAGTTCATTGAGACTATTAAATGGGCCCCTTGGACTCATAATTACCAAATCAATTAATGTACAATCATATTCATCATAATTGAACCCAATTAGGTGTAGTAATCATTAATTGCATTATTGGTCACACTTTTGTGTGATAAGTGTTCATAATCGAGTAAATATATCCTCAATCTAGGTCAACCACCTATAGAACGTTCATGGTACTCAAATATTATATTAGGTATCAAAACCCTAAAAATCAGGTTCATCACAGTGTTACATAGTGTTTTCATTTGAATCACTGTTTAGTTAAAAGACCCACTTTTTATTCAAGGTTTTCCTGCCTTCAAGAGGCTTGCATAACTCATAGGTATCAAATTTTTTATGAGTTTATCTCATCTTGCATTACATGCATCAACTAATCATTTTACTGATAAGACTTTTCTTCCTCATAACTTTCTTGCCCCCTCTTCTGTAATCAATGACCATTCTGAATCAAAATATCTAGTAGATACCATTTCTCTCTTGTAGACCTCCTCAAACATGACTCTACTGGATCTACCTACTCAATTTTGTCCCCCTTTTCAGGAGCCTCTTGGTCAGAGACATCATTTGTACTGAAAACATCCTCTTCTATATCACGAGGGATCTCATTATCCTCAATTTGGTCCTGCATCAACATTATGTTGGACTGAAGAGGTAACTGGTGTATCAATCATAGATCATATACAACCACTCAGTCTTTGTATTCACAGTATCAACATGCATGTAACCCTCAAAGGATCACATCTTTGCACTTGATCGTCTTCTTCTTTTTTGGGTCCCATAGGTTGTAGCCAAATTGTTCATCAATGTAACCAAGAAAAATACAAGGAGTAGATTTTTTTATCAAGCTTCTGCCTCTGCTTACTCTAAGGTGAGAGCAAGAAGATGGTGTCCCTATCCACACACACTATCAAGTGTCAGACTCTAAAGGAACGGATGGAGACCTATTAATCAAGTAGTAAGCAATATTCACAATCTATATCTAGAACTCCTTAAGTAATTAGGAATTCTTCATCATGCATTTAAATATCTTTATAATAGTTATCTTCATCCTTTCAACCAAGCCATTACATTGTAGGGTTCCAAGAACTATCCTCTCATGTCAAATATAAGATTTTTCACAATAAGACCAAAAATCTCTGTATATATATACCCACCTCCATTGTTAGCATGAAGACAGTTTAGCTTTTTACTTGTCTCCCTCTCGGCCATGGCATGGAATTTCTTAAAGGTATCTAAGACATGATTCTTCCTCTGCAAATAGTAGACCCACACTTTTCTAGATACATCATCAATAGAAGTCATGCATGATCTGTTTCTATCTAACGAGTTGTCTTCCGAAGGACCACAAACATCATAGTAAATCTTTTCTAAGACATCATAGTTCTTTTCACACGAAGTACTGAACTGGGGCCTTTGTTTCTTCCTAAGCAAGAAACTTTCATAAGAATTGTAATATTTTCACTGGAGATCAATTCTTTATTTTCTAGCACTTGTAGTCCCTTCTCACTCCCTAGATTTGATGACATAGATTTTGTGAAATGGATATATCTACAACATTGACACTGTCAATCCAGACCTTTGTGTTCATCATGAACAAGGTGTACCAAACTTTTCCCCTAGCCATGACTAGCTGCACTTTGGTGAGTACAATTTTCAAATCACCAAAATGATAGTGAAAATCCTAGATGTCCAATCCATAACTGGAGATGATATTTTAATCGTTTTAATGAATATGTCCAATATTCATCAAAAAGATAGTATAACTCAATTCTGCTTCAATACACACATCACCTATATCATGAATCTTTTCATAGGTTTTATTTTCCATTTTTGTCATTCTAAATATTATAGACTTGTAGGAGCAAAAAATGTCTATTAGGAGTGATGTGGTAAGAAGCACAAGTGTCCAAAACCTACTCAATGTTGTAACTAATATGTATACAATATCCCATGGAAACTCCACATGGGAGTATCTCTACAACATCTATTACTATAATCATTTTTCACTTTTACTTTTTCTTCTACAATTTCTCTTTTGTGTTGCTTGCAAAGTTTCTTTAAGTGACCCAGTTTGTTGCAGTGATAACATACCATCTTACTTTTGGACTTTGACCTATGCCTTTTTTCCTCTATCACCACCCTAGTTGCGACTCTAACTCTTCCCCATGTCCTCAACAACAAGAGAATGTGAAGCATATGTCTTTGCAGAGCTATTTCATCTAGTCTGATCATTCAGCGGGTTGTATGACACCAAGTCAACGCCAACTTTCCGTCTAAAGAAGAGTTTCTAACATAAATAACTAGAGTCTCCCAACTAGTAGGTAAAGGACCAACAATTTCTTGTAACTCACCATGAAGCATCAAGTCCTTTGTGGATAATTGATTCACCATGCTTCTAAAATAATTTATGTGCATAGAAATATCGTTTCTTTTCTTAAACTTTTGGTTCACATGAATTCTTAAGAAGAAATGATCTGTTCCTTATTGTCTTCCTCTCATATAACCGCACAAGATTCTTCTACAAAGAGTGAATGCTGGTCACGTTGGTGATGTGGTGGAATATTGACTCATCGACTGAGAAACGGATGATTCTGATGCATTTTGTATCCATCTTTTTCTAGTTCTAATCTCTCGTATATTTAAGCTTACTTGCATCTCCTTTGGCTGGTTCCTATAAATCACTACAATAAAGAAGATCATCTTAATTTTCCACATTGACTATTTACACAGATCACTTTTACCATATTATTTGTTCTCTCAATCTAGTCCATGTAATCCAATTACTACTCTGATACCACTTAAAGAGGATTCCAAGGAAAGATGTTTGTATTGAAATACCCAGAATATTGCAAAATTACTTGCGCGTGTGGACTAGGTACACACTATCCAATATGTGTCGCATAGCGCACCAACATAATAAGTAAGATTTGAGCAAGTACAGAAAATTTTTTATACACAGACAATCAACTATACAAAACATCAAGATTTACTTAGAAAACATACCCCTTTGTAGAGAATACTCAAGTAGATAAGAATAGAGACGGTGATGGTGGAGATGATAAGATGAAAAGCATTGAAGAAATCAGAGCGACACGACCCTCGTTCCTTTTATTCTTCCTTTACTTCTTTCCATTGTGTAGATTTGAAAGAGGCAGCTGCTAATAGCTTGTGGTTGTGTTGCATCATAGGGATGAGTGAAGATGGGCATTAATACCCAGAGTAGTCTTGCCCTAATGGGATCTGCATAAGGGGGCTAGAATCAAAGGTTGCAGGCCCAACATTGACTACGTCCTCCATTGTATAGTTACTACATATGCAAATTGATTAATGGAGCTTTTTTTTAACATGATAACAACTTTTGTAGGGTATGCAGTAATCTGCCAAATGGTTGTGTGGTCATTTTGATGAACGGAAATTGATTGCATTGTAGATGGAAACTGATCATTTGAGTGCAACATGGAGCGACTAATTTTAAAGAATATATGTTTTTGAAAGATCTAAATGCCTGAGGAGCCACAACCCCCTTTTCCACAAACTCACAGATGATCTATGCCCATTCAATTTGATCCACATATATTTTATGCCCACTATTTAAGAACCTTAATTCATATTAGGCGTTTTCATGAATATCAAATCTACAATATCCCTTTACTATGGACACTTATATTAGTTATGTTCCTTAATGATATAACAAATATGATATTGAATCCTAATTACTTCAAATGCATGAATACTCATATTAGGGAACCTAAGTATCATCATTAGCATCAAGATCATCTCAAATCACCATTATAGTCCCCAATATCAGATAATATCACAAAATAGAGATTTTTAACATTAAAAAAATGACATACTAGTACTCAAGACTAGGGTTTTTATGCTTTAATCAAACTTTAACCATTAATTGCACTACTTTTAGAACTAGAAGCATAATTAGACTCTGAAACTTTTTCATATAAGACTTATCTCCATCCAAGTTTCCTATAGTTATTTATGATTTTCTCAAATAAACATAAATGAACCAATAGGCTAGTGTCACATGGGCAACTTATTCCCTATGTATGTGCCTTTTGGGTAGGCCTAAGTTATACTGAAATGTCCATTATACCGTCATGTTGCTGGTCATTCCTTCACATGCTAGAGGGGCATTTGGGTTCAACTCGACCTGGTTCGTATTCCTCCTCATGATGTTTCTTTACTACCACCATGGTGAGTTACAATGACATACATATGCCTCTCTAGGGTGTGGGAGGACCGCTCGATGGTGCCTAACCCTCCGCCATCCCCTACCGCACACGACAGGGTTACATATCAAGGTTGACGCAACCTGGATGGTGGGGACCAGAGTCGAGAATGATGTAGAGAATAGCGGTGATGAAGTGAGTTTGCAGAGAGATAATCCTCACCTTGCAACAAGGAAACGTCGAACCAGTGAACTTGTGAGAGTGAGGACGCTACAGATAAAGACATGAGAGAGATTTGTCATTATTTCTAGCTAAGGAATCAATACGTAAATGCCTCCGATTGCTGTTGTTGAAGGTATTAGGTGTGTCTAGGGGGGGTTCTCACGACCACCCCTGAGTTTCCTTATGACCACGAAGACTAGGGTTTCATCATCCGTAGAGGGTGATGGATGTGCATTCCCCTATAGGGTTCTAGGCAAAATCATATAGGCTCGAAGGAAGAAGACAAGGAGAAAAGAGGCAAGAGGATTTTACAAGAAGGTAGGAGACCCATGTCTATATATATGTTAAACTCACTGAACCCTTCATTTCATATATGCCTCTTCGGGTTGCTTCCTATTTGTTGTCATACTCACTTGTTGATTCCCTTTTCTTTCTCTTAGTTACTTTCCAACAACATTGTTCATTGTCATATACACAATGACAAGGCTCCTTGTTACTTTCCCCTACCTTTTTGCCCTTTTACTAAACTCTTCCTTTTTCTTGCAGTTACTAGAAAAATTAATGGAAGTACTTATAGTTATCTAAAAGAGAGCATTAAAAATATTTCCAATGGGTGATATGTATATCCATTTATGTCATTCAAGTGTTCCTTTACTTACAATTCCAACTTCACATAAAAAACCATAAAGGAATACATATGGCAATTTAGTACTAATTTGATTATTCTTTTTCTCTCTTTTTCAAAAATTTCTCAAATTGAATGTAGGAACTTATAAAGATATTTATCAACTTTTATCATTGTAAGACTTACTCCTTTTAATATTATTTAAAACAATACTATTATCATATGGAGTATCCTTTTTCTCCCAATTCTAGAATCTACTTCTTTTCATTATTATTTTCTAGCATACCAAAGGTTAGATCAAAATGATACTAATTGTTATCTCAAATATTGTGTTACCAATAATGATTAGATAATTATTCTTTTAATTATCTTGGTCACCACACATATTATTTAATTTTTTTAATTTGTCAAATATTCTATAATTCTTTTATTTAACAATTCATAAGGTAATTGTCCCTCATTTACACACATAAAACCTCTCTTGTTTAGAGCATTCCACACAGTTCTATATTTAAAACTTTCATTGTGAATTGCCTTTAGTAATTTCTTAATTATTGGATTTTCCTATCTTCTTTTGTCCAAAATCTATTAATGCTTTATTGAAAACAATAATATATATAAAATCCATCCCATGTGGAGTATGTGTACTTTCACTCCACAATTTCAATCAAGACACGCACATAACCATCTTCCTAATGTGTCCTTCATATTATATTATGTGTAAACAAATATATTAAAGCATGCAAAAAATTAGGTTATAACAAAATCACTTGCACGTGTGGACTAGGTACTCAAGATCCAATATGTGTAGAGTAACCTAGCACGACTTTATAATAAGTAACATCCAGACAAGCACAGAAAAAATATAAACACGGACAAGCAACCATAGAGAACATCAAGATTGATGTGGAAAACCTTACAATGTGTGAGGAAGAAAATATGAGGTCAAAGCTAGACGGAAAACTCCATTAATCAACAACTTACATAGTTAATGTCAAGTTTTGATGAAAACTTTGAGGAATTCAGAGTAAAATAAAGAGATATTTATAATACCAACTTGGTACGTCCAGTGGCGTAGCCACATAGTGGCCAAGGTGGGCACGATCCCTACCTTGACCCAGAAACGGTAGGATTTTCTATACATAAGAAGTTGAATTTTAAGAAAATGTTAATGTGTGCCCTACTTGCATTTTGTATATATTCTTGCTCTCCCAATATATAATGCCCCCTCGTCAGAGTTTTCTGGCTACGCCACTGGGTGCATCACCACAACAAAAGATCTCTAAGAAAAATACCCTTTTACAAAGAATACTCGGGTAGATAATAATAAAGACAATGGCGGTGGAGATCATAAAATCTACTATTCTACCATTCTAATCACCACTACTCATTTCTGCCCTCTCATATTCCCTATAGTATCTGGACTCTTTATGGCTTTGTTATTAAAATAGAATGTTGTCTGACGTCCTCTCATATTCCCTAAACTATTTGAACTCTTTGCGGCCGAGAGGCTGGACATATTTCTGTGTTATGTCACCATAAATTTCTAGAATAGCTCGAGTCTTTGCACTTAATCACGTCCATTTATTATGTATGCATCTTGCGCCCCTTTATTTCAATATCTGCTTGTGATGCAATTATGATCCCTAGATGATGGAAGTCTTTCTGCACCATCTTGGTCAATGTCATGCAGATTGGAAACCGCTGCCGCGTCTCAGAATTTACCAATTGCCGATGAATCTCCCTTCTAGCCAGCATACTTCTATAAGACATCACAGCAGTTCAATACCATCCTTCACTTCTAAAGTTCTCATGCAATATGCATCATGCAATAATGTTCTAGAATATGCATCATGCAATAATGTTTCATACATGGCCTCTCAGTCACTATGACCAAGTTAATCTCAGATAGCATTGGGGTTTGACTCACAGTTTCAAGGGATAACCAAATTAGACAGGTACATTTCGTTAATCTTCTAATTGTGCCTTCTAAGTAGCTTGTTGATTATCTAAACCATAACATGCATATACCTTCCTCTATGTGCCATTCATACACGAGAAGTAGAATATTTATCTTCATAAAAGTAATGTAACACAATTTCTTTAGGAACCGTTGAATACGTATGTGTAGTAGTGTAACACAATTTCTTTCGAAACCATTGAACACGTATGTGTAGAAATCGACGCCTGATTATCTTGCTGCTATATTGATTTGACTACTGAAATGTGAAAAACAAAAGCAAATTCATCTCAACAATAAGGTTCCTGTGTTACTGCTGGGAGATCTCTCCCAAGAGACACTTCCTTATAAACATGAGATTCAGATTCCTATTCTCTCCTTCAATTTCAAGTAGAGTGCATTCTTCCTATTTGTTATGAATCATAATCACATACATATATCACAATCCAGTTTTTTCTTACGAAATAATGTAATTATGATTAATTTGATGAAATTATTGTTGAACAATTACTAATAATGTTTATTTCATTCAGCCATGTTTGATATCACATGCGGCCTCTTCTCGTGTTTTGTTCCAAATAACCAATCAAAGACCTATAGGATACTAAATAGTGATCTGAGTCGTGATCCGTAACCTTGTAAAAGCATCATTACTAGACACTCAAAGCACCTGATTTCACCCGCAATGTTATGTCTACCTAATATCCATTAATTGTCATGTACTCCACCATAGAACAACAGCAAACATCATCCAACTAAGCAACCAAAAAAAATACATATACATGAGATGGCCTTTACTCGGTAAGTGTTGTCACAACGTGAAGCACATGCTTATTTCATATCTTTGTTGTAGGAATTATGAAGACATTGTCTTCACATAGAGAGCTTCAATATCAAAGGTAGTGGAGTCAGAATTCCATCTCACTACGCTAGATATTGCTGATACTCTGGGTGGAAGTTACATCATACCCAACTCCTATCCATCATCTATCTTTGATCAGAATCTTCCTCTGATAGACACACTTCACTCCTTCATGCATTATCATTGGAAACTTTCACTGTGAGTTCCATCAATCAAGAGGAAAAACTCATATACCTTTGCACCATTAACATCGTAAGACAGCTTCACCAGCATGCTCTTAGCAATGAATTGCATAGTAGATTTGAACATTATTATTCTATCAAAATAAGTACTTTAATCTTTATTACTTCGATATTGCCTTACTCAATCCATCTAGAACAAGGTTTTAACTACTTGGCCATTGGAGAACAAATGTTGACATATCACTTCTACTTTAGAATTAGAGATGTTGACATATCACTTCTGCTTTAGAATTATGTAAATAAAGTGGAGTTATGATTATGAATAAATCAATTATTACTTATATGATTTATGTAATTATGCTATAATTATCTTCAACTAAAATTTCATGTAAAGAAATGAGCAACTTGTGGTTCAACTAAAAATTCATCACATCTTATAAGAATAGAGTGCAATCTTAATCCAACTTAAGATTAGGATTTGCGGAAAAAAGTTTATTGTGTTTTTAGTTTGTTAATGATACAATTATAACATTGTATTTCTATCAACAATCCTTTTATATATTTGATGAAGTATGAATACTTGCAAGTTAAGGTCATTTGTGAGTAGTACCATTTAATTAATAAAATCATGTCCATTGTGAAACATGGATCATCATTGTTGAATATAAATGAAATTTAGAGTTCATAAACGTAGGAAATAATATTATATTTTAATTGATTTTGTACATCTCATGCCACTTACAATTGGAAATGCTATAAGAAAAAGGGATTTATAATTCATAGTCATTTACCATAAATATGCATAAATAAACCAATCTAAGTTGTTTGCTGGATTATATATCAACTCATTACTAATTACACCTATGCATATTGTATCACATGCTAATAGACATTGTGATGGTTCAATTTACTCTCTCTCTCTCTCTCTCTCTTTACTTCTAACGATTTTAGAATGTTTGCAATTGGAAGAAATGAAAAATCATGTTGACCATGACATCTTTTGGTGAGGGGTGACCCATAACTAATGATTTACAATTTTATTGATAATTCTTGAAGCTTCTTCAAATAGTTCTTAGTGATTCCAATTTTTATTTTAGTTACTTTGGATCAATCACACTTGCTATATGTAATTGAATTGCATCATAGAAACATGACATCAGAATAGATATTGATAATAGAGTATCATTTGTGGAAGAACCTTTGGAAAGGTGATATAAAAAGTTGTATCAAACGATAATAGTCTGTTAGTCTTTCCAACATGTTTATAGTCACAACTAATATTATATGTCAACTGACATTGATCCCTACATAAATAGATAAGCTATTTTAAAGAATTGTTAGAGGTCGTATATTTATCGTCGAGAATGATTTGGAAAACTAAAACAGAGATATGATTTTTACTTCAACACTATTTTTAAAACAAAAACATTATACTCGTTGAAATTTAATTTGTGAAAAGATGATATTGGAACATTATTAGACATATTCCTTGAGAGAGAAAGTAAACAAGTTAGTAAGTTACGATGAGATCCTATGTCATTAGAATATATATCATGTTTTTTTTCATTAACGAGGAACCCCTCTCGGGCAAGGCTACAATTGGACCCGATCCAGTCAAGAGTAAACCACGGGACACGACGGACGCCCAGAGTCGAACTCGGTCCCTTCATTGGAAATTGCTTAATCACACCACCGGACTATCCACCGCTCCCCATGTTACATTTTTTGAAATATATAAATATCATTTATATATGTGTATGCGTAAGGTGACTACTCTTTTCTATATTTAGGATGAGAAAACCTACCATATTATAAATTAACTCTAGACGATACTCTTTCATGTGTTAGATAGAATAGTGTAAAATAAAGAATCTTAAGGTCAAATTAAAAATAATAAAACTAAGGTGAACTTAGATAATCTTGTAAAAGTGATCTATGCCAAAACAAATAAGTGACGTCTCATAAGAAATAGAATGCTTTTCCAGTAAAAAATTAAAGAAAAAAAGATATGAGCAACAACTATCAAAAAGAATATAAGGATTTACGGACAATGTGCTCCTTTATTTATAAGAATAAATTTCTATAACCTATTCTTAGAAAAAGTTATCCAATATAATGACAATTTAATCACCACTTTTAATTTAGTTATTATATTCATGATATAGAAACGACGCGTGCGGAGCCCGGGCACCCAGTAGTAAAGAACTGTGAAGAAACCGGAGTACTTCTTTCCGTCGTGTAGATCTGAAAGAGACAGGCTGCTAATAGCTTCTGGTTGTGTTGCATCTTACGATGCTGCGTGAAGACTTGCTCTAATGGGCTCTGCCCAAGTGGGCTGGAATCAAAGGCCGCAGGCCCTAAAGAGACTACGTCCTCCACTGTACAGTTACCGCAGATGCAAATTGATTAATGGTTTTTTTTTTTCACATGATAACAACTTTTGTGGGATATGCACTAAGCTGCTAACTGGTTGTGCGGTCATTTTGGTGCACGGTAATTGATTACATTCTAGATGGAAACTGATCATCCGAATACAACATGGCGCGACTGATTTGAATGAATATATGTTTTTGAAAGATCTAAATGCCTGACGGGCCCCGACCCCCTTTGTCACGTTGTAAATACGATTAAGGTCATGCAGCTGGAGACACTGAATACGGTTAGTCAGAGTGATGTGAACTCTAAGTAACTGAGCTAGTGTCTCAATGACTGTAAACAGATATTTACATGTTAAATAAGACGTCAACCAAAAATATGTATGATATTCTCTTTTATTGATAAGAATAATTATAACAAAACAGATAGAGACTACTGAATGCTGATCAGATTGTACAACCAGTAGGTAGCAACACCATACTTATGCACTTCAGATGAAAATCATTAGGCACATACTTCTCAATCACATATAGAAGCATAGTTATTCACTCTCACATGCCGTTATTATTATGACTTGTATACGACTTTAACAATATTTGGCAAAACAAATAGCAGTTATCGAATGATCAAATAGCCGTTCAGATTGAGTGCATATCTTCGGAATGGATGTCTAATTTTTCTGGGGCCGGAGGAGTACCGGGACGGCCGACGCAAAGTCCTTGAATTGTTGGGGCTAACGGAACACACTGGTAGGCTCCATTTGAGCCGCAGTGAGAGGGGGAAGCAAAGATGTTGCAGGATTTTCGGGCTGTGGGGCATGCCTCTCCTCCAGCGGCAGGACGGGACTTGATGAGTGCCGAGATGGAGCCTCAGTTGCGGTACCGCTGACCTGTTGCAAACTTTTCTTGAATATCAAGACAGCTGCCAGAAGGACTACGGTAGCCAAGCCCACCGCCGACACAAGCGCAAGCTTCTTCTTGCATTTCATCTTCTGTTTGCACAACTCTGGACGAGAATGGCTAGCTTGATCCAAGTGTGGCGTTGAGCTGTCTGAGTATATAGCTGCTTTTATAGGAAACCCTTAAACTCTCATACCGCGGGACGACAGCGAGTAATTTTGAGTATGGTAGCAAATTAGCAATGGTTCCGTAACACACATGCCGGCACGCAAGTAGCAAATTAGCAATGGGTCCGTAACACACATGCCGGCACGCAAAAAAAAAAAAGACCACCGGGACAGTCACAGCTAAGGCACAGGCCGCTCAGCAGGTCACGTCTTGCGTTAGGGGGAAGAAAGTAGTTAAGATGACTGGCGGGAGCGGAGCGATTTCCGCAATATGTTCCTGTCATGCTAACTGCGCCAGACCACACACTTTCTGCGTAGTATAAATCCCTAGATTTTGCTGTGATTTTCAACATTTCAACGAAGTTTCAAAAGTTAAGGCGTTCTGATGCAGAGTAGCCCTCAATGATCCCCGAGGTGACCTCATCCATCAAGTTCTCTACCTAGACCTTTGAGTCAATACAAACATGACATACAAAACAGCTTTCCGTGAAAAGGTTTTTAACCAATTCGACAAGTTGAAAGATTTTCTCATACGTACACCGAGGGAGAAATGGAAGAGAGATATAGAGAGGGGGGCTGGAATTAAGAGTAGTCGAGAGACGGAGGAGAGAGGTTGAAAAAAATAAAATAATATACAAGTACCTCTTATTAGTAACAAATATCATTAAGAACAATGCACATGTTTATATTGAACAATACCAATATAAGTATTAAAATTGTTAACTATAACTGAATTTATATATCATATTTGTTTAAAGTCCTAGATATACTTTTAATTAGAACGACACCTGTCATATTCATAGTACAAGAATACATTATTTTTGTGTGTATATATGCATTAGTTGTTCATTTATTTGCAATGATGCATTTATTATATAGTAGACGTCTTATCATACATTATGATATAATAATATATCTATAAATGCATTTTTATATCATAATGCATATTGTCAAATTGATAGCGTTCATGAGTAAATATCATACAATATGTTTTGGAACGATACAGAGAAGATTAGCATGGCCCCTGCACAAGGATGACACACACAAATCGAGAAATACAATATGTTTTGGAGTTTAACGATGCTTAAAATACTTGGTGTACAGAGAGAAAAAGGCAGAAGGAGGAGGAAAATAGTGGGAGGATAGAAGTGGTAAGAAGAAAAATAGAGAAAATTTAGTCGATGGAGGAGGGAGGCAATGAGAAGAGAGAGAAAAGGAGAAATACGAGGAATGGAGGGAAAAATAGTGGGGAGAAAGAGACAAGACTGGGAGGAATGGAGGAGAAAAGTAGTAGGAAATGAGAGAAAAAGGAAGGGATGGAGGGAGGTGTGGAGTAGCGGATCAAAGAGAAAACTGAAGAAGAAAAATTAGGAGGTAGGTATGGATGGGAGAGAAAGAAATGAGGAATATAGGGATGAGAAAGAATGGCAGGAAGGAGATAGGGATGACATGGAGTGGTAAAGAAAGAGTGATGATGTTGAGATAACTCATTAATATATAACAAACACACTTTATAACATACAAAAAAATACAAAGTAACACTCATCACACAAAGTAAGCAACATATTTTAAATGAAAAATATATAATATAAACAATTATGCACCATTAAATACAACACATATTTATTTGAAACACAATATTCATAATATACACATCTATTTTGAACACAACAAAAACAAATGCAAATATTCTTTGTTGGTTAAAAGTTCAATTACCGCTTCCATACATCGGATCTCAGAAGAATGGACACAAATTGTCCCTTCTCAGCACTTGCTGCCTTTCAAAAGATTTCTATTGTCAAACTGCAAAGAACATGTGCATGTGCATTTGCTTAATATGAACATGTGCATGTGCTTAGTTTGTATGATAAGCAGAACAGAAAGAAGATGATACTATGCTTGTTGAGCCCAAAGTAACATATATTTAGGAAAATTATTCGTGCAACACCCCATCTACCAAAGCGCACACCCGTACCTAGGTAATACGCGCATGACACAATTAGCATTGTGCGTCTCAAATTTGAAAATGTGTCATGATTGTTTTGTGACAGGAGAGAGATAGAATAGTTAGTGTTAATGGATGTAGAGAGTGAATTGGCAAATAAAGAGATATAGTGGAAGGAGAGAGACACTGTAATTAATAGACACAAAATGATAATGGATAGAGAGAGAGAGCATAATATATGGAATAAAGATGAGTGGATGGAAAGAGAAAGTGTAATAAATTAAAAGAATGAGAAATGAATGGTAATAGATGGAGTATTAAATACAAGAGAGAATTAATGGATGGAGAGAGAGTGTGTACTAAATATAGAGTGAGAAATGTGGATGGAGAGAGAGAGAGTGTCATAGAATAATTTGTACATGTACTATTAGCATTGTGCACGTATAAAATAAGTATCGTAATACATATTAATGAGCATTATTTAATTTAAAAATACGTATAGTATTTATAGTACTTGTTTATAAGTAATATTGGTTTCAAAAATGCTCATTACAGTATGTATAAATATGAAATGCATATATATATATATATATATATATATATGCATATATATATATATATATACATACATACATATATATATATATATATATATATATATATATAAACATGATGTACACAATTATATATATAGTAGTGTTTAGTATTTATATTAGTACAATTTTGATTTAGAACTGGTATTGTTCTTAATAACTTTTATCACTAATAACAACTCCTTGTATAGTTTTTATCCTCTCAGTCGTCTCGAAACTCTTCGACTTCTGGCACTGTGCTAACTTTTTTTTATACTGTACCAGACGGTTGCTTCGTATTTTGTGTTTGCGCTAATTGAGATCTAGGTGTAAATCTTGGTGGAAGAAGTGTGCTCTATATCATTACTCTATATTTACATCAAGAAAAAATGCTAGTTTCTTGTTCATCTAGACGAAAGGATGACTTATGTTATGTTGGTTATCTTCATATCCTTCAGCTCATGACGAACAACCCAGAGAACACAACCCACATCTGGCACCCACAACATACCGACATTATGTGAAGCCTAGATAATGACGACCAAATCTGGTACGACCTCTTCCGTAGTTTGTATGTATGCCTAGAGTGTTGTGGCATTTATAATCGACTCAGGCATTGTGAAGTGGTAAAACATAAGTTTGCTGGTAAGACAGTTTCTGATTGAATCAACTTCAAACTAGAATCCACTAGGAAATGCAGAGGCAATAAAAAATTACAATAAGTATATCGGGAACCGACTGTTAAATGAAGAAGATTTGTAAACATACTAGAGGTATAGGATATAACTTCTATTGATTCAATCTGCAATGGTGACGTTCCATATTCATGGAAATTGCACCAAAAGTTATCCTGATTAATGTTGGATATAAATAAACAAGGATTAAATATACAAACAGGATAGTGCTCTTGTTTTTCCCTTCCTAAGATTTTATATGGTTGTGGTACTTTTACAAAGATGATCTTAGTGATTTATATATGATATGTTATGTCGTCATTGTAGAATGAGATAAGCACGAATTTCGTAAATGGCCTCTTTTTTTTTAATAAGTCAGGAGGTTCTTTTATTCAACCCGCCCTCCTCTTGCAGGCATAAATTGAGAATTTAATACATCATCTGCAGAAAAACACATTGTACATACATTTTTAATATGTCTGGAAACAAAAGATGTAGAATTAAAACTATATAGCCAGTATTGGTATGTATGCCCACATATCCAATCATATGATGATTGTAATGACATATCTTGTAAATGATTTGATTAATAATAAAGGCAATCTTCAAGTTATTTTGTTATTCAGTTATGAGATAATGATACACATAATAAATATCTATAGAATGCTATTACTCAATAAGGTATGTCTTCGGGTTGAGGAACTGAACGATGAGATCATACATATATCAAGAGTATAGACACAAAGTGATAGTGGATAGAGAGAGAGCATAATATATGGAATAAAGAGGAGTGGATGGAAAGAAAAAATGTAATAAATTAAAAGAATGGGAAATGGATGGAAAGAGATGGAGTATTAAATACAAGAGATAATTAATACATGGAGAGAGTGTGTGTACTAAATATAGAGTGAGAAAGGTGGATGGAGAGAGAGAGAGTTTGTCACAGAATAATTCGTACATGTACTATTACCATTGTGCACACATAAAGTAAGTATTATAATACATATTAATGAGCACTGTTTAATTTAAAAATACGTATAGTATTTATAGTACTTGTTTATAAGTAATATTTGTTTCAAAAAAAGGGATAGCGGAGCCTAGGGTATGGCTCGTGGGAGAGGTGGGAGAGGACGACGGTGAGGGCAACAACCTAGCGCGAGTGGAGGAAGGGGGCAAAATGATGTTGAGCCTTCACCAGCTCCTCCGCTCGGCCAATTGGCGGTCGTTGGAGAAGGAAGCAGAGTCAACCCAGAATCCCTGTTAGCTAGGGCTTAAGACGGCACCTCTGCCAGCCACCCCAAGTCATCACTGAGCTACTTTGATGGTGGTCCTAGACCCATTCGCCTTGCGGACTGGTTCTCCACCAGTAGACAAGGTAGGGCAGAGATCTCATCAGATCAGATTGAGTTCATCGAGCCGACGCTAAAGGAAGGCGTGAAGTGTGCCTCAATCTCGAGCCAGGAGTGCTCCGGTCTGTGTTGGGAGGAGTATCTCTCGGTTTGGTTCATTGGCAGAAAGCCTTTCAGTGGCCAGCTTAGAGGATGGATTTGAAGGTAGTAGTGCCCTAGTGGCCCAGTTGACGTTGTCACTGAGGAGTGTGAAGGCTACATTGTCAGAATGCCGACGGAAAGTGATAAGGAGCCGGTGCTCGACGAAGCCCCTTGGTTCATGGATGGATCTATGCTACTTGTCCATTCATGGAAGCTAGGGTTGTCTCTTCAGACTCTTTCCTTCTCGCGGGTTCCAATCTGGGCTAAGATCGAGAATCCTGGGCTGCCGTGGACTAAGGGGCACATTTCCTGTGCTGAAAGCACCATGGGTGTTCCAGTGGATTATGACGATCATTCGATTGCTGCTGGATGTCTAGGTGACGCCCTGGTTTGTGTTGAGATCAGTTGTGAAGCTAAGCTTCCAAGAAATGTAATGGTGGATGCGGATTTGTCCCCAAAGTTCTTGAAGGTGGAGCCGATTGCTCGACCGGTTGTCTGCCCCAGCTGTAAGAAGTTTGGGAATAGTGGGATGTTGTGTCCCCTGAAGCTGAGGAAGCCACCACCGGAGAAAGATATCCAGGTCAAGTTAGGAAAGCCAGTCGCTCGACGAATTGCTAAGGATAAATCCAAGCCTGTAAAGACGATCCACGAGGAGATTCTTGTTAGTAGTGCTTGTGATAACCAACTTGAGTTGGATGATAACCTGCGGGAGATCATATCTCAACATGTTAAGGACACTGTCATTGACAGTGCATGAGAGCTCTCCTTTTCCCAACCTCCTATTGTTGTCATTCAAGTGGTGGAACCTGACATGGCTGGAAGTTCTCCCCTTTGCAATTTCAGTAGTTTGGATTTAGGATGAGAACTGGAGATAGCTAGAAGTGGCAAGGAAGCTTCAGCTTCCGAGTCTTGGATGGCGAACAAGATTTGGAGTAGCTGCGAGTTTTTAACTCAACATCATGATAGGGTGGAAAACCTATTCGAAGAAGAGGGGTCTAATGAATCTGATCTTGAATCGGGTCAATGGGACTCAAAGTACATGGACTATGGCCTATCTTGGTCTAAAAGGAAGAAGAATTATGGGAGGAAGAAGGTTTGCTAGACCTTATCTTACCATTTTTCTATTCCTAGTTCTTCTCGCTTCTATGGAGGCATATGATTGCTCAAAGCTCTAGAGATGTTTTTAATTTGATCTTTGATCATGGGTATGAAATCTGTCTAGAGTCCATCCTTTCAGGATATGAGCATAACGTTATGGAGGATAGGGAGGTTCTCATGTTCCATGGACATGGGTCTGAAATCTTTGCCATTGAAAGGTTTTAGAACATGAGTTTGCAGCTTGGAAGCTTTTTGTTTGGTTAGGAAGAGTCGGATGACTGTTCTGGGTTGATTGTACTTGCTATCCTAGTAGTTTATGCCTTCTTCAGGAGGCTAGAGGTCACAATTTGAAGGTGTTATTATTGTTAGTTGATTCTTTGGTCTCTTGTAAGTAGTGTTGCAGCTATTTAGGCTGGTTAGTATAATATAGCTTGATTTTCATGTAGCTTTTCCTTTCCTTTTGTGAGGTCCATTTTTTTGACCGTTTGTTTCATTCTGGATGTCTATCTTGGTTGTAGGGGCGCATTGCTTGTACCCAAAGTTTTGGATTTTTTTATATAGCAACATAGTTTTTTACCGACCAAAAAAAATATTTGTTTCAAAAATGCTCATTGCAGTATGTATAAATATGAAATGCATAAATATTATAATATATATATATATAACTTATAAAACATGATGTACACAATTATATATATAGTAGTGTTTAGTATTTATATTGGTACAATTTTGATTTAGAACTGGTATTGTTCTTAATAGCTTTTATCACTAATAACAACTCCTTGTATAGTTTTTATCCTCTCAGTCATCTTGAAACTCTTCGACTTCTGGCACTGTGCTAAAATTTTCTTTATACAGTACCAGACGGTCGCTTCATATTCTGTGTTTGTGCTAATCGAGATCTGGGTGTAAATCTTAGTGGAAGAAGTGTGCTCTATATCATTACTCTATATTTACATAAAAATAAACGTTGGTTTCTTGTTCATCTGGATGAAAGGATGACTTATGTTATGTTGGTTATCTTCATATCCTTTAGCTCATGACGAACAACCCAGAGAACACAACCCACATCTAGCACCCATAACATACCGATATTATGTGCAGCCTAGATGATGACGACCAAATCTTGTACGACCTCTTCCGTAGTTTGTATGTATGCCTAGAGTGTTGTGACATTTATAATTGACTCAGGCATTGTGAAGTGGTAAAACATAAGTTTGCTGGTAAGACAATTTCTGATTGAATCAACTTCAAACTAGAATCCACTAGGAAATGCAGAGGCAATCAAAAATTACAATAAGTATATCAGGAACCGACTGTTAAATGAAGAAGATTTGTAAACATACGAGAGGTATAGGATATAACTTCTATTGATTCAATCTGCAATGGTGACATTCCATATTCGTGGAAATTGCACCAAAAGTTGTCCTGATTAATGTTGGATATAAATAAACAAGGATTAAATATACAAACAAGATGGTGCTCTTGTTTTTCCCTTCCTAAGATATTATATGGTTGTGGTACTTTTACAAAGATGATCTTAGTGATTGATATATGATATGTTATGCCGTCATTATAGAATGAGATAAGCACGAATTTTGTCAGTGGCCTCTTCAAAACACGTTGTACATACATTTTTAATATGTCTGGAAGCAAAAGACAAAAGCTTCTGGTAGAATTAAAACCATATAGCCAATGTTGGTATGTATGCCCACAGAGCCAATCATATGATGATTGTAACGAAATATCTTGTAAATGATTTGATTAATAATAAAGGCAATCTTCAATTTATTCTGTTATTCAGTTATGAGATAATGATACACATAATAAATGTCTAGAGAATGCTATTACTCAATAAGTTATGTCTTCGGGTTGAGGAACTGAACGATGAGATCATACGGATATCAAGAGTATATGCATTCTAGTTGTGTCCCTAGACGTATGTTATTGTGGAAGATTAATAGAAAACAACATCAATTAAGAAGAGAGTGTGTTCTGGTTTATGACAGAATCTCATTAGTCATGATATGTGATATCAAACCAACCACATAGATGCTTGTTAGAGAACAGTGTATCAGACAAACCCACTTTGAGAATGACACGTGGAAACCATGATTAATAGTCAAAGTCAACTCTCATAGTGATGGTGGTGATTGTGGTTCTTAGACCTGAAGTCACTACACTCATCACATGTCATTCAATGTGCTTTGAATACATCTACTATGATCCTAAATAAGGGTTGTTTGGGTGCACCGTGATACATGGGGATGATTGTGAGTGATGTAGTTGGATTTGTCCCTTCTACAAGAGTTTGATATCATGGCCACTTGATTATCGAGACTGAGAAATGTATGGCCATTTTGGTGTGAGTCAATATGTGATGTTGAGCTGACACGTATCTCAGACAGTCTATTCTAGGTGAAGGAACATGGATTGAATATTGAAAAGGATGATGATACCATTCCTTGAGTTCAATCTAGATATCAGAGACAAAAGAACTATACCTTCACTGTAACACCAATCACATATGATAGGTTAAGTTGTTGTCCAACTTCTCCAATTACTTGGGTAGCAAAAAAGGCTTGTTAGATACCAATCATTGCTTGTGAAATCATATTATGATTATAAATATCTGTAACGTCCCCGAATTCTGCCGTCTCAAGACTTAGAAGGCCCAAGAGGGTAAATCCAAAAATGTTAGTCAATTGTTTTAGAGTGCAATGCTGAAGCAACATATGTATACATGAACATTCAAATATAATGTCTACACCAAAACATTCTCAACATTCAACATATGTATATTACACAATGAGTGATTACAACGTGAATTACAATTACATATTGAAAGATGATTTGACAAGTCTATGAAAATGTATGCTAACAAGATCTTATACAATAGGTACAACCTAAACAACTGGTCACTTCCCAATTTTTTCCAATGCTAGCTGTGAACCTAAAAAATATGTGAAATAGACGCCTTATTAAAAGTTGTGTACGTGGGTGAAAATACTAGTATAGTAACTTGCATAATGAAATATTTAAGAAAGGAAGAAAAATAAAACATTATATTAGGGCAGAGAATCAGGAAAACATTTCATTTATAAATATCTTCAGATGAAGTTGTACTACCAAGTGCGTTAGCACCTTATTTTACATACATACATATTGGGCCCTTCCCTATCCCTAGGCCAATGGGGATCCCCACCCCTTGGGCTAGGGGTTGTGCTTGACATTAATATATAGAAGAGAGAGGGAAATACTATCTCACTTTAGTAGGTACAACTCATCTTAATTTTTTATATCTTTTATGTTTGGCGAAGCATATACTACTAATATGCATCTAAGAATTTATACAAATTACACCCGCATTCAAGCCTCCAACAAATGCATCCATGAAAACTAATCTTATACTTAATAAAAACCACGTACCTGAGTTCATAGTTTTTTTTCTTATAGTTGATAATCATATACCTGGTCGTTACTTGATTAATAGAAATTAATCATTATTAATATAGGATTCACCACTATTGATGGTATTTTAGGTCTAATTAGGGTTTTGCCCCAAACCTAGATTTATCTGATCTAAACATGTTTATGGTACTTTTATGTTCATCAAGAGGTTATATTTAGTGCCCATCTCAAGTTTCTTATTTTTCTGGTGTTGGGTCTATTTTCGAGAATTAATATGATATTAAAAACATCTAATTGATCATAAATAAAGAATAATTTAGCATTTAGGTTTATTCGTTAGACCAGATTCCAAAACTGGGTTTCAATCATTACTATGGTTCTACCAGAATTTCTTGAGATTTAATAACCTAAGGATACTATTTATTTCAATTAATGAACCCTAAAAAGGAGCATGGTCCATTTCTCGATTTGTAACATGAAATCACCTGTAACTAAAAAAAGGAGCATGGCCATCATAACACGAAATCACCTGTAACTAATTATAAAAAGTCTAACCTAAGGGTCTTATATGAAAGAGGGTATTTTCTGAGTTCATGGTAATTTGGGGGATTTATAGGCCAATGAATCTATTTTTAATTGTATGTCCAAGATCTATGCATTACTTGAGATATTTACCTTTTGAAGAAATTTACTGGCCATCAGATCTCCTCAACTGGCACTGGATAGGTGCTACATAGATAATGGGAGACCACAATACTCTATTGGAGCGTACCTCATCTGATCGGCTTTGGGATTGAACCAGACTGGTTCACTAATATTAACCTGACTGAACCTCTATCTCTAGATTTTCTCCATAGTTGTGCGTTCTCCAAAACAAGCCTCTATTTTTATGTAGAGGAGGCTCCGCCATGTCACTAGATCTTTGGGGAGGGATTGATGCCTCTTCAGGCATCCATCATCGATGAAGATCCCTATTCTCAAATCGACACTAATAGAAGCTCCATCCCAGTGCTTATTGGTGGTCCAGTGGGGGTCTACCTCCCAATACCCCTCTATTTTGGCTGCTGCAAGAGGATTGTCGGTGAGGAAAGGGGCATATGCTGCCCAGATGTCTTTTCCCTCCTAAACGTCTCATGGAGATCTGCCTCCTTCATTTCTCCTCGATTGTGGTCTTTACTGGCATTGCGAACAACTACAAGCATGTCCCCAATGTGATACCCATTGCCACACAAAGAGAGATTACTCAAAACAAAACCGCAGTAGAGGGATTAATGAACAAATTAATCTACAAAACATTCTCGAAGACCCAAGTGTACAGGGACGACTCTAGGACTTTATCAGCAAAAGACATCCAGCAACACTGCCAACCTCTTCAGCTACTGGTCCTCCTACTGCTCCTCTACCTCCGCTTCACAATCTATACTTCTTTGTGTTTATCCACCTAAAAAGGGTGTAGGAAACCCACGGGGTGAAATTCCAAATCTTAGCGGGAGATATAACTCACCACCAACTCTATTATCACAACAGATAAGATAAGCTAAGAAGCAATATAATTACAATTATGTGAAGTAGGTAATGATTATTAATTAGGAAGGGCATTTACTGTCAGATTTATATAACATATTAATAATTTAAAAGGAATATGAAGAACATGTATATTTCCTATCAACATTATTGTATGAAGATCAATTAAGGCCTCATCCAATATTTTCATATTTTGTTCCTATAAATTGTACTACACAGCTGATTATGTATTTTATTATTCTTCGAGGATTTGAGTCGTACAACCTAAATCCAACTGACCACTTCATAAGTCAAAATAAGTGCCATACAAGGTCTAATGGAAGAACCAAATCCACAACCTCACCACACCTCTTGGTCAGCATAAGAGAAAGTAGTACAGAGACATATAAGTTGATGTGCACAAATCATATCATCTTTTGGATCATGTTTGGTTGCATATCCATGTTGTTTTGACTCAATTATCACTCTCATTCATGCTAGATTCTATACTTTTAGCAATTCTTACTTGTCTCATGGTTTGGATTGTAGGTACTATATTTTGCAATGAAATGATGAGGAATATATCATATTATCTCTTATTGGATCACTCCTCAAGTATCTACATGTTTTGGGGTTCGAAACTACACAAATACCACTTTTTACGGCATGTAATTCGGACCTACACAACAGCCTAGAATAGCTAAGTACACGTCGTGCACCAAAAATGCACGCCGTGCACCTAGGAGCGTCAACCAGACCAAAGTTTCTGGAAAGTTGCACGGTGTGCACGCAATTACACGACGTGCACCTGGGAGCTGAAAGTTTCTGGAAAGTTGCACGGTGTGCATTTCTTCAGCGCACGTCATGCATAGTGCATTCTAGAGCTAACTAAAAGTTTTTGGAAAGTTGCACGGCGTGTACTTTGGGTGTACGGCGTGCACCTGACAGTTTCAACATTTTGAAAAATATGAGTTTTTGTTTAAAACGAAGTGGGAACTTAAGGGGCGGTTATGCTCGGTCATTTGTGTCAGTTCCCTCGTCCCAGAGCAAGCCTAGAGCAGAGGAGGATGATTTGGAGGAGAAAAGAGGTGGTTCCTTGCCAAAGAACCTCCATTCTTCTTCTCTTCTTCTCCAAGCTTCTTCTCCAAGGTGCAGTAGAGCTTCTTCACTCTACCAAGCTTCTTGGGAGAGAGTTTTGCCCAGTTTGGAGCAGCTGTAGAAATGGGATTTCATCCTCAAGTCGGAATTCTACCTTTCTTTGGTTACACCTTGGGATTGCTTAGCTTTTCCTTCTCTAAACCATGCTAAACTCTGAAATTTCTGCACATTTACTGTTGTACATCATTATAGATGAGTAGACTCTTTTTCTTGGGAATGGGAGAGTAACTCCCATGTCATAACTTGTATGAACATATGAATTTTGTACTAAATGTTAGTTTCTTGCATGTTCCAAGAGTTGTTTCAGATCTGAAATGCTTGTTTGTGTGATTGGTCATCATACTTGCATGTTTTATGTTTCCTTTCATAATCTGAGAATATGTGTTTGAGAGTATGGAGTTACTCTTTTGGCAACTTGTCCTTGACCGCGAGAGTGGCTGGGATTTAGTTGAGGAGAAAGGTTTGTGATTTGAAATGAAATACATACACGAGAGTGATGTATGGAGTTAAAAATCATTATCACTTCACTGGGAGGTGAGTGATGACTAAAAACCTCCTTTACAAGTTAATTAACATTTTTTATTTCATATTTTAATATAAGCTATGATGTGATAATGCAATCCCAAGTCTAGGATCCTTTTAAATTTGAATCTTAACCTTTCTTAAGTGATAATTTATTATTTTGTTTTAAATATATAATTTAGTTGTTCTAATCCAATCATCTTGTGTAAAATGATCTAGATTATTGAAAATCATAACTCTTGTGCCTAACTAACCAACGCTCCTTGTGTTCAACCTCGACTATAACTACTCTTGTATACTTGCAGGATATAGCTGGTTGAGTAAAAGATCATTCTTAATGATTGAAACTCGTTAGTGGATTTGATGTGCACAAATCATATCATCTTTTAGATCATGTTTGGTTGCATATCCATGTTGTTTTGACTCAATTATCACTCTCATTCATGCTAGATTATATATTTTTAGCTATTCTTACTTGTCTCATGGTTTGTATTGTAGGTACTATATTTTACTATGAAATTATGAGGAATATATCATATTATCTCTGATTGGATCACTCGCCAAGTATCTACATGTTTTGGGGTTCGAAACTACACAAATACCACTTTTTACAGTATGTAATTCGGACTTACACACTGAAAGTTATGAACTGAATACACAACAGCCCAGAATAGCCAAATGCACGCCGTGCACCAAAAGTGCACGCGGTGCACCAAAAATGCACGCCGTGCACCAATAGTGCACGCCGTGCACCTGGGAGCGTCAAGTAGACCAAAGTTTCTGGAAAGTTACAGGGCGTACACGCAATTACACGGCGTGCACCTGGGAGCTAAAAGTTTCTAGAAAGTTGCATGGTGTGCATTTCTTCAGCGCACACTGTGCACAGTGCATTCTGGAGCAAAGTGAAAGTTTCTGGAAAGTTACTCTGACAGTTTCAACATTTTGAAAAATACGAGTTTTTGTTTAAAATGAAGTGGGAACTTAAGGGGCGGTTATGCTCAGTCATTTGTGTCAGTTCCCTCATCCCAGAGCAAGCCTAGAGCAGAGGAGGACGGTTTGGAGGAGAAAAGAGGTGGTTCCTGATGCGCGTCGTTGTACACGCAACAATCACTAGGAAAAGTCCTAGAGTTTAACCTTCTAACCCGGTTGTCAACTTGTTGTGAACAACAAGTCAACTTAGTATAGATAGGTATCGATCCAAGGGATGAAGGAAAAGAAAAGTTGAAATCCAAATCCGATTGCAAAAAATAAGAAAATAAATTCCGATGAGAAGGTTGTTTAAAACTAAGACCAAAAAAATAAAAGTGCTGAAATAAAATTTAACTATCAAGAAAAAGAAATACCGAAGCTAAGGGATTTTACCATCCTAGTCGATGTGAAACGAGATCAAAGAAATGATAAGAAAGATAAAAGAAGGCATGTGAAACATTTGTAAATGATTCACAAAAGATGAACTCCCCATGAACCCATTGGTCCTGGCGTTCACAGATCCTAGTTCAATCATCCTAATGGGGACTTTTCTGAGGTATCATCCAAATTCCCATGAAATCAATTTGGTTGTTCTAAATCTTGGGTTCCACGGTCGCATCCGCCAAGATTAACAAGCGATGAAAACGAGAGATCACTTCGTTAAAATCGTCGAGATCCAAATCAAAATCTATTTATCTAAAAAATCGTATAAATCTTCAATCTAGTCATCACATGGCTAAGGGGTTATTCCCCTTGCCTCGATAGAAGTCTACTCACACATGCTTGTGGAAAACATGGAGGCGGAGGGGAGAAGTGAAATGGCCACAGTCTAGCCCAAAATTAGGAGTCAATCCTTTTGCTAGAGACAATAAAATGGCCAATCTCTTCAACCCTTGCTCCAATCCACGGAAGAGAAAGAAGAAGAAAGGAAGAACAACTAGATCTATTGCAAGAATTAAAGAACACTAAGAAGAAATTATATTGCTTGAATGATAGGAGAACAAATGCTCAGAATTCCGGTACAAAAGATGATACAAAAGATGGTCCTTGGGAGGAGGAAGTACCCTTCCTTTTATAGGAGAAGAAGGGGTACACTATCTAAAAAAGAGGGGGAAAAAAGAGAGGGAGCCATCCTTTTGAATTTTCAGATCTAGTCAACAAACTCTTGATTGTCTTTCTTTAATGCAGATTCTCGCAGCAGCAATTTTGAGCGAATTTCCATTGTCCAGAGAATTTAAAGTGCGCCCGAAAATATGATTTTCCTGTATCCCTTTGAATTCCCTTTCAAAATCATATTTGAACATTAAATTCCGCCTTAGGATGTGAGAGTTATGCTAATTTTGGTGCAAGGTATGCATTTAAATCAGCATTGCGGGAAACTGAATTGCCTCCTACCTTCATCTCTTCTTTTCCCGATTTAATTACTTAGATAATTCCTGAAAATTAAGAAAAATATCATAAGAATTCAGGAAAAGTATATCAAGAAGATGAAAGTGATATTTATTTTTGAATTAGCTAAAATTAACAAAAAAGTCCGAATTAATTATTCTAAATGAAGCAAAAATAAGAGATGAATATGCATTCATCAGTTCCTTGCCAAAGAACCTCCATTCTTCTTCTCTTCTTGTCCAAGCTTCTTCTCCAAGGTGCAGCAAAGCTTCTTCACTCTACCAAGCTTCTTGGGAGAGAGGTTTGCCCGGTTTGGAGCAGCTGTAGAAGTGCGATTTCATCCTCAAGTCAGAATTCTACCTTTCTTTGGTTACACCTTGGGATTGCTTAACTTTTCCTTCTCTAAACCATGCTAAACTCTGAAATTTCTACACATTTTATGTTGTACATCATTATGGACGAGTAGACTCTTTTTCTTGGGCATGGGAGAGTAAGTCCCATGTCATAGCTTGTATGAACATATGAATTTTGTACTAAATGTTAGTTTCTTGCATGTTCCAAGAGTTGTTTCAGATCTGAAATGCTTGTTTGTGTGATTGGCCATCATACTTGCATGTTTTATGCTTTCTTTCATAATCTGAGAATATGTGTTTGAGAGTATGGAGTTACTCTTTTGGCAACTTGTCCTTGACCGCGAGAGTGACTGGGATTTTATTGAGGAGAAAGGTTTGTGATTTGAAATGAAATACATATACGAGAGTGATGTTGGAGTTAAAAATCGTCATCACTTCACTGGGAGGTGAGTGATAACTACAAACCTCCTTTACAAGTTAATTAACATTTTTAATTTCATATTTTAATATAAGCTATGATGTGATAGTGAAATCCCAAGTCTAGGATCCTTCTATATTTGAATCTTATCCTTTCTTAAGTGATAATTTATTATTTTGTTTTAAATATATAATTTAGTTCACAAAATGAGGCCTTGCTATCGAGGAATGTCTGGGATTACTGTACAAAGCGGCACATTCACTGGAGGATTGCCATGACAGCTAAGTACGAACACCTTAAAGATAATGGGCGCATTGTGGGATCTCGTCTATGGAAGTTCATCCGGATGAATTTGCCAGACATGGAGAACAGGGTTGGAAGGTCCATTCTGAACGGGGAGTCGACAGGAGTATGGAATGAGAACTGGGTCCAAGCGAAAGCAAGACCTGCAATACAACAAAATCGTAGCATACCGGAGGACATACAGGACCTCAGAGTAGCGTCGATGGCAACAGATACGGGCTGGGATGAAGATTTTATCAGATACTGGTTTGAGCCGAACACTGCTGAGCAGATCATGGGGATGATACCACCGGATACGGAAGCTGGAGAGGATGGTTTCCTCTACCTAGATGATAATTGAGGTAGCTTCTCAATGAAGTCTATCTATAAGCAACGCTTATTAAGAAAGAGGAAACCGATATAGGGACCATGGAAGCGAGTATGGGCGCTTAAAACATCACAGGCGATCAAGGTCAGTCTATGGAAAATCCTACATGATGGGTTACTGACGAATGAGAACCGTCATAAGAGAGGGCTCACAGATAGTATACTGTACCCGAGATGTAATCAACAAGAGGTGTCCTTGGTCCATGTATTGAGGGACTGGTTTTTTGCTAATCAGGTCTGGAATGTTATTGCCAACAGGGTCACTACCTTTAGCCACCATGGCGACCTCAAGTCCTGGATAACTAGTAACTTGAAGGGAGATACACAGGAGGAAAACCGGTCGGTCTGGTTTGCTACTACGGTGCATTTCCTATGGATATGAAGGAACCAATTTATTTTTGAGAACAGCAGGATAAATACACAGCAGGCAGCCCAGTTGATTGAGTCACAGGTCCGTCTTGCTCAAGAAGCTTTTGGTGCATCAAATGTTTCACAAGGAGTCAGGGAATCAAGGGAGGTTCAGTGGACAAGTCCACCGGCTCGCATGGTCAAGATTAATGTCAATGGATCAGTAAGGATGAAGAGGAAGAAAGCATCTATAAGCTATGTCATCCGAGATTACAACAGGAGCTGGATTAAGGGAGGTACCTTCTGTAAAGAAACATTGGATGTTCTAGAAGTGGAGTTAATGGCCATCTACGAAGCTGTTAAAGTCATGCACGGCGTTTAGGAACCTGTGATCATCGAATCGGATAGCAAGGTAGACTGTCAAGCAGTGAACTCCGAGCATGGTGCTATTCCCAGGTTCATACAACTGGAATCGGCAATCAGAAAGGAGCTGAGGAAGAAGCAGAACATGGTGCTATCATTCATACCAAGAACGGCCAACAAGCTTGTGGATAAGCTAGCTAGATGGGCTTCTCTTGAGAGTAATCCACAGTATAGTTGGGATTCATGCCCAAACTTTGCCTCTGCTATTTGGGGTAATGAAACTGGGGCTGTTGTAAATGGGGAGAACCCTACCGTTGGCCTGGTCCGGGAGCAGGATGAATAAGTCCCCGGAGAGAAAAAAAAATATAATTTAGTTGTTCTAATCCAATCATCTTGTGTAAAATGATCTAGATTATTGAAAATCATAACTCTTGCGCCTAACTAACCAACACTCCTTGTGTTCAACCTCGACTACAACTACTCTCGTATACTTGCGAGATATAGCTGATTGAGTAAAAGATCATTCTTAATGATTGAAACTCGTTAGTGTAAACAACCAACATCAGTCAACTGCAACGATGACATATAGTCAATTTTAGGGATTGGCTCACGCATGGCCATCCACATATATAATCATAACTAGCCCACCTTGGTACAGGTACCGTACTAGAAGAACAGTCTCACTAATATCCATTCTAACAAGAAGGAGTGGCTCACGCATGGCCATCCATTCGACAAATAGATTGGCTCACACATGGTCATCTCACACATCATGTATTTAAGGATACAAGGAATTACTTGACTTGTACCCTCCATATTAAAAAATACACACTCTAAGTTAAACTTGTTGCACCATTAAGCAAATGTTGACACTGAATCGTTCTATGGAACGGGGAAAACTATACCACTAGATTCCAATTGATTAATTAGACCAATTTAAGCATCTTTTGGCATCAATCAAGTTACAACATACAACCTTCAAACAAAATCTACATAAACAAGGGCATGAAACATCACCAGAACATATTGAATCATATATGGTGTGATCCCATCTCTTCATGTTTATTTTCAACCTGTGTCCATCACAAGGACCACATATCTTGGGGTGACCACCCCTCCTCTCATCACCGAGGAAAATCATCTCATACAAGGCAATAAGCCAACATTAGGTCATAAGACCATTCTCCTCCTCTTTCAAGAATATCAACAACACTTTATCCCTCACAAGGCCCATTCAAATAGATCATAACCACCATAACTCATACTTGCATATGTACATCATCTGGTGCTTCCTGCATGGTCAGAAAGATAACCAGAAAGCCATACATCATCAACACCATTATATCATAGGACTCATGCCATATATTTCACATCATTAAAATTAGGGTTTCACCTTCCCAATTAGGGTTTACAAGTTTGGATCAACAATCACCCTTCGGTTAACACTTTCATCATCTTTATGAGATGTTTTATGAGACATGAAACATGAATAAAAAAATTTATGAGGTATAAAAACATTGCTCTCAAACCATACGTACAACTACTCCATAGGGTATCACATCATACCATGTGACCCTAGCATAAACATGGTGTAACTTAGACACCCTCATGAGATATCGATTAGGGTTACAACATAAGGTGTCAGGATAACCTTAGGTGTATCGGGCAACCATACCAAGAAGGATATCAGTTTAGAGTATATACTAAGAGAGCAACCAGGGTGTCAGCCTACCAACTATGATGGTGTATCAATTTAGCATCATGGATATATCGGGCACAACACCTCAATGAAAATGTATCAAATGATTAGGGTTCCAACAATGCGTTAAGATGTGACAGCTAGAGCACTATCAGGCAATGTGCATCTAAGCAATGCTCCCATTGCCGCAATGCCAAGACATGACGGCCGTAGGGGTGTTAGGCAGTAACGCCCCCAAGGTGTGATGGCCAAACCATATCAAGAAGCACATCTCCATTAACGTTCATCACTTTAGGATGTCTTGAGGTACATCCTATTGGTTTGTGGTACCTAAGGTTTACCCCTATCGATTTTTGAAGAAAGGTAGATATGTGTATCGACCATGACCTAGGAAGGTGACCTAGTGGGTGAGACATAGTTCTTATCACCACAGTGCATGGTGTTGCATGTGGCTTCTTCTTCATGGTCATGTTTCACCTAGGGTTCTAAGGTGGTGACACATCCCCCTTGCTCTCTATTTCATCCCTCTTGTATATATACCTCTTTTCCTTCATGTAAGAGAATCCTTTTGGTTATCCTTACATTCTCTCTTTGGTGGACGACCTTGAGCTAGAGGAGTCTCTCCCTTGGAGCTTGGAGGATGAGTCCCTTGCTTGTTGTGCTCTCTTCATCTTCTACCTTGGGAAGCCATGATCCTTAGCTTCATTTCTCTCTTTCTTTCTTCTTCTCAACCATGAACCTTGGTTACCTCCTTTCCCTCTTGTGATCTCTTAACCTTGGTTTTCTCTTTTTTATCTTGGAGGTGTTGCGGTGATCAAGCTTGGAAGGTCTTCTTCTACCTTGAGCTCATGAACATCAAAGCTTGACCTTGGATCTTAGAGCTCAGTGGTGATCCTTGAGGTGGGTTATATAACTTTAAACCCTATTTATTATAATCATCCCTTTACATTCTCTCTTGTCCTTTAACTTTGGTCATTATTCCTTGCTTGTTAGTGCCTTCTTCTAAGTAGTTTTGCGTACTATTTTGGAATTAGAATCTTACTTAGTTTCTGCCATGTGTTTCACCTTATTTAGTATTGATTATAACACCATCTTGAGGTTGAAGAAGAGGAAACTGATATGCTTTGTAGACCGATACATACTTAGGCCGATAGACATGTAGGACGATATACTTAGGTGGTCATCACGACCTGTGGTGCCACTGATTGTCACCCTTTATGGTAGGACGTCATGACCTTTGAGAGGCCTAGCATGTCATGCTTTGTTGACGGTTATTATGGCTTCATAACACCTAAAGTGATGGGCATTGATGGAGACAGGTTTCCCAGTTTGGCTTGGTCTTCACACCTTGGGGGTGTTGCTTCCCAACACCCCTGCGACCGTCACGTCTTGGCATTGCGGCCATGGGAGCACTTCTTAGACGTGCATTACCCGATAGTGCTCTAGATGTCATGGTTTAATGTGTTTCTAGAACCTTAATCAGCTGATACCTTTTCCTTGAGGTGTTGTTCCATATATATACATGGTGCTAAACCCATATACCATCCTAGTTGGCAGTCTGAAACCCTAGTTGCTCTCTTAGTATATACCCTAAATCAATACCCGTCTTTGTATGGTTTCCCGAAACACCTAAGGTTAGCCTGACACCCTATGTTGTAACCCTAATCATTATCTCATGAGGCTGTCTAAATTACATCATGTTGATGCTAGGGTCACATGGTATTATGTGATACCCTATGGAGTAGTTGTACGTATGGTGTGAGGGATATGTTTCTATACCTCATAACATCTATTATAATGATAATGAGAATCATGTTTCATTTCTCATAACACATCTCATAAAGATGATGAAAGTGATAATCTAAGGGTGGTTGTTGATCCAACCTTGTAAACCCTAATCAGGTGAAGTGAAACCCTAGTTTTAATGATATGAAATATAAGGCATGAGTGCTATGAGATAATGGTGTTGATGATGTATTGGTTTCTTATTATCAGTTTCTAACCATGCAGGAAGCACTAGTTGATGTACATAGCAAGGTATGAGCTATGGTGGTTATGATCTATTTGAATGGGCCTTGTGAGGCATAAAGTGTTGTTGATATTCTTGAAAGAGGAGTTGAATGGTCTTATGACCAAATGTTGGCTTATTGCCTTGTATGAGATGATTTTCCTCAGTGATGAGAGGATGGGTTGTCACACCAAGATATGTGGTCCTTGTGATGGACACAGGTTGAAAATACACATTATGTGATGGGATCACACCCTATATGCTTCAGTATGTTCTGGTGATGTATCATGTCCTTGTTTATGTACAACTTGTTTGGGGTTGTACATTGTAATTTGATTGATGCTGAAAGATGCTTAAATTGGTCTAATTACTCAATTGGAATCTAATAGTATAGTTTACCCTATGCCATAGAACCATTCAGTGTCAACATTTGTTGAATGGTGAAACAAGCTTAACTCGGAGCACTTATTTTTTAATATGTAGGGTACAAGTCGAGTAATCCCTTGTATCCTTCAAATACATGATGTGTGAGACGATCATGCGTGAGTTGATCTCGTTGTAGTATGGATGGACATGCGTGAGCCACACCTTCTTGTTGGAACAACCATGAGTGAGCCTGTTATTCTAGCACCGTACCTGTACCAAGGTGGGCTAGTAATGGTTATATATGTGAATGGTCGTGTGTGAGCCAATCCCTAAAATTAACTATATGTTATCATTGTAGTTGACTAATATGTCACTTCGGTGCTTTCTTTTATGCTGACCAAGTGGTGTGGTGAGTTTGTGGATTTAAGCTCTTCCATTAGACCTCATATGGCACCAATTTTGACTTATCAAGTGGTCAATTGGATTTGGGTGGTACGACTTAAATCCTGGGGGCATAATAAAATATATAATCAGACATGTATTATAATTGTATAGGATCAAAATATGAAAACATTGGATGAGGCCTTACTTGATCTCTATACAATGATGTTGATAGGAAATATACATGTTCTTAATATTCCTTTTAAATTATTAAGATGTTCCATAAATCAGATAGTAAATGCCCTTCCTAATTAATAATAATTACCTACTTCACATAATTGTAATTATACTACTGCTTAACTTATTTTATATGTGATCATAATAAAGTTGGTGTGAGTTATATCTCCCACTGAGATTTGGAATCTCACCCCATGGGTATCTCACACCCTTTTTTGGGGGTTGACCATGAAGAAGTAGAGATCATGCAGTGGAGGTTGAGGAGCAGTAGGAGGACTAGTAGCTGATGAGGTTGGCATTGCTACTGTATGTTTTTTTATTTATAGAGTCCTACAATCATCCCTGTACACTCGAGTCTTTAGGGACATTTTGTGGATGTTTCATGAACTTGCTTTCCTTATGTGGTTGTCTTGTATACTTGTTATGTACGGATGTAGTGGAATCATGTATATATGTTCTAGAACAGTTCTTTTATGCTTTGAGGCATGAAAGGACTTACATGTGAAGGTTCTTGCTGTTTGGTAGTTTTATGAAATGATTTTAATTTTTAGTGTTTTCCAATAATTTGTTCACTAATCCCTCTATCGCCATTTTTTTGTAATCTCTCTTTGTGAGGTAACGGGTGTCACATGCATCGTGATTCTAATGGATTTACATCATATTCCAAAAACGTGCACTTGTATTAACTTTGACTTGTGTTTTCTACAAGTTGAGATGCGCTGTTCAGGGCATTTGGAGTGTGTCTATACTAATATGAAATCACTCAATTAGAAGCGTTAGACACAAATAATTGGAACGGTTTAGTCATCATCAAAACAAGGGTTTAGTCAATTTATACCTTGAGTAAAGATAGACTAAATTGACCTTGAGTCAACATTCTCCCCTTGTTTGAAGATGACAAACCATTCCACAAATGTATTGAAAGTATTTAAGTAAAGTCATACCTTTAGAGAAACCTAGGGGTTTCAATAGAATGGCGTTCATATGCTCCCCCTCAATTTATGCTCATGGAGTTCTCATACTCCCCCTCAATTTATGTTGTTTCTCCTGAATAGTTAGCTTTCATAACATTTATAGAATACTATATCTTCTACTTATATATGCTCTACACATATATGTCTTCTCCCCTTTACATATACATGCTTCTCTTCATGATGTAATACATGCCTTCTCCTTCTATTGTCACAAGAAGACATACCTTCTCCACCTTTGTCATTTAAAAAAGGTGGGGATATGAAGATATAAGAAACACCCCTTGTTAAAAAAAAAGGAGATAATAAAAGTTATAACGGAGAGTAGAAGAGAAAAAATAGGGGCTTGTCCAAGCATGGAAAGAAAAGCAAGTTAAAGCATGCACTTGAACAACCAAAAAAGAAAGACAAAGTGATGTAGAAAAAAATTAAATCAAAATCTATAGATGATGGAACTCATCCAAAAAGCACCAGGGCTCATTTCAAAGCGATGAGTCTTGCTCATGAGGTCATTTCTGCATTAAAAACACTAGTTTTGCATCAAAATTTGCATAAAATTCAAGGATGCTCCAATTTCTACATGTAACATTGCTCTGTATATCCTGCATCACAAAGCTATGTAAGCAACTCAAGATAGTAGATATGCAATTCAAGGAACAAGGTTGAGAAAGTATGAAACAAGATACAAGAATAGCATATAGTTGGATACCACTTGATGAAAAGATAATCAAGGCTAGAACTACATGTATATGAACTACTATTAGATGTTATCACAAGTTAGGGATACTAGTAGGATCTAGATCAAAGCAAGAGATACCAAAAGATACATAAGATAAACCAAGATATGAGTAGGTGTAGAGAAATATCCAAACAAGGAGATATGAAATTTCAGAAGCTAGAAAGGATATAACTCTCTAACAAGTATGCATCAATACCAAAAGATGATTACCACTAAAAACTGCAAGGCTGTAGCAAAACAAGATATACATATATATAAATGTAGCAAGTTTGGGCACAACGGAAGCAATTTAAGACACAACCAAGAGATACAAAGACATCAACATCAAAACCTGCAAAACAACTCAAAGCAAGTACTTGCAAGATATATATATACCAATTTAGAGAAATTAGAGAGATAGAGTTGTAAGCAAGAAAGGTAGTTTAAAAACTTGGCAATGAGCACATATAAAAGGTACCAAAAGGAGTGCCAAAGAATACAACAATTGGTTGAGAACATCATTGCAATAGTTGCATGTGCCCATAGCCTTAGAACTAGAGGATTCTCCATGGAAGATCGGAGGTCCTTTACCTTTGTTGTTCCTTTGGCTACCATCATACCCTAAACCATGTCTACCAATTTGTTTAGTAGTATGGTGTAGGATATCATTAAGATTCTTTTTACCAACTAAGAATCTTTGCAAAGAAGATCTCAAATTATGAATATCATGCATAAGAGAAGTGATTTTAGAAGACAAATGATTAATATTATCACTAGCATGCAAAAGATGAATTTCTAGGCAAAGAGCTTTGGTCAAATAAGAATCTCTATCAATATGAAGAGTAGAAACATTATTCTCTCTACTAGTAGAACTAGAACAAGATTCAACAACATTGGTTTTAGCAAGCAAGGAAGCATTTTCATTTTCAAAAATATAAATCTTAGAATGATAGATACTATTTTCATATTGTAAACCTTACAAAGCCAAAATTTTGTTCTTGTTTTCAGATCTAATAACATCAATATTATGCATGCGAGAATCCACACTGTTATTATGCTCTACATTAGCATTATGCTTAAGAGGTTGAGCTTCTATAAATCTAAATATATCAAGAAAGCTAGGAGTTTCAAGTTTAAGAGAGTCTACTTGACTAAGACAATCATTCTTATCATCAAGCAAACAAGTATTAGCATGTTCAAGATCATCTAATTCTATATGCAAATTATCAAGAATTCTAGCAAGCTTTTTTATTTTTGTTTTAGAAGTTTTAAGAGAGGAATACATAGCATTAATGCTAGCAATTAAGGGTTCTTTATCTAAAGAGTTTAGATTTACCTCATTTGAGTCTTTTTTTATAGAAGCCATAAGAGAAAAATGGGATTGTCCTTCATCACTAGATCTTGAGGTAGATTCTCCACTTGAGTCTTCATTTGAGCTTGAGTTGGAGGAGTCACTAAATCTTTTGTGCCATTTCTCCTTCTTCTTGTACTTCTCTTCTCTTCTCTTATGATGAGGGGTCTTTTTTCCTTGTAGACAATCTATCTTGAAGTGACCCTTCTTTCCACACTTGAGGTATCAGATGGAGGAGACATTCTTGCCTTTATAGAGTCTGCCCTTGGAGTACAAGGCATCATCTTCAACATGAGAGGATGGAGAGACTTGTCCCACAATAGCTTCAATTTGAGCCTTGATTTCAGCCTTCTTCATTCTCCTTAGCTCTTTCTCCTCTGGTCTTTCAACTTCTTCTCTTTTGTCAAGTGTGACCATGGGCTTGTAGATTTCCAATGATCTCTTCAATGGGGATATCATCAAGAGACCTTACATCTTCAATGGAAGTCACATTGGGTTCTCATCTCTTGGGTAGAGTTCTAAGGATCTTAGAATTGATCTCTCTCTACTCATAGGAAGACCTAGGATGATAAGGCCATTTACAATTGTGTTGATTCTTGAGTACATGTCGGCTATCTTCTCCTCCTTTTCCATCTTGAAGCTCTCAAACAGCCCTTTGAGCATGTAGACTTTTCTTTCCTTCACTTGATTTCTCCCCTCATAAGTGATGCATAGATTTCTGCATACCTCATAGGCCGTCTCACAAGAGGAAATCTGGTTGAACTCGGTGGGGTTCATTGTGGCATAGATGATGTTGATTGATCTTGCATTCAACGTGGCTTTCTTCATGGTAGCTTCATCCCAATCTTCTATCTTGGATGATCCACCATTTGCCATATCTTGTATGGATGATCCACCATTTTCCATAGCTCAAGACTTGATCCTTGGATGTAGTATTGTAACCTTCTCTTCCAATAGAGGACATTTTTCCCATCAAAAATTGGAAGATTGATCAAGTATCTCCCTCCGTGGTAGTCACCCATATTCTCCTACTTGTAGAAGTATGCTTGGAGAAGACCGACTCTGATACCAATTGTTGGATCCTAAGATGGGTGATTGGATGTTCTAGAGGGGGAGTGAATAGGGCCGAATGCACTTAAACAAAATTCATTAGACCTTCAATATATATCACAAGATAAGTTTATTAAATAGGAGATTTGAGTGCAACTAAAACATACATAGCAAGCGAGAGAATAATTTAACAAGAACCAAGTGACAAGCTAAGTAGAGTGGTTCCATACTCCAAACTAGGAGTACGTTAGTCCACTACCTAGAGACATCAACCTCTAGGATTTCTATGTGTGTCTTCCTCTATATATTAACTTATAAGAGTTACAACACATGACCCACCAAAGGACTTACCTATCCAACACAAAGAGTCTTTAACCTTACCAAGGACTTACCCACTTTTCAATGAGTCTTTGGCCTTCTCCAAGGACTTACCCACTCTTGCACAATCTTCAACCTTCTAGGAATTACCCACTCCTCTTGGATTTTCAGCCTTTTACTTCACCTTCACTCAGAGAAGTTTTCACCAAGGACTTAGCCACTTGATCAATGAGTCTTATTCCTTCACTAAGGGATTACCCACTCTTTCTCCAAGACTTCGACCTTGATCTTCACCAAGGGACTCCTTCCCTTGTTCTTCTTCACCTCTCTTATCCAAGAGACAGAACCTTCATTTTTATGGTTGAAATGAGAGATTGGGAGGTGGTAGAAGTGAGAGCCTCACAAGATATACATGTAGGATTAGCTCTCTTACAAATGTCCTACTCACTCTAATAGATGATGCAAGTGATCAAGCTTAGAGAGAGAGAGGAGGTTATAGGATGAACTCAATTATAGACTGGGAACCTCATATAGAGTTTTCCATTGAATGCTCAACCATGGAATGAAGCCCTAAGGGTGATATTTATATTTGGGGATGCCTCTTAGCCTCTAGGAACACATAAGGACGAACACTATCTGTTTGGAGTGTTGCAACCGATATATTTTCGATTTTTGCAACACTCCAATGGTCAAAAACACTTTTCTAAACTTTTCTATAAAGTGCCATCGGTCGAGTTTGTAATTGAACCAAACGAATCAATCATGTTTGTAACTAGACCGAACCTGGACATTTTCAAAATCCTTCAAGGGATCGGTCGAGTTTGTAACTTGACTGATTAACATCCTATAATGAATTTTTGAAAATGGCATTAAAGTGCTTAAATATTTGATTTAAATGCTTATAATTTTTTCTAAGCTTAATTACAAGTCATACAATCATTACAAGTGATTTACAACATGATTTTAATGGATTTACATCATATTCCAAAAAAATGCACTTGTATTGACTTTGAGTTATCTTTTCTCCATGTTGAGATGCATAAGTTAGGGCATTTGGAGTGCGTCTATACCAAATCTAAAATCACACAAGTAGAAGAATTAGACACAAATAATTGGAATGGTTTAGTCATCATCAAAACAAGGGTTTAGTCAATTTAGACCTTGATTCAACATTGACTAAGTTTACCTTGAGTCAACAATTACATCTCATGAAATAGTAGTGGTAAATTAAAATTTTATCTTATTCATTTACATGTAAAAATTTGAAATAGCAAAATGTAACATATGAGGCAAATACAAATTATTTGAATTTTACAGTGTTGATGAAATAATGGAGTGTGACATTAGATACCTTATTTGATAATTATTGAGGTAATTCTATCTATTATGTTTGTATCAGTCATGACATGATGACACATACATAGTAGATGTCTAACGAATGATGTAACTCAATGACATATGTATTTAGGTTGAGGACCTAAACAATGAGATCATATGTATGATAAAAGTACATATATTCTTGTTATGTCCCAAATTAGATATTATTGTGGAAGAAAAATAGACAACAATAATACATAAGACAAGAGTGTGTATTGACTGATGACAGAATCTCATTAGTCTTGATATGTGATCTCAAGTGAAGCACACATGTATATGTTAGAGAACAATATATCAGACAGACCCATCTGAGAATGATACATGGAGACCATGGAAGGGTAGTCAAAATTATATCTCATAGTGATAGTGATGATTGTGGTTCTTAGACCTGAAGTCACTACATTCATCGCATGGCATTCATGTACTTTGACATTGGCCAACGTAATCCTGAGTAAGGATTGCCATAACGATGATGATTGGGTGCACTGTGACATAGGGGGATTGAATATGAGTGATGTAGATGGGATTTGTCCCTCCTGTAGGAGACTGATATCGATGACCTCTTGATAAAGTGAGAATGATAAATATATGGCCATACTCATGTGACTCAATATGTGATATGTGAGCTTACATGCATTTCAGACAGTCTACTCTAGTTCAAGGAACATGGATTGAACATTGAGAGGATGATAATTCAATGCCTCGAGTTCAAAACGGATATCAGAGACAAAAGAACTATATGATCACGGTACACTAATCACAAATTATAGGTTGAAGTTGTTCTCCAACTTTCCAAATTACTTGGGTAGCAATGATGTGTTTCTAGATCCACTCTTTGCTTGTGATGATGTAAGTTAGTTATGAATATTCACTTCCAATGTAATTCTAGACCTATAGGCTCACACACTTGGGATACACTTGAATTAAATGAGTATATTCATGAATGGTGTTTAGATATTCAATTAAACAACTGAGGTTTAAAATTGTCTGTCTAGACTCTGAACTGACCTGTTCAAGTGTTAAAACATCAGGTCAATTGGAATCAACATTGGTTGATTAATGGATGAACTAGGGAGTGAGACGACCAGATCACATATTGAACCAACCGGTTTACATATCCCAACTGGCCGTTTTATGGGATGAATCGCTCGTTGGTTGCCAATTTGATTGGATCAAGTATTAGTGTTGACGTCATGTTGTGCATTAATTGTACATTGATTACCAATTTGATTCAGAATAGGAAACTACACAAGTTGATCAGTTTGTCGTGCATAGGTTCTAGAAAATTTGTGAATTCAACCCTTTCGAGTCCTACACATATTGGGAACCCTGACCCTAGCCTCTCCTATAAACAGAGGGGTATTGGGGGATTCTCAGAACACACTAGTTACTCTGACAATTGTTGTTCTCTCTGGTTGTGGTAACCAATAGAGAACATGAACACTTCCTACCTAATAAAGGGAGAGATAACAAGGGAGAGAAAATTATGGGAGAGAATATCAACTCTAGAAGGTTGATTTTCGAGAGGGACAACTCCTTCTTGTTGTCTTTGGTAGAGCAATGTGGAGTTCCCAGTGGTCCACATGGAGTATTCTAGAGGTAGGAGATCATTATCTGCTACTAGGATGACATCGTCAACTGTTGTCCATGGTGCTACATCAAGAGGTTGATGGAGACGATTGTTCAAGTGTTGTTGTTGTTGAAGTACTATGTTTCTACCTCAAGAATGAGAAGCTTACTATTGCAAGGGTAATGTCACTGGACTTTCTCCAGGACTAGGTATAATCTTGCAAACCTTCCTCCCTAGATATATTGTTGTTGACGCAATCTTGCTATATAGGGGAATTGACCTTTAAATTTTTATTTCCACTGCCTAATCTGTCACCCCAATCTCTCTACAGTGGTATCAAAGCTATATCAATTTACAATGTATATGAGATTTAAATAGATATGTTCAGATTTTTTTATTGCATACGATGTTGATATTAAATTGGTTAATGTGCATACCTGATTAATCACCACATACACTCCACAAACTAATATATATATATATATATGTATATATGTGTATGTATATATATACGATATATATGAAATCTATACGCGCCGCTCTAAAAGTTGGTTTTGATGGTGGATGTGAAGCATGGTTATAGATAATAACCCTAGATTTGTGTGTGCATGGTTATGGTTATATATTCCCATTGTTAATGAGTCTGTGTACCGAGCCTCTGTATCCTTTCCAAATGTAAATTAATTTTCTTCTTCCTATTTCCCCTCGAATGTAACTTGAGTTTTTTCCTTTTACAATTTAATATGAAATTGGATAGTTTTGATGTATGTATTGTCCTGAGAAGAAGTTCTACATAAAGACGAAATGACCGGCTCATGAGATGAACCAATCGACTAGAGGATCGAGGAGGCCAAACGATAGGAGGATGAACCTATCGACTGGTTACTGAAATGATTGACTAGAGGAGTCCAACCATCACTTGAAACTGAAGACCAAACAACCGATTCAAGAGCCCAACCTAGTGACCAGGAGGTAAGCCGACCATTTCAAGTGTTGAACCAATCAATCTGGATTGATTCGAGCACATATCTTCATCAACTACAAGTTGCATATGATGTGGAACTTAGGTGGTAGTAATTCCTTGTGGATCCAAGAAATTACAATCGAATGGCCACAACCATCGGTCATGTGTTTTAATTACTGCATGTTCTCGTCTGTGGTTATAGCATGTATATGATACGTACTATGTGGTGATTGGAGATGTGATAGAAAGGACATTTGGAATCTTTAAATGTCTAATGACATAAGTGAGGTCATGCATGTTGAGTTGTTTGATAGTCCTAAGTGTTTCGTAAAGCTTGAGTGTTGATTGTGGTTGATATCATTACCAAGATCCATAAGTTTATGCCTATTTGAGGAATTTAATTGATTGGTCATATAATTGAGTCTTGGAACCAAAGACTGATGGGAGGTAGCTTGGATGATAATAAATCTATGGTCAAAAGTTTCATGAGGTTTGGAAGTTCCTAGATGATGTAATTTAGATGTGAATATATTTAAATCATGTGTAGTTTTGAGTAAAATGGACCAAGGTACATGTTTGCTTTTAGTTCAGATCTGGAATGTAGTGTCACGCACCCCTGACTTGGGGATCCATGGATTCAGTACGTGGCCCTCTCTTAATCCTTGGATGGCTAGAAGCGAACGAACCCCAATTGTCTCACTTTGCGGTTATGTAGTTGAGTTGAAGCAAGCGACTGATGGTCCATGCGAGCACGTTCGCTGATCATGGGGGGTGAAGAGGACTGGGACCAGTCAATTTTCCTTGATTGCTGAGAGCTATAGTTCAAGCACCAGTTCAGGTGCAAGGAAGTTGGATGCCAGAGACCTTACCCTCTAGACTCTCCTCCGTGTTTTGCAAGTGGGAGGCGGAGGAACCTTTTGCTCCTTGTGTTCCACCACAGCAACGCAGCCAGCGACGACTACTTCTGGAGCTCTTCATGGGCAGTTTGAGTGCAAAGTTGAGAGGTCGGTGGATTGAAAAGGAAAAGTCGCTTCCAACCTAACTGCGGTAGAGAAGTAGGCCGGAGGTGGCATCCTCGCATGACAGTGATCCTGTGGTGGTCAAGTGTCAGAGGTACAGCTGGACTCCCAAGCAGATAGAGGCCCCAACGCCTACACACCTGCTTGCTCGCCATCAGGTTCAAGCACGACGATGATGAGAGCACTCTCGCATGAAGGGCTACGCATGACACTGATCCCTGGAGAAGAAGGAAGGGAAGTCTAGGAGGTTCCAGACCTACAACAGAACTCCAAGGTAGTAGAGGCTGCACTATAGAAAGAGAAAGTCCCGTTGGGGACTCTCATGCGAGAGAAGCACCGAAGGACAGATCGACGGCCTGTGCAAGGGTGAACAACAAAGCTCTTTCCTGCATTGGACTCTGGTGGGAGACAGAGCTCTTTTCACGACAGTGACTGGGCGGGAGCACGCCAAGCAGGAGAGACGCCAGCCATGTGAAGGTGAGTAGAGCGGCGACGACTTACCCACAGACTCACGCCCGACGACGGTGCTGAGCAGGAGTCTCGCCCAGAATGAAGAACGCTGGTAGGCTCGGAAGTGCTCATGAGGAGGATTTAGGGCAACCGATCGCCATCGGAGCACGTCGTCATAGCAGCGAGATTGGGTGGAATGAAACTCCACTCAAGGAGGTGCAAGACTATAAATGGACTATTTGCCTCGACCTAGCGGGGAAAGAACGTGAGGAAGAGAGGCTAAACAGACCTGGTTCAGGCACCAGAATGGCTGGCTTGGATGAATCAACTGGATCCAGTGAACCATGGCTTAGCGTGAGCCAGGAGCTGGAGGTCGTGTCCTTGGTGGACGTGTGGCAGCGCGCCATTGGCCGGATGAGGTAAATATTCAGAAAATGCTCAATTCTTCAATAATTCATAGAAAATAGCTCGATTTTCAGAAAAATAAAAGCAAGGTACCAAAATGTTTAGAAAAATGAGTAGAACAACATAGAACTATAATAACATGCTTTTGATGTACAAATCTCAGTGATATCATGTAATATGTAAAATTCTTAGTTCTTAAGTAATAAATATTAATTGATGACATAAAATTATGATAACATGTCAGTAAGTCTATAATCATGTTTATAATGCATATGATGTCAGATATGCCCATGGTGATGCACGAAAGCATATAATTTGATTAATATGGCTAATTACGGATAATAACCCAAAATAAAATGCAATAAATGCATACATGCTCAATAAATGATGAAATTTACAGAACAATCTTATATCAGTAATTGGAAGCTAAGTTGGAACTTTGATATCAGTTAGATGTATGAAATTCATGTTATATGAAGAGCACCCTTAATACATGAGATGTAATTCTAATATGGTTAATGAAAATGACATAATGTTAAGTATGTTCACATAATAATGTGACACATGAGCATATCCAGTTGTTGAACCATAATTTGGAAAATGACATCAGTAAGATAATTCTAAGACAAGAATGTAAATAATGACGCACACATACTAGTGGACTAAGAAAACCCTAATGAACATGATTAGGGTTAAGATGAGATGTATGATGATGAGAACCTGATAGTATATGATCTTGTCTTAATCAGGGTTTGACCTGGGATACATAGTTGACTCTTGGATATATGTAATGATTAAGTTTATCTCTTGTTCAAGGTACGCCATTACCTCTTACTTGGCTTATTATACAATATGCTTGTGTTATAGGTGTAGTAAAATACTTGGCATATGATATTGGATGAAATGATTGTTCTTGTATGATATGTTGCATGATTTTCCATAATTATTGCTATGAACACATGAAACATAATATATCTATTCCATTATATCTAAGCACTTCAACTCTTTGGTAGTCAAGTGTTGGAACTAAAGTACTTCAACTCTTTGGTAGTCAAGTACTTGAAAGTGATCCAACTCTTTGGTAGTCTGATCACATTATGCAATGATCTAACTCTTTGATATTCGATCATAAGGCCTTAATGCATTCAACCTTTGGCGGTCAATGCATGGATGATATAATGGAAAATGTGATTAAAAATATGTGTTCTCTTTTGCTAATGAATATCTTTGTGCAAGTATACGCTTTTCTTATATTCTTCTATTACTACCAAGTATTAGTTTTATCTTATTGCCAAGATATGATGAGAGGCATATAAAAGACACATAGGCATACTCAGTACAATATTCTTGAATATTGTGCTGACGTGTACAACATGTAATCTTTTGTTTAGATTGTGGTTATGCTCTTGAAGATGCATGATAGTGAGAGTTGTGTGGCGAGCTGATGTACAAGTGGATTTGTTGTCTTAAGATCCCGTTGTTTAGATGTAGTACATGTATATGTTAATGTTTGTTGCTCAATATGTAATATCAAATGTTCTAACAATTAATGTTGTAATTATATGTTGAATGGTGAACATGTGTTGTGGTTTTATTATTGTTCATGTACATGTGCTACTGATTGTTTTCCTTCTGACTCCCTGGATTTTCTTCTTCTTATCCTAGTGTGTGGTGTTTAAATTGGGATTCTCACTGAGGTGAGGGTTTCAATTTGGACATCAGACATCAGAATAAGTTTTAGAAAATTTAGGGACGTCACAGGTGGTATCAGAGCATGAACAATAGCAAAGCCTGACATTTGCTCATTATGCAACTCAAAACTAAAGAACCTTGAACTGTAAAGAATCTTTAGGGTTAGATTAGTTGTCTTTTAGAGACTAGATCTGACCTAGCCTCTAGGTTAGCACCTAGATGTCCGAGAACTAGGTCTAGTCTGGTGCTTATTGTATAGCAAGTCGTTAGATGTTGTTCTTTCCTTGTAGTGCAGCGGTATGAGACGTTGCACTATTTGGAAATTACGTGCATTAAGGGAAGAGAAACCCTAGACATATTGCGCACGTTGTCTAGAGTAGATACCCTAGTATACACTATGTTCTCACCCTTTTCACTAGTTTTCATGATACTAGACTCTCTACTATGTGTGGGACACTCGTTTTTAGGATTTGGTTTTTGATTCCAAACGGATCGAACCTCGATAGTTTTCTCTGACGCTTGTTTTATCAGAGAAAAACTATATAATATTTTATTATGTATATGTATTACAAAAATGGGTCCCCACACATGTACGAGTAGGAGGTGGTCATGCAACCTAAGTGAAAGTGAATGACATCAGTCTAGAAGAGAGAGTAGATCTAGATTAGATGTCTAGAGCCTTTTAATATATATTATAGATGGAATAAATGATATAAGTTTTGATGATATGATGTACGTCTTACATAGATGACATAAGATGGTTATGATGATCTATGTTTGTCTTTGAGGACATGAGTTTAGTTTTGAGGATTTGAGATAAGTTTTGATGATGCAAGTAAATAGATTTTTATGAGATAAGATATGTAAACTTAAGACAAGTTGTGAGTCAGCATGAACCTCAAGCTCTTTTACAAAGGAGGACCTCTAGTGTTAGGACCAATTTTTGGGTTAGCTCAAGAGAGAGTGAGACCCATAGGGAGAAGGTCAGAGAACCTAGACTCCATGATATGAGAAATATGAGAAATATGTGATATGATATGTCCTAAACTAGAATACTCCTAAGTGAATGAGTTGAGTTGCCTAATGCATGATTCCTATAGTTTTGGGTGATCCCTAGATGTCCCTGGGAAGACCAAACCCTAGAGACAAAGAGAGGCTAGTTATATATGCATATGTGAATATGAATATGAGTGCCTGCCATCTGGGTGAGGGAGAGAGCCCAAGACCATGGAGAAGGTAGCTGTGTTAGTTTATGTGAAGCCTCATGCTCGGGTTGGTGGTTTCCCACATAGGAATCAAGTGGTGTATATAACAGAGTTTTGGGTAAGCATGTTTCATGGGTAGAAGACCTGTGATGTGAACATCATGTCATGTTTTGGTTTGTACTTATGTGGCTAGACCTTGTGAAGTTAATCACTAGTGCCAATGAGCTAATCCGAGAACCCTAAACTAAGAGAGGAAAGATAAAGTATATGCATATGAGATACTCATAGAGTGAGTTAGCTCAGAGAGATTGAGCATGGAACTACCCTCATGATATGGGTGAGGAGAATCTTAGTTGGGCTAGATGAAGTTTTGATATATTTTGACAAGCCACTCACATAAGTTTGTTTAGTACAACCATGATATAATATATGTCAGAACGTGATATGATCTTGAGACATGATATATAGACATGATATGATGGAAACATAGAGATGGTTTAATAGATATCAATGCATAAATGGTTAACTGTGTATATGAATTATGATGACGATGTGAAAGTGTTGTCTAATCTTGTGATGAAATCACTAGAAAATTTTGCAATTTATTATGAAAAATGAAACAAGATCATATGAATGAAACATGTTATAAGAGGTGTTAATCTTAGTGCTTGATAAAGAGGTAAAATATAGTTTGACAACTAGCATAACATAATGTTGATGACACCTTGATATTATCAGTTAACTTTAGTTAACTTCTTTGGAACATGATAATATGATGTTGAATAATAATGCATGGGTTAAGATAAGGAATCAACCCTAATATATGATATATGTAATGACATAACCTAAGCTTCTAAACCCTTGTTTGAGCCTTCTATGAAGTAAGGTTTCACCCTAGATGCTTTTGAAACCTCCTAATAGTGATTTGGATATGTTAATGGGTCTTTTGTTTGTTGATATGATACATCTGGAGTGGTGCCCTACATATGGATGAAGACCTTTTGGTTTTTCCTTGAAGTAAGAGGATGTCTTAATTTTGAGGACAAAATTTCTTTTAATACATATATGATGTGAAAGAATGGATTATGGCTTAATTTCAAGTACAAAATTTCTTTTAAGGTGTGTAGGATGTGATAGAGTGGACTTTTAGAATCTTTAAATATCCAATGACATAAGTGAGGTCATGCATGTTGAGTTTTTTTGATAGTCCTAAGTGTTTCGTAAAGCTTGAGTGTTGATTTTGGTTGATATCATTACCAAGATCCATAAGTTTATGCCTATTTGAGGAATTTAATTGATTGGTAATATAATTGAGTCTTAGAACCAAAGTCTGATGGGAGGTAGCTTGGATGATAATAAATCTATGGTCAAAGTTTCATGAGGTTTGGAAGTTCCTAGATGATGTAATTTAGGTGTGAATATATTTAAATCATGTGTAGTTTTGAGTATAATGGACCCAGGTACATGTTTGCTTTTAGTTTAGATCTGGAATGTAGTGTCACGCACCCCTGACTTGGGGAGCCACATATTCATTACGTGCCCTCTCTTAATCCTTGGATGGCTAGAAGCGAACGAACCCCAATCGTCTCGCTTTGTAGTTATGTAGTTGAGTTGAAGCAAGCGACTGATGGTCCATGCGAGCACGTTCGCTGATCGTGGGGGGTGAAGAGGACCGGGACCAGTCATTTTTCCTTGATTGCTAAGAGCTATAGTTCAAGCGCCAGTTCATGTGCAAGGCAGGTGGATGCCAGAGACCATACCCTCTAGACTCTCCGTCGTGTTTTGCAAGTGGGAGTCGGAGGAACCTTTTGCTCCTTGTGTTCCACCACAGCAGCACAGCCAGCGACTCATGGGTGGTTTGAGTGCAAAGTTGAGAGGTCGGTGGATTGAAAAGGAGCAGTCACTACCAACCTAACTATGGTGGAGAAGTAGGCTGGAGGTGACGTCCTCGCATGACGGTGAGCCTGTGGTGGTGGAGTGTCGGAGGCGCAGCCGGACTCCGAAGCAGATGGAGGCCCTGACGCCTACACACATGCTTGCTCGCCATTAGGTTCAAGCACGACGGCGACGAGAGCACTCTCGCAGGAAGGGCTACGCATGACACTGATCCCTGGAGAAGAAGGAAGGGAAGTCTAGGAGGCGTTGGACCTGCTGCAGAACTCCCAGGCAGTAGAGGCTGTGCTGCAGAAAGAGAAAGTCCCGTTGGGGATTCTCGTGTGAGAGAAGCACCGAAGGACAGATCGACAGCCTATGCAAGGGTGAACAACAGAGATCTTTCCTGTTTTGGACTCTGGTGGGAGACGGAGATCTGTCCACGACAGCGACTGGGTGGGAGCACGCCAAGCAGGAGAGATGCCAGCCAGGTGAAGGTGAGTAGAGCGGCGGCGGCTTGCCCACAGACTCATGCCTGACGACGGCGCTGAGTGGGAGTCTCGCCCAGAATTGAAAACACAGGTAGGCTCGGAAGTGCTCATGAGGAGGATTTAGGGTGACCGATCACCATTGGAGAACGTCATCATAGCAGTGACATTGGGAGGAAGGAAGCTCCGCTCATGGAGGCGCATCGCTATAGATGGATTGTTTTCCTTGACCTAGCAGGGAAAGAACGTGAGGAAGAGAGGCTAAACAGACCTTGTTCAGGCTCCAGAACAATTGGCTTGGATGAATCAACCAGATCCAATGAACCATGGCTTAGTGCGAGCCAGGAGCTGGAGGTCGTGTCCTTGGTGGACATGTGGTAGCGTGCCATTGGATGGATGAGGTAAATAATCAGAAAATGCTCATTTCTTCAATAATTCGTAGAAAATAGCTCAATTTTCAGAAAAATACAAGCAAGGTACCAAAAGATTTAGAAAAATGAGTAGAACACCATATAACTATAATATCAAGCTTTTGATGCACAAATCTCAGTGATATCATGTAAGATGTAAAATGCTTAGTTCTTGAGTAATAAATATTAATTGATGACATAAAATTATGATAACATGTCAGTAAGTCTATAATCATGTTTATAATGCATATGATGTTAGATATGGCCATGGTGATGCACGAAAGCATATAATTTGATTAATATGGATAATTAGGGCTAATAACCCTAAATAAAATGCAATAAATGCATACATGCTCAATAAATGATGAAATTTATAGAACAATCTTATATCAGTAACTGGAAGCTAATTTGGAACTTTAATATCAGTTAGATGCATGAAATTGATGTTATATGAAGAGCACCCTTAATACATGAGATGTAACTCTAATATGGTTAATGAAAGTAACATAATGTTAAGTATGTTCACATAATAATGTGACACATGAGCATATCCAGTTGTTGAACCATAATCTAGAAAATGACATTAGTAAGATAATTCTAAGACAAGAATGTAAATAATGATGCACACATACTAGTGGACAAAGAAAACCCTAATGAACACGATTAGGGTTAAGATGAGATGTATGATGATAAGAATCTGATAGTATATGATCTTGTCTTAATTAGGGTTTGACCTGGGATACATAGTTGACTCTTGGATATATGTGATGATTAAGTTTAGCTCTTGATCAAGGTACGCCATTACCTCTTACTTGTCTTATTATACAATATGCTTGTGTTATAGGTGTAGTAAAATACTTGGCATATGATATTGGATGAAATGATTGTTCTTGTACGATATGTTGCATGATTTTCCATAATTATTTCTATGAACACATGAAACATAATATATCTATTCCATTATATCTAAGCACTTCAACTCTTTGGTAGTCAAGTGCTGGAACTAAAGTACTTCAACTCTTTGGTAGTCAAGTACTTGAAAGTGATCCAACTCTTTGGTATTCTGATCACATTATGCAATGATCCAACTCTTTGATAGTCGATCATAAGGACTTAATGCATTCAACCTTTGGCGGTCAATGCATGTATGATATAATGGAAAATGTGATTAAAAATATGTGTTCTCTTTTGCTAATGAATATCTTTGTGCAAGTATACACTTTTCTTATATTATTCTATTACTGCCAAGTATTAGTTTTATCTTATTCCCAAGAAATGATGAGAGGTATATAAAAGACACATAGGCGTACTCAGTACAATATTCTTGAATATTGTGCTAACGTGTACAACATGTAATCTTTTGTTTAGGTTGTGGTTATGCTCTTGAAGATCCAGGATAGTGAGAGTTGTGTGGTGAGCTGATGTACAGGCGGACCTATTGTCTTAAGATCCTGTTGTTTAGATGTAGTACATATATATGTTAATGTTTGTTGTTCAATATGTAATATCAAATGTTGTAACAATTAATGTTGTAATTATATGTTGAATGGTGAACATGTGTTGTGGTTTTATTATTGTTCATGTACATGTGCTACTAATTGTTTTCCTTCTGACTCCCTGGATTTTCTTCTTCTTAGCCTAGTGTGTAGTGTTTAAATTGGTATGCTCGCTGAGGTGAGGGTTTCAATTTGGACATCACACATCAGATTAAGTTTTAGAAAATCTAGGGACGTCACAGGAAATGTCTATGTATTTATATATAATATCCCTCAAATACAATATTAAGTCTAAGATGCTTTCCATAAGAAACACCCATGAAAACCTTGATCGACCAACCACAGATTATGCCAAATCATGGTGTGTCGTCTATCTTATGGAGGTGTGATGGTAGATATGTAGATCTACCAAAGCAGGGTGCATATTCTTTCGTGTTGGCTTTTGGGTCTGGATTAACTAGGTGATCTTAATGGGATTAAGCACCTAGAATCATAAAGATGGTCAATGACAAAGAGTTGTACACACCATCTATCCAAGAGTTGCATGAGATGCAATTGAAAAACATTGTCTACCTAAATAGTCAAGTTATGGTAGATCAGTCAAAGCTGACTCATGATTTGATGAAACATGGATCTTGGCTCACCAGAAGATTGTACGCTGCAATCTTTGGAATGGATACATGAGGATTATCAATTTGAATAAAATAACGGTAGAAATAATTAATTAAACACCTAATTAATATTGTTAACTTATCAAATCAAACAAATCATTTTTTTTTAAAGTTGCAAAAATTTCTTTTATAGATAAACACAAACACATTATTATTGCAATCAATCTTTAAGAATGACAAAATGGGATAATGTTCCACGACTAATTATGGACTTTGAGAAGTGTTCTCATTAATGAGTGAAAGCTCTATGTCTTGAAAGACCAGAGCCATAGAAACCCACTCCAAATGTGCCTTAGGCTGAAATGGATGTTTATGAAAGCATGCCAATGATGCCAAAGACATTTGAGTACCTTATGGCATGTTGTATGAACTATGAGTTGCATGAACAACATGAAAATATGGTCATTCTCAATATGGTGACACATCTTAAGAATCATGTTCAGAAAGTAAAGTGTAATGTTATCAAAGTGTTGTTTGAGTGCAAATTGACAGAGGGAGATCCAGTAGAGCCCCATGTGCTCAATATGATTGGGCATCTGGAGAGAATGGGATTTCTTTTAGGTTAAGAGTTGGTCACAAATATGATTCTACAATCATTGTCTGAACGGTATAGTCAGTTTGTCAAATGCTTGGCATGTTGCTTAATGTCGAAGAATGGAATAAGAAAGGATGAATCCATGATGGTGATCAGTAGAAGTGTCTCCAATGGTAAAGGCAAGTCCATGAGGTGTTCTGAGGCTAAGCTAAAGTCCATGTCTTTTGCAATCAAGTTACGGAGAAGGGTAAGTCCAAAGGAATTTGTCCTTTCCACTTAAATGAATAAATGAAGAAGAAAGAGATAGAGATCTCTGGTTTATGACCCGATAAGAAATAATCTAGAATTGTATAAAACAAGTGTTGCTGCCACTATATTTGGAATCTGCCATTCATGGGCTTGTAATATAATTATTAAATTGCATTTATGTACCTACGATTGATGATAAAATCATGTATCTTGTATTGACAAGAATAAATTGATGTTTCATCTTAAAGATAAGATCTTTTATGGTAGTAACCCTTGTGTCTCACATTCTATACTTGATATATATAGAGACAAATGTATATGACACATATATTGAATGACTTGATGACTCAAACAATGAATACCTATAGCATTGTCATCTAGACCGCAAAAATGAGAAATGCATTTCTAGAATCGATATGATGGTTATCTATATTCTTTTTGTTGTTGAACCGATAGTGGCATGCATATCTTATTTGTAGTGAAATATGACAAAAGAATATTCACTAGATGTAGTGGGAGAACAACTATTCTATTAGGGATCATACACACTGATGTATATAGACCTTTTAGAATAAATGCTAAAGGTAGTTACGAGTACCTCATTATATTTATTGATTCTAATAGTAGATATGGAAGTTTGTATTTAATGAAATACAAGTCTAAATTTGTTGAAGCTCTGAAGAAGATTAAGAATAAAGTATTCAACTCACTTGGTAAAAGTATTAAGATACTTCGATGTGATTGATGTTGAAATATTTCAAACCAAGATTTTGAGGACCTTCTTGAGAGACCGTGATAATGTACCACAATGAACTCCACCTGCAGCATAATGATGTGTCAGAAACAAGGTATCACACCCTATTAAGTCATGGTGTGATTATCAATAAAATCAAGTTGATCTTCCAATTTCCTTTTGGGAACAAGCTTTACAATAAAATAATGCACCATCTAAAATGGTTCGAAAGACATTGTATGAGATATGGCTTGGGAGGTGTATCAATATTTCTTTTATCATGATTAGGATTTAAAGCTTGTATAAGAAAATAGTTTCTTGAAAACCTTGTCAAAAAATCATATAAATGTCATTTTGTTAAAGTACAACTCTTAGCCCAATCCAATAACAAAATGTTTGTTAATCTACATGGTTGCATTCCTATAGAGGAACTTAGTTTGAAAGGTGTCAATGGGAGTAAAAGTAGAAATTGAAATGATCGAGACAAACAAGAAAACATTGAACCGAAACAGGTACAGTAGGAACATAGAGAATCACATGATATTGTGGAATCTCAAGTTCCTTATGTAACACAAACCTCATAAATATAGTGGAACACATATAGAGCTTGAAAGATTATGATATCTTATGGCTCAAAAGGTGGTTAGTTGGTCATATATGATGAGTCAAAAACTACCTAGAAGCTATTAAGGGACTAGAATCTAAATCATGGCTTGAGGCCATTAGATCCAAGATGGACTCCATGTAAAAAACCAAGGTATGACCTTGAAAGATCCACATTAAGGTGTAAAACCCATCGGGTGGATTTGGGTCTTTGAAAGAAGACCAACATGGAAGGCTATATTGGTTTTAAAGAGTTTCAAGCAAGTTCAAGGTGTTGAACATGATGAAATCTTTTTCCCAATTTCCATAGTTAAATCCATTGGGATCATGCTTGTTGTTGCAACATATTATGGCTAGTAAGATTTGGAATATTAATGTTAAAACCAAATTCTACCTAACATGAATAATCATGAGGATGTGTATGTGAAACAACCTAAATATTTTATATATCTAATATTGTAAATAAAGTTTGTAAGCTACAAAGGTCAATCTGTGAATTGATGCAAGCATATCAGAACTAAAATCTTCTATTTGAAAAAACAATCAAAAGGGTTTGACATGAATTAAAATGAGGATGAAATATGTGATTATAAAAGATTTAGTGGGAGCATATTTATATTCCACATGATGATGAGGAATAAAGTCCTTATCTTGTAAATGTTAAAACTTGGCAATCAAAGTACCTTCTATGTAAAGGGTTTAGGTGATGCATCATGTGCGATAGGAACTCAGATCTATAGAGATAGGTCTAGAAAGCTTCTTAACATAAGAAAGTGCACATACATTGGCAAGATGTTGAATGGGTTCAACATGCAAGACTGAATGAGAGAGAATGTATCCATGTTCCATGGAGTTAGTCTCTCAAGAGCCTAGTGTCCCAGTTCTTGTGAAGAACATGAACACATGGATAGATGACATATGCATTCACAATTGGATCTACCTTGAATGCAATGTCATATACTTATCCCATTATCTGATATGTATTGGACATGATGAGAGGATATCCAGTTATGTTATCTGTATTGGACATGATGAGAATACACACACACACACACACAGACACACACACACAGACACACACACACACACGCATATATATATATATATATATATATATATATATATATATATATATATATATTATATATATATATATACTAGTGAACGCACATGTGCACATGCACGTGACATATAAAATTTGTTGGAAACGTACGTGGAGAGGACTCGTCTGTGAAAGGGTCCCTATGGTAAAAGATATTTGTGTTGGTTGTTTGAAATGAGAGAATCAAGGAACCATTTCCGTGGGATGGAGAGAGAAATTTAGAATTAAAGATAATTAAAGTTAATAGGAGAGTGTGAGAATAAATATTTGTAGGAGCAAAATTCCTTGAAAAAAGGAGAGAAGAGAGTGAATGAAGGAGAGCACGTCATCAAACTCGCTCTTTTTATAGTCGTATAGATAATACAAGATGAGTACAAATGTTAACTCATAGAATAATGCATGAGGATTTGTAACTATTACCTTCACTACATGGGACTGCCAAATGAGAAATTTCATGCAGATTGTTACACTCCTCAAAGGCACTATCATTAATTGTAGGGTCAGAGCAAACATGCATATCAACATGATCTTCATTGGGAACATTGTCAGTCCGAGGAATATAGGAAGTGCTCGGTTGTTCCATTGAATTCGTTGCAACATCGTTCAACTGTGCTTGACATTGTTTTAGGAATTGGATCAAGAATCTTCATTGCCTTGCTCGCCTATGAAATTCGCTGACAACATTATCCACATGATGTTGGAAGTTGTTATCGTTCCAGATAACAGGCTGAAACAATGCTCTTTGACCAAGTGCGGAGTCCACACCTTCATTGAGAACTTGAATAACTTCACTGACTCTGTCAAAATATGGGTTCATATCAATCCTTAACTTCATATAGGGTGGTAAACTATTGTAAATTGTAGCATATCTTACAATAATTTCTCCACCACCTTCACATCTGGCACGCCTATGCATCCATCTACTTCTAATAACCATTTGATGATGGTATCTACGCATCTGTAGAAAGGACCTCAAATCATAACTGTAAATATATCTTTCAAGTTGTTGAGATCTACATGACTATATTGAAGTAAGACATGACACAAGTGTGTCACAACTTTGAGATGTAGTGCCAGAAGATAGGAACGGTTCCACCATAGTTAGCACGAATCCTTTGTTTTGGAAAGTGCAAACAATGAGAGGGATTCTATATGCAGTGATATGAACCATTAATTTATTAGCTAAAATTCTCATACGATAAATAAAAATAAAAATCCAAATGTGTTCGATTTAGACAGGTTGCAAATTTTGTCAATATTTGGTGACCAAGAATTCATATCAACCAAAATTTTGACAACTCTAGTAAAAATTACCACAAGGCATACATTTAGATTTAGGGCTAGTTTGGTTGGGTTAATGGGGTGTAGTTTTGAATTGGCAATGTAAAAATATACATCAAACACCCACTTTATCATCCGATTATAGCATACAAAACATGCCCTGAATGTCGGGGATCCTGACATGTGTCCATTTGATCCCTGAAACAACTCCTCGGCTAATCCGTCCATCGACCCCAAGACCCCAGACCACCCCCCTCCATTCCTCACTCACACCGCGCAGACCCCTCGCTCCCCGACCCCCTCTCTGCTTCCTACCCTAATCGCAGCGGTGATTCTTCTGCTCTCTTCTGAGAATGCTTCATCCCAGCAACGTAGCACTACCCGAACCCCTCTCAGCCTACTGTCCTAATCGCAACAACGATTCTTCTAATCAGATCTCCTCAGTCCCGACCCCCTCTCTGCTTCCTACCTTAATCATAGTGGCGATTCTTCTACTCCCTTATGACAACGCTTCATCCTGACAACATAGCACTACCCGACCCCCTCTCTTCTATGCACCCTAATGGCTGTGAACTCATTCATTCGGTCGGATATCCTCACTGTGTTCTCATCCAACTGGTTAGATTTCCTTACTATGTTCTCGTCTTCCTTCCTTGAATATCTTCTTCAGGATGAAACCATACCTATTGGAAAAGGAGGAGCTCGGGCTTGTCGGCATCACTCTCACGTAGCTGCAAGACTGGAGTCCAGGGTCTCACTCTGGCGATGTAGGGTTTCCATGGTCACCATCTCACTCTCCAATATCCACTAGATTTAGGGTTCTCACAAATCTCAATTCTTAGGTGGGTTTTCTCCTTCATCAGCTGAAGGAGATCTACTATGTGTAGGTAGGAGGTAAGCCATGCATGTTTATAGGTAGGACCTCAGATTTCCTCACTGTGAACTTATCTCTCTCTCTCTCGCTTTATCGTTCTCTTTTTCCTCATTGTGAACTCATCCATCTGGTCAGATTTCTTTGTTGTGAACTCATCCATCCGGTCGAATTTCCTCGTTGTCTTCTCGTCTTCCTTCCTTGAATATCTTCTTCTGGACGACACCATAGGTACTAGAGAAGGAGGATCTTGGGCTTGTTAACATCACTCTTAGGTGGGTTTTCTCCTTCATCAGCTGAAGGAGATCTACTATGTTTAGGTAGGAGGTAAGCCATGCATGTTTACATGTAGGACCTCATATTGCTTATTCATTATAAACTTATTTTTTTCTTCTTCTGCCTCATGCAATTGTCCCCTACCTTCAAAATTTCCATCTGACAGATCTATCATCCATAGTCTAATCTCTGTATCACATTTGTTGTTCACATTTTATCGCTAACCCTAATGGTGTAGATTGTTTGCAACATCAATGCAATTAGTTTAAGTATCTACTATTTCAGATTTTTTTCTAGAATAGAACAAAAGACAAATTGTTTCTATTGTCGAAATATAACAATTATCCTGACTTGAACTACACCTGATCAACCATAAGTCAGCCTAACGTGGTCTAACTTGGTCACAATTTTCCTTGAATTTTACACTTGTAGCTTATGTTGGACGTACTTGTCACACTTGCTAATACAATTATCTTGACTTGAACTACACCTGATCAACCCAAAGTTAGCCTAACTTGGTCTAACTTGGACACAATTTTGCTTGGATTTGCCTAATGTAACTTATGTTGGGTGTAATAGAAGAGTCGTATGTTTACTAAGTTGTTTGAACGACTCATGTTGATGTTGCTTATGGACAAAGAAAGCAATTCAATCTGAACTTGGTTATATTTTGACATGATGCTTGATTTGCTAATGTATAGGTCCTATATATATTTGTATGCAGAGGCATCATGCTACCTGACATTTGGTACTCTAGGAACCACTTACAGAAACTCGCCCAAAGGTTTGATGAGAAATGGCTAATCCTCATGCAGGTGGAGGTGAAAGCTAGAGGAAGCAAGAGTAAGTACAGAAAGTTGTATTTTTCCTGACTGTTACTATGATCATATTTTATATCCTTGTACTCTGAATATAAGTCGAGTTTGTTTATTCTAAATCTTACCCGTTTCATATCAGTCGAGCTTGGTTATTCTAAATCTTACACATTTCATCTCAGTCGAGTTTGGTTACTCTAAATCGTACACATGGGTAGATACCACCATCGGAAAATCATTTAACAATTACTTCCTTTTTAGTAGTAGATAGCCTCATATACAATCTAATTTTCAATATTATTATATAAAAATACGTCTATAGTTTACTAAGTTCTTAAGGCACTAAATAAGACTTTGATAAATGTGTTCTAAAGTTTCCCTAATTTCACTTAGTTTTCTATGCAAAACGGTATTAAATTTCTAAAAAATAATACACTATTGTGAGTTGTAAACTATGCTGGTGATTCTTTTTAAGTTACAACTAATAGAAGAAATCAGGTTGGTTCTTTGTTTATATGACAAATAAAGTAAAATGCATAATATATTAGGTATGACTTCAATGCTAATATGGCCTTATGAAATTTGTTTCTGATTACAATAAGTTGCCAGATTTCATGGGTGGTTCTTTACTAATAGACCAAATGAGGTATGGTTTACAAATTTGTATTAATATTATGTCCTCTATGTTGTATCTAGTTCTAGATTGAGGTACATAAGGGTATGTTCTTCTATTATCTCACATTTTTCTGATCGTTGTTATACATAGAATGCTAAATTCTTTATAAATAACATGGATAGTGTTTACATGTGATTAGTGTGGCCTTTAGGTTGGTTCTTTGTTTGTATGACAAATAAAGTAACATGCACATTATATTAGGTCTGACTTCAATGCTAATATGGATTTGATTCCATGCTATGCATTATACTTAGCCATATGCAAGGTTGATTAGAAATATTTGTCTATGCTTGGTTGATTAAGCGTAGAACAACATTCAAGGATATTTAAAATATTATTCTATGTCTCTATTATGTCAATTGTTAATAGGTGTTTTGCTCTCTACTTCCATACTGATTAAACATGAAAATATTTGATCGCAGTGCATGCCAGTCTCTTGTGAGATTGAGGTAAATAAGGGTATGTTCTTCTATTATCTGAAAATTTTCCGATCCTTGTTATACCTAGCCTACAAAATGGTGCAATAGCGAATTGCAGTGTATGTTAGTTTCTTGTAAGATTGAGGTATGTAAGGGTCTATTCTTCCATAACCATTCATACCTTTATGATTCATTTTATACATAGCCTATATTATGCAAGGAGGAATAGAAATATATATCTGTGCAAATATGTTATACTTGGGATGTGTTATGCAAGCATATGTGTTTTTGTTATGTATGTCAAATCAATTTATATATCATTTGTAGGTCTGATTTGTGAAAAAACGGCTGATCTAGGTGAAAACATGTATTGTTTGACCTTTATGATTCTTGTTATATGTAGCCTGTATTATGTAAGGATGAATAGAAATATATGTAGGTCTGATTTGTGAAAAAATGGCTGATCTAGGTGAAAACATGTCTTGTTTGACCTTTATAATTCATGCAATACATAGCCTATATTATGCAAGGATGAATAGAAATATATGTTGGTCTGATTTGTGAAAAAACGGTTGATCTAGGTGAAAACATGTCTTGTTTGACCTTTATGATTCATATTATACATAGCCTATATTATGCAAGGATGAATAGAAATATATGTATGTGCAAGTATGTTATACTTTGGATGTGTTATGCAAGCATTTGTGGCCTTATGCAATTTGTTTCATATTGCAGTCAGTTGCCTGATTTCATGGGTGGGTCATGTTATTCAAATGGGAGAGGGAGGCGGGAGGGTAGAAGCTAGAAGTCAATATGAAAAATCAAGAAACATGTTACAGTGCATGCTAGTCTCTAGTGAGATTGAGATACATAAGGGTATGTTCTTCTATTATCTGACATTTTTCTGATCGTTGTTATACCTAGAATGCTAAATTCTAATTTGTATCTTGGTTACTAATTGAGTTATCTAACTAAGACCTATTTCTTGATGCAAGTAGGACCCCCCCTTCATGTATAACTGCCTGTTGGTCATTGATAGATTATTGATAGACCAAATCAGGTTGGTTCTTTGTTTATATGACAAATAAAGTAACATGCACATTATATTAGGTCTGACTTCAATGCTAATATCGCCTTATGAAATTTGTTTCATATTGCAGTCAGTTGCCAGATTTCATGGGTGGGTCATGTTATTCAAATGGGAGAGGGAGGCGGGAGGGTAGAAGCTGGAAGTCAATATGAATTTGCACATAAAGGTAAGTCTAGATTCAACTAAATCTTTGCACATAAAGGTAAGTTTAGATTCAACTCTTTACCATTATTGTGTATGTTCATATGCAGACAGAAAATGGTCTGGTAGAGGTAGTTGCTATTCTTGTTTCAACTATGCCTCAGATGCGACCCGATATACCATTTGGAGAACTTGGGAAAAGTCACAAGAGAAAGCCATATTTCATAAAGGTATAAGTAATTTTGGTTCTGTGGCCACGTTATTGGTAGTTACATTTTTTGTTATTCTATGTCATATTTATAGTCTAAACTTTTCTTACACATAAATGTGTGATAGGTCTCAGAACTTCTTTGAGGATTTCAAATGGGAGAGGCAAATGGGAGAGGGAGGCGGGAGGGTAGAAGCTGGAATTCAATATGAATTTGCACATAATGTAAGTCTAGATTCAACTAAATCTTTGCACATAAAGGTAAGTCTAGATTCAACTCTTAACCTTTATTGTGTATGTTCATACGCAGACAGAAAATGGTTTAGTAGAGGAAGTTGCTGTTCTTGTTTCAACTATGCCTCGGATGCGACCCGATATACCATTTTGAAAACTTGGGAAAAGTCACAAGAGAAAGCCATATTTCATAAAGGTATAAGTAATTTTGGTTCTGTGGCCACGTTATTGGTAGCTGCATTTCTTGTTATTATATGTAAGATTTATAGTCTTATATTTTCTTACACATAAATGTGTGATAGGTCCCAAAACTTCTTTGAGGATTTCAAATGGGAGAGGCAAATGGGAGAGGGAGGCAGGAGGGTAGAAGCTGGAAGTCAATATGAATTTTCACATAAAGGTAAGTCTAGATTCAATTAAATCTTTGCCAAAATTATATATTTTCTTATCTGGATAAATTGCTTGCTTTGGGTTTGCTATATGGTCTTCTAAAATTTGTTTCTAATTGTATGTTATGTGAGATCTGGCTTCAATGACTTGATATCAGATTAAGGGTCCTTGATATGGTGTATTTAATTTTTACTTGATTAGGCCAATTACTTCAATGATTTGATATCAGATTAAGGGTCCTTGCCAATTGCTGCTATGAATTGTTTGTCTATGCTCATATGTTTTACTTGGGATGTATTGTATAAGCATATGGGAATCTATGTTTGGTAAAGTTGTGTGTAATAAAATCCTAATGGATGATTAGATTAAATTTTTTTCTTAGGTTTCTATTTTTTTGTTTCTTTTTTGGATGTATATTTGATCTCTCAATGTGGGTCTATTTCTTAATTGTTAGTTTGTACTCTAAACTTGTTCTAGATGAACATGTTTGGATTGGTACTATACCTTTCCTTAACACATTATTTTCTATTTCCAGATTCTAAATTCAAGTACCTTGTAATAGGGATTTTTTTCAAATGTGAGACACTACTGCTAAGCTCGAGATGGTCTTCTTATCTGTAAATTCATCTAGACATAAGGACCATAAACTCATTGTCCAGTCCATGGGCTACATGGGGTCAACAACTTGAACTATTCCTCCACCATGTTCTGAAAGCTAGGAGCACCAATATAATAGGTATTCAAACATTATTTACATCACCTTGTTAACTATTATCTCTTTTTTCTTAGATTAAAATATACTATAAATATGAAAATAGAAAGGTATAAATAGTACATTGCTCATTCTATTAGATGTTATTTACAATTCATGACAACATTATACCATAGTTTATGCAGATCTTGTTGACTGTATCACTCATGCTCATTAGTGATACATACTATATATATGCAAGACTGTCATGAATTATTTGTCTTTGCTTATATGTTTTACTTGGGATGTGTTATGTAAGCACATGGGAATTTATGTTTGGTAAAGTTACGTCCTTTAAATGTAATAAAAATCCCAATTGTTGATTAGAAATTAAAATGTAGGACATGTTACACAAGCATCTTGAAATTTTGTGTTTGAGATTTAATGAGACCCTCTACTACTAAGTTTTCTATGCCTAGAAAATCTTTCCCTACATGAAAATCCATCAAGACACAAGACCATGATATCACTATAATAGATACTGAAGCATTATTTGCACCATGTTCTTAAGTATCATTGTTTTTTTCCTCAGATCAAATTATAGTATATATATGAAAATAGAAACTTATAACTATTTGCAAGAAAAAGACATCCAATGTTTTGTAAATTAACAAAAACTATTTGTTGAATAAAATTGACACCTAGAAGTGTTTTCCTCGGTATGAAAATAGAAATGTATAAATAGCACATTGCTCATTCTATTAGATGTTATTTATAATTCATGACAATATGATACCATAGTTTATGCAGATCTTGTTGACTGTATCACTCATGCTCATTAGTGATACATAGTATATATATGCAAGATTGTCACGAATTATTTGTCTTTGCTCATATATTTTACTTGGGATGTGTTATGTAAGCACATGAGAATTTATGTTTGGTAAATTTATGTCCTTTAAATGTAATAAAATCCCAATTGTTGATTAGAAATTAAAATGTAGGACATGTTACACAAGCATCTTGAAATTTTGTGTTTGATATTTAGTGAGACCCTCTGCTACTAAGTTTTCTATACCTAGAAAATCTTTCCCTACATGAAAATCCATCAAGACACAAGACCATGATATCACTATAATAGATATTGAAGCATTATTTGCACCATGTTCTTAAGTATCATTGTTTTTTTCCTCAGATCAAATTATAGTATATATATATGAAAATAGAAACTTATAACTATTTGCAAGAAAAAGGCATCCAATGTTTTGTAAATTAACTAAAACTATTTGTTGAATAAAATCGACACCTGGAAGTGTTTTCCTCGGTAGTAGGATCCTGAAGAGCAGCAACAACAAGATATTTGAATCCATTGGCTGATATTGATTGTTGTTGACTGTGAATCCCTCGGTAAGATCAATATGGTAGCCGACTCTATGATTAGAAAGTGTGACGATTAAGGTGAGAACACTCTTATCAAATTCAGAAGATACCTATATGATGCAATTTTACCTAAATCTATTTTCTTCTAGGAGAAACTTTCATGGATAGCTGCATTTGTAAGAATTGATAGTCTCTGAAATAGTGTAGTCATATCTGCTGTTTAGGTCACTACATGAGGATTGAAAAGGTGCAAACTCTAATAATCATTGGCATTTGAAGAGGATTGACGTAATATATTTATTAATACTAAATCTCACCTTCAAATATTTTTCTTCTAAAACTTGGCTTTCTGTATTGTAGTAGTGACTCTAAAAGTGGTGCTGCTATCTCTATTTTTTAGGTTGTAGTAGAGACTATAAAATTGACGCAACTATTTCTGTTGTTTAGTAGGGGCTGAATAGGGAAGAACATTATATTGAACGGTAATAGATGCACATAGTATAGATATATGTTAATATTAAATTTAATCTTTGGTATTTGTTGCTTCAAAAAATAGTCTGTGTTGATCACAGTAGCAAAATCTAATAATCATTGGCATTTGAAGAGGATTGACGTAATATATTTGTTAATACTAAATCACACTTTCAAATATATTTTCTTCTAAAATTTGGCTTTCTGGATTGCAGTAGTGACTCTAAAAGTGTTGCTACTATCTCTGCTTTTCAGGTTGTAGTATCGATTACACAATTGGCACAAATATCTCTATGGTTGAGTAGGGGTTGAATAGGGCAGAACATTATATTCAACGGTAATAGATGCACATGGTATATATGTTAATATAAAATTTAACCTCTGGTATTTGTTGCTTTGAAAAACAGTCTTTTTTGATCATAGTAGCAACTCTAAACCTGTGATGCTCTCTCTATTATTTAGATTACTGCATAAGAAATGAGGATATGAGAAACTCATAAGAGTGTATGGTATTTAATCTATGAAATACATATGTTAATTTTATATATCACCTTAATGTATCTTCTTTGAACATGATTTTCATATTGAAGCAACAACAGTGGAGTTTGTAATATTTGAGAAGCTCAATGGGGTGGTGTCTCTACTGAATAGGTATGCATAATGTATCTTCTTTGAACAAGATTTTCAGATTGAAAAAGCAACAGTGGAGTCTGTAATTTTTGAGAAGCTTAATAGTGTCTCACATGTCGAGTAAAACTTATATGGAAATCTTAGAACATGCTTTCTATACTGCAACAACAGAAAATGAATATAAAATCTGCTCTGTACTGGTTTATATGACTCTTGAATATGACCAAAGAAGTTGGCAGATCTCCTGATTACGCCTATGACATGAGGATCTAGGAGGTGAGAAATCTTATATAGGCATAGTATATGTGTAGTGACTAAATATTTGACCTGCTAGTGTTTTCTTTCCGCTGTAGTGAAGTCTGTAATTTTTTAGAAGCTTAATGGTGTGGCATCTCTACTGAATAGGTATGCATAAAATAGTTTTCTAATCACTAAATGTCTCACATGTAGAGTAAATCTTACCTGGAAATCTTTGAACATGCTTTCTATACTACAACAATAGAAAATGAATATAAAATCTACTCTATTCTGGTTTCTGCGACTCTTGAATATGACCAAAGAAGTTGGTGAATCTCCTGATTATGCCTATGACATGAGGATCTAGGAGGTGAGAAATCTTATATACGCATAGTATATGTGTAGTGACTAAATATCTGACCTGCTAGTGTTTGCTTTCCACTGTAGTGAAGTAAAGCTTGAGGAACATGCTTCAGAACTCAAGAACAACAAAAGCTCTGTGCTGATATCTAGTTTCCCTAGCGGTGGTGTCATGTTGGGAGTTAAAAGGAGTGGGAGGTAATGTTGAATTCCGTGTTTGACGTGGCTGTTGGACGTGGTGTTGGGTGAGGTTGTTGCAACAAACTCGGTTTTGTATTTGAGTTATCTGTAAAGATTTGATTAATTCATTATGATTTGACGTTAAGATAATTTGAATGTGAGTGAAAATTATCTAATGAGGAGATTTTTAGTGAACCAATTTGACGTGGAATGTGGAGTGATGCCGCAAGTAAACCTTTTTGCAGTTAGTGGGAATACTATTTGACCGAGCAATGACCAAGCAAATGTGTGCGTAAATTTTTGATTTAAACTTTGAACTAGAATTTGAATGGTGGGAACTTGACACAACTTGTAATGGAGTGGACTTTTGGAATCCTAAAATGTTCAAGGATACGAGTGAAGTCATACATGTCGAGTTGCTTTGAGAATGCCAAATATTTTAGTAAAGTGAGCTTGACCTCAATGTTGGCAAGAAGCTAGCTTAGGATGTTATGGGCCTAAATCTAAATTTTCATGTTCAAATGAGGTTCCTATTAAAAGATATATATATGTTTGAATGTTGATGAATTAACATTTATATTTACGAGTGATGGGTATAGTTCTCAGTAATTTTTATAAATTAGGCTATGATGTTGTGGTCGGCTCTGCCACTCAGGTGCATGCGCAATGAGGCCTTGTTTAAGTAGCCACGGATGATGTTTTGTTGAGCACTTATTAGGACCCTTAGATAGAATCGAATGGTTGAGGAGTTAGGGGGTTGTATTCATCGCAGTGGTTACAATGAGCAAAGGCGCCAGCTTCATTTGATTCCACGTCCAGGTCGTGGCTTGAGGAAGCGAGAGTGGTGAGCGGTTTCCTTTGACTTAGGGTCCCCCGTTCAAAGCATATGTTGGACTAGAAAGAGAGAACGAGACCTCTCCAACTCAATAGTATCTTCATCGCCACAGCAGTAGATAGAGCGGGGCATGGAGACACCAGGCGGGTGAGGAGGAGGCTGCGTTGCTCGATTGCTCGCCATTGGGTTCAAGCACAGCCGAAGCATGGAGTTCACCATGGCTTACGAGGAGGCATGTGAATGCTAAATCTGTTGCCGCTGCTGAGGAGTTGAAGAAATGGGATGAAGCCAGAGAGCTTCGTGGGTGCAGATCGGTGGAACCCGTGCTGGAGTACTGCCGCACGCAGCATCGACCAAAGACTAGCCGGTGGCTGCGGAGCTCCGGCGCACGTAGGCGTCGAGTTTGGACGTGAGAAAGGATCAGAAGGAATAGCAGCGATGCTTGTTCTAGAAACAGAGAAGGAGGATATCGGCCCTAGTCCACCCAGGCACAGAGTGGCCGGCGAGGGCAACTCCTGTTAACAGACCAAAGCACGCACCAAGGGCGCCGAATGAGCAGATCTGGCGAGGAGGAGCAGACGTTGGCCAATATCTCGTTGGTGCTCCAGTCCAGCAGCTACAGTTGCATAGATAGATGAAGAGAACCTCACAGTAGCGAGCATGATCGCGTGAAAGCGAGACCAACCCGGCGGCAACGACGCCTGTTCACGGAAGAACAGGGTCATGTATCGCGTGGAACCAGAGAGAGAGATACCCCTAAATCGGTCGGCCCAGTTCAAGCAGACCAAGAGTGCCTTGAACCGGATCCAATGAACCGCGGCTCAGTGTAATCCAAGAGCTGAAAGCCGTGCCCTTGGGGGACATGTGGCAACGTTTGATTGGCCGAATAAGGTAATATTCCCAGAAATATGCAGTTCTTCATTAAATCGTAGTAATTAGCTCGAGCATCAGAAAAATACAAACAACATACCAAAATGTTCAGAAAAATGCGTAGAACAACCTAGAACTATAATATCAGGCTTTTGATGCTTAAATCGCAGTGATATCATGAAAGATGTGTAATGCTTGTTTAGTGGATAATAAATAGCAAATGATGACATAAAATTATGGAAAAATGTCAATAACTCCATAATAATGTTTATAATGCACCTGATGTCAAGGATGATCATGTTGATGTACGAAATCATGTAATTTGCTTAATATGGCTAATTAGGTCTGATAACCCTAAATAAAATGCAATAAATGCACACATGCTCAATAAATGATGGAATTTACAGAATAATCACATATCAGTATTTGAAACCTCAGTTTTAATTATGAGATCATAATGATGAACAAAATCCATGTTATATGAAGTTGACCCTTAATACATAGTTTTAAACCCTAATCTCAGTTAATGGTGTAACCTAGGGTTAATTAATGTGCACAAAAATGCTATGGAAAATAATGTTCAGATAATGAATCATAATCTGGAAAATGACATCAGCGAGATAATCATAAGATAAGAATATAAGTAATGATGTGCATACCATAATGAGATAAGAGAAACCTTAATGGACACGACTAGGGTTAAGATGATATGCAAGATGATAAGAACCTGATGATAGTGTATGATCTTGTCTTAATCAGGTTTAATCAAGGATATAGTTGATATCAGGAATATGTTGTGAATAGGGTGTCTCTTTGGAAGGTACGCTATTACCTCTTACTTGGCTTATTATACAATATGCTTGTGTTATATGAGTAGTAAAATACTTGGCATATGGTATTGATTGAAATGATTGTTCTTGTATGATATGTTGCTTGATTATCCATACTTATTGCTATGAACACATGAAACATAAGATATCTGGTCCATTATATGATAGCACGAAATCTCTTTGGTAGAATAGTGCATTGTGATAGTACTAAATCTCGTTGGCAGAATAGTACATGTGAGCACTAAATCTCTTTGGCAGAATAGTGCATTTGTGAAGTACTAAATCTCTTTGGCAGAATAGTACATGTGAGCACTAAATCTCTTTGGTAGAATAGTGCATGTGGTTGATCAGGTTTACATATAATGGAAATGTGCCTAAAATATGTGTTCTCTTCTGGTAACAAATATCTTTTTGCAACTATACACCTTTTCTTATATTTTGTTTAATGTTGCCAAGTATTAGTTTTATCTTATTGCCAAGATATGATGAAAGGTAAATAATAAGACACGTAGGCGTACTCAGTACAATATTCATGAAATATTGTGCTGATGTGTACCGCATGTAATCTTTTGTATAGGTTATGGTTATGCTCTCGAAGATCAAGGATAGTGAGAGTTGTATGGCGAGCTGATGTACAGGTGGACCTGTTGTCTTAAGATCCTGTAGTTTAGATGTAGTACATGTATATGTATAGTTTGCTGTTCAATATGTAATATCAAATGTTGTAACAAATCATGTTGTAATTATATGTTGAATGGTGAACATGTGTGTATGGTTTTATTATTGTTCATGTACATGTGCTACTGATTGTTTTCCTTCTTACTCCCTTGATTTTTTCCTTCTTAGCATAGTGTGTGGTGTTTAAATTGGGATTCTCGCTGAGGTGAGGGTTTCAATTTGGACTTCACACATCAGATTAAGTTTTTGAAAATTTGGGGACGTCACAGGTGGTATCAGAGCATGAACAATAGCAAAGCCTGACATTTGCTCACTATGCAACTCAAAACCCGAAAACCTTGAACTTAATAATATCTTTAGGGTTAGATTAGTCATCTTTTAGAGACTAGATTTGACCTAGCCTCTAGGTTAGCACCTAGATGTCCGAGAACTAGGTCTAGACTGGTGCTTGTTGAATAGCAAGTCCTTAGATGTCGTTCTTTCCTTGTAGTGCAGCGGTATGGGACGTTGCACTATTTGGAAATGGCGTGCATCAAAGGAAGAGAAACCCTAGACATATGGCGATCGTTGTCTAGAGTAGCTACACTAGCCTACCCCTTGTTCTCACCCCTTTTCTTAGCTTTCATGACACTGTACTCTCTACTATGCGTGGGACACTCGTTTCTGGATTTGGTTTTTGATTCCAAATGAATCGAACCTCGATAATTTTCTCTGACGCTTGTTTTATCGGAGAAAAACTATATAATATTTTATTACGTATATGTATTACAAAAATGTGTCTCCACACATGTAAGAGTAGGAGGTGGTCATGTAACCTAAGTGAAAGTGAATGACATCAGTCTAGAAGAGAGAGAATAGTTCTAGATTAGATGTCTAGAGCCTTGTTGGAATATGTGATAGATGGAATAGATGATATAAGTTTTGATGATATGATGTAAGTTTGATAGAGATGATATAAGATAGTTTATGATGATGTATGTTTGTCTTTGAGGACTTAAGTTCAGTTTGAGGATGCAAGATGAGTTTTGATGATGCAAGTAACTAGGATTTTATGTGATAAGTTATGTTAAGTTAAGATAAGATGTGAGTCAGCATGAGCCTCAAGCTCTTTTACAAAGGAGGACCTCTAGTGTTGGGACCAGTTTCGGGGTTAACTCCAGAGAGAGTGAGACCCATTGGGTGAAGGTCAGAGGACCTAAACTCCAAGATATGAGAATTATGAGATATGTGATATGTCCTAAACTAGACTACTCCTGAGTGATTGAGTTGAGTTGCTTTATGTATGATTCCTATAGTCCTTTTGAACCCTAGATGTCCTTGGGAGGACCAAACCCTAGAGATAGAGAGAGGCTCGTTATATATGTGCATGTGAATATCAATATGAGTGCCTTCCATCTGGGTGAGGGAGAGAGCCCAAGACCCTGGAGGAGGTAGCTATGTTAGTTCTGTGAAAGCCTCATGCTCAGGTTGGTGGTTTCCCACATAGGAATCTAGTGGTGTATATAAGAGAGTTGAGAAATAGCGTGTTTCATGGGTAGAGACCTATGAAGAGGATGTCATAGCATGTTTCAGTTTGTGCTTTGTGGCTAGATCTTATGAAGTTGATCACTAGTGCCACTGAGGTAACCCAAGAACCCTAGACTAAGAGGGGCAAGATAAAGTATATGCATATGAACTACTAATAGAGCTGAGTGAGCTCAGAGAGACTGAGCATGGTGTTACCCTCATGATAAGGGTTAGGACCTCAGTTGGGCTAGATAAAGTTTTGATCTATGTTTAATAAGCCACTCACATAAGTTTGTTTAGCACAACCATGATATAATAATTGTAAGCACGTGATTTAATCTCGAGATGTGATATATAAACATGATATGATGAAAACCTAGAGACAGTTTTGATATCAATGCATAAATGGTTAACCATATACAGGAATAAAGATGATAATGTGATATTGTTGGTTAATCTTGTGATAAAATCACTAGTAAATGTTGCAATTTATTATGAGCAATGAAATAAGATCATATGCATGAAACATGTTACATGAGGTGTTAATCTTAGTGCCTAATAAAGATGAAAAATATAGTTTGATGGTTAGCACAACATAACGTTTATGACACCTTGATATAATCGATTAACTTTAGTTAACTTCTTCACAACATGATAGTATGATGTCAAATAATAATGCATGAGTTAAGATAAGGAAGGAACCATAATATATGAGATATGTCATGACATAATCATAGTTTCTAAACCCTTGTTTCAATCCTTTATGAAGGGGCATTTCACCTTTGATTCTAAAACCTTGTAATAGTGGTTTAGATATGAGAATGGAGCTTTGTTTTGGATATGTTGCACCTAAAGCAATGTCGTGTATTCATAATGTTTTCCCTTGGAGTACGAGAACGGCTTAATTTCGAGGACGAAATTTCTTTAAAGTTGTATATGATGTGAAAGACTGGATTTTCTCGCTTAATTCTGAGGACGGAATTTCTTTTAAGGTGTGTAGGATGTAATGGAGTGGACTTTTAGAATCCTAAAATGTTCAAGGATACGAGTGAAGTCATACATGTCGAGTTGCTTTGAGAATGCCAAATATTTTAGTAAAGTGAGCTTGACCTCAATGTTGGCAAGAAGGTAGCTTAGGATGTTATGGGCCTAAATCTAAATTTTCATGTTCAAATGAGGTTCCTATTAAAAGATATATATGTTTGAATGTTGATGAATTAACATTTATATTTACGAGTGATGGGTATAGTTCTCAGTAATTTTTATAAATTAGGCTATGATGTTGTGGTCGGCTCTGCCACTCAGGTGCATGCGCAATGAGGCCTTGTTTAAGTAGCCACGGATCATGTTTTGTTGAGAACTTATAAGGACCCTTAAATAGAATCGAATGGCTGAGGAGTTAGGGGGTTGTATTCATCGCAGTGGTTACAATGAGCAAAGGCACCAGCTTCATTTGATTCCACGTCCAGGTCGTGGCCTGAGGAAGCGAGAGTGGTGAGTGGTTTCCTTTGACTTAGGGTGCCCCGTTCAAAGCATATGTTGGACTAGAAAGAGAGAACGAGACCTCTCCAACTCAATAGTATCTTCATTGCCACAACAGTAGATAGAGCGGGGCATGGAGACACCAGGCAGGTGAGGAGGAGGCTGCGTTGCTCGATTGCTCACCATTGGGTTCAAGCATAGCCGAAGGGTGGAGTCCCCATGGCTGACGAGGAGGCATGTGAATGCTAAATCTGTTGCCGCTGCTGAGGAGTTGAAGAAAGGGGATGAAGCCAGAGACTTCGTGGGTGCAGATCGGTGGAACCCGTGCGGGAGTACTTCCACATGCAGCATTGGCCAAAGACCAGCCGGTGGCTGCGGAGCTCCAGCGCACGTAGGCGTCGAGTTTGGACGCGAGAAAGGATCAGAAGGAATAGCAGCGATGCTTGTTCTAGAAACAGAGAAGGAGGATAGTGGCCCTAGTCCACCCAGGCACAGAGAGGCCGGCGAGGGCAACTCCTGTTAACAGACCAAAGCATGCACCAAGGGCACCGAATGAGCAGATCTGGCGAGGAGGAGCAGACGTTGGCCAATATCTCGCTGGTGCTCCAGTCCAGCAGCTACACTTGCATAGGTAGATGGAGAGAACCTCACAGTAGCGAGCATGATCGCGTGAAAGCGAGACCAACCCGGCGGCAGCGGTGCCTGTTCACGGAAGAACAGGGTCATGTATCGCGTGGAACCAGAGAGAGAGATACCCCTAAATCGGTCGGCCCAGTTCAAGCAGACCAAGAGTTCCTTGAACCGGATCCAATGAACCGCGGCTCAGTGTAATCCAAGAGCTGAAAGTCGTGCCCATGGGGGACATGTGGCAACGTTTGATTGGCCGAAGAAGGTAATATTCCCAGAAATATGCAGTTCTTCATTAAATCGTAGTAATTAGCTCGAGCATCAGAAAAATACAAACAATATACCAAAATGTTCAGAAAAATGCGTAGAACAACATGGAACAATAATATCAGGCTTTTGATGCTTAAATCTCAGTGATATCATGAAAGATGTGTAATGCTTGTTTAGTGGATAATAAATAGCAAATGATGACATACAATTATGGAAAAATGTCAGTAACTCCATAATAATGTTTATAATGCACTTGATGTCAAGGATGATCATGTTGATGTACAAAATCATGTAATTTGCTTAATATGGATAATTAGGGCTGATAACCCTAAATAAAATGCAATAAATGCACACATGCTCAATAAATGATGGAATTTACAGAGTAATCACATATCAGTATTTGAAACCTCAGTTTTAATTATGAGATCATAATGATGAACAAAATCCATGTTATATGAAGTTGACCCTTAATACATAGTTTTAAACCCTAATCTCGGTTAATGGTGTAACCTAGGGTTAATTAATGTGCACAAAAATGCTATGGAAGATAATGTTCAGATAATGAATCATAATATGGAAAATGACATCAGCGAGATAATCATAAGATAAGAATATAAGTAATGATGCGCATACCATAATGAGATAAGAGAAACCTTAATGGACACGACTAGGGTTAAGATGATATGCAAGATGATAAGAACCTGATGATAGTGTATGATCTTGTCTTAATCAGGTTTAATCAAGGATATATTTGATATCAGGAATATGTTATGAATAGGATGTCTCTTTGGAAGGCACGCTATTACCTCTTACTTGGCTTATTATACAATATGCTTGTGTTATATGAGTAGTAAAATACTTGACATACGGTATTGATTGAAATGATTGTTCTTGTATGCTATGTTGCTTGATTCTCCATACTTATTGCTATGAACACATGAAACATAAGATATTTGGTCCATTATATGATAGCACTAAATCTCTTTGGTAGAATAGTGCATTGTGATAGTACTAAATCTCGTTGGCAGAATAGTACATGTGAGCACTAAATCTCTTTGGCAGAATAGTGCATTTGTGAAGTACTAAATCTCTTTGGCAGAATAGTACATGTGAGCACTAAATCTCTTTGGTAGAATAGTGCATGTGGTTGATCAAGTTTACACATAATGGAAATGTGCCTAAAATATGTGTTCTCTTCTGGTAACAAATATCTTTTTGCAACTATACGCCTTTTCTTATATTTTGTTTAATGTTGCCAAGTATTAGTTTTATCTTATTGCTAAGATATGATGAGAGGTAAATAATAAGACACGTAGGCGTACTAAGTACAATATTCATGAAATATTGTGCTGACGTGTACCGCATGTAATCTTTTATATAGGTTATGGTTATGCTCTCGAAGATCAAGGATAGTGAGAGTTGTATGGCGAGCTGATGTACAGGTGGACCTGTTGTCTTAAGATCATGTAGTTTAGATGTAGTACATGTATATGTATAGTTTGCTGTTCAATATGTAATATCAAATGTTGTAACAATTCATGTTGTAATTATATGTTGAATGGTGAACATGTGTGTATGGTTTTATTATTGTTCATGTACATGTGCTACTGATTGTTTTCCTTCTGATTCCCTTGATTTTCTCCTTCTTAGCCTAGTGTGTGGTGTTTAAATTGGGATTCTCACTGAGGTGAGGGTTTCAATTTGGATGTCACACATGAGATTAAGTTTTTGAAAATTCGGGGACGTCACACAACTGTCAACACGTTCTCCTATTAAAAGATGGGGAAAAGATGTGAGAGAAACTTGAGTGAAGGAGAGTGCAAGCTTTTGCCACATTGGCAAAACTATGGTATGTGGTTGGTCAATATGACTTCGGGCGAGTGTATTTGAACTGCCTGCAAAACTCGCTCTTTTTATAGTAGTATAGATATAGAGTCAGGCTAGTGTACACTCGAGTGTACCGGAGGCACCGTACACCTTAGTCATTTTTGAAGATGTAATAAATTTATGAAAAATCTAAATCGTTGATCTTCTTGATTATCATAATAACATGTGATATAATAAATTTTAGCTCATTTGGACACTTATAGGTCATGCATCTAAAGGAGGTAAAAATCATATATTTCAAATTAGTTTTTTGCGTCAATTTTTTTGTCCTTGGATGAGTGACTTACACTCATCCAAATGAGTTCAAATTTTGTATGTAACCTATTATTATTGTAACCATGAAGATCAGTGGATTTGATTTTGGAAAAAAACATGGTCTAGATAGGCAAACACCATTGGGGTGTACGACATGATCTGTACACTTGAGTGTATTCTAGTCTGACTCTCTATCTCTCTCTCTTTCTCTTTCTCTCTCTCTCTCTCTCTCTATATATATATATATATATATATATATATATATATATATATATATATATAAGGCTAGTGTACACTCGAGTGTACCGGAGGCACCGTACACCTCAGTCATTTTTAAAGATGTAGTAATTTTTTGAAAAATATAAACCATTGATCTTCTTATATATCATAAGAACATACTATATAATAAAGTTTAGCTCATTTGGAGACTTTTAGGTGTTGCATCTAAAGGAGGCAAAAATTATGCATTTCAAATTAGTTTTGTGCGTCAATTTTGTCATCCTTGGATGAGTGACTTACACTCATCCAAATGAGCCCAAATTTTGTATGTGACCTATTATTATTGTAACCATGAAGATAAAAGGATTACATTTTGAAAAAATATGGTCTAGATAGGAAAACACCATTGGGGTGTACGACATGATCTGTACACTCGAGTGTATTCTAGCCTGACTATATATATATATATATATATATATATATATATATATATATATATAGAGAGAGAGAGAGAGAGAGAGAGATCATATGTATTGGACATTATGAGAGAGTATATGTATCATAAAGAACATCCTTATGTTATTGTGAAGCACTAATGATCAGTTCCTTGATTATGGTAATAAGAAAAAGTTGGGTGTAAAGCGTTACACTGATGCAAGCTTTAAAAAATGAAAACTAAAATTAATGATTGCAATCTATGTTTATGTTTGACCTTAAATGGGAAATTTAAGATGGAAAGGGCTTTGAGGTAATGATAGTTGTATAAATCTACAATACAAGTAGAGTATCTTTGTGTTATGTGAACAACAGAGGATAGTGTATGGATAATGAAGTTCATATGGGTGAACTTGTGCAAGGGTCCAACCATTGATGAGACAATATAAATACTGATGACAACCATGGAGCTATTGGCTAGGTTGGGTATCTTTGATAGCATACTATGGAACTTCCATCTCATGTGTCAAGTATCACCATAAAGAGATGTGTAACTTTCAAAATACTGACTTGAAGCAAATGTTGCTAACCCTCTATAAAGCGCTTTGTGCAGCAGAAACATCATGGACACATTAGGATCACTTGGAATAAGATTCATGGATGATTGGATCTAAGTGCAAGTGGGATTCTATTAGTATGTATGCCTAGAGAGACAATCATATGATGATTCAAGTGTGTCATTAAATACATGATTTGATAATTACAAAGGTAATTTTGTCTATTATGTTTTCCTCAGTCATGAGATGATGACACATATATAGTAGATGTCTAAATAATGATGCTACTCGATGATATATGTCTTCAAGTTGACGACCTGAATGATGAGATCATATGTATGATAAGAATACATACATTCTTGTTATGTCCCTAGTCAGATATTATTGTGGAAGAAAAATAGACAATAGTAATACACAAGACTAGAGTGTGTGTTGACTGATGATATAATATGATTAGTCATGAAATCTAATATCAACTGAAGCACTCAAGTATAATCTAGAGAGCAGTTTGTCAGACATACCCACCATGAGAATGATAGATGGAGACCATGTAATGGTAGTCAAAATAATCTCCCACAGTGATAGTGGTGATTGTGGTTCTTAGACATGAAGTCACTATATTCATTACATGTCGTTCATGTCCTTTGACATCATCCAATGTGATCCTGAATAAGTATTGTCATAATGGTAATGATTGGGTGCATTATGACACATGAGGATTGAATGTGAGTGATGTAAATGGGATTTGTCCCTCCTATAGGAGACTGATATCCTAGGATTCTTGATAAAGAGATATTGAAAATGTATGGCCATACTTAAATGACTCAGTATACGATATATGAGGTCATGTGCATCTCAGACAGTCAGCTCTAGTGCAAGAAACATGGATTGAACATTGAGAGGATGACAATTCCATGCCTCGAGTTCAATCTGGATATCAAAGACAAAGGAAATATACAATCATAGTAACATTGATCACAAAATGTAGGTTGAAGTTGTTCTCCAACTTTTTGCATTACTTGGGTAGCAATGATGTGTTTCTAGATGTTGAGCTTTGCTTGTGATGTTGTAAGTTAGTTATGAAAATTCACTATCAATGTAATTCTGAACCTATAGGGTCACACACATAGGATACACTTGGATTAAAGGAGTATATTCATGAATGATGTTTAGATTGATTACTAGACGTGTTTAGGTATTCAATTAAACAACTACAGTAAATGGACTGAATGGACTCTTAACTGATTGGTTAAAGTGTCGAAGCAATTGGTTGGAGTGTCAGATCAATTGGAATCAACATTGGCTGATCAATAGATGAACCAGGGAGTGAGACATCAGTTCACATATCCCAACCAACCAGTTCATGGGATGAACCACCTAGTTCAGTTTTGAATTCAATTGGATCAAGGATTGGTTCTAATGTCATGTTGTGCATTAATTGCACACTGACTACTGATTTTATTTTGAATAGGAAACTTGCCGAACCTTCAAATTTGCAGTGTGTAGGTTCTAAAAAATTCATGAATCGACCCTTTCAACTCCCACACAGACTGGAAACCCTGACCCTAGTCTCTCCTATAAATAGAGAGATATTGGGGGCTTCTCAGAACATAATAGTTGCTCTAATAATTATTGTCCTCTATAGTTGTGGTAACCAATAGAGAGCTTGAGCAAGTCCTACCCCATAAAGGGAGGGATGATAAGAGAGAGAGAGAGAGTTGTGGGACAATGTATCAACTCTAGAAAATTGACATTCAAGAGGGACAACTCCTTCATGTTTACTCTAGTAGTGCAACGTGGAGCTCCTAGTGGTCAATGTGTACTACTCTAGAGGTGGGAGGTTGTTATCTGTTTCTAGGAGGATATTGTTAGCCGTTATTTGTGGTGCTACAATAGGAGGCCAGTGCAGATGACTATTAGAGTGTTGTTGTTGTTGTAGGAGTGTGTTGTTTCCTAAAGAAGAAGAAGCATACTACTGCAAGGGTAATGTTGTTGGACTTGCTCTAGGACCAGGTATAACCTTGCAAACTTTCCTTCCTATATACATTATTTTTGTCACAATCTTGTTATCCAGAGGAATTGGGCTTTAAATTTTTATTTCCATTTCCTTATCTTTTACCCAGATTCTCTACATTATATTCATTTTACAAAATATTGGTAAATCATGAATAAGTTATCAAAATCTTTTTTGTGTGGATATTTACAGTAGTTCATGAATACATGTATGCAAAGCAAATTCAATAAATCAAAAGTTAAACATTGAATTGCATCCCTAACATTCATGTGACAAAATGGAAATGAACTATCTGAATACTTGCACCATGTTGAATAGTGTAACACTATAATGTAAAGCAATGTGACTATACTTCTTTACGTAAGATTGAAATGTATACAATTGTAAAAAGATCAATTCGATGTAAAGTTTATTTCATATAGCACAACTAATTGTTTTTCATCATCATGTAATACTCTATCCCAACTATGTTGGGGTAAGCTACATCAATCCTTCATTTGCTTTCTGCTCTATCATTGGCTATATTCTGGTTGAGATGTAGAGATTCAAAATCTTTCTTTATAAGCTCATCCCATGTAATTTAGGTCGTCCTCTTCTTCTATTCATTGTGCTTAACTCAATAGCATTCCTTTGTATAGTCACACTAGTCAGTTTGCGTTGCACATGTCCTTACCATCTTAGTTGGCCCTCACACAACTTGTCCTCAATGCTCGCCACTCCCACTTTATTCCTAATATAGTCATTTCTTAAGCGATTTTTTATGTATTCCCACACATCAATCTCAACATATGCATTTCAGCCACGTTCATCTTTTTGAGACCTTGTTTCTTTACAGCCCAACATTCACTCCCATGGAGCATGGTTGGTTGCATAGCTGTTCTATACAACTTTTTTTTAACCTAAGAGGGATCTTCCAATCACATAATACTCCAGTTGCACTCCCCCATTTCAACCATCCTACAGTGGTCCTATGAAAAACATCATTTTGGACATCCCCATCTGCTTGAATAATAGAACCCAAGTAACAAAATTTATCACATTTTGGTATATCTACTCTATCCAACTTGGCTCCATCATTCACACTATCAGATTGGCTGAAATTGCAATGCATATACTCAATTTTGCTCCTGATAATCATCAATCCATTTCATTCCAATGCCTCTCTCCAACGTTCAACTTTGTCATTAAATCAATCTTTAGATTCATCAATCAAAACAATATCATCAACAAATAACATACACCAAGGAATATCATCCTGAACATTCTTAGTCAACTCATCCAAAACAAGAATGAACAAATATGGGCTGAGTGTGTATACTTGGAGCACCCCAACTATGAATGGGAAAATTGGTGTCTCTCCTCCAGGAGTCTTTACACAACTTATTGTTGTATAACATAATAATTGGTAAAATATGAAATGCTAAATTTCTATTCTTGTTTCATACTATCAAATTTATGTGGACTTTTCCGGTATGGTCTAGCTATGCATAGTTATATATGATCACATTTGTTATTAATATTAGAAAAGAGGGATATGTTTCATGGGTAGTAGAGAGCCCCCTGATAATTGTGTCGTTGTGTCTGACTTGTGAGGTCTCTCAGCCACATGGTTCCTCTCCCATACGGTCGAGCTACTTCATTCCTTAGAACACCCCCAGATCAAGTAATTTTATTCTTCATAACAAATAATTCATACTTATGTGATAGGGTAGGGTAGTTACCCAAGATACTATCCATTGTTCCTAGGGATGGATGAAGTCATGGTGGAGTTCATAGTGCTCGAAAAAAGTTTATAATATCTCTATATATATGTAAATAAAGAAATGTGGTCTTTTGATGTCAATCCTTATTCTCAACAAGCTATAGAAGGTCATTCTTATATATGATAAGTGAATAAATTTGAAAGTTATGTATCTATACTTTATAATATTCATATTTATGTTCTTATCCTAACTACTTAAGCATCAATTGCTAGGATATGAACTATGACGGAAGAATACACTATCCTCATTATACTATTTTTGGGCCTCTTTATGATATTGAAGAACAATGGGATCATGAATATCAAAAAATCTCTATCAACCTGTTTGATTAAAATACAAAGAGGAAAATTTTAGGTGGACCATTTGTCAAACACATTAAGCCTAATCCTTTAATTGGACATTTGATCTAAGTAATTGGAAGAGCTTGTAATGTGAAATAGATATTGTAAGACCCGGGCCCACTACACAAGGTTCTAGCAAGGTTTTAGGAATGATGACTAGCACCATAGCCCACCAGTAGCCTTAACTATGTGCTTTTTCCTCACTCACATGAAAGACAAGATAACTTCTTGACGGTCACCCATAGACCACCAATAGCCTTAACTATGTGCTTTTTCCTCACTCACATGCAAGACAAGATAACTTCCTGACGGTCACCCATCCTAAAACCATTCGAAGCTAAGAAAACTTAATCATGGAGTTCGTAGTGATGGGTTCCTTGAAAAGGAGGTGCACCTTCGTGATATGGGTAGTCCAATCATTCATGTTAAGAACATTTTATTAGAGGCCTCAAATATTGGGACGTTACAATCTCCCCCACTTAGACTCTTGATGTCATTGTCAAGACTCAATCATATGGACTCATAATCTATCCCCATTGCAGTATAGACCCAAATGGCCCATGTACACCCAGCTTTCGACCACAACTATAGTGAAAGGGTGGCTCCATCAACTAGGATGGCCCTTTTTAGCATCCCTGGACTGTACGATTCAAAGACTGGCATCCCTGGGCCCCACCCACTGGATGGAGATTGGATCTGATACCATTTGTAATGCGTGAGCCCATTTCCCAAGACTCTAGTAAGGTTTTAGGAATGAGGGCTGGCCCCACAGACTACCACTAGCCTTAACTATGCGATTTTTACTCACTACATGCAAACCAGGATCAACTTCCTTATTGGTCACCCATGCTAATAATACTCCAACCTGATCATGCTTAACTATGAAGTTATTAGTGATGGCCTCCCTTAAAAGGAGGTTTACGTTGGTGATATGAGTGGTTCAATCATTTCTTTTAAGATCACTTAATCTGAGGCCTCAAATCCTAAGACGTTACATATATCATGGTTCATAAGTGATTGTGTTATTTCTTGTGTAGTTTTCTTTTAGTACAAAAAAGTGTTAGGTAAAACAAGAAGATTAAAATCCAGTGAGTTTTATCATAAGGTTACAATTTGAAAACAATAATCACCATTTCTCAGTCTCTATGGCATGCATAGTTGCTACCAAGTAGGGCCATATGACCTAGTCATGCAAGCTATTTTTTGTTACACTTTATTGTCGTCAAATTTGAAAATTGAGTTTGAATCATGTATTTCTCAATTGTATTAATCGAATATGCAGAAAAATATGTTCGTTGATTTCATATCCATGATGACTATATCTCATATCGATGCTTGTTCATATTTTATTTTGCACATAGTATACATAGATAAATATGTTTGTGCTAAGGGATGTGTTTATAATTTTTGGTAAATAAATAAAAAAAACTTATATGTTGGATGAATATACCTATACTAGATTATTCATATAGATGATTGAACGCCTACATTTTTACATTATTTTAGTAAAATATATTAATTCATTTTTTTTTAAATATTTATTGCAATATATCTTTTCTTAGCAAAGTCTCATGAAGTAAAAATTTCTTTAAAGAACTATTTTATATTTGAATAATTGATTTCAACATAAGGATATTGTTTACATGAACACATATGATATTTTTTATTGAGTATCTTCTAACTTAGCTACAACATATGTTGAATAATCAAATGCTCAATAGAATAATTTTCAGAACATTAGACAAACTAGAGATCACACGACACATGCTATCCCAAGGTCAATCATAAAACTAATAGAGTGAGGCATTTCATTTTCTTGAAAGGAGAGTGTTATGAAACTAGAAACTCAAGTAAATGAGAGTGAGTAAGAAAATATGAAAGGGAAGAGAATACATATATATAGGTTGATACATATATGAAATATAACATTTATTGAACATACACATAAAATAATACCTAAGTTATCTCAAAATCTTGCATTCGATAATGTTCAAATAATAGATACATATGCATTATATTAGTATGTGTTATTAATATTATGCAACGTTAAAAGTTGATTAGAGATTTTTTAATAATAAATTGATTTATTAGCAAGAAAAAAATGGTTTTTTCCATTTTTATGGATATCTTATTCTAGTGAGTTATTCTTTTTCAACAACAAGAAACTTAAAAGTATATTATATTGTGAAAAGAGTAATGTTATTGTTTTATGCCAACATATTTTGTCATTTATGCTCCCAAAATTATAAGTAAAGAAAGAAAGTCATTCTATTATTAAATAATTCATAATGATAAACAAACACATGTGTTTTGTTCTCAACCTCTATTTCAAAGTGTACAACAAACATGTATAAAAACATGAATAATAGTTACACATTTTGCATAGAATTATTAGTAAATTTAAGAATTTTGAGTTGAAAAGATGTTATTTGTGTATGTCTAGAGACATCAGTTAAAATTGGAATGACACAAAGAAGATTAGCATGGCCTTTTTTCAAGGATGACACGCACAAATAGAGAAACAACTGTTCTTTGTTACTAGTCATTGTGTTATAACAACAAAATGAAAAATTTCTTAGTTAGTTATTAAAAATGTCTTCCTTTGGCGAACAATCAGTGAAATATTGCGAATTTATGTGATAGGTAATTTCCACCACGGTCAATAACCACATCTTACTTAATTAATTGTTACCATTGGCATGATGTTATATCTATATAGGTAATGTTTATATCTTAGGATTAATAATGGAGACTTATTATAGAAAAATGAAAAAAATATGATGTTCTTAACTTTATCATGTAACTTGATTATTGCTTTTGATAGTTTTTTCAATAATGAGATTCAACAGTAAAGGGAACAAATAAATCACAAACCCATAGGTTGGAAAGAAATTATAAATTTAAAAAATGTTGAAGTAGGGGATTCATGGTACAGTCAACATTGAAGTCCAAGAAAATGTACTTATTGAAAAACATTAGATGGATCATTTAGAACCAACTAAACCCATGGATTGAGACTTACTCAATGCATCCCAAAGAAGCAAACATATGCCTATCTATCTCATCATATTCGAACAATATGGGTAACTAATATAAAATACATCACAAAGGAATACAAACTTTAATATCAGATGGAATAATATTCAAGTTGCTTTACTACATGACTAGAATAATATTCTATAATAAATGTATGTCATGCATTAAAATTGTGACAAGGTTACCTTTTATAAATCTCATGATCTAAAAATATTCTCTCCTTCACCTCAATGGGCTTCTCATTATAGTTGTTTGAAAATCAAAACAAGATAAATCAAAAAGTATAAATACTATCATATTTTACCTTTTTTTACAAATAGTGTTTTTATCTTTAAATAACTTTTTGATTTATAGTTGTTTTTATCATAGGTGTTACTCTTTATGAATCATAATTGTTAAACATAAGAGTCATGTGCAAAGAACGTGCACTTACTAGTGTATACGAAAATGGCACACCATTAATAGAACACATTGTGTATATATGAATACATATTTTATTGAATTCATAACATAAAAATATTACAAAACATCAAATGTAAAATAAAATATAAGACATTTTAAATAACACATTAATCTAATTAATATGTGCAATATTATAAAGATAGGCATCCTATAAATTGAAAACAAATATAATAAAATATTTCTGTTCTACGATTTTGTTAATAATTTGAGAACAAAAAAATTTAAACACGTCATTGTGATCAGAGTTTGTAATAATCTTTTTCATGGGAAATGTTGTTATACCTCACCCGTGTTGGTACATGTTGTGTTGTCTTACAAATGAGTGTGCTACTTCCCTCATCTCCATTCCTCACTTCTCTCATCTCCCATTTTTTCTTTCCCAGAAAGAGATACATGGTCCTATTTCTATCTCTACCTTATATTCAATCTCCAAGTAAATTATGTGAGTTTGCACCCCATGTTCCTCTCTCCCCCTCAATCTTTCCTCTTTCCTCACCCCTCTCTCCTCTTTTCCTTTTTCACCATCTCTTCTCTCACTTATCCTCTTTTCTTTCTTTCTTTCCATTGTTACCCATTTGTTTCCCCTCACTTATCTTCATATTTTCTTATCCAAAAGTTGTACACCACCTATGTTGTCTAGTGGCCATATAGAACCTCCTTTTTCATCACTAGAATTCTACATGCTCGTTGACTAAACAACCCTAAATAATAATGTCCCTTCCTACAATGCTAATTGTGCCAGACCAGACCTATTCTGGTAGAATAAAAATGCCTTGGTTTTGATATAAATTAGGTCTATGAAGGAAGTTTCAAACCATCCAACACTCAAAACATCATACCTCAAAAGTTTAAGTTTGAACTAATCACAATAAGTGGTAGGAAGACAAACTAAACCCTAGCAAACATGCCATTAATGTGGTTTTTACTTGTCAGCAACCACATTCCTCCTTACCATTACTATTTGGAGATTACTACTGATGGATGCATATGTTAACATTGTAGAGGTTCCACTTGGCTCAATTGTCTCTGATGAGTTGAGCTTCTAACAAACTCATATGTCTCATTTGTACTTTCAAATTATAAAAATAAATAGAAAGGTAAAAATTCAAAACATCTACTTTTCTTTATTTTCAAAATAATTGGTGATGGCAATGACTTAGTTAATATATTGGATTTTTGTTTGTCCATTCACTTTTGCATCTAAGTCCCTAAGACAACATTTGTTCATTCCGGAGGTCATTGGTAAAAATAATGATTTATGAGAATTGTATTATCTAAATGACTCATTAATATATAACATACATGAAGCACAAAGTTAACACTTGCCACACAATTTTAACAACATATATTAAAATATTACCATATTATAAATAAGTAACGCACTATTTAATACAAAAACACAAATATTTGAAATATAAATAATGTACTAATATACATATTTAATTTAAAAACTAAAAAATAAATGTAACAAAAGTTAGAAGGAAGAGAGGGTTGTGGGAACAAAATGAAATATAATAATAAGAGACATAGCAGTGGGAGAAAAAATGAAATAGCTAGTAAAATTAAGAAGGGAGTAGGGAGGCATCAATGTGAAAGAAAAGAAGAGGATGAATAGATACATGTTACTTAATAAATATACACAACGTTCAAGTAAGGACATTGAGTTAGTTAAAAACCTCATTTTGTTACCAAGAGGTCTCAGGATAGACCATTGGACATGGGATGGCCACTTTGATAAAAATAAAACTTAAAAAAATATCTTGAATTAAGAAAAGGACCATAGTTGCATAAGGTTGGGGGAGGGAGAGGTGAAGGTGTCTCAGGTCGTGGTTACCATGGTGGGGGTAGGCTCTCCTTGAACCATGATCCTCGTCTAAACCCCAAGTTTTTTTTTCTGAAACTTCATACATAGATCCCCAAAAATCTCCAACTCTAAATCAATCTCCAATGGACCTGCCACAGTTGATCCATAGACTGCTAACATCAACCATCTGTATGGGGATCCTATCTTAATAAATGGCCCCCCAGTTCCCTCAATGAACAAATATAAATCCCCAGATATATCTTGAAGGTAGAACACATCTCCTTTGATTGAAGTGGGTCACTAGAAGTCAATCACACTGAACTCGGTGACATCGCAGTTTCTCCTAGAACCCTAGAATTTTGTTGTAATTGTCAAGGTCAACGACATCGACATAGGGTTTTGGGCATTAGTCAATAGAATCCATGTCCTCTAACCTCAAATGAATATGTTCAAGGCCATAGACTTGAACATGGGAAACTATTTCATCGTACTGACTAACCCTTATGATTTCATGGTAGCCATGGTCAGAAATCTATAAATACTATGTCATCCTAATGGAAAACCCTAATGATTTCATGGAAGCCACGATGAGAAGTCTATGGACCCTATTTGGGATCTACCTTTCATTCCATCAATGGTTTTCAAGCTTCCTTCTCTCAGACCAAATCCTACACAAGTTGGTGGTCTAGATAAATATACCAAATCTCCCAAAGTGCATGTATCATACCCAACTCCTTTCAAGAATTAGATATTTGTTTGAGCACACTATTAAAATTGATCACACCAATTCTATTGGAAACTGGGGAATATTTGTGAGAATTGTGATGGGGTAGATAAACCAAAGCGGCTCCTCCAAGTTATCTCCTACAGCTGAGTGATTCCAAATTGAATGTGAAAATATGTCCACCATTTGTATAGGGTGTGGGAGAGTGGGGGCAATTGGAGATATACTAAAAATTTTCTCTTCTTTCACTTTCCCTTATCCTTTAACCTCAACCTCTATCCCATTACCTATTCAATGAAATAATCCCCTATGATCCTTTATAAAAAGCCTAAAAGGAGCACGACAACAAAGGAAACTGTAAGGAAAATACTTATCAAGATCAAGGACCAATAAAGGAAAGAACTGGTGATCAAACTTTGACTAAGGTCACCACAAGAAACCCAAAAGGCCAAACACCTAAACCACTATAGATGGTGGAAAAATATGATAAGAAAGAGGGTTGGAACTATGTCAAGGAATGTATTTAGAAGAATAAAGGTCCAAAGGAAATTCTAGTTAATCCCTCCCAGCCAGCTAGCAAGGACAACCTACATGCTAAGGATAAACAAGAACATCCTTCTAACAACAATACCTTGGTCACTCTTATTGATGACGAGATGAGGGAGGGGCATCTATCAGTGTCCACCTTCCACTATTATGGGTCTCACGACATAGGTGACCTTAATCAGACCACAATGGTCTTCAATTGAGGATACAAGGGAGGTACATGGGTTAGAGAGATGGTAATAAATAGGAAGGTGATCTGCTAGACAGTGCAAGTTAGCTTTGATAGACAGATAAAGAACAAAAAGCTCGCTTAGTAGATCAAAAACACCAAAAAATAGTAAGGCATAACAAGTTCTTGAGTTCCATGAAACAAATCAAGCATGGAGATGAACATTGTGGATGACGACAAGTCTATAGGACAGGAGGCCATCACCTAGGCATTCCCTCATGCCATCCTTCCACACATGTTTCTTGATGTTGAACATCCTATGTTGGAATAAGTAAGGAGACAAATCGAAGGACAATATTAGATTGCTAAAAGAATACCAAGCTTCATACAAGAGTCTCCTTCTTTCTTTGGTCGACACGAGATATAATAGTAACACTACAATGCACATCATCCAACATCTCAACTACATTTTTTTTTGGAATAAGGTAAATATATTAGACCAAAAGGGGGTATAGAGAACTATACACCTACAAAGCAAGGCACCCTAAAAAAAGGGCCCAAAACCAAAAACAAAAACTATACAGGGGATTAGATACAAAAACCCCAGTATGTTCGAGTGTTAGCATTAATATTGTATAACAACCCTTTCCTTATCTCCACATGCATCTTTAGTTCTTTTGTGAAACAGTCAACGAAGCACATCTGAGTAGTCTCTTTCTTCTCATGCATATGCTTGTTTCTTTCATTCCAGATCCAGTAGCATAAACCAGTGATACACAACAAAGCAAAGCATCTTTGATGTTTATCGAGCTTGAACTTAGCTTCTGCCTAGCTAATGGAATCAATGAGGTTATTAGGCACCCCATGTCCCCAACCATTCCTTAGATAGATGATGTACCATATTTGTAATGTCCACCTACAACTGAAGAATAAGTGAGCATTTGTTTCATTCACTTCTTTACAAAGGCAACATCTCTCATCAATAGGAATGCCCCAAGCGACCATTCTGTCCTGGGTGGGGAGTCTATTTTGAATTGCTCTATAACAAAACACACTCCATTTCGGGTAATAGTTATGACCCCATATAAACTTTGACCAACATGTCCCAACACTGGCTGTAATAATGTTGATAGGTGGTGACGGATTAACAACCACCCAAACACCACTCAGATCAACAATATACATGTGTTGATGTGAAGCTACATGAGAGCACATCATGCGCCAGATACGAGAGGGTTTGCAGCTTCTATCAAAAACCAAATTATTGTCGTATCTTTTCTTCATCCACTCACCCCAGCAGCAAGCTTGGGAGTTAATGAATCTATCAACCCTTGTACTGTTGGTTTTCATCATCGCCTCTTCCGTGTCCACAACCTACAAACCCCCGTCACAGAAAGGTTTAGCAACTGTATGCCACGCGATCCCATGGTTTTTGCCAGCCCAAAGGAACCCAACGGTCAGAGATCTAAAAGAGTGGAGAATTGGATTAGGAATGAAACCCATGCTAGTCCAGAACCGCACCAAGGCCTGAAGCACGGATCTGATTAAAACCAACCTGCCAGCCATCGATATCCTAATCCCACTCCACGATTCAATCTTTGATCTATAGCTATCAAGGCAACCACCAAAATCTCTAGAAGTGATAGTGCCCGCAATGAGGGGGAAACCAAGGTACTTAGTAGGAAGCATGCCCACCTGCATGCCTATAGCATTCTTTAACCTTACACATTTGTTATCACAAGATTTGGAGAAAAAAACTTGGGATTTTATGGCGCTCACATATAAGCCATTGAGCTTGCCAAAAAGTATCATGATCCTTTTGAATTCCTTCAATCTTCTTGAGTTGCCAGCAGAAAAAAGAAGTACATCATCGGCAAAGATGATGTGCGTTAAAACCTTGACCCCTTTAACTTTAAAGGCTTTTATCACCCCATTGTCCTCGGCAGTGTTAATCAACTTAGTCAATTCCTCCATAACCAACGTAAACAAGAGAGGGGATAGGGGATCTCCCTGGCGAAGCCCATTAGACGATCTGAAAAGTCCAGCCAGACATCCATTAATAAGAACAGAAAATGAACAAGTTTCAACGCATTGTTTAATAATGCTAATCCATTTTTGATCAAAACCCACTGCCTCCATCACCTTCCAAAGATAAACCCAGCTGACATGATCGTAAGCTTTGCTAATGTCGATCTTCATACAAGCTTTAGCAGTAGAATTCTTTATATTGAATTCATTGAGGAACTCTTTGGCCAGCATAGAACAATCAGCCATGTGTCTGCCTTTGACAAATGTGTTCTGGTTCAAAGAAATGATGTGAGGCAGAACCTCCTTCAATCTTTTAGCCAGTAGCTTTGATATGATTTTATAGAGTACTGAGCAGCACGCTATTGGTCTAAAGTCAGTCATTTCTTTAGCATTGTTGTTCTTAGGGATCAGTTTTATAAAAGCATGATTCACAGCTCTAACCATAGAACCACCCATCAGGAACCAGTTCATTGCTAGGCAAATATCATCTTTGACAGTGTTCCACATCTTCTGGAAGAAATGACTGTTAAAACCATCGGGTCCTGGAGCTTTAGAATAGTGTATAGAGAATAGAGCTTCCTTCACTTCTTTTCTGAGGCTTCCTTACAAAGATCAACATTCATCTCTTCCGTGATAGTATTAGCCGGTAGACTCTCCTCCTAGAAGGGATAGTTATGCTCGTTGTTGTAAAGATTTTTGAAGTATTGAATAGCTAACAGAGCCATATCCTCACGGCTATCCACTGTTTCCCCATTAGCATTAATCAGTTCATAAACTGAGTCCCTCATTTCCTTTTTCTTTATAACTGAATGGTAGATTTTAGAATTCCTATCACCATCAGAGATCCATTTCATTTTGCTTCTTTGCCATAGGCACACTTCCTCTGCTTTTTCTAACTTTCTGATTTTGTCTTTGCATTTCAACTCTTCTTCAATGTACCCCCTATCAAGAGGATTCAAGCATAGTTTCTTGGCAACCTTCTCATATCTCATTCTAGCATCTTGAAGTAGGTTTTGAATGTTAACCTTCTCTTTAGATCACCTCTTTAAAACTTTCTTTGTATGTTGAAGCTTTTTGAGGACCCTGAAGAGAGGATTCCCAAGAATCTGTATAGCCCAACAGTCTTTGATCATGTTGTTGAAGCCGTCCCAATCACACCACATATTGAGGAACCTGAAAGGGCGAGGGGGTTGAGGAGAATGATTAATATGTACCTTCATCCATGCATGATCGCTGAAGATATGAGCCCCAAGCCTCAAAGAAACATTGGGGAGGATATCTAACCAAGAATTATTAACAAAACCTCTATTGAGGCAGCTAGAGATGCAGCCCTTAGGTCCCTGCTTGTTGGACCAGGTGGTGACGCCACCTATGGTGTTGACTTGATGAAGTCCAGCTTTGTCAAGAGTTGTATTAAACTTCTCAAGTATTCTGTCGGGGACTGTTTTGCCCCCAAACTTCTCACCAAAATTCCTCATGTTGTTGAAGTCCCCCAAAACGATCCAAGGTATGTCATCTTGTGCTGTGGCTTCAAGGGCAGGCCACAGACTGTCTCTGTCAGATTCCAGATTCTCTCCATACACATCTGAGAGTATACAAGAGAATCTTCCACCATTAAAGCAGCTAACTATAACAATCTGATCAGTTATGCTTATTGGTTCCACTTGCCATATATTGGGGTCCCAACCTATGACAATTATGCCTCCATCCACCTTGTCAACATTGTTAAAGTTCCTCCAATGAATGGGAAAAAGGGTATTAACACGATCAGCTGTAGTCCTCTTTATCCTTGTCTCAAGGTAGCACACAATCCCAATATGCATCCCCTTCAAAATTTTCCTTAGTTTCCTTTGTGTACTTGGCACTGATGCCCCACGGACATTCCATGCCAATATAGACATTTAATTATTTGAGTTTGACCCTCCTCCATTCTGGGATTTGGGTCATCCTTTAGTCTTTCCAGCAGCACTCGTAGTCTTCCTGGGGCTACGAATATGAGGTCCCGCTTCATTAAGAGGGGTATCTCCATCATCTTCTTGTTCTTGTTCCAGCAATGAGAACTGATTCATCACAGCCAAAACTGGTGTCTCAGTAACTGTGGCAATACCCACTACCCCGGTAGGGACTATCATAGTATTAACCACATTGTCTTCCTACTCCTTCGTACCACTGGATTCAGTAGCATTGGTGCATTCACCCTCCTCAATAACTATTGTTTCCGGTTCCACCTCAACCACCTTCTTGCCTTTGTCTTTACCGACAACATTTAATCTCTCGATCCTGCGATCAGTATTCTCTTGTTCACGCCTATTGATCTCGTGTTTACTGGCGAACCTCTTAGGATGGGAAGCCCTTCACTTCAGAGGTCTACGAGTATCTAGAGAAATGATGGGGGGAGACGAAATTGGGTTTAAAACCCTCTTTCCTGGGCACCCACCATTAGCATGGCCAAAGACTTTGCAGGTATCACAACGATCCAACATGGCTTCATATCTAACTTTTATTTCCCATTCCCCTCCACCCGGCAGCTCCACCATAATCTCCGGTGGCGGTTCCTTGTCAGCTGAAATGTCCACAAAGAATCAGGCACAACCAAGCATTGAGCCATCCACCCTTCTCTCGATGGCCCTAGGTTCCCTAATGGCATGTGCTAAGACATTGATTGCCCTAGACGACCAGGTTTTACCCACATCCAGTAAAGACACCCACACCGGGGCAGTTTTCAGAGATGTGCGATGGACATCAACATCCGAAGTCCATTGTCTCACCAGGACCAATTGGTCATCGAAAAACCAAGGTCCTCTATTCATGGCACGCTTCAGGTCCATCTCATTGGCAAACCGGGTTAGGATTAATCCATCAATAAGGTTGAAGATCTCCATATCGCCTCTAGGTCGCCAGGTTCTAAGCATCCACCCCTTGAGTTGAGGGATATTGACTGAGTTTCCCACTATCTAGACGATCGTGGAGAACCTGTGATAGTCATCCATCTCCCCCATTATTGGACTAGAGAATCTCGTCCAAATCCTCTTGTCTCCGTCTTTGTAAAAAGGTTCGTTGGCATCCGTAGCATCACCACCATGGATCTGCATCGGTGGCCCTTCCACTACTTTCGCCTAGTCCCTTTCTACCGTAACATCAGCTCCAGGTGCACTCCACTTCTCTGCTATCTTTGCGGGAATTGGCTTCTGCAATAGGGGGGCTCAGTCACCTTCTTCAGCGGGTCCACCTCAGGGGATGGCGACGGCGGCGGCCCGCCCACCATCGCGAGCACCAAGGATCGCCTAGAAATGGATCAGAGAAATCCTAGAGAGAGAGAGGGTTACGGTCCGTGATGATTTGAGGTCCTAATTAATTACATCTCAACTACATTTGGTCACAACAAGTTGAAGTACTAATTTCTTGGGAGGCATTTGCATTCTCAGGGATTCTGCCACTATAAACATTGATATAATATATAATCATCATCAATACATCCATTGAAAGATCAATGGTGATTCCCAAATCAAATATGTTTATGGCAGTCCAAACCCCACCATGTAACCCCTACTAAGGAAGAGGTTGAAGAAAATCTCACAACATTATACGTGCATGGGCTGCTCTTAGATATTTCAACACAATTCTCACTCCGTCGGAGAAGACCAACAACCACTACTTCAACAAATGTGCCAGTATAACATTTTTAAAGATATGCTATTGTACACTCTCTATGTGGACATGAAAGCTAATATGCTATTGTACACTCTCTATGAGGATATGAAAGCTAAGGAACACTTCTTTACCTTAAATTCCTTCGACTTAGGAAGAAACTCGACTTGGTCAATGGGTCATAGATAATGCCAGTTCACTGACTGTCAAGGGGGTTTTAACATCTCCACTCCCTTGTTGATACTACGACCACAATCCCTCATAATTTCCAGAAGCAACTTTAATGTGAGGCTTTTAGTTGTATTCCATACAAAGGCCATCTAGAATTTAAACCCTACATTCAAAAATGATATGCTACCTCACTAGAACTATGAGAAGCCCTTCCTAGAAGCCTTGACGCCTTTCCAAGCTATAGCAGCCAACTGGAATATAAAGAGTTTAAGTGAAGGACAAGGAGAAAGCCCCCCATTCTCTAGAGACGACATAGAAGTCAAGTACTCACTAATGATAATCACTCCTCTTCTAGTGGCCTACATGGCATTGAACTCTAAAAAAGGTATCACCCCATCCTTATGCATGAGGAAGATAATTGGAAACAACATGCACACATCAGCTGGACTGAAAGTGGAAAATACTACAAAAAGTTCTTTAAAATTATTGTCGATGCTTGACACCACCATAACAAATTTATGTGAATCAAGAGTAAAGTTGGACTTGGATAAAAAAATAAGGCTGCCATCCAATGTTGGAATGTATGCCCATAGAGCTCATCATATGATGATTGTATTGGGGCATCATGTACATGATTTGATAATAATGAAGTTGATTCCTTGCATTGTGTTTGTCTCAGTCGTGAGATTATGACAAATACATAACAAATGTATAAATAATGATGTTACTGGATGACATATGTCTTTAGGTTAAGGAACTGTACAATGAGATCATATGTATGATAAGAGTACATACATTCTTGTTATGTCCCTAGTTAGATATATTATGGAAGAAAAATTGATAACAATAATACATAAGACTAGAATGTGTGCTCGCTAATGACAAAGTCTCATTTGTCATAATTTCGGATATCAAGTCAAACACATAGGTACTTGTTATAGAACGGTGAGAGTGTACATGGAAATGATGGAATGGTAGTAAGAATGAACTCTCAATGTGATAGTGGTGATTGTTATTCTTAGTCCTGAAGTCACTACATGCATCACATATCATTCAATGATCTTTGACAACATTTAATGCAACCTTGAATAAGGGTTGTCATAAAGGTGGTGTTGGGGTACGTTGTGACACATGGGGTTGGACTGTGAGTGATGTAGATGGGATTTTTCCCTCCTAAGTGAGTTGATATCATGTCTACTTGATAAGTGAGACTAAGAAATGTATCGACATACTTCTGTGAGTCAATATGTGATATGTTAGATCACTTGCATCTCAAAATGTCTACTATAGTTCAAGCAACATAGATTAAATATTAAGAGGATGACGATTCCGTGCCTCACATTCAATATGGATATCATAGACAAAGGAACTATACAATAATGGTGACACTGACCACATATGTAAGTTGAAGTTATTCACCAACATTCCAATTACTTATGTAGAAATGATGTGTTGCTAGATACCACTCATTGCTTGTATCATAATCAGGTTATGGACATTCACTACTGATGTAATTTGGGACCTATAGGGTCACACACATAGGATGCACTTGGAAGAGGAGCTTAATCATGTACAACATTAAATTTGGTTTCTAAAGTGTTTGAGTAATCAAAATGAATAATGTTGCTTTTCAGTGGACCAAATGGAGTGTCATCTCAACCGTATGAAATGTACTAACTCTATACCATGGAACCAATCAATGGACAGATTAAAATGTTCAATCGATCATATGATCAAAGTTTTTCAGAGATGCCAATAGATTAGAGATGCTAGCTAATCAGAGGATCTAGTCACCAGACTGGAGATCCAGCCGACCAACTAGAGAAGGGATTTTTCAATCGAGTGGAGGCCTAAGGGATTGATTGGAGGAGTCTAGCCAACCACTTGAGCCAAGAGCCAGTCGACCAACAATGGAGACCAATTGACCAAAAGGTGGATCGACTGGATGAGTCTAGTCGACCGATCTTCATATTTACATCACAATTTTTCATATACATGTTGCACATGTGATGTTTGACCTTATGTGGATAGAAATTATTTGTAAATCCAAATAATTGCATTATAGGGGTGATAGCCATCGCTAATATTGTGTGATTTCCTATTTACTTTATGGATATAATATGTATATGATACATATTATAAGTATGTGGGATTGGATATGTATATGTATTTATAAATCAAATCCCTCAATAAATATTAGGTCTTTGATGTTTTCCATAAACAACACACATGAAAATATTGATCGACTAAGCATATGTTATGCCAATGTGTGGTCCACTGTCTATTTCGTGGAAGTGTGATGGTAGATATGTGAGTCGACCAAAGCATGGTGATATTCTATCATGCTTTTGGGTCAAGCTTAAATAGGTGACTTTAATGGGATTAAGTGCCTTGAAGCATGTACATGGAATATGAAAAGTAGTTGTGCATACCATTTATCCAATAGTTTCTTTAGATGCAATTGAAAAAAGTTTCTTACCTAAATAGTCATGTTGTAGGAATTCAAACAAAGATAACTCATGATTTGGTGAAATATTGATTTTTTCCCACTATAATATTTTATGTTGCAATCTTTTCAAATTAATCAGAAGATTTGAAAAAAAATTATGGGAGTTACATTTATTTTAAGGCCTAACTAATATCATTAAATCTTTCAAATCAAATTAAACATGTTTTGACATATGTAAATTTTCATGTGTAGAAAAAATGGCAAACAACACTAACTTTTTGTTTCAATCGGTCCATGAGGAGAAAAAACTAATGGTACAATTTCCATGAGTGGTTCAGGAATCTGAGAATCATTCTTACTCATGTGAACAAGCTCTATGTCTTGGAAACATTATAACTAGAGGAACCCACACCTATGGATGCAAGGGATGTTTAAAAGAATCATTATAATGATGTCGTAGATATCAAATGCCCGATGGTATTCTCTATGAACTATGAGATGCAAAAAATAGCATGAAAACATAGACATTCCAGAAATGGTAATGCATCTTAAGAACATGTACTAGGATCAAACAAGATAAAAGATATATGATGTCTCCAAGGCATTGTTTAAGTGCAATATGGAAGAGGGAGATCCAGTGGGGCCCCTTCTGCTCATGTTGATTGGGCACATGGAAAACCTAGAGAGACTGGGATTTCCTTTAGGTTAAGAGTTGGCCACTTATGTGATTCTACAATCATTTCATGAATATATCCAATTTGTCCTAAACAATTTTGATAAATTGTTTATAAAAGTTTCTTTCCATGTTGAGAACTATCAAGCCACAAATGAATAAGGATAGTCCTAGATCTATGATGATGATCAATAGAGGTAAGGGGAATTATAAGGGTAAAGGAAAAGCCTATAAGAGTTCTAAGGATAGAGAGAAATTCAAGTCTACTACACTTATAGAAAAAGGAGGGGTGAGTAAGGTAGGCAATTGCCACCACTATGACCAAACTACAAATAGAAAAGGAATTACTCTCTTTGCATAGAGAAACTCAAGAAGATGAAATAGGGGATGGAGATATCCATTTCAAGTTTGTACGTTATTGAGATAAATGTGTTCACTTAATCATACTAGGTATTGAATACCAAATGAGGATCTCACAAATGTTATGACATGTAGGATCTAAGAACATACGGTGGAACTACATGGAGCAAGAGTTGTTTCCACTTTGTTTGGAACCGATCATCTATCTCAGCCCAACAGGGCTTATCAAAGAGTTAGATAATTGCTATTATGTAATTTCCATGAAGAGAAACACCATTTTGTATTTAGTTTAAAGAAGAGTGTATTCGAATTTTATATGATGGATGATCGATGTTAAATTTTAAAGATAAGATCTTTTATGGAAATGGCCCAATGTCTCATGATGTATAATACCCTTTAGTGATACAAACAAGTGTATATAATGTAATTACCGAATGTCTCTATGACTCAAACATATCATACATATGACATTGTCGTCTAGGTCACATAAATAAGAAACACATTTCTAGACTGCATAAAGATGGTTACTAGATTCTTTTGGTTTTCAACCAATATAAACATGTGATTCTTGTTTATTGCACAATATGAAAAAAGCACTTTTCATGAGAAACAATCAGAGAGTGGGTGATCTATTGGGACTCATACATAATGATGTATGTGGACCTTTTAGAACAAATGCCAAAGATGGTCACTAGTATTAAAACACTCCAATTATATCGATGTGGAGAATACTTGAACCAATAGTTTGAGGGGACTTTCGTGAGACTATGGTATGGTATCACAATGGACTCCACTTGAAACAAAACAAAGTAACCAAAAGAAGGAATTTCACAATGTTGGACATGGTGCGATAATTAATAAGTCTAACTGGTATTCTGACTTCCTTTTAGGGACACACCTTACACTAGACCATGTATCATCTAAATGGGTTCAAAAGACATCATATAAGATATTGGATAGGAAGTATATAGATATGTCTTTTATGAAGATTTGGGGATGTGTATCTTCAATAAGAAAGAATTTCCTTGAAAAGCTTCATCCCAAAATTAGATACATATTATTATGTTGTATATTCAAAAGAATATTACTTTTATCTGACAACAAATTGTTTATTTCTAGGAATATTGTGTCCCTAGAAAAGAAGCTTATATCCAAAGGAATTAGTGAGATGAAAGTAGAACTCGAAGACATTCAATGCCAATGAATAAAACATTGAACTTGTAAAGGTACAGAAGGAGGTCACAATTTGATATACAAAAGGAGAGTCACAATTTGATATATAATCTCAAGTTCCTCATAGAACACATAAACCTTATACATCTATTAGGACATACCTTGAGATAGAAATACCTAGATATCTTATTGCTCAAGAAGGTGATGAGTTGTTCATACATGATGATCCAACAACCCACCTAGAAGCTATTCAGGGACCAAAATATGAGAATTGTCTTGAGGCCTTAAGATATGAGATGGACTCCATGTACACCAACAAGGTATGGACCTTGGTGGATCCACCTGAAGGGATAAAATCAATAGGGTGTAAAAAAATCTTCAAGAAGAAGATTGACATGGACGGTAATGTATAAACATATAAATATAGATTGGTTGCAAATGGTTTTTAATAAGGTCATGGTGTTGAACATGAAAAAATATTTTCACCAGTTTCCATGGTTAAATCGATCAGGATCTTAATTTCCATTATAATTTATTGTAAGTATAAAAGGTATGTAAACTACAATGGTCAATCTATGGATTGAAGCAAATATCTTAAAGCTACAATAATTGATCGAAAAAGCAGACATAGTTTGGATTTAGTCAAAATGAAGATGAATAATGTGTTTACAAGTAGATTAGTGGGAGCATTATTGTATTCCTCATGTTGATGGGAAGGGCATCCATATCCTACAAATGGTAAACACCTAGGTGGGAAGTACTTTCTCTATGAAGGATTTAGGTGAAGCATCCTATGTCTAATGAATTAAGATCAATAGCAATAAATCTTGAAGGCTTATTGGCCTAATACATAGTACATACAATGATAAGGTGCTGAAAATGTTCAACATACATGACTCAAATAGAGGATATTTGTCTATTTCCCATGGAATTAGTCTCTCTAGATCCCAGTGTCCCAATTCTTGTGAAGAATGGGAATAGATGAGTAATACTCCATATGCATTCGCAATTGGATCTATCATGTATGCAATGTTATGCACTCGTCCTGATGCCTTGTAGATTTCAACATGATGTATAGATATATGTCAAATCCCATTGAAGGTTGTTGGACTTCCAAAAAGATACATTCTTAAGTACATGAGAAGGACTAAGGATCAACTCCTTATTTATGGTAGTAAGGAAGAGTAGGCTGTAAAGGGTTACACCAATACAAGCTTCCAAACTAACACAGATGATTATCAATCACAATTTGACTTTATATTTTGGCTTAAAATAGAACTTTATGATGGAAAGTTACGAGCCAAAGTCATCTCTGAATGTATAATAAAAGCCAAGTATCTTGTTGTTTTGAACACAACAAAGGCTATTGTCTGATCAAAAAGTTCATTGTATGAACTTAGGATGGTTCGAACCATTGATGGGAGTCTAGAAATATTGTATAAACAATGGATCTATTGGATAGGCTAAGGAATATAGATATCGTACTACAACATTTCCTTCTCATAATAGAGACCGCACAACAAGGAGATGTGAAGATTTGCAAAGTACCGTCGAGAACCAAATGTTGCTGACCCACTGACAACAACATTTTTGCAGTAGATACATGATGGTCACGTCAGATCAATTGGAAATAGATTCATGGGTGATTGGCTCTAAGTGCAAGTGGGAGTCTGTTGGTATGTATGCCCATAGAGATAATCGGATGATGATTTTATTGGGGCATCATGTTTTATTTGATAATAATAAATCTAATGTCATCCATTGTGTTTATCTTAGTCATCAGACGATGACACAAACATAAAAAATGTCTAAAGAAAGATCGTACTCGATGAGATATGTATTCATATTGAGGACCTGAACAATGAGATCATATCTGTGATAAGGCAACATGTGTTTGTGTTATGTCCCTAGTAGGATATTATTATGGAATCAAAATGGATGAAAATAATAATAAGACTATAATGTATATTGATTGATGATAGAGTCTCTTTAGTAATGATATTGGATATCAAGTAAAACACATAGGTTCTTGGTAGCGAATCGTGTATCAGACTGACCCACCTTGGGAGTGATACATGGAAAACAAGGAATCATAATCAAAATCAACTCTCAAAGTGATAGTGGTGGTTGTGGTTCATAGACCTGAAATCACCACACTCATCACATGTTGTTCAATGAACTTTGACACCATCTGACGTGACCCTGAATAAGGGGTGTCATAAAGGTGGTGCTTGGGTATAGTGTGACACATGGTGTTTGATTGTGAGCGATTTGGATGAGATTTGTCCTTCCTAGTGTAGTTTATATCGTATCCACTTGATAAGAGAATCTGTGAAACATATGGCTATTATCATGGGAGTCATTATGTGATATGCGATCTCAAATGCATCTCAAACAGTCTTCTCGAGTTCAAGGAAAATAGATTGAATGTTAATAGGATGATGATTTCTTACCTCGTGTTCGATTTCAATATTAGAGATAAAGGAACTATACAATCATGGTAACATTGATCACATATGTATGTTTAAATGTTCTCCATCTTTTCTTTTTCTTGGTAGCAATGATTTATTGCTAGATACCTCTCATTTCTTGTGATGTCATAATATGGTTATGGGCATTCACTACCAAAGTAATTTGGGGCCTATAGGGTCATACATATGTCATGCATTTGGGAAAGGAGTTTAATCATGGACAAGACAAAGTTTGGTTACTAAATGAATAATGCTAGTTGTCATGTAACCAATTAGAGTGTCCATTCAACCGATTGAAATGCATGACTCTGGACAATGGAACTAGTCAACCGACGAATTGAATGTTTAATCAATCAACTGATCAAAGTTTCCAACATATAATTAGAGTAGTCAATGGACTGATTGGAGTGTCCAATCTAATCAACTGGGATGAATCAACTAGTTTGAATGTGTCAATGTTGGATGAAATAAAATGAATTAAAAATTGCCTTAAACCAGTGTAATCACATTGTGGAACACAAATCGATCAATCAAATCGATTTCCGAGTCAATCAATCGGCCGCGCGCAACCGTCGCTTGACCCTAAAATCTGACTCTTCATATCCCCAAGGTTTGTGAAACCCTAGACTAGTCACTCCTATATAAAGGGGGATGGAAAATGCTCTTAAAAGAGATGCACACACTTAACTTCTCATAGTTGTGGTAACGCGAGAGCCCAAGCCATCTTAACTATGAAAGGGAGAGATAGTAAGAGAGTAGAAGTCAGTTCTAGCACTTAAAAAAAAGGGGCAACTCATGAATGTTGGTTTATGAAGCACTACATGGCATTCCTATCATGTGGAATACATATAGGCTTGGAGGCTTTTGCTAGTATTCTAGGATAAAGCTATCATCCTCCTGTGAGTGCTACATCATGAGGATATCATGGAATACCGTTTGTGTATTTCTTATGAAGGAAGCACATATTTGTGCAAGGATAGTCTCTAGACTTTCTCCAGGGCAAGGTACATTCTACATCCTCTTTTCCTATATATCATTGTTGATGTGATCTGTTGTTTAGGGAATATGGACAATTTTTTTTGTTTCCGCTGTCATCTGTGTCCACATATTTCCCTACATCCTACCCTATGTCAAAAAGTATATTATGCAAACGATGATGACAAGTGATTTCTTTCTTGTGACTCACTCCTAATATCATCCTTCATTTACTTATTTCTAGATACTAGCTTGTAGACCAGAAACTTCATTACAAGAATGACAAGATATGATAAGGTTAAGAAAACTACTTTCCAAATGGCCCCAACCAAGGCTCCTAGCGACATTGAAGTGCACAACAATTTTATTCAAGATAATTTAACAAAGGTTGGGCCCCAAGTGATTAAGACAGTACATCTGGCTTTCTGTACTAAAGAAATTGAACTACAAATTGCAAACTCGTACCTTGTGTATCCTCAAAGTGAGAAAGCATCAATGATGCAATGAACTCCTCCCAATATCACTAAACAATTCATGCTTTTAATTTAATCAAAGGTGATTGTAGAGTGCCTTAAGCCACTCCTAGATTTCTGAAACACAATCATGCTTCATGACCATAAGTGGAAACATCCTCCTTTTACATGAGGTTATTGATACCATGATGAACAAGACCACTGAGAAATATTGGTTATGTATCAAATTGGACCTCTCGAAGGCATTTTATATAGTGTGATGGACATTCATCCTAGAAACATCATCACCACCCTTCAAATCCATGTAAAACATTTGACAAGGTGATCCTATTAGTCCAAATATATTTGTTATATCAATGGAATGATAGAGCCAATCCATCTAGGATGATGTTATGGCTGAAGAAAGGAGACCCATCATGCTAGCTTGAAGTAGCACTTCCCCATCACACATTTTGTTTTCTGACAATATTGTGTCATGGATAAAGAAACAAAAAGGTAGGTTGTAGTCACTTCAAGTTCTAAAATGTTTTGCATCAGTCTTTGGGAATTCTATCACCATAGAGAAATCCAATTGCTTCTTCTCCCCAAATACCCCTGGTTTGACAGATCTTTTTATCTGAACTCTAGGCATCTCATGAACAAACAACTTTGGTCATTATCTTGGAGTTCCTATCCTACATGATTGACTGAATAAAAAAACCCATTCTAGAATTATCACCAACATGCCTGACCTCATGAATAGATGATCAACTAAACATTTATCCCTTATAGGATGCATAACCATCTCCTGGTCCATGCTCCAAACTATTCTAGAATAAGCAATACAAACAATTAGTCTATATCCTAGCCTACATGGTGATATCGAAAATTAGGTTAATGATTATATCTGGTGTAGAGGAAGTGATCATAACAAGCTCTATCTGGTCTTATTGATGAAGATCATATCTTATAAAGAGGAAAGAAGTCTAGGAACCAATGATGCTCAAGATGAAAACCTTGCTTTGATGTAAAAATGTATATAGATTCATCATTAGTCCCCAACTACTATGGGCATGGGTCATGACTGAGAAGTACATACGCCAATGCCATCCCTCAAATAAACCACAATCAGTGGTGTGATTTTTAATCATAAAAAATATGCAAACTATTCTAGAGGGATGTTCTACATCTATTCACTCTAGATATTTAACCAATTTTTGGATGCAAATGTGTATTTGTGGCTTAAAGAAAAGTGATAATTGTCTCTCCTTTCAAATACCAACATATGACCCTTGAGTCTAGATTTTGGGATGATATATTCATCACATATTTCCTTGCTCTATGTGCATGGAGACACTTTGATGATATCCACCACTAGACCTTCCGACTGGGTCGAATAAATGGCCTCATGAATAACACAAGTAACTTATCTCAAGGCTTTCTTGTACATGGATTTGGCCTCATGAAAAACATAAGTAACTCACCTCAAGGCTTTCATGTATATGGTTGTGTGAATAAAAAAACATAACATTGCTGGAAACTAGAACTTTGTATGGAATCTCAAGTTACCAGAGAGAGTCTACATCTTTTCTTGGTTGCTCAAGCATAAATCCCTACTCAATAACAAATTAAATCTACAAAAACAGATTGACGTGGAAATAACCTATCCAACTTGCAACATTGCCTCTGACTCACTCTTGGATAGCCTAAGAGATTGCACAATTATCAATCCAGTTTTGAGGTGGCTTATCAGTGATATTCTTCCTTGATCATGATGGATGATTATGAATGGGCCACTACCATCTTGTATACCCATAGTGACTCTTTGTCACACACCTTACCACTAGTGGCAAGCTGGGATATTTGAGAATTGCCAAAAAAAGTTGATACACATGAGAAACAAGGTACTCATAGACCCCGATTTAAATTTCATTGTAGCAAGCTTCACCACCATCCCAAGAATTATATTTCTCTCCAAAAATCATGGTACTTGTCATTAACCAACCTTGTGCCAGGGATATCTTCATCCTCATTGATGCATCCTAACAACATTCTGTTAGGCAGGCTAGATTGGGAATCCATTATGTCTCAACAATTTCCTTGAAAACTATTGGCCTGCCATAGAGCAACGAATGAATAACAATTAAGCTCTATGTCCCCCACACAAAAAAATACACTCTAGGTAAGTTTCTAAGTAACAATTAACTAAGGGAGAATGCATATCCAAAAAGAATACATTAGTATAACACATTTTAATATGTAAACATTACAAAATTAGTCTGAAACATCAAATATAAAATTGAATATAAAATGTTCAAAATAATACCTTGGTCTACATAATATGATATAATTAATGTAAGATAGATTATGTCTAAAATAAAAATACATTTAATAACATGTTTTTATGCATTGATTTGGTCATTAATGTGTGAAACAAAGAGTTATACACATTGTTGTATTTTTTTTTTGCAATAATTCATTTATGATGGAAAATGTTGTGTTATCTCTCATGTATTAATAAATGATGTATTATCTCTAATATGAGTGTGTTACTTGCCTCCCTTCTATTCCTCACTTTCCTCCTCTCCCTATTTTCTATCCCAAATAAATGATAGATGGCCCTCTTGCTCCTCTCTGTTTCCACTATTCTCTCCCCAAATATTTTACATGAGTATGAAACTCATGTCCCTCTTTCTCTCTCCTTAGTATTTCATCTTTCCTCACCTCTTTCTCCTATTTTCCATTTTTATCTCTTTCCTCCCTCATCCCCCATCTTCTTTCTCTCTCTTTCCTCACTCTTTCCAATTTTCACTCCCCTCATCCCTCTTACCTTTTTTCTCATCTTCACAAATCACAACTCCAATTCCATCCAACATCCATGTAGAACTTCTTGTCACACCAAAACACTTTGCAAGTATGTAGTATCTTTGTTTTAGACAGAGGCATACATAGAAATGTCCATGTATGACAATAATTATGCCTGAATGCACCTTGATTCTACGTAGTACAAGCTCCATGATTTAGGGGTGGGTTCCTTATATGATGGAAGTTCCAAACCATCCAACTACACTATAAAACACCTTACCAAATAAAAGTTAAATTGAACAAAGCGTATTTAAATTATATGAAGACATCCTGAAATTCTATTGAGCATACAATTAGTAAATATAAAACTAAATTCCTCATAATTATTATAATCTTCCTCTTCATGCTAATAGATTCATATTTTAACATGACAAAACTTCTAACAGCATCATCTATTCCAATTGAGTTGATCTTCTAATTGGCTCGTGTGTCTCATTTGATCTTCCAAACTAAGTAAAAGTAAAAAGGGAAATGAGAATAACATGTTATTTTCCTTAATTTTCATACTAATTTGTAATTGCAAGGAATTATTTAATATAATAGTATTTTCATGAATAATTAAAGTAGTTATCTTGCATCTAAAGGAAGCATTTTTTTATTCAAAAGCTAATTGGAATAAACAACAATACAAGACAATTTTATCAAGTATTTTCCACTTTGGGACATAGACCAATTTTGAAGGTTAATGAATTTACTTATAGCCTAGAAGAATTTATTATGGTTTAAAATAATTATAACTTGGGAACCAAGTAATAGGCCTTTCACTTAATTCATTTTAAATTTGTATTTTTATGGTTATAATAGGATATTTTGAGTAGACTCCGAAATTTTAAGAGAAATTGTATCCTATTAGAGGCCTATAGAAAATATTAAATTAAAGCATGTTTTGTATATAGATACTATAAATTTGGTAAATATTAACTCATGATGGTTAAATTGGACTAGATACTACAGGAAATCTTATATCTGACCACCTTGATTTGTGGCGAGTTGGTCAACTGCAAGGTCTAAGAGCAAGGATCATGAGACCATCATCCACTTTCTACAGAGGAAGGAAATACAAATCAAATTCTCTCTCTCACCCTCTTTCTCTCAACTCATCCCCCTCTACCTAGAAACCTTACCTATCTTCTCTTATACAAGGAACAACACATGGTTAAAATGTTGTTAAATGGTACTTCCTCAATCTTTAAAAGTCTTCATGTTGTTAAGTAAAAGAAATGGAAATGGATGACATGAACCCATTAATGTTACACATAGGTATAATTTCATTTAATTCTATTACTTTGTTATCTATTCCAATTGTAGTATAAATGTCATTTGATCATATCAATGAATAGAATAAATAAACATTGTTTTTTGATCATATTTTATCCCTAGTTCAAATGTGTATATGGATACTCCGTTATGTGGATCCACACTTGATAAAACCTAAATGTGAAAACTTTATATGATTGACTTGGTCCCTAGATTTTGGACCTAGATCTAAAAAGGGCATATTTTCTTATCATAATGGTCCTAATAGTTTGGGGAACAAAAAGTATTATATTAAGCTAATGATGGATTTTAGGGTTACTAATATGATTTTAGTGATTTTTTCTCATGTATGGGGTAAAAAGAAGATAAACCTTCCAAATCGATACTAACTTGGGTTCTACCAGACCTCAAACCATAGGACCTTTCTAAATCCCATAACTATAGAGAAAGATTTTTAAATAGATGTGTAAACTTTTAGTGATTTTTGATTATGTGCATGGATAACTTACGCTCACAACAAGGTATGTTGGTAAATTACATAGAATCATATTAATTAAGAATTTGAGTTTTCTCTCCGTACAAGTTTTATTTAATTTCTACAAATTCTAGTTCATCCCTAAAGACATTATCTGTATCACATGAGCATAAAGTATTGAGAAAACTAGTCATTTCTATTAGTGTTTTTATGGAGAAATCCACTCCCATTCGTACTAAGAAATCCATTGAGGATCCTATCAGATTAAGAAATAATGCGTGGAACTAAAAATGAAATAAACTTGGAAATAGAGTAGGAAAAGAGATATTATACACTATAATGGCAAAATTATTGGTAAAATAAGTTTAGCATAGTTGGCTTGAAGATTATGCCATTTCACCAAGTAGGACATGGACTAAGGGTAAAAATGTAACAACAAACATGTCTTTCCTCATTTTTAAAATTACGTCTTTGACATCATCACATGGATGTAAAACCCCTAACCACATGAAAATGAAGAAAAAAATATGTAGTATATCATAATTCATGACCAAATAATATGTCACATAAATATTTACGACTGCAATATTTAGTTTAACATAAAGAAACATGTAAGTTTGACCTAGATTGTCATAGTTTGACTAATTATATTGTGACACAACTTAAAATTTTTATAATATTATTTTCAAACTAATAATTTGGAATCTCAATAATTGTACATGAACATGACACTATAAATCTTGTAAGACCATTCTAAATGCTCAAACAAAAAACAAACTTTCCAAGTGGAATTTGAACCTGAATTGATTTAATAGTTGGAAAATTGTTTGCTCACCATGGGTAGAACTTGATCTAATGGAAGGAGAATTACACTTGTAATTTGAGTCGAAGATGAGACTCGAGCAATCTATAATAGCATGTTGGAAAAAATTATAGACCAGGTCATAGTAGGAATGTGGTTGTGAAGAAGGGTTTCATTTTGGGGGAAAAATTCTATTGAAAGGAGGGAAAGTTGAAACATACCAAATTTCATACTTTAAACTTATTTTTAGTTGTTGGATACTTTTCTCATCACTAGGAAACTTGAATTGATTTTGACTAAATTTATTTTCCAATTTATTGTGAATACAATGATACTCTTGCACAAAACTCCATTTTTGATGTTCTGGTATGATCCAATTGTATCACCATTATGAGCAAGCTTAACCAAATTGAGAGGCATTGGATTTAAAATTAGTGGAATAATTACATATGTATTAGAAGGAATTAGAAGGAAATAATTATGTTACACAAAAATATGTCCATGAAGAGAAAGAGTTAATAGTGTGATTCGTGGTGATAATGGTAAAATATGTTGCTAAGATATGGAAAAGATAAAAATACATTAGGCTCTATGAATTATTCTCTAATTACAAGCTAATTGTCTTAAATATTGACACCTTCTTATAAGTATTAACATGTTTCACTAAAAAAAATTATTGGACTAGAAAATCATAGTACATGAAATAACCATGTACCCACGTAGCCTCATTAGAATAAAAAATATGTAATAATGCAACCATATCCAACTCTAGACTAGCTTGACAAAATTGCAAGTCATTGGTTTTGGAAGTATATGAAATACATTTGTATTATAAAATTATAACATAGACTAAATAGATAATGCATTTTATAGTCTTCTGTCATGTCAATATAATATATAAATGATACATCTATACAGTAAAGGCTTTAATGGGGGTTTATCGTGAGAAGGGATTTGGTCAACAAAATTGAATGACATTACTTGCTAATCTAAATGAAGAAGAAAAAAGATATAAAAACAAAAAAAATAATTAAACCTCTCATATTCCTCCTTCCATCATCCCCACTTTGTCTCCTCACTCTTCTTTTGACTAGTCAACTTAATTATAAATTATATTTTAAATTTTAAACAATCCCGTGATAATCCCTTTCAGCTCAAATATGCCATGAATTTTGAATCCTAGTATTGAATGATAATATTGCAATGATTGATGGAGAATTCTATTTCTACATTCAATCTAAATTCATAATTCATCATAATCTAGTAATGCACAAAGTAGAATTCATATCAACAACATTTCTCATGTTATCTATTACAATGTTGTTGTTAATTGGTTTTCAAATTTTAGATATAAATGTCATATGCTATGACTCATAAATACTAACTTACCAATCATAAATAAACCTATCTATAAATATCTCTTAACAAATCTCTTTATTTTTATATTTTATAATTCATTCATTGTCCACTATTGTATCCTCTACATCAAAATCTACAAGGGTTTCCATTTGCAGAATTAAAAAAATTTCATTAGTTCGTCATTACTCTACCATCATACATGGAAATTCAATATGGTTGTAAGCGAATTAGCAAGAAAACAACTCCCCTTTTCTTCACCATGTGGAACAACACATGAAGGTATTGACATGGTAGAAGTAAGCATTCAATTCCATACATTTCTTTCTCTATAGACCAATTCAGTACCATGTCTAATGATCAAATGAATTGTTACTTGAAGAAGGAAGAAATGAACCTAACATGACCTTTCTATGCCCATTCAAATGTATCTATCTATAAATTGATTCCCCCACTGGTCATCTCCACCAAATTCAAGCAACTCTATCCCAATCCTCCTTCTCCCCTAGTTAGAACTGTACCCATGATTGTGACTCCTGTTATCTCCTGGTATGTTATTGATGATCCTACCTTCTCACGATGTAAATTGTCATTAGATCGACTTTACACAACCATAGATAAACCTTGGTGGATGATACTCATGTATCATGGAGTGCCAAACCTTTTGGAACACCTTCTCCCAAAATCCCTCATTCTCCTCCATTTATTCTTCATTTTCTTTTGTTTTGATTAGAATGAAACAATCAATATTAAAAATAATAATGATAGTCGTAGTTACTAATTGCCAAGTTATGAAGTATAAGTAGTAGGACAGATAATAATTCTAACTATATATTGAATGCATTCTTTCACCTATAGTTTGATAATAGGGATTCATTTGAATACATATGGTTTACAATTGTCTATGGTATTGATAATTACCCAATATATTAGGATAAAGGTTATAATGTTAGAAAACTTGGTAATTTCTAAAATTAGAAAAAGGTCTTAGTGACTAAAATTGGAAACATTTCATGGTGATGCGTATAAATAATTATCATTGGTCAATATACATGAAAAGGACTAATAAATATAGAAAACTAAATAAATTACTAAAAATAGAGGTAAAATCTAGAAAAATAAGGAATAAATGATTTTTAATTGATGAGAAATTGAGAAAATTTCCTAAAATACCTAAAGATTCTACTTTGACTTATATTAAAATTAGTTTGACCTCAAGGGCTCATCTTATCGTATTAAGTCGTAAGTAATAAAATAAACTTATGAATTTAAATAATATATGAATTTAAATAATGTATTACATAATAGAAATTGGTAAAAATGATATAGGTGAATATGTGATTTCCTTGATGGACTTCTTAATAATTGGAGCCCTTGAAACTTTAGAAATTGTAAGAATAGAAAAAAAGAACTCTCACCTCATTAATGAATATATTAATAAGTTAATAAATATACATGCATTTGACATCAACATTAATGAGGGATAATGTGTGATATATTCCATGTATGCGTGGAATCCAAACATGCATGGATCTATATCGTTAAAGATGGTCATTAATGGGAGTGCATAGATATCTGACCTTAATTATTAATTATAATCATACAAAACATAAATGTTGATACAATATGGAATATTTGGGGAGAAACACAAATATGTAACACATAGTCCGCATAGGTATAAATCATATATTCATAGTGTTGAATTTGCATATGGATGAATGTAATTAACTAAATATTACACCCTATCTTGGTACAAAAGGAAACATGTAACATTTTCTATATGGAAACTGGTAATCATTTAACGGTCCATAGATCCACATAATAGTAACTAGAAACACTTGAAAATGAGTTAATGGTAAAATATCAAATAGTGATATTAGGTGTAGAACCTAACTGTAAATAAAACAAATTGTACAACATCAGACTTTAGGCCAATCAGTAACAAGATTGTCTTAATTTGTAGTTTTTTCTTCATTTATCCTTGGAACCACTTGAATCATGGTTTGTGAAAATTTTGGGTTTTTAAGGTATTGAATTATCTATGATATTGTTGAACTATTTACTTCCTTATTGAGATTTCATGCATGGGATCTAGTATATATTTCTTCTTGAAAGTCACAACAAATATATTTTTAGAAATCTTGATATTCTTTAATATCAAGATAGCAATGAAATTGATCTATTTGAGTTTTGACTCCCTTGGGTTTTGTCCTCTTTTTTGGTCTTTGGCCTTTGGACCTTGGGCCCAAGAACTTTATCTCACCTCATGTTGGGTTACATCCCACTACCATGCCCATTGTGTAAGACCCATGACATGTGTTTTGGGTTAACCCTAGTCGTTTGACTTAAGTTCTTAGAACCTTTCTATAATCTATTAATATGGTTTTAGAGCTTGTGGAGAGCTTAAGTCTCTAGTTTAAGCTTGTTAGGATGATGTTTGTGCTTAGTGTGCTTGCTTTAGGTCAAATTGCAATTTACCCATTTGTGAGGGTAATCTTGCAATGTGCCACCTCTAGAGTGTTCTTTCTCTGTCTTGGATTCATGAGAGAGAGTATGATGTTTTGGGGTGCCTTGGTTGATCCTTGGATGAGTGGTGGCACCCTTAGGTGACTAAGGTTTCTAGGGATTTGGGTGACTTGAACATGTGTACCGTGTTGGTTGTCTCGACCTATGTCATGCCCTTGGGTGTGTTTTGGTTGTTGTCTTGTCCGAGAAACCTCCCTTGCATGGTTTTGTCTTGACCAAGATAGTTTTGGGTTGTTTTTTATTGAGAAAGTTGTCTTCTAGTGAAGTGTCTCGACCTAGTGTGTAAGTGTTCCTTTTGTCTCAGCCAAGTTGTGTTTTGGTGCTTTGTCACAACCATGTGGTGGTCGCGATGATGACCATGTGTAGGGTGACGCAATTAGTCAAGACCCAAGATAGTTTTTATCACCATCTCATGCTTGTGTGTTTTAAGTGGTTGCATGTATGTTTCTTGGGTGGACAAGTGCCCCTTTAGAGCCCCATCTTGTTGACACCTCATCCTCACCCTACTTCTCTCCTCCTTTGCTTTATAAGCCCTCTTCTCTCCATGTAAGCAACTTTTTTAAATGATCTTCTTTATCCTCCCTTGCTTGGTCGTCTTTTGAGCTTTGATGAGATAGAAGGGGTGATATTTGGAAGCTTAGATGATCGAACCTCTTGCATGTGGTGATCCTTGATCATCTTCAATGCTTGTAAGCATATGATTTTCTTTTGTAAATGTTTTCCTTTGGAACCTCCATCTTCTTCTTCCTCTTTGCTTGGCTATAGAGTAAGGTTCTACCCTAGTGGTCACCTTGAGAAAAAAAAACCTCCTCACAAATGCCTTAGACTATGGACTATCCATGGTGGTAACTAGTGGGAGGGTGTTTTCTTCTCTTTTCTCCCGTCTTCATTGGTTCGGCCCAGATTCCTTCTTAGCCTTTTCTTGAGCTATATTTTAACCAAGGTGTTCTTATTTTTGGAGGTGACCTTGTGGCGGATAGGTTGATCTTGTTGGAGCTTCCATCCTTCTCTTTGGAGCTCAAACTTGGAGCTTGTTTTCTCTTCAAATCGGGCGGGCTATATAACTCTCTACCTCCTTCTATCATTAGCACCTTACTTTTATGCTTGTATATTCTAGTTTCACATCTAAAGGTGTGTTCAGATGGTAAATGATGATCTTGAAAATCTAGGGTGTATGATTTTGTAGTTTTTCACATTAAGATAACTCTTTTTCTAAACCCTAATTTCTTGGTGCACATTTTCTAAGTGATCTTGAAAGGGTGATCTTCCATGCATTTTGAGCTTTGGTTTTGACATCGTGATCTGTGTTCGGTCATCATGTTTTCATTGGATTTTGGATGTTTTTATTGTTGGTATGTATGACCTAAGAGGAAATCATGGGATGATTGGTGGGATACATTCAGATTGATTTGATAAACATCAAAGGCAAGCTTCCAATTCATTCTGGTTCAATCAGTTATGAGATAATGATAGAATAGATTGAATGCCTAAAGAATTGTTTTACTCGACATATGCTTTTAGGTTAAGGACCTAAACAATGAGATCATACAAATGTTAAGAGTATACATTCTTGTTATGTCCCTAATCAGATGTCATTGTGGAAGGTTGATAGACAACAATGACACCCAAGACTAGATTATGTGTTGGTTGATGACAGAATCTCATTAGTCATGCTATAGTGATATCAAACCAAGCACATAGGTACTTGTTAGAGAACAAGTGTATCAGATAGACCCACTGTGAGAGTGACACATGGAGCCATGACGTGGTAGTTACAGTCAGCTCTCACAGTGATGGTGGTGAGTGTGATTCTTTGACCTGAAATCACTACCCTCAACACATGTCATTGGGTACACTTTGACATCATCAAACGTAGTGCTAAAATATAGATTGTTATATGATTGGGTGACTTTGACACATGGGGCTTTTCAGGGTGAGTGATAGATAAGGGATTTGTCCCTCCTGAGGGAGTTTGATGTCCATGGCCACTTGATGAGTAGGACTGAGAAAGGCATGCACATGCATGTGTGAATCAATATGTGATATTGGTGTCACACATATCTCATCCAGTCTGCTCTGAGATCAATGAAGTGATTGAATGTTGAAAGGATGACTGTTCCATGCCTTGAGTTCATTTGGGATATCATTGACAAAGGAATTATACATTCACTATAACACCAGTCACAGACTGTAGGATTGAAAGTTGTTCTCCAACTTACCTTTTCACTTGGGTAGCACTGATGTGCGACTAGGCACCGCTCTTTTCCTGTGAAGTCATAAGAGTTATGGACTTTCACTACCAATGTGAAATGGGCTTGCAGGGTCACACACATAGGATTTAACTTGGAAGAGGAGTTTATCCATGAATTATGTTTAGATTGTTTAATAAATGTGTTTAGTAGTTCAATTAAACATTGAATCAATTAACTTGACTCAGAATCACCAAGTTCAAGTGTTGGACTAACTGATTTGGGTGTTAGATTGATTGAGAACTGCATTGACCAATTTCTACACAACCTGGACTTCCAACTGACCAGTTCAAGTTGTTGAACCGATTGGCTCAGGGTCAAGTGAGACAACCGGTTCAAGTGTTGAACTGATCGGTTAAGCTGGACCAAATGAGCTAGTTTGGGAAAGCTAGGTTGGTGAGAAAATATTTTCATTTCACTTGTACAATTCGGTTGGGACTAGTATTGATCTTTGGATTAATTGGAAATGGAAAGAGGAAAGTCAATTGGGAACTACCATGGGAAGTAAAACAACCAGTTCATGAATGAACTGATCGGTTCATCTCCTGAAAGGACTGATTCATGAGATGAACCAATCAGTTCAGTCCCTAAATGACCGGTTCATTTGTGAAATGACCGGTTCACTTGCCGCAGTGTATCAATTTGTGGAAATTCCAGACCCTTCTACTCCCGCTTTAGTCCCACATTGCCTGGGGCTGAGAACCCTGACCTTGACCCCTCCTATATATAGAGGATTACTGGGGGCTTCTCAAGCACAACTCAGATTATCAGTTGCTCTGCAAAGTTGTCTTCTTTGGTTTTGGTAACCAAGAGAGCCCAAGCAAGTGCTACCCGACTAGGGAGGCACAATGAGGGAAAGACAACTACATGATGACAACTGGTGGTGGGAGAGCACGTCGGTGACTAGTATGTCAACAGAAGGGGACGAATCCTTCCAGTGTCCTATAGGACAGGACGAATAGAGTTCCCAGTGGTCCGTGTGGACTACTACAGAGGTGGGAGAGTTCTTCCGCTCGGAGGACAGTCGTCAATTCGTTAGTCTGGGTGCGACCAGGAGCTGCATAGATGCCATCCAAGACTCGAGGTGAAGACTGTGCTAGCCGCGAGGTTACATTGCCGAGCAAGCCTCGGGACAAGGTATGCCTCTACAAACCATCCTTCCTACCGTATAGATGTTTACGAGATCTCTTTGGGTTCGGGGTTTGGGGAGACAATTTTTGTTTCTGCTGCCATCTCTGCCTCCCCTAAAACCCTACAATGGTTTCAGAGCCACATCAACATTCTATACTTTAGGATAATCAATATGATCGGTTTTTGGTTTGTCGCCTTTTATTTATTACATACAATGTGAATAATTAATTGGCTTTATGCATGTCCAATATAAATCCACAAAATCCCTATATATACATATATGATATGGTATATAAATTCATTCGATATGCGTCACCCTTAAAAGGTTTCTATGGTGATTGTACAATTATTGTGGCCATAAACCCTAAATCTGTGTGTGGTTGATTGTTGTTGCTTGCATCTCGGTCTGCGCACCAATTACCTACCTCCTATTCTTGATGTCACTTGAGATAACTCAAGATTCTTTCCTATCTTTGCTTCCCCCGAATGTAACTCGGGTTTTCCCAATGCAAATGTAAATAGGATTAGTTTATATTTCTTGTTATGTCAAAGAATGGCGGACACCTAGAGGATTGAAATGATCGTATCGAGTGTGAGACAATCGGATGGTGAACCAAGACGGCCGATTCCTGGAGCAAGACAAGTGGGTGGTGACCTAAAGAGATGCACGATGACCTGTGAACTGATTGGTTGGAGGTGCCAGTCAATCGGCTGGTGCACCCAACTGACCAGCCTGATGGTGAGCCGATCAATCATGGAGATGAGTTGATCAAACCTAGAATGGAAAAGCACAAAGTTCATCTTGTACAAGTTGCATGTGATGTGGATCAAGATGACCGTGATTCCTCTTGGCTCAAGGAAGCACATTAGGATGGCCATAATCATCGCCTTTTATCATTTCACATGTTTTCTATGGGATATAGCATGTATATGATACATGCTATATATTGTGGTGATTGGATATGTATATGTACCTATAAAACCAAATCCCTCAATAAATATTATGTTTTAGATGCCTTCCAAATGCGACACACGTGAAAAGCTTGATTGACCAAGTGTGGGCACGCCCTAGCGTGGTGCACCGTCTATCTCGTGGAAGCGTGAAGGATGGATATGTGGGTCTGCCCTAGCAGGGAGCATATTCATCGTGTTGGCTTTGGGTCAAACTTAACAAGGTGACCTAGATAGGATCTAGCACCTTGAGGCATGGAGGTGATCATGGCAAGGAGTTGTGCATGACATCATTCAAGAGTTGCATATGATGCAATTGGGAATAGTTGCCTACCTGGAAGATCTAAGTTGTGGGTGACAGCCCTAGCTGGTCCATGACTGAGAGGATTTTGGGATCTTGACCCACTAGAAGGTTGTACACTGCAATCTTCCGAATTAGTGGTGAGAGATGTCAATTTGAATTAAATTAGTGGGAGCAATAATCAATTAAAGTCCTAATTATATCGTAAAACTTTTTCAAATCAATAAAATAAGTAAAAAATGAATTTTTAGACTAAATTGCATATATTTCTTTTTGTAGTACAAATGGCCACAAACAACAATCACTTCTCGTTGCGATCAGTCCTTGAGAAGGACAAGCTGAATCAGACTAACTTCCACGGCTGGTTTAGGACATTGAGAATTGTTCTCACTCAAGAGCTAAAGCTCTATGTCCTAGATACTCCAGCTCCGGAGGAACCTGCTCCTACCGCACCAAAGGCAGAAAGGGATGCTTTTAAGAAGCATTCTGAAGATTCCATTGGTACGAAGTGCTGGATGTTGTGCTCTATGAACCATGATTTGCAGAGACAACATGAGAACATGGACGTCATTGAGATGATTCTGCATCTCAAAAACATGTATCAAGACCAAGCACGATAAGAGAGATATGATGTCTCCAGGGCATTATTTAAGTGAGTCATGATAGAAGGAGATCCAGTTGGTCCTCACTTGCTCAAGATGATTGGGTATGTGGAGAACCTGATGAGACTGGGATTTCCCCTGAGCCAAGAGTTGGCTACTTACGTGATATTGCAATCATTGCCAAAATCCTACAATCAGTTTGTGATGAATTACAACATGAACAACTCTGACAGGCCGTTGACAGAGTTGTTGGGCATGTTGAGGACAGCCGAGGCACAGATGAAGAAGGACAAGCCTAAGTCTGTGATGTTGATCAAAGGAAAGAAAGGTAGGTTCAAGGGAAAGGGCAAGGGTAAGGGAAAGGGAAAATCTAAGAAAGGTTCTGATGCTAGCCAGCAACCCAAGTCGTCTTTAGCTCTGAAGGCCAAGGGAGGCATGACCAAGGGAGACAATTGCCACCATTGTCAAAAGCCAGGACTTTAGAAAAGGAATTGTCCTCTCTATCTGGAAGAACAAAAGAAGAAGAAGGAGGTGATGGACGTCTCCACCTGAAGGTATCATGAAATAAACTTGTAACACTTTTTGAGGTATATGATACCAAGATGTAAAGTAATAAGCACTCAATAAATTGGGCAAGTGTCTCCACCATAGATAGGAGTACTTTAGTTTATTTTCAGCCTTGAAGGCATGTAATAGAGTTATGAACTGCTATTTCATATTTTCCAATAAATAGAAACACTTTATTTTTGCATCATGTATGACAAGGATGGCTATCAATAAAGTTGATGTTTCAATTTTTAAAGATGTAATCTTTTATGGAAATGCCTTGATTATCTTGGGATACTTGGTATGCATAAGAGTTATTGATAACTCAAACCACAAATTAGCATAATCATGAGAAATTCATATCTAGTTTCCATATTGATGTATAAAGCTAGACTCTTTTGGCTGGGAACCATTAAGAGACATGAATATCTTGGACATGATAAATCAATCTTCACTAGTGGTAGTGGGAGAAAGATTATCCTATTAGGTATAATACATATGATGTATTTACATACCTATTGGAGCAAATGCTAATACTTCAAATGGTGTTTAGAGAAATACCAACATAAATATCTTGAAGTGTACAAGAAGATCATGAATGAAGTACAAATTTGGTAAAAATAATAATTCTTGATGTAATCAATGAAAGAGATACTTAAACCAAATGTTTGAGAGCCTTATGAGTGATTATGATAGTGTATCATAGAGAACTCATGATTAAGGCATAGTGATGTCTAAATCAAAAGGGAGTCATACTCTAAGGAGTAAGAGGATGATTACCAAATAACTAAATTCATCTTAATAGAGAATACCTTACACTAATAAATGGCCATATGATGAGTCAACAATGTAGATGATATTGAGGAACTGGATATTGAGTTATGGTTTATGACCATAAGATCCTAAATGACTTCCATGTGAACCATGAGGTGTAACCTTAGTGGTAGAACTTGTTGGGATAAAATCCATAAGTGTGAATGAGTCTTAAGCATTAAGACACATGGATGACATTTTGAGAAGGATCATGCTTGTTGATTGCACCTTAATGACTAAGAGATTTGGCATATGGATACTAAAACTGCATTCCTGTGAGGAATAAAACAAGGATGTGTATGTGACACAACCTATAAGGTTTATGAATCCATTAATGCAAATGAAGTCTATAAGTTAGAATGGACTAATCAATGTGATTGATTGAGTACAAGAAAATAAGAGCTGGGATCGTTACTTTGACGATATAGTCAAATGGTTTGACTGATATGACAAAGATAAAGAAGGGATATGTGATTTAGTGGGAGGGTATTTGCATTCCACATGTTGTTGAGGAATGAGACGTTCTAGAATGGAATCCTTTGTGGAAATTGTCTTTAGGAAAGATAGAGACGTTTCCTATGTGATAGGAATAGAGACCTATAGAGATAGGTCTCAAAAACCTCTTGACCTGGAAAAGAGAGAGCATACATTGGCAATTTGTACTAAAGGGTTCGGTGTGCACAAATTCAGTGGGAGAAAACTTGTCCACGTTACATGGAGTTAGTATCCCAGAGCCAAGTATCCCAATTCTTATGAAGAATGGAAACACTAAGAATAGATATGGATCTATCATGTATGTAATCATCCCATTATCGTTCATGTATGGACATAGCAAGAATAAAATGCATTTATCATCTTGTATGTAGGACATGACAATATGATATGCTCATCCTGATAACTCGTATGTGGGACATGACGAGTGGATGTCTGTCTAGTTCCAGTAAGGGTTACTGGAATACCATGAGAACTTGATAAGTACTAGTTCTATGGAAATAAGGAGGAGTTAAACTGTAAAGAGTTACACTGATGCGAACTTCCAAAAAAGATAGAAAATTTATCGCAATAATATATATGGGATATATAAAAGTGAATGTGTGTTGAAAAATGGAAACATTCCAATAAAGCTATTTTAAAAGGAAATGTCAAGTATCCGTGTGTTAGAGATCAACAGTGGATACTATATGGATCTGGGAGTTCATAAAGATGAACTTATAGGTTTTCCGGTCATTGGTGACAAGTAAGGAGTGCTTGGTCATGCAATGAGGATAAAGGTTAGTAGAGGAATATTGGATCACATATTATAACAACTCCATCTCATACGTAAGACGTACAACGAAGAGATGTGAGACATGCAATAGTACCGACTTAGGCAAAGTGTTGTCATAACTTATTGTGTTAGCACTAGAGCACAGTAATATGTGGGACATGTTTGGAGATCACTAAGAATATGATTCAAGGGTGATTGGCTCACAGTGCAAGTGGGAGTCTATTGGTATGTATGCCCTGAGAGCCAATCATGTGATGATTGGTGGGATACATTAAGATTGAATTGATAAACATCAAAGGAAAGCTTCCAATTCATTCTGGTTCAGTCAGTTATGAAATAATGATAGAACAAATTGAATGTCTAAAGAATTGTTTTACTCAATGACGTATGCTTTTAGGTTAAGGACCTAAACGATGAGATCATACGGATGTTAAGAGTATACATTCTCATTATGTCCCTAGTCAGATGTCATTGTGGAAGGTTGATTGACTACAATGACACACAAGACTAGACTGTGTGTTGGTTGATGATAGAATCTCATTAGTCATGATATAGTGATATCAAACCAAGCACATAGGTACTTGTTAGAGAACAAGTGTATCGGACAGACCCACCGTGAGAGTGACACATGGAACCATGACTTGGTAGTCAAAATCAGCTCTCAAAGTGATGGTGGTGAGTGTGATGCTTTGACCTAAAATCACTAAACTCAACACATGTCATTGGGTACACTTTGACTTCATCAAACACAATCTTGAAATATAGATTGTTGTAAAGGTGATGCTTGGGTGACTTTGATACATGGGGATTTTGAGGGGTGAGTGATAGATATGGGATTTGTCCCTCTTGAAGGAGTTTGATGTCCATGGCCACTTGATGAGTAGGACTGAGAAAGGCATGCTCATGCATGTGTGAATCAATATGTGATATTGATGTCACACATATCTCAACCAGTTTGCTATGAGATCAAGGAAGTGAATGAACGTTGAAAGGATGATTGTTCCATGCCTTGAGTTCATTTGGGATATCAGTGATAAATGAATTATACATTCACTGTAACCCTAGTCATGGATTGTTTGATTGAATGTTGTTCTCCAACTTTCCTTTTCACTTGGGTAGCACTGATGTGTGACTAGGCACCGCTCTTTGCTTGTGAAGTCATAAGTGTTATGGACTTTTACTACCGACGTGAAATGGGCATGTAGGGTAACCCACATAGGATTTAACCTAGAAGAGGATTTTATCCACAAATGATGTTAAGATTGTTTACTAAATGTGTTTAGTAGTTCAATTAAACATTCAATCAATTGACTTGACTCAGAATCACCAAGTTCAAGTGTTGGAGTAATTGTTTTGTATGTAAGATTGATTGAGAACTGCACTGACCAATTTCTGCACAACTTGGACTGCCACCCAACCGGTTCAAGCTGCTGAACCAATCGACTCAGGGTCAAGTGAGACGACCGATTCAAGTTTTGAACTGATCGATTCATCTAGACCAAACAAGCCAGTTTGGGAAAGTTAGGTTGGTGAGAAAATATTTTCATTTCACTTGTACAATTCGATTGGGACAAGTATTGATCTTCGGATTAATTGGAAACAGAAAGAGGAATGTTAATTGGGAACTGCCCTGGGAAGTAAAATGACTGGTTCATGAATGAACCGATCAATTTAGCTCCCCAAACGAGCGGTTTAAGAAATGAACCAATCGGTTCAGTCCCCAAATGATCAGTTCATTTGTGAAATGATCGGTTCACTTGCCGCAGTGTATCAATTCATGGAAATTCTGGACCCTTCTACTCCCTCTTTAGTCTCGCATTTTCCGGGGCTGAGAACCCTGACCTTGACCCTGACCCTGACCCCTCCTATATATAGAGGGGTATTGGGGGCTTCTCAAGCACAACTCAGAACATCAGTTGCTATGCAAAGTTGTCCTCTCTGGTTGTGGTAATCGAGAGATCCCAAGCAAGTGCTACCCGACTAGGGAGGCATAGCGAGGGAAAGACAACTACAGGATGACAACTGGTGGTGGGAGAGCACGTCAGAGACTAGTACGCCGACAGAAGGGGACGAGTCCTTCCAGTGTCTTGTAGGATAGGAGGACTAAAGTTCACGTTGTTCCGTGTAGGCTACTACAGAGGCGGGGTATTTCTTCCGCTCGGAGGACAACCGTCAATCTCTCAGTCTGAGTGCGACCAGGAGCTGCACAGACGTCGTCCAAGATCGGAGGTGAAGACCACGCTAGCTACGAGGTAATGTCATGGAGAAGGCCGCTGGATAAGGTACGCCTCTACAAACCATCCTTCCTAACATATAGATGTTGACAAGATCTCTTTGGGTTTTGGGTTTGGGGAGCAATTTTTGGTTTCCACTGCCATCTCTTCCTCCCCTAAAACCCAACATTTCTAACATGTGTTTGGTTTGATTTTTCTCTTTTGTGAGTGTTTTTTCTTGAGGATCTTCATGGAGTTTGTTCTAGGGTTTGATGGTCTTAAATCCAAAGGTTTTGATCTTGGTGATGCCTGGTTTGTTGTTGTATTCTTTTCTTCTATTTCGATCAAGACATCCTTTGCTGAGGGTCGACACATGCCTTGTGATATGGTTGAGACCCCTAGTGTTATCTTGGGTCAAGACATGTCTCTCTGTGTCCATGGTTCGTGACTTTTTTTTTTGTTTTAATCGGGACGTTGCTTTTGTTGTTGGGCATGATGCCTCATTTTAGCCGTGGTCTATGTTTTTCGTGGGCATGACATTAGTCTTTGCCGTGGGCGCGACATACAGTTGGCTTGAGGTCGAGACATGACACGTTGTTTGGGGGTTGGTCGAGATGTTTTACTTTTGAAGAGTTGGGTCACAATGTTGCTTTCGTTTGGGGTCGTGACACCTTCCTTGCAGGTGGGACAAGATGGGTCATTGCTTACTACCTTGAGGGGTCGAGACCATGGCCTATGTTGTGTTTGATATAGGGTCTTCTTGCAGTCGCCACCATGCTTGCATGATGGTTGAGACACATGGTGTTGCGATTGTGACCAGGGTGGTGTGTCTCGATCGAGACACACCTATGTTCTTTGTGGTTATGCGACACATGTATGGGCAATGATTGGTCGTAGTACATGCATAGAAATGAATTGTTACACATACACTTGTGTATACCTAGTATGTTTAAAATAACACCCCTTATCATGCTACCTAATGATGTGTTAATCTTAACATGTTCCAAGAAAGTTGGAGACTTGTACCTAGGGTGGTGATTTCTTATAAACCCTAATCGGATACATATGTAACCCTAACCCTAATGTTGGGAGCCATGATGTGTTTGCTTCTCCTACTTGGGGTAGTTACCATAATGTGATAGCTCTCTCTTATTTATAAATCCCTAACCTTGAAGTTGAAAGTTATTCCATGGCATGTGTATGTTGTGGTGATGATCATGCGATTATAGAGTGGTCGTTATACATCTTGTTGAGGCATAATGTAATGATGTACATTCAGGGTTTATGTGATTGGGTCCTATGACCTAGTGATGGATTAATGCCTATTGTCAGGTGGGTGGTAGCCTTTAATGATGTGATTGAGGGACTTATGTCCCACAATGATGTGACATTGATGATGGCCTAGTGAATGGCAATGCTACATCAATCATGTGGTGATAGTGTGACAAGTTCACAACTTATACATTTTATATCTTTTGAAGTTGTATTATACCTTTATTTCTATAAAGTTTTTTATGGCTTTATACATTGTAACTTGTTTCATTCTAAAAGATACCCAATTGGTTTAATTAATCAAGTGACACTTTAATCATGTAGGTGCCCTGTGTGATAGATCCTTTCTAGTGTGAGCTTTAATTGCTAGATTGGTGAAACAAGTATAACTCAGGGTGCCTACTTTTTAATAAGTGGGGGCACAATTTGAGTACCTTCTTACATCCGTAATTACTTGTTATATGAGATATCCATGCATGAGCTAATCTCCTTGTGATATGGATGGTCATGAGTGAGCCAATCCTTTTTAGAACGACCATGCGTGAACCTATTCTTCTAGCATTGTTACTTGTACCAGGTGGGTTATGTGTGATTATATATATGGATGGCCATGCATAGCCGATCCTCCTATTGACTATATGCCACCTTTTATAGTTGATTGATATGTATTTGTGGTGTTTTCTCTTGTGCTGACCAAGAGGTGTGGGGAGGTCGTGGATTACGACTTTTCCATTGACCTTGTATGGCGCCCATTTAGACTTAGTAGTGATCGGTTGGATTTGAGTGGTATGACTCAAATCCTCGAGGCAATAATAATAAAAGATATAACACACCCGTGTAGTGTATCTTGCTTAGAGTCAAATATGAATAACATTTGTTGAGCCCTTTGCCTTATCTTTTTACTGATTTTTTGAATTATAAGGTTGTAACAGAAGTAAACTATTATACATGTTCTTCATATTCCTTCATAGAATATAAATGGTTTTGCTGCTCAGTGATAGTTTCCTAGTCTTATTTAATATGCTTTATCTATTGACTTCATATCGTTTAGTTAAATCTGCTCAACCTACATAGTATAATATCTACATGCTTTGTGATATGTGCATTTTGTAGACATTGGTGGAGAGTTATATCTCTCTCTGGGACATTTGGTCGCACCCAGTGGGTTTCCACATCTTTTAGGTGGTTGTGCAAAAAGAGGTAGAGATCGTGTAGCTGAGGAAGAGCAACATCAAGAGCAGTACCTGATAAGGTTGTATGTGATGCTTGTCTTTTGGTGTTGGAGTCCTAGAGTTGTCCATATACACTCAAGTCTTTGGGGCTGTTTGCATTGTGATTTGTGGTTGTGGTGAGCCATGCATGTAAGATCCAACATGTGTATATGTACATATATGTGGAACGGGTATCACATGTTATAGGTTGACGACTAGAATGATGATGTACAGTGATGTAAGCACCATGATCTATGTGTTATATGATACAATTATCCTGTTAAGGACTTATATATATTAAGTTTTTGGATTTGGTGCTCTTAGCAAATCGGTTTTAATTGTTTGTGTTTTCTGATAATCTGCATGACTAGTTTTAATTCTACCTTTAGCTTTTGAGTAATCGCATTTCTGGTGTGTTGGGGCATCATAGTTAAGGTTGGTATCAGAGCTTAGGTTCACTGAGTCTACAGGGACCTAGGACTAGGGTTGTGTCTATTCTGGTGTCCTCCAATATGTCTTATCATGACTTCTGCTTATGCATAAGAAGAAGAAGAGAAGAAAAGATGTTTAGAGAACACAAAGATCATGTTGTAGAGAGCATTGTTGCTGCATCGAGAAGTGATGCAAGGATTCAGGGGATAGAAGATCTGGTGTCTAATGCTCCCCAGTTTGACCCAACCATGCTGGAAAAACCTACCTATTGGTCCATGTTTGGGCAGTTTATGGCCACAATTACACATATGGTGAATAGAATGTCCGTTCCTCAGGCAAGAGCAGCAATCCCCAATGTGGAATCTTTGGGGTCTGGTAAGACCATTGAGATTCTGAGACGGGTTGGAGCTATGGAGTATGCTGGTATGGCGGATCCAGTGGATGTGGATCTTTGATTGAAAGAGTTGGAAAAAGCCTTTTAAGATCCTTAACATCCCTGAGGCAGATTAAGTGAAGCATACAGTGTATCTTCTAAAGGGGGAGTGTTGGACACTGGTGGGCCATAGAAGAGAAGAAGTGGCCAGGTGCTGCTATCAATTGGGAGGAGTTCAGACGAGAGTTTTTCAATAGGTATTTTCCTGGTACCTATCTGGATGAGAAGATATCCCAATTCAAGAAGATCAAGCAAGGACCCATGATGATTAATGAGTACGAGGAGAGTTTTATGGTTCTTTCCTCATATGTCTTCCAAAGATGAGGAGAGGATCCAATGTTTTGAGAAGGAGTTGAATGTTGAGTTGTCTACCCCAGTGGTTTCTTTTGAGAATTGTGAGAATTTTTCCACGTTTGTGGAGTCTATCAAGAGGATCAAATGGTCTATTGTTGAGAATCATTAGAACAATCCTAAGAAGAGATTGACACAATATCAGGGATAGTCTTCTGGAGGCTTTAAGAAGCCTAGGTTCTCGACACTATCTGCACATAGAGGTCCAACATACTGATGTAGTGGTCACCTAGTAAAGGCAGAGGTCATAGTCTTCCACTAGAATGAGCTCACAATACAGACTCAGTGTCAGTGATAGGGCCATCGAGGCCATGGTATGAGAGCATGACTTGTTACAAGTGTGGCCAGGTTGGGCATACAAAGTTGTATTTCCCTATGAAAGATGATGAGGTGACCCATCAGAGATAGTAGGGCTCGCAAAGGCAACAAAATAGTAGTGGTGGAGGCCAAGGACACGGAAAAGCATCACAAGTTGGTTTGTCAGCTCAAGCCAGTAGAGGATGGGGATGGCAACAGGAAATGATCAAATTCTATGCAATTAATCAGTCAAAAGGAGTGGTCCACTTATGAGTAGTGACATGTTAGATGGAGTTATTTCATTCTGATTTGTCTTCTTCTTGCTTTATATCTATTTTGGCTGACCTGGGTGCAATTCACTCTTTCATCACTCAAGAAGTGATTAATAGTTGTTCTTTTCTTGTTAGTCATAGGTGTGATAGTCTTTGCTTAGAAAACCCACTAGTTGGCTCTAGATAGTTGCAGGAGGTGTTTCCTTCTTGTGTCCATTCTTTTTTAGGACATAGATATGAGAACATGTTACACCAAACGAGATTACTCAAAACATAAAGCACAATCGATCACTAATTAATCACATACCCAAAAATATGGGTAAATTAAAACCGATTTCAATGTCAGCACCCGCTTAGAAACATTTCCATAAGAGCCCAATATCTTTCTTATATCCATACTATGCCAAGAATTTGATACAAATTGTTCTATCTCCTTAGCCACAACATATATACACAGGAGAAAATTATTTTTATATGCCACACAATAAACATTAACATGCTAACAAAATTCTGATTCATTTGAAACACCATATACAAACTTTTCCTACCCAGACCTGAGAGTACAAGGACGACTCTAGGACACACTAGACATCTAATCAACTTTATCAAAGATTCATTACTATAGCTCCTCTTTGATTCCACATGTTTGTTTTTGTCACTTCCGATTACCTAAGAAAATGTGGCAAACCATAAGGGTGAGACCCATGTCCCAGCATGAAATATAACCTCCAACAACGTTTATTGATTACAACATTTTTAAGTAATTAAATTATTAACCAGTTTAATCAGATATAAAAAATAAGAACATCAATACTAATGATTAACAAAATACATAAAGGAGCAGATAATAACTATCATCATTAGCCAGACTATCATCCTTTATGTTGTCGACAATATAAGTAATTCAGTAGCATATGCATATCTAGCATCATGAGCAAGTCTAGTAACATAGAATCTCTATCAATATGAATAAGTCTAGCCACATAAGCATAGATAACAACATTATCATGTCTAATAGGTTGAACATATCAACATCATAAAAAGAGCTAACAACATAAGCACAACTAACTGGATAAGCATGATTAGCAGTATATGCATATCTAGTTACAAAGGCATGGATAGCATGCTAAACATAACTAACAACATTAGATAGCTAGCACCATGATTATAATCAACAGTAGCAGTATAGTTATCAACATAATCATGGCTATTGTATATATGCATCTACCATCTTAAGCATATCCACAACATAAGTATATCTACTATCTCTTAATTACACTAAGCATCGTCTTTATGTAAAGATAAAAAACAAGGGTTATCATCCAATGTGAAATGTCATGTATAACCTTAAACAAATATGCTACACGATTGTATTACATCTTTTATTATGCCTTGAGGAAATTGGGGATACCACTCAAAATCCGACTGACCACTGCTAAGTTGAAATCAGTGCCATACAACATCTAGGAAGATCCAGACTCCTAAGATCTTCTCCGCCCCCAGTCAGTACGGGTCCACCACAACAACACATAAGGTCAAGCTACTAACATCCTAGTTTATCCTTGGTATATAGGTAATGACACTAGTGAAAAAAGGTGGGTACACATACCCTACCATATGAGGTACAATCATAGTTGTCCTCCAATCTCATCACATATATAATCACCGAGACACGATTGTATCCATTATCAAACTAAGGGCTAGGTATGACCACAGTCATCCTCCCTAAACACTTGAATTTAGGATGACAAGCACCCTACATGCTCATCAATATGCACTCCGAGTTTCCCTTAGGATTACTTGTTTCACCATATGGCAAGTTCTGACACTCAGATGGATCTATGGCATAGGGCACTACATGATTAGAGTTTCACTTGATTAGTTATGCCAATTGGGTGAATTAAGGATGCATCAAACAAGTGGACATACAAACCCTAATTCACTTCAAGAAAGCATATAAATATCACAACTTTTAAATGATATAAAATGTGTGAAACATATTTTCTCATCTCATCATCACAAGGTACTATTCACATTCCATTCATGAGACCACACTAATGATCATAATATCACAAGATATAAATCATTTTCACAATATCACAAGGTATCAACACAAGAGGATTAAACCTCATTCAAGGCTTAACCATGACCAAATGTCATTAAGACCATCATACTATCACAAGATATAAATCCTTTTCACAATATCACAAGGTATCAACCCTTATCAACACAAGAGAATTACACCTCATTTAGGGCTCAACCATGCCCAGAGGTCATTAAGACCATCATACTATTCCCTACAAGATCATCATTATCTTTGCATGCCTTATAACAAGGCTCAACAACATCAGTTACATATAATACACCAGATCAACACAATATTGCATTAATGATCTAGGATATATTCATAAACAATCATAGAAGGGTTATATTAATGTTAAGAACATTCCTTTATTACATCAACATGCAAGGAATCTAGATATGATTAACCCTCATCATATTCATAATGCACATGTTTAGCATAAGAAAGTATCAACCATGCGACTATGATAACCACCAATTAACAAATTAAGGTTATGATCATATTAAGGAGGTTATTCCGCCATCATTCCATCATATAAGAATGTTAAACATGAATACTTATCTTTATCTATTTGCATTATAGTTAAGTTCAACATGATAAATTATATCAATGTTACTAATCAGCACTTATACCCAAACCGTAACTCACGGCATCCCCATTGGATCATGGATGCATAAGGTGAAGCATCACCATCACATTCCATACTATTCTCAAGTATGAACCCACACATAAATCAAGGTGTAACCATTGGTTATAGCATACTAGGGCTACAACAACAATAAGATAGTACTCCATGATTGTATTAATCATTCAAGGACTATTCATACCCAATTACCATCATTTAGTTATATTAAATCTTGGTATAACAAGCTATACCTCATTAGGGTTACATATCAACACAATATGGTTATCATCCCTTATATTCATATGAGTGAATAGGTAATACTACCTTATTAAGGGTAACCCTCCATTTGTTCCATCATCATTCAACCCATATCACCATACCACAATGTCACCCAGAACCATTGGATGTTTAAATGGTAAGACCATTGGTTGTTTACATAAGTAGACACCTTTGATAAATCACCTATGAAGTCCTTGATTTTTGATCTAGAAAGAGTCACCATCTAATTCTACGCATCCCTTGATTAATAAGACAAAAAGTTCCATTGAGAGTAGGGTAAAACCCACAATCGACTATTCATTTAAAGAAAGCCATCCAATGTCAAAAACTAAGCTTCTTAAGTTGATCATATAAAGGAAACCATTTAAATCACATTATTAGGAACAACATATTACATTATCCATCATTTCACTTTATTGGAGGGATAAACATTAGATCTTGATCATTGGGTCAAGTTCATATGGTAAAACCATCAATTACAGTATAAGTCTGACCATTGCATCAAGTGACCCAAGAAACCATTGGTCTAAGGCTTAATTGATGATACGACTACAAAGATTAAGTCAACATATGTTGTCGAGACCTGATCCACCCTCATTAGTGACCATTAAGGTTGTTAGATCAACACTATATTCATTAATCAACATCAAATATTAAGCTAAGGTCATCATTGATTGATAACATCAGTAGGGTACTTAATGGTTGATCATTAAACTTCTAATTGATCCAAAACCTATCCTAAGGGGGTGACCATAGGTTGTCACCGTCATTTGAAACCTTTTATCTTGACCATCAGTTGTCAGGAAGACAACACCATAGGGTTGTTGCAATGGTACCATCATTGGATCATGGGTTTATAGAAGAAATCAGCTTTAAACCCTAAAATTGACCATTGGTTGATAGGTGCTTAGCACCATAGGTTGTCAAACCAACCTGATCCAAGTCATATTATACCTTAGTAATAACGTAAACATGAACACAGGCTCATCTAGAACTGAAATCAGAACACAAAACATTATAAAAATCGGAATCCAAGTCAAGCATATATTTTTAGTGCATGAATCATCATTTTCAAGCAAGAACATGAGCTAGCAAGCTTATGGTAAGCAATAAACGTGGAGCAAGTTATAAAACTGGCCTCTAATGAGAAGATAAACTCCCACATATGAGAAAACATGAGAAGGTAGAGTAGAAAATCCAATCATAAGTTATAAAACTGGCCTCTAATGAGAAGATAAACTCCCACATATGAGAAAACATGAGAAGGTAGAGTAGAAAATCCAATCATAAGTTGTGAACTCATCCATCTAGCACCTTTCTTCATCAAATGAGCAAACCTAAAGCATAAGGAGCAAGAAAGGTAGGGTTTTAGAGCTTTAGAGCAATTTCTACCATGGGACAGCAAGGTTCCAACTTGGAGAGAGGTAGTAGGAAGGATAAAAAAGAAATAAATGAAGGAAAGAAGGGAATTCTTACTCTTTTAGGTCAATATCACTAGAAGGAAGCTTTTTAAACCCTAAAAGGAAGTCAATTGCAACCCTAGATCCTTTTTCCAAGAAGGTCCCCACTTTCTTCTTCCTTTGATAGGAAAATTCGTAGAATAATAGAGGGAGAACGAGTTTGGGAGAAGTAGGGAAGTGTTGGAGAGAAAATAAATCATTTTGGTGCTTGGGGATAAGTATATGAAACTTTAAGATAAAGAAAAAGAAAAAGTTGAAGTTCTAGTATCTATATAAGCGTCCATGGCCTTAGTTTATTAAGAATATACAAGCACACACACATGAAGATCCCCCATCATCTGTATATACCTACTTATCTTTCCTTTGTTGAATTTCCCAACCAATCAAATAATTCATTAGTTGATAACTACTAAAGGTAGCTCATCCATAAAGGGGTAAACCCTAAAATACCCTTGGAGAAAAGACCTTCAAACCAAGGTTTAAATAGGCGCCCCATGGCACAAAAAGCTCAAAAATGATGAGATAATATCCAAGGAACATAATAAAAGTGATAAATTGCAAATAAAACCTCTCAATGGGGTAAATTGCAGAAAAGTCCAAATTTTGCATAAAATTGCATAAGTTGCTCAAACAGTGTCCACATTGGACTAAATTTGAAACTTAAGCTTGTATTATGATTTCAAAGCATTTCATAGGTCATATTAGGGTTATAAGCATTCCAATATGGTATATAAGCTTATTCAATACATTAAGCAAGTTTAGGGGCCTTACAATAGCATTCAAGTGGATCTCATACCACTTGATATGCATGGATTCGATGTGATCCTTGTAATGGACACCTTTGAGAAGTATCATGTGGTCTTGGAATGTAGTTCAAAGGTGGAGATGTTTGTTGATGGTCATGTGACATGGATCTTCCAAGGAGATAAGAAGATTCTTATGACATGTCTGGTATCGATGATGGTGGTTGAGAAGATGATGAGACAGGGTTGTGACACATTTTTGGCACATGTGGCGGACACCAAGGTGTGAGATCCTAGTATTCAGGATGCCAGTTGTCAAAGAGTTAAAGATGTGTTTCCAGATCAATTTCTAGGATTCCTCTAGTCAAAGAGATTGATTTTAAGATCAATCTAGTACTAGGTACGCAGCTGATAGCGCAGACACCATACATAATGGCTCCAGCTGAGATGGCACAGTTGAAGAAATAGTAGCAAGAGCTTATTGAGAAAGGTTTCATCAGACCAAGCATGTTTTAATGGGGTGCTACTGTGTTGTTCGTAAAGAAGAAATATGGTACCATGAGGCCGTGTATAGACTACAAATAGTTGAACAAGGTATCAATAAAGAACAAGTATCCCTTATCGAGGATAGATGATCTGTTTGACCACTTGCATGGAGCCATTGTGTTCTAGAAGATAGATCTGAGATCGGGATACCACAATTTGCAGATCAAGACAGACGACATAACTAAGTCATCTTTTAGGACTTGATATGGTCATTACAAGTTTTTTGTTATGTCGTTTGGGATAACCAATGCACCATCAACGTTCATGGACTTGGTGAACAAAGTGTTTCGACAATATCTTGATCATTTCATGGTAGTCTTCATAGATGATATCTTGATATACTCCAGGGACAGTGAGCAGCATGAGAAGCATCTTCGTCTGACATTAACCATGTTGGGACAACACCAATTGTATGCCAAGTTCAACAAGTGTGAGTTTTGGCTGAAGGAGGTGTCCTTCCTAGGACACATGATTTCTGCTGAGGGAGTTCATGTGCACCCCAAGAAGGTTGAATCTGTGCTTGAGTGGTAACAAATGAAGATGTCGATAGTAGTTTGTAGATTTCTGGGTTTGGTAGGATACTAGATGAGGTTCATCAAAAGCTTCAGCTCAGTGGTGTTACCCCTAACAAAGCTGACGAGGAAAGATGCACCCTTTGTCTGGGATGAAAGATGTCAGTGTGCCTTTCTGTTGTTGAAGGAAAAGTTGACAAGTGCACTAGTGTTGGTTTTTCTTGAGCAGAGGAAAGGATACATAGTTTTATGTGATGCATCGAGGAATGGTTTGGGTTGTGTGTTGATGTAGGACAAGAATGGGATACCTTTTGCGTTGTGACAGTTGAAGAAGCATGAGGAGAACTACCCAATACATGATCTGTGATGTGGTTTATTATCACACTAACAAATTCACTCGGGGTTAAAATCCCAAAGTTTTTACCAAAACCTTGTGCAATAATAACACCCACAAGTGGATGGGTCTTATCGCAGTATAGTTAAGGATCGAATCCCAAGGGACAACATTTTTAAGAATCGTTACTAGTCTAGTCTAGTTCAAGTAAGGCTAATATTTAGAACAAAGGATGATTTGAGGTTAATTAAACTAAGTGCTGGAAAGTAAAGAGTTGAATTAAAGTAGATCTGGATTAATGATATGGAATTGCTGGGATGGTCCAATGTTTCACCAACACTACACATGCAAACACATCCAAACATCAAACATCCAGGCAAGATATGACCATCCAAATACAACTTCTACGAACCCTCCCGAAGGGCTGTTTAGGTTCACATAATCATCACCTTAGGCATCATATGTCTCGTCACCATCCAAATAATGCACTTATGGTTCCGAAGAAAGAGATATCCAACTGAAGTTGTGGCCCCCCTATACAGGGATTAGGCACACAGAAGCATCACCGTGGGCTACATGGCTCATCCCCTCACAGATCATACACTTACGAGCTCAAGGAATCCCTTTCTATTTCTAGTCAGGGAGTCAACCGTGCTAATCGACAAGCAAGCATGCAATTAATCTACAAGCAAACATAGACGATTAACAATGAAGATACATATATCCAACTGAAGTTGTGGCCTTCCCCGAGGGATGTTTAGGCCACGGAAGCATCACCGTAGGCTAGATGGCTCATCCCCTCATGGATCACACACTTACGACCTCAAGGAATACCATTCTATTTCTAGTTTGGGAGTCAACCTCGTTAATCGACATTCAACCCTACATATAGAAGTTCTCGCAACATAGGGAAGAATAAGATAAAAGCAAGTAGATAATCAATCTACAAACATTGACGATTAAAAACGAAATGAAAAGTTATATACATTACCGTGGAATGTTTAACAAGAGAACATGCTTGCATGGGCAGCGGGGCTAGTCCTCGCACCCCAGTGAAAAGGAACTACTCGCTTATGATGCGAGAAATAAGAAGAACAAGAGAGAGGGAAGGTTCTGCCATTAGCATGATGCTGAAGATAGTCGCATCTCGGGTAAGATGATGCAGTCTTCTATGTCGTTTCAGAGCAGATCTGGACAAGGAGGAAGAATCACCAAGGCAGACCGAGCAGATCTTCTTCTCCACCTTCTTTCTCATCTTGACCTCCTTACTCGCAGTAGGAGCAGCAGGTGAAGTGGCAATGTCATGGATGTATGTGGACCGAACCTATGTTCAGGCAACCTATCGGCTTCCTGGGTCTGATGCCTCAAATGAGGACCCTACTGGTCCTATTTATAGGCACTGGTTGGGGTCTTCATGATTTGGGGCTATTTGCAATTTTTAAAGTTTTTCATTAATGGTTTTGGTGACTGTTTAGTCTTCTTATCGGTCTAGGACTCTTGTCCAAATGGTCTTAGAGACCGATTAATTTTCCTCACGGTTTTGTATTAATTCTCCTCCAAACGGTTCTGACTTCTATCAGTTTGCTACATCCAAACAATCTTGGGTGTTTTGTCCATACGGTCTTGATGCCCTAACGGTCTCACATCTTTGTGTTCTTCACAGTCTCATGGCTTCCAAATGATCTTGCCTTGTGGCTGATCGCTTCTACCGCTTCATGGTTTTGGGAAACTGATAGGCCCCTATCAGTATTGCATTCATGCGGTCCTTGCGTGCCAACCGATCTTCACTGATCGATCTTGCCTTGTGGTCTCTCGCCAATCGATCCTACTGTCCAATCGGTCCTACAGATTGATGAGTTCCAATCAGTCTTGAGGATCGTTTGGGCAGGTAGCAGGTGTGGGTGGTGCGTCGACCATGGATGATGAGGAGGTGTTGGGTGGAGGTAGGTAGAAGATGAGGGCGTTGGGTGTAGTGGAGGAAGGCAGCACAGAGGTGATCATTGCTGCAGTTGAGTAGGTAGCATCGACATGATCACGATCTGTTGGAGTATGGAGGTGTGGGAAGCAGATTGGATGGATGTCTAGGGTTTGTAGAGGTGGCGGAAGGAAGAAGAAGACAGAGGTAGAGGAAGCAGGGCTCTGGTGCATTAGTAGCGATGGCAACCGGTCCTGGTTCGACAACTGCCATACAGTCTTGAGAAAGGTCTAATACACAGTCTTGAGACTGTGAGGCTTCACACGGTCTTGAGACCATGTGGCCTCACATAGTCTTGAGACCGTATGAAAGGGGAAAACCGTCAGGGAAGAACGATAGGAGGGGGACCGAGTGGGGAGGTGAATGAGGGGCATTGATCTGGGATCGTGTGGTGAGGGGAAAGCCCAAGATCAAATGAGGTGAAACCGAATGGATCAAGATTGATTGGCCAAGACCGTTTGGTCAAGACCAAGGATGAGAGGATCTTGGGTGAAGGTAGATCTAGGGTTGAGAAAGATGGGACCCACTTATTAGGGTTTGATTCAGATGGTGGTTGATGGTAAAGCAAGGGGTGGTGATGAATATGTTGAAGGTGGATTAGGGTTAAATGGAGGTGGGTGCCAGTTGATGGTTCAATCCTCATCATGACTTGCATAAAATCAATATAAACTCGATTAATAATATTGATAATTGCACCAATTAATAAATTTTGCATATTGTGATATTTAGGAGATGAAATTGGATGTATAGAGTCAAATCGAGCCGAAGATGGCGATTGAAATTCATGATGAATATGGATTCATCAAAACACCCTGAACTTAAACGTTGCTCATCCTCGAGTAACACAAAATCTGAAACAGTCGCCAGATGAATACTTTCAAGTTGTGTGATTGCCTCCTCTTCACATCACAATTTTTTCCTTTCTACTTAGCATGACTAAATATCTCAACTTCCTGAGACCACTGAACACATCTTACCATATCTTCGTTCCTGAGTTTGTTTTCCAACATCACTTCCTCCTCACTTTTTCCAATAATAAGCATTTCTAAGATTTTTTGTAAGAGTCCAGAGATACCCACAGAACAACAGGTGTGCACCTCATCTGATGCTGGTGTTTTTCAAGATAGTGGAGGCATTCATTGTTCCTTTAGGTGGAAAAGGGAGTGAAGGGTGGTGTGGAAGGAAGAAATAAATCTCTCCTCTATTCGACTCAATGTTTTTACTATATCATCTGCAATTTCATTTATTGCATTTTGTTTGTGTGAATCTCTCCTCGATTCGACTCGAGATTGCATTTTTTGTGTGCGCTTTGGCATCTTTTCTTTGTGGTACACCCCTATTAATTTGTGAGGGGAATGGAAGAAGCAGATATCGATAGAGATGGTGTGCCACCCTGAACTTAGGGTTTGGCACTATTTTGGCTATTTTTGTTTCTTTTTTATGGACAGAGGGGTACAAAGATGAAAGAAGAAGTGTAGAAGAGAGTTATGATCATAATGCAACTTGATTTACAATTCTGTGCACCGGGTCGTTCTCTTTATCGTACTCTACTCAAATAATGACTTGATGAAGATCTGGTGGAGATTCCATGTTATTGTTCCACTAGTCAGTTAGGAAGCACGACGCGTTTGATCCCTATCAGTTTGACACACACTTGTCAATTTTGTAGAAGGATCATGATGTTAGAAATCATAAGCTTCACAAGATGATTTCAATCAAAAGGCTAGTTTCAAAAAGTGGTCCTCTTGAGGATTTGCTTTGAATAAGGATGGTGTAATGATTCAAAATCCATAGAAAGAGAAATGAAAAGCATCAAAACTTCATTCAGTATCTGTTCAATTTCCTTGAAAACTTTAAAATTTTTGAAACTTTTGATAAAAAATGTGACAGGGAAATATTAAGTATGAAAAAGATGGGTGTAGGTGGGAAGTGAAGTACGTACCACCCACCCTGCACCGGAACATTGAAATTTTCCCGTCCCGAGCGAACTTTAAATCTGAGATGGAGGGGAAAATTCATGCTAGTTGGATGGCAAGATGTGGTTGCGTTCCAATCAGCGTGTGTCCTCCATCTGAAAATAAAAAATGAAGACCAATTAGAACTCAAGATAGCATCTTGCAATACAATTTTTATTTAGTGCAAAATTATCTAAAAGGTGAAACAAAATTAAGGAAAATTTCAATTCAAAAATAAAAGTAAAACAAATTTATTGATAGGGTTGCCTCCTGTCAAGCGCCTTTATTTTATGTCGATGGCTCGATGTGGATACTATCACCATGGTGGGGCTCTAGGTGGAACTTGAACTGGATTGACATATTCTTTTGGTGGTTTCTTTCTCAACCATTCATTAATCTTCACTTTGATTTTATCCTCTTGTATTCTTCCCCATAAAGAATGACCAATGTCAGGGCACATAGGGAAACAACTTGAGTTGTGTTGAATTGTTCTCTGTTGCTCAATTCGAGGTGGAGAATAGTTGTAAGGAATCTAAACAACATCATTGATAATGTAGTGTTTTTGAGGCTCGAAAGAAAAGTTTATTTTTGATGCACTATCTCTTCATCGTAGCAATGCTGGTCATTAACATTTATCAAATATGGATCCGAGGGATGTTCCTTGAAGAAACCACGATCCAAATCTTGTTGCGTAGGGAAGATGAAATTAGTAATCTCTATCTGTTGGGTTACTAGTGCATTCTAGAGGATAGTTGTTTCAGGATGAGGAGGCTCATGGACACCTAAAAATGGTTTGGTATGTGCCATGATAGGGTTGAGAGGTGTCTCCTCCTTTTCAAAAATGTCTTCAATTGTTTCTATAGGAATGAGTTCCTCAAAAGTAGCTTCAACATTTTCTTCTGTAGAGTTGAGAAATTCAATGCAATCCTTTACTTGTCTGTCAATAGGTTCATCAGCTGATGGGTCTGTTAGAGCAACTTCTAAAGGATCATCTGATTCATGATTCTCTTGAGTGAGAAGTGACATCTTCTCTATGCAATCAATAAGATAGACTTCTTCTTACATGCTTGGTTTTTTGATATTTTCAAAAACTTTGAACTCGAGAGTTTCTTTTCCTAGTCGAAGAACCAAGGTTCATGCTTCAAAAACAATTAGAGCTCTTGTAGTGGCAAGGAATGGACGCCCAAAGATGAGAGGATATCTGGTGTCTTCTTTTATGTCCATAATGACAAAGTCACATAGAACATATGTGTTTTTTCCTACCTTGACTGGGACATCTTCGAGGATTCCTAATGGATGTTTTATAGAATTGTCTACAAGCTGTATAGTTATTCCAGTAGGAAGAAATTCTGAAAATCCTAGCCTCTTGCAAAGGCTGAGGAGCATGATCGAAGTGCTAGCACCAAGATCATCTAGTCCCTTCTTATATGTCGAATAACCAATATTTCATGAGATACCAAAAGATCCAGGATCTTTCTGTTTCTTGGGAATCTTGCTTTGAATAATATCGGAAGTAGTATTTTCCAGTTTAACTACCTGAACTTCCTCAGTTCTGTATTTCCTTGTGAGGAGAGACTTCAAGTACTTTGTCTAGGCTGGTATCTCTACTAGTGCATCTAGAAAGGGTATATCAACATGAAGTTTCTTCATAACTTCCTTGAACTTGTTGAAATGGGTATCAAGCTTTGTTTGCCTTAGACGAGCTAGAAAAGGTATATGAGGCTTGTATACAGGGATATCAGGTTCTGGTGTTGCTTCTTCCTCTTTTGTAGCAGGTTTCACAGAATTTTCTTTGTCTGACTTATCATTGCTTGGCTGCTCCTTTGGAATAGATTCAGCTTCTTCGTCAACTTGATCATTCACCTGGTCTTTTTCATCTATGACAACCATTGGTGTCTTGACAGGAGGGTCAGGATATACATTACCAGAATGAGTCATAAAAACCTTCAACTGCTCAAGATGTTTAGGGTTGTTCTCTTGTTGACCAGCAAAAGATCTAGCAGGAGGCTTGAGACTGGCTGACAGTTGGGCTAACTGAGATTCAATAGCTTTCTAGTGGGCCTGTTGATTAACTATCATAGTATGTTCTGCTTGTAGCATCTTCTCAATGGATGAAAGTTTGTCATCAAGAGATATGGGTTTGGCTTGTTGTCCTTGTTGTGGATTCTGGTAAGGGACATGGTTGGGGTTTGGAACTGAGGGTTGTTCTGGTAATTATTGTAGTTCCTACTTCGGAAGGTACTTCTGAAGTTACTTTGGTTTCCAAAATTCTGTTTTTGGTTATACTGGTATCCCGGCGGACCTTGTTGTTGATTGTTTGAACCAAGTTGATGCGAGTTTATCGCTCTAGAAGGATTTCCATACTGAAAACCACGATGGTTCCTATTCTGACTTGGATTATTATAACCTTGACTAGGGATAGTGTTGACAACATTCAGGCTTTCCATCTGGCCATTATCTCCTTGTCCATTGATTTTTCTTAAAACAACATCATAAAGAACATTGCAGGATAAAGTAGAGTGGTCAGTTCCTTTACATGCTTCGCAAAATAGTGAAGCTGACTTGACTTGCTCTTGTTGTTGAGGGGGTAAGCATCTTCTTTCATAAGCAGCAAAAGATGATTCGATATGGTCTTACTTGGAAACTAAGAGTTTGAGGGTTTCAGTGATAGACTTGTACTCAGGAATAGCTTCAACCATAGCTACCTTCAATACTCCTTTGCCTACAGATCTACCCCAATTAGCTTGATTTTCAGCTCCCAGGGTGACAACCTTCCATGCGTTGTCATAACTTTGACGCAAAACGTTACCACCAGATGAGGAGTCTAAGAACCTCTTGATATCATCATCCACACCCCTATAGAAGATCTTGATGAGTTGATTCTTAGGAATGCCATGGTGTGGACACTTGCATAGAAGCTATTTGTATCTTTCTCATGCTTTAGCAAGGGATTCTCTAGGGGCCTGAGTGAATTGAGTTATACGTCCCCTGATTTCATAGGTGAGAGGAGGGTAAATTTTTTCCAAAAAAACGTTTTGAAGTTGTTCCCAAGTGGTGATGGGTTCACATTGTAAGGAATTGTACCAACTTATAGATCTATCAATAAGAGAATACTTGAAGAGACGGAGTCAGATGGCATCATCAGATACTCCATTTTGCTTTGTCATAGCACATAGATAAATAAACCTCAGAAGATGTTCCTAACTATCTTCTCCTTGCTTACCATAGAATGGACTATTTTGAAGCAAGGTGATCCAATGTGCCCAGATCTTGAAGTTGGGAGTGTTGATGGGAGGAGGTTGTACTGGGTGATGAACGTCAACATCTTAAGGGATTGAGAACTCTCTAAGGTCCTTCTGCAATTCTGCTGCTTGCACTACTGCTTGAGCTGCTCGGATCTCTATTTCAACTGCAACTCTAGTTAACTTAGCTAAGAACAACATCACCAAGTGGGATCAGAAAGTTAGAGGGGATATGAGGTGAAGGAAAACGAAGCTTGTTGACAATATAATGAGAATACAACAAGCCATGGAGGAAAATTATGAGGAAAGACAAGAAATCCTTCTTTGAAACCTGACAGGAGAACTTGAGGGCATCCTTTGAAAAGAAGAATAGGGGTGGAAATAGAAAAGCCACAAGAGTTGGCTCAAAGATGGAGATCACAATACAAAATTTGACCAAGCATTCATCAATCAAAGAGGAAGACAAAACAAAGCCATCGTGCTAAAAGACAAAGAACGGAACTGGTGGAAAACAAGGTTGACCTAAAAATGGAATTTTAAGTTTCTTTAGCAACCACTTTACACTAGAAGTAGACCTAGCATCTCGGCAATTTGTAGGTATCCAAAAATATTGAGAACTCTTAGCCAACATCAACACAGGATGATATGTTCCTCTATATTTTGGTAGGATGTCCTTCTGATCCTTAAAAAAATAGATTGCTATAAGGTAATTGGTCCAGATGGGGTGGGCACACTCTTCCTAAAGAAAAATTAGGATACGATCTTTAGGGGGAAACTTGAAGACAAGCTTTATGATGCATCTCTAGTACTGATTCACAAAGTGCAGACCCCTGAGAGGTGTTATAACTTTAGACCCATATCTCTAAATAACACAATCCACAAGTTCATTTCCAAAGTGGTCATTGATAAACTGAAGAAAGGTATGAACAAATGGATGTCACCTTTCCAAAGTAGCTTAATATAGGGAAGAATCATTACAAACATCACACTGGTAAAGAAGATCATTTATAACATGGATAAGAAGAATTTCTCTCCAATAATGGCTATAAAAATTCACATATCTAAAGCTTATGACAAGATGCACTGGGAGTTCGTCAAAGACACAACATCAAAGGTTCATTGGCTAGAAAGACATCATCGAGTGTATAATGAACTCCATCACATAAGGGGAAATGTCAATTATCAGGGATGGAAAGAGACTACTACCCTTCACTGCAAAATGAAATTTGAAATAGTGAGACCCCATATTGCCCTGCTTGTTTGTTCTATAAATGGAGATTATTAGTCAGGCTATTGAGCAAGTTGAACAATCAGGAAATTAGAAAGGGTGAAACTATCCAGATCTGGACCCATGATTTCTCATGTGGCATTCACTAACGGTATTATCTTCTTCCCTAAGGCATCAGTAGTGCAAATAAAAAATATATTGAATTGTCTAAAGGACTTTAGCCATGTGTATGGACAAGAGGTGTCAAATGAAAAGTCGAGCATCTTTTCCTAAAAAGGAGTAACCAGGAAATGCAAATGAGACATATGCAATACAATAGGTTTCAAACTAACTGAAGATTTAGACAATCATCTAGATGTGCCAATTCAGCACGACAAAAACTCTAACCAAACCTACTCAATGACGTTGCAGAGGACATAAATTAGGGTTAATGAGTGGATTACCTGAATGCTTTCTTTGGCAGGCAGAGTCTATTTAGCTAAATCTTCCTTCACTTCTATACCCACTTACGTAATGCAAAACTCCAAGATACCTCTTAACCTCTATGACAAGGTAGATAGTGTTGGGAAATATAGGAACCGAGTAATGGAAGCAATTTTTTTTAATCTATCTGTATTCCCAAAACAGCAAGATCGCATCAACTACTATGCAATAGGAAGGATGGTTTTTGTGAGTTATACCTTGTTCTGGAGCAAGTCTAGTGATGAAACTTACTTCTATGCAACTGCTGACTAGTTTCTCTTGGATAGTTCTTTACAGCTCTTAGTCATCACCACAAATAGTTGTCTCTCAACCTTTACAGTTACTCTGGTGGTCTCACCATGGACTGCATGCTTACTTTGCTCTTTGAGAAGAAACCAAAGGACTCTTGGCTCTATAGTAGTCCACATGGACAAATATAACTTCTATCATTTAACAAGAATGGATAGGAAGGAATTGTCCCTCTCATTGATGTACTAGTCACCAACCTGCTATCCCACCAACAACGATCACCAGTTGTTTCTCTCCCATAGCTATCCCTCCTTGTCGGGTAGTACTTGCTTTAGCTCTCTCAGTTACTACAACTAGAGCGGACAACAATTGCCAAAGGAATTGGTTCGCAGTTATCTATGTTGTATTTTATAAAGTCCCTAGTACCCCCTATTTATAGTATATGCCAAGGTCGGGTTCCTAGTCTGTACAAGACTGTGTGGGAGTGGAAGGGATCAAAAGATCTTGAATTTTCACCACCTGCAAAATTCCAAATGGTCATCTGGTGTGCGAGATGTTCATCTTGCACTGCCAAACAGTTGTTTGGTAGTTTCCCAATTGTATATGAACTTCACAATTTTGATTCCAACTAATATCACAAATTAATTTACTTGCACTCCAAGTATGTTCCATCAAAACCATTTGAGAAATGTCTATAATATTTGTTTGACACAACTGAGCCATCTCACACAAACCAGACGCCAATATCACTCACCCAGACGTTAGTTTGGTGAGTTTGAGATGAGATGGTCATCTTCTTTAATGTCCATGATCACAACATCGCATGGGATAAATGTGCTTTTCAACTTAACTAAAATGTCTTCTATTATCCCCAGAGGCTTTGTCGTGGATGCATTAGTTAGGTGAATAGCTTTGGGTAAGATATTAGTGAATCCAAGATGCTATCATAAAATGTATGGCATGATCAATATTCTTGCGCCTAATTCAAGCAGTCCCATGCGGCAAGTGTCATCTCCTAAGAAGTGGTCTATCCCGAATGAGGTGGGATCTTTTTGCTTCTGGGACATCTGATTCTAAACTATGTTGGAGGTCGCCTGTTCTAGCTTCACGATCTTACATTCCTTGATCATATACTTACTAGATAGAAGGGTTATGGGATATTTGCACCACGTAGGCATTTCAGCTAGTGCATTGAGGAAAGAGATGTCGATGTGGAGTTTCTCCATAGTGACTTTGAATTTTATGAATCTGTCATCCAACTTGGTCTTCTTGAAGTGACCTACATGTGGTACATGAGGCTTGTACATAGGTACTTCGGGTTTTGTCAGTGGTGTGATAGTTGAACTCTTTCTAGTGACTGGTTGTATAGATGTCACAAAGGAGTTTGTTGTCTGGACTTCTATGGACTGATGTTGGATGATCATTTGGGTGACTCGGGGCCACAACTAGAGTGTGTTAATTACTTCTAAGAGGATTAGAGGCCATGGGTGTGGAATACACATTTCCTGACCTGGTCGTTATAGTGTTTAGCTGCTCTGGATGCTTGGGATTCTTTTTAGGTTTACCAACGATCATGCCCGCTAGGAGTTGTTGACTAGACTCTAAGAGGGTGACTTAAGACTCCAACACCTTTTGATTTGTTCTGGCATTGGCTAGTTGAGTTTGGTATGTCACCATCATCTCTTGAAGTATCTTCATTGGGTCCTGTGCTGGTGCCGCCTCTATTTGCAATGGTGGGGGGTCACACTAGGAAAATACATCAGCCTTATCCACTTGGTGGCCAGTGTGATGACATACATGGTTTGTTTATGTCTGAGGGCATAAACCACCACACTAGACTTACTAGGCTTCTAGGATATTCAGAAATATAAGTCTCTAAGGCATTCCATCCATCATTGTTGGCGTGGATTTATGTCCTTATGGTTCTTCAATTCATAGACAACTATAGAAATTTCCAGGTCATGTGTTGAGTAAGTTAGCACGTTTGTTTTAAGCTATTGTGATCGAAATGCTACATGGTGCTTGTTGTAATCTAGTATGAATATCAAACCCATGTTTTATGTGTGGTGAAAATTATGAAATTTTCATTGCATGATGGTAGGGTCAAAGTCGTAGAAAAAATAAGCTTCTTATTGAGTAAATAAAAGTTGGATATGCACACAATAGACCAGATGAACTTATAAATTTTTTCCTAATTGCTTGGTGAGTAGAAGAGAGATCTCCAAGAAGTGAGGGATGAAATTCCAATATTAATTGGTCAATCCCAAAACTTTATTTTCTCACTTTTCAATGTGGGTCCTAGAAAGTTACACCCATAGTTGGAAATTTAGGTGCATGCCAATCATGCATTGCGGACTCAATTATTGGATCAACAACTATAGGTCCTCCAAAAATTATGTGTTTGATAAAATGAGATAATCCATCAAGAACTCCCATTTTGAGTATTTTGGGGAAAGAGCTTTTGTTCTCTCAAGATATAAAGGACTCTAGGCATGTGATCTATATTATCAAATAAGTAAGAATGTCATTTACAAAGACAATGAAGAATTTATCCAATATGGTTTGGAACATAGTGTTCATAAGGTTCATGAAAACATTTAGTGGATTTGGACCCAAATGGAAAGAACAAGAATTCCTACATTCCATAACAACTTCAAAAAGTGGTTTTTAGGATGTTATCCCACTTGACCCTTGAAATGTTGATACTTGAATCATAGGTCAATCCATGAAAATAAGCATACATTTTATGTGTAATCAAAGAGGTTGTATATCATGGGTAAGGTGAACTTATTGTTTATCGTGGCTCGGTTCAACATATGATAGACAATGCACATGTTATGTGAGATCATATTTATTTTTCAAACAATAGATTGGGGCTCCCCAAGGGAAGCTACTTGGTTGGATAATTAATTTTTCTAGGAGTCCCCATAGTTTCTTTTTCATTTCAAGCAACTATGTGGGTGCCATTCTATAGGGTTCCCTATAAATGGGTACGATATCAAGTGCTAACTCAATAAAAAATCCTCTTCTAGAGGGATGCCTGAAAAATCCTCTATTAACACATTAGCATAATTCCAAACTACATTATGTCATCAATAAGGGCTTACCTTAGAATATAGTTTGACCACTATGGGTAGGAATGCATGTGGACACTTTTCTAGAAACCCTTAGACTTTCAAATCTAAAATGTATAAATTGCTTGATACATTATTTCTACCAAATTTAAAATGTAGAAATAGGTAGATGCATTATTTCAACCTCATATTGATAAAGGTGAATGTGATGGGTTCTCCACATGTATCTTTTTCTACTATAGTCCATTTCATCATGGTAGTTATATAGCAAATTCATTTTTATGTTGACATCAAGATTATTCATGTCAAGAAGAATGAAATCAGTGGGGAGTTTAAAACTTTGATATTTGACTACTATGCACATATTTTTAATGGAGGCAATAAAAATTCCCATTGGGGTTGTGACATCTAAGATTCACCCTAAATCCTTGAAATCCAAATTGAGCATGGTTGCAATATTTAAAGAAATAAACATGTTCATAGAACCAAAGTCTAAATAACTTTAATATAGTGACCCATTATATCAAGCATGGCTATACAAATTTCCACTGCAATTTAAGTTCTAATTTTTCCAAGATTTCAATGAAAACAAGTTTCCATCTTACGAGTTTGTTGGTACCTTCTACCAACTTGTCAGAATTGGTTTGAGATTCTTTTTTATCAATGGCACAAACATGTGTCCTTTGGGAATCTACATTTGGATGAGCCACAATGGGTTGCGTTGTTATGCAATATTCCTATATAAAGGTGATGCAATGATTTTGAGTCGCATTTATAGACTTGTTTAACTTGTGTTTTATGCATTTATTGGTCATTTTGTTGGTTAATATTGCATAAATCATTTACTTTGGTCTATGATCCTTCTCTACGTCAAATCTCCCTTATTTTAGTATTTTGAGCATAAATGATTACAATAACATGTTTTATTTCGGTTTATGTGGATTTGTGTTGCAATTTCAGGAAAAACGCATATCTGCTGCTGTTGATACCATAGACAGTGGTCGATACCATCGACACAACCACAGGCAGCCAGCCACAAGGAGCAGCACAAGCTCAATACTATCGACAGGAGAGTCGATGGTATCAAGATACCATAAGGTTGCTGGCGAGAAGATAGTCGATACTATCGACACAAAAGTCGATACTATCGACAAGTGGAGCTACAGTGACACAAAAGGATGAAACTGATGTCGTAGGATGTCGATACCATCGACCCTCGTCGATGGTATTGAGTTAGCATCAGTCGCGACAAAGAAAAGAAATGAAGACCAGCCAATACCGTGCAGGGTCGATACCATCGACTCGCGTCGATGGTATCGACACCGACAGATACAAGTTTGCTTTAAATCGTTCTAAATCCGGCTACTGTGATATTTTGACAACCTAACTCGGTGATTATACCTAATGAAGGCGGCCAAGAGCAAGCTATCACATCATTAGCCGCTGCACACATCCTGAGAAGGTGTGGAGAGAAGAACAGAGCCCAGAAGCACGCCCTAGCTGTTCCGGAAGCCGAATAAGACATTCTCCACCGCCAAGAGGCTGTAGATCGTGGATTCTACACCGAGGAATGCTTGGATCTCCTCCGTTCAATGGTTTCACCACTCAATCACGTTTTTCCCCATGTGTCCCTTTTTCTCTACCATGTTTTGCTCTGAGATGGACATGCGGGGCTAATCCCCTTTATCTTTAGGACCGGGAGTAGCCCGGGGAATCATTGTATGACAATTTTATCATAGTAATTCATCATTTATCTCTTAAACCCGTGGTATGATTTCATTTTCTCAATTATATTGTTATGCTTGATCACCATAATAATAATCTAATGCCTTTAATTACTTTGAAAGAAGAATTAATGGTTGAAAAGAGAAGAAATTCACATTAATTGACAAATCCCTTGAACAAGGTGGTGTAAGGTTAATGGTGGATACCTAGAGATCGATTCTAATGCACCTAGTTTAGGGTATAGGTTACTACGACAGTGAAACTGACCTAGACATAGGTAGTGAATTGTACCACGACAGTGGGCAATTCTGATTACAGACCACTACCCAAATAGAGAGATAAATATGAGTAACTATATAGAAATTCATGCAATGATAACCCGCGATGAAACCGCAATCCTAAAGATCTCCACTTGAATTGATTAAACTAAACCTTTAATCGATTGTTTTGTTTTTTTATTTCATTTTTCTTTTAATTTTACAACAACTTCCAACATTTTAATCGGTCTAGCTGATTGTGAGTAGTTAGTAGTAGTCTCCGATAATTCAGTGTCCCTGAGTTCAACTCGGGCCTCACAAAGGCCTATATTACATTGACATGTACACTTGCGTTCTACGCACGTAAAATTCGTGTCAAGTTTTTTGCGTCGTTGCCGGGGACACGACAATTGTCGGCACTATGAGTGCTGCAAGAGGCCATTCTAGGCCACTTTTTATTTTTATTAGTTTGAAATCATGTCTAAATTCATAGTCTATCTTTCCAATTTTTGTAATCATATCGCACGGTACTGAACTCAAATTTTCATTTTGCAGGTACTGTGTATGGTGCAGACCCGTAGCACTGACTACACGCAACAGGCACCAGAGGTCCCACTACCGAGACCTGACGACGAAGAGTATTACAATCAAGCCCACTTGGAAGAAATAGATTCTGAATCCGAACAAGAAGAAATGGCAGAGGAACAGACGATATGGGAGAAGATCAAGGCTTCTTCTTCATCTGCTTCAAAGGGGCCAATCAAGAAGTAAGTGATCAACATTCCAACCTACAAGATTGATCCTACGTTAATCAACTTGGTCAAGTCGAATGCTTTCCATGGGCTCAAGAATGAAGACCCAGTCACGCATATAAGCCAATTTGTAGAGAATTGTGACATGATAAAAATTGACAGATTTCCACAAGAGACGCTCTACTTGAAGCTATTCCCGAGTTCTCTGGCAGGAAACGCACGAGAGTGGTTGCACAATCTGGACGATGAATATGTGGAATCATGGAACCACATGGTGGAGGTACTCTTTGAAAGGTTCTATCCGCCCGAGAAGACCAATGATATGATTAGGAAAATTCATAACTTCACCTAAAAGGTAGGAGAAACCTACTCTGAGACCTGGGAAAGGTTTCAGATCATGCTCAGGAGGTGCCCGCATCATGGGCTTGACAAAGAGACACAGGTCAAAATCTTCTATTTTTCTCTCTCCAAGCATGATAGAAGTAACCTCAATTCCGCCGGTTCAGGGTTCTTCTTGTACAACACGGACACGAGGTGTTGGGAAATACTAAAAAACATGGCCAAGAAGCAATCTTGGGGCGATAGGGATGTCGTAGAGCACGTTCGAGTGGCAGGGGAATCAAAGGAAATCAAAGAGATGAATGAAAATATGGACCTTCTAGAAAAGAAACTGCTTGTAAAATAAGATACTGAATCTGAGGATGAAGCTCAAGTCAAATTCAAGCACCAACAACAGGGGTATAGAATAAATGATTAATCATGGAGGAAGGACAAGAAATTCTCCTGGAAGGATCCGAATAACTTTTTCCAGGACCCCGATGCAAAACCCCAGCCGGTGGCGGAGGATAAGAGCACGGAGTTGCTCAATCAAGTGATAAAGCAGAACTAAGAATTAATGAACACTTTCGGCCAGCAGATCAAGCAACAGGGGGAATTCATGAACCAGTTTGGACAGACATTGCAGAGCCATGGGGCTCAGATGAGGACAATAGAGACATCTATGGTGCAAATGGTAGCTGAGATAGCTAATCTGAAGAAGCCAGCGCAGCTAGGTTTCCCAGGTAACACAAACATTCTAGGAGGAAACCAAGAGGCGAAGGAAATCTTGCTAAGGAGTGGCAAGAAAATTTTAATCCACGATCTACAACCTCTCGGTGGTGGAGAACGTCTTCTTCGGCTTCCGAAATGGCTGGGGCGTGCTTCTGGGCTCCGTTCTTCTCTCCACACCTTATCGGGATGTGTGCAACGGCTAATGACGTGATAGCTTGCTCTTGGACGCCGTCATTAGGTATAATCACCGAGTTAGGTCATCAAAATATCACAGCCGTCGGATTTCAAATGATCAGAAGCAAACATGTATTTGACAGTGTCGATACCATCGACGCGAGTCGATGGTATAGACCCTGCACGGTATCGATTGGTCTTCTTTTCTTTTCTTTGTCGCGACTGATGCTAACTCGATACCATCGACGAGGGTCGATGGTATCGACATCCTAAGGCGTCGATTTCATCCTTTTGTGTCGCTGTAGCTCCACTTGTCGATAGTATCGACTTTTTTGTCGATAGTATCGACTATCTTCTCACCAGCAATCTGATGGTATCTCGATACCATCGACTCTCTTGTCGATAGTATCAAGCTTGTGCTACTCCTTGCGGCTGGCTGCCTGTGGTTGTGTCGATGGTATCGACCACTGTCGATGGTATCGACAGCAGCAGATATGCATTTTTCCTGAAATTGCAACACAAATCCACATAAGCCGAAATAAAACATGTTATTGTAATCATTTATGCTCAAAATACTAAAATAATGGAGATTTGATGTAGAGAAGGATCATAGACCAAAGTAAATGATTTATGCAATATTAACCACCAAAATGACCAATAAATGCATAAAACACAAGTTAAACAAGTCTATAAATGCGACTCAAAATCATCTCATCAAACTCCCCTAAGCTTGAACATTGCTCGCCCTCGAACAACAAAACCATAGAATAGAATTGTGAGGGTCAACTAAAGAATAGATCATCAGAACAAACATTACCAAATGATCCCCGCCAGACATTCACATACCGACCCTTACTAACCACGAAATGATAATTACCCTAAAGGCAACAATAATCATTCATAAAAGATATCTACCTCACAATTGATGAACACTATCATATAAGACTCGCATACCGACATTCACATACCGACTCAAAATCATCGCATCAAACTCCCCTAATCACAATTGACGGTTCTGTCGATGGTATCGACCCAGTTACAGGCATAAGGCGGCGTCCGGGCCTCGCGAGGGTGTTGCCCTCACCAGAAGTCGATACATCTACTTGCGTCGATAGTATCGACGCTACACGTCACTGATCCGTGAGAGGAGATCAACGACAATCGCTGCATCAAGAGAGTCGGTCCGTGGGACAGGTCGATAGCATCGACACCTGTCGATAGTATCGACACGTCATCGATTCGGGCCCCCACATCAAGCCATCGACGACCGTCGATACCAGCGGCGATGGTATCGACGGGCATACAACAGCGCCGGCCACAACTATATAAGAGATGGACTGTCGTCATATGACGTCACAACTCCAGACCAATCCTTCTCCACTTGTGACGTGCATCTTTGTGAGCAATCGGAGCCCGACTATGAGCATCCACGGAGTGCGTTCTTCACCGAGCCTTCATCGAGCAGAGATTTTCTTCTCCAAACTTCACCGAGCTCTATCTTCTACTCTTTCTTCCACAAAGATGGTGCGTACAGCCGATGCATACTCTACACAGGCTCTTCCCTTGGAGATCCTAGAGTTTGTTCCTCCTCCTCCTCATTCTATTCTGCATCTGCGGATTGTCCATCCTTCTGCGGAGGTCCAGAAGGTGTACGAGGAAATGCTGAAGCGCAAAATAGAGCCGACTCGATACGTCGACCGGGACATGGTGCGTTATTTAGGGTTCGAGGTCAATCTTCAGTATGTTCTCCACGGCCAAGTACACCAAACCGACCAGATGCCTAATGAAGTCCAATACTACACTGAGGGCCATCTATTCTTCGATGAGTGGTCGACCTACAAGGAACTCGTGCCGGAGTTCGTGGCATCACTTGACATCAACATGCTGCCAAACGACGTGATCGCCACGGATAGAGAATGGAGAAAAGGGAGGGTGTTGTTCCGGCTTTTCAACAACAACTACACTATCACCCTCGACCAGTTTAATTCCATTTATAATTGGGCTCATCACGACTATCAACACCGGCAGCCAGATAATAGGAAAGATTACGACGCTATCTTCGTCGAGTTGGTGACTACGCCGCTCGGAAAATCTGTGAGCTACCATAATGCGGCGGTGGCAGACTTTGAGCATCCGTTCATGCGGGTTCTTCACCGCATGCTTTGCACCACTTTGTTCGCCCGTGGTGATCTGTCTCTCAGAAAACTTTAAGAGACGGACTTGTTCTTCCTGTACAAGTTGTTGAAGCGGGAGGAGTGCAACTGGGGCGCGTTCTTCTTGACGCGTGTGGTGGCCGTGAAGCGGAGTACGAGGAAAGCACCAATTCATTTTGGAGGGCTGATCACACCATTGGCCATTGATCTTGGGCTGGATCTTTCTCAGCTTACTCCCCTCTCTACCAGAAGCAAGGTCAACCTCCAGCATCTGCACCGCTCCAACCTCATATTGCTTCGGGATGGTTTACCCTATGCACACTGCCATGTAAATCAAGCATATCAGGAATGTTCGCTTCCCGACCCCATCTTCCACATTGAGGGTGCTCAACATTTCTGATGGCCCATCATAGCCATTGATGACTCAGATGAAGACGGCGGCAATGCCGACAACAACAATGATGACGACGAGGCTGAAGAGGAAGAGGAGTCCTTCACTCCTCTTTGTGCATGAGTGGCACCTAGGAAGCGTCCTCACATGCATCTGAGTGCATCTTCATCTTCACAGCCTCCGCCACCACCACCGCCCTCGCAGTAAAGTGAGGATGTCTACTCCATGCAAGGAATGTATGCAATGTTGCAGGATATTCAACAGACGCAGCTGCACCACACAGCTACATATTGAACTGGCTTCTTGACAATTAGAGGGCTATTTTTGAAAATGAGCGCCTCCTCCTCGACAACCAACAGAATATCCACGACATGTTGCATAGGATGGAGATGCAGCAGCAACCTTTCTATGATCATTACTGGAGCCAGAATTGCTTTGGGGGGTATCCACGACCTCCGCCCATGCCCCAATATGATCCGAGTTTTCAGGGGTAGTACCCGTCTTGGGACCCCACAACCCCACAGTACCCGCCTTCGCTAGAAGAGTGATCGGTATCTCTGTTCCACCTTCTAAGGTTGTTTTAGACTATGAGGCCACAGTCGAATTCAAGCTTGGGGGGGAGTTGGAACAACTCTATCCTTTAGTTTTCTCAGTGTTTAGTTTTTATTGTTTTGTTTTTTCATTTCTATCTTGCATTTTTTTTAGTTTGTTTGTAGGATCCACACTCTATCTAGTGTAATTGTGGATTTCTTAGGTCTTGTGTCATCTCGTTTGCTTGTACATGGGAATTAAGGTCAAATTTAAAAAAAATATTGTTTGCAAGCTTGTGTTGTTCAACTTCGAGCACATAACTTAAGAAAATGATTGGGTTTGTCAACTCTAAAACAGAATATCACAACTGTACTTGCCTAGGATTCATGAAAAGTGGACGAAATTGGTTGTTTGAGCCTAAGCTTATCAAATGATAATGAGACTTTAATTTGAAGTAAGAGAAAGAAACCTCTCAATTACTACACAGGTCAGTAAGGAGGGACATATAATAATTTACAAAGGTTCAATCAATTAGTCTTGTGATTTATCCACCTCATTGTTTTCACAATCCATCTTAAGAACTGGAAGTACATTACGGTTTTAACTTCTTTGATTGCATCTCATGTAGATAGGACTTGCATTGCAATTATTTCCACATGTTTTGCATGAAAATAAAAAAAATTAGAGTAGCTATACATGCACAATATCCTTAGGTGCGTGTCATTTAGCTGCATTCATAATTTTTATGCATACAATACATCATGTATCTTATTTCTTCTGAAACAATAAGGGTGATTAACTTGTTCCATACCTTCTAAATGCTTCAAATATTTGAGCTATGCAGAAAAAGTGAGCCCTACAAATAATTCATTGCCATTTGTGGATATAAGGGCCTAATAAAAAAAGAAAAAAATAGAAAAAAAAACTGAAAAAAAGAAAAAAAAAGATTTTTTTTAGAAGCAAGTAGAATAAGGAGAAAGGAACATGTTTTCACTGCATATTATGAAGAATAAGAACATTATGTAGTTCTTATAGGTATTCTATCTCACTTTGAGACGGGATGTTAGTGCATGCATCATTCCACCCAAATGTAGGCATTAGGGCATCTGTACTTACATATGCATCATTTAGGCCATTTTCTTTTATGCATGTTGAAACCGTATAATGCTTCCTTTTCTTCCATGAGCCACCCATTCCATCCACCCGTTGCTCGAATTGGTAGGCCACCGTGATTTTCTCCTCACTTATGAATATCAGGAGAGCTTCTTCCATGTAGATGGTAGTTAGGGCGAGCAATGTAGAATAGGAGATCACAAGATGCATAGAGTCTGAACTGAAAATTTTATTATGTTAACTGCCTTATATGATAGTGTTCATAAATTGTGAGGTAGATATCTTTTATGAATGATTATTGTCGCCTTTAGGGTAATTATCATTTCGTGGTTAGTAAGGGTCGGTATGTGAATGTCTGGCAGGGATCATTTGGTAATGTTTGTTCTGATGATCTATTCTTTAGTTGACCCTCGCAATTCTATTCTAAGGTTTTGTTGTTCGAGGGCGAGCAATGTTCAAGCTTAGGGGAGTTTGATGCGATGATTTTGAGTCGCATTTATAGACTTGTTTAACTTGTGTTTTATGCATTTATTGGTCATTTTGGTGGTTAATATTGCATAAATCATTTACTTTGGTCTATGATCCTTCTCTACATCAAATATCCCTTATTTTAGTATTTTGAGCATAAATGATTACAATAACATGTTTTATTTCGGCTTATGTGGATTTGTGTTGCAATTCCAGGAAAAATGCATATCTGCTGTTGTCGATACCATCGAAAGTGGTCGATACCATCGACACAACCACAGGCAGCCAGCCGCAAGGAGTAGCACAAGCTCGATACTATCGACAAGAGAGTCGATGGTATCGAGATACCATCAGATTGCTGGTGAGAAGATAGTCGATACTATCGACAAAAAAGTCGATACTACCGACAAGTGGAGCTACAGCGACACAAAAGGATGAAATCGACGCCTTAGGATGTCGATACCATCGACCCTCATCGATGGTATCGAGTTAGCATCAGTCGCGACAAAGAAAAGAAAAGAAGACCAGTCGATACCGTGCAGGGTCTATACCATCGACTCGCGTCGATGGTATCGACACTGTCAAATACAAGTTTGCTTCAGATCATTCTAAATCCGACGGCTGTGATATTTTGATGACCTAACTCGGTGATTATACCTAATGACGACGTCCAAGAGCAAGCTATCACGTCATTAGCCGTTGCACACATCCCGAGAAGGTGTGGAGAGAAGAACGGAGCCCAGAAGCACGCCCCAGCCATTCCGGAAGCCGAAGAAGACGTTCTCCACCGCCGAGAGGCTGTAGATCATGGATTCTACGTCGAGGAACGCTTGGATCTCCTTTGTTCAGGGGTTTCACCACTCAATCACATTTTCCACCATGTGTCCCTTTTTCTCTACCATGTTTTTCTCTAAGATGAACATGCAGGGCTAATCCCCTTTATCTTTAGGACCGGGAGTAGCCCGGGGAATCATTGTATGACAATTTTATCATAGTAATTCATCATTTATCTCTTAAATCCGTGGTATGATTTCATTTTCTCAATTATATTGTTATGCTTGATCACCATAATAATAATCTAATGCCTTTAATTACTTTGAAAGAAGAATTAACAGTTGAAAAGAGACAAAATTCACATTAATTGACAAATCCCTTGAACAAGGTGGTGTAAGGTTAATGGTGGATACCTAGAGATCGATTCTAATGCACCTAGTTTAGGGTATAGGTTACTACCACTACAGGAAAATAGTACAATAACGACGGAAAATATTCATCGTAGTTTTGGAAAAGTTCGTCGTTATTACTATTTACGACAAGAAAAAGAAGTCGTCGCATGTTGTCGTTACTGGTCTTGCCGTAAATAAAATTTGCGACAACTATTTTCATTCCATCGCTATTAGAAATAATGAAAACTTAAATGTATTGTCTTTATTAGTTATAACGACAACATAAATGGTGGTCGTTAATGCTATTAGTGATCACATAATTCCATCGCGTATACCAATAGCGATAATTTTACCATTTATATGGAACATACAATAGAGACGTCTTTTGCTGTCATAAATAGCAATAACGACCACCATAAAATATAATTTGAATGAACTACGTATTTGATTTTTTTATATTGCTATAAAACCATGCTTGACTTTAAAAATTGACACAAATTAGTATAGAGAAAATGTCTTATCTTATTAAAAACCAAAGTGAATTACATGAAAATACATTACAAGGGGAGGACATTTTACCTTGCCCCTTAGCTCAAAAAAATACATATACTTCAACAACAAAATTTGTACATGCGTATTCTTCAACTATATGCAACAGTCACATGAATTTGCACATCTATATTTCTAGCTTTTCTTTTGTATGTTGCTCCAACAAGAACCAACATACTTCAAAGGTGTGTGTGAGTTACGTGAACCACCCATTTCCTTCATCCTCCACTCCCTCCAAACAAGCACAGTTCATGCTCCCAGAAAGAATGTATCATAGCAGGCTCTGTTCAATGTGCGGTCACATATTTGAGGATAAAAATATCACCTATACAACACATTTATAATGGTTGTGCACTTACTTTTAGATATAAGAAGTGAAACCCATCTAACTCCATCACCATATTGCCAAAAAAGAAACATTTAATCAAGCATTCATCTAGACGAAATCCTTTCAGCTGGATACCAAGTGATCTCTGGCAAAAATTTACATTTAATTTGTTTTTATAAAAAAAATACCAAATAAAATACATTTGTGACTATAGTTGGTGTCTTAGAAGTGTGACTAACCTAATTATGTTGGTTGCAGCATGCCATCCGTGCACTCCTTGACCTCCATTTTTGACCTCCTTGGAAGTAATTGATTCAAAATATGAAATAGAGTATATCAACATTTTTGACCTAGAATGAAACCAAAATTAAGATAGATTCATAATAGTACTACCGTGCACTATAAAAGTCATTGATCCAAGAAAAAAGAGCATCTACAAAAATGGAACTAAAAATAGATCTTTGACATTAAAATCTTTTTACTTGTCAAATATTGGACACCTTGTGAGCATCTTCATAAACAATGCCATATACAAAGGCATACAACAACAATAAAAAAGTACAACAACCAGTCTCCGCTAAATGGAAACCCAAAATAAAATTTTCCAAGTATGTTCACACTAACTGCAATGTAAAATCTTAGTGTATGGCAACATCATATATAAGTATGTTTGTTTCTAAAGCACAATTATCTATGCTGCAATCCAAAATGAAACAGTAGTATCAATAAATTATTTGATGTAGTTGCATATGTACCAAAGCCAACTCGTGGCACTTACTTGGACATAAACATGACTCAAAAGAAAGAATAGGAAATTCATGGTTTTCAGGCTTTGTGAATGACTCACAATGTGATCAACATTCAAAAAGAGAGTTGAATCACCAAGTCTGACTTTTAGAAAGTTCATATCCAGCCTTCGTATATGGCTGTATTGACCATGAGTTTCTCAGCTGAGAATGTGATCATGCTTATCTGTAAAGACCCATAGTCTCTACTATAAACATGATAAACAAAAACACCAATGGTGTGGCAGCGGAAGAATTAAATCTTGACATTATTCAAAAATGTATAAAGAGTACATTATAGAATTTCCCCAAATGGGAGTACAACTTTATACAAGCAACTACAAGGATCTAGGTAGAGGAAGACTTAGACTAATGCAACATTGTCTCCAAACAAAACAACTATATAACATAAAAGCAACTATGATCATATACTATATGTTCTCCGTCTTCTTATCCTATCCTTAGCCTTCGGTTCACCAAGCTTCCATGCGCACTCTGATTCCTATCCTGGATGGTTGGGGTCATCCAGCAAGAGAAGGATAAAAAGGTATGTGTCAATCAAAAGGAATAGGACAAATAATAATAAAAAGCTTTGCAATATAAAAGATTCTCCACAAGAAGAGATTTCCAAAGAAATGAGACCAATATATGAATATGAGAGAGAGAAACTGCCACATTTAAACATCAACAATTATCACATTTGCATGAATATAAATTATGACACAACGTCCTATCAATGTAGGGTGAGGCACCTACCGGACCTCACCAATGGCAGGGGGACTAAAACCCCAGTGCCTAAAAAAGTGGCAGGGGGAATAAAACCCCAGTGCCTAATATATAAAATGGCAGGGGGACTAAAACCCCAGTGCCCGGCAGGAGGACTAAAACCTCAGTGCCCTGTGGGTGGTTTGTACTCATGTACACTACATTGTCAATTGGCCAATAACTATATCATGCATAAACATTCACTTGGCAGCATAGTGAAAAGTAAAACAATATGCAACATAACATTGGGAATAAGACCCAAATAACAAATAACAAGACCATCATAGGTCACAACCATATCCAAGATTTCCAAAAGGTATAAGAGTCAACAAGCATCAACATTATACAATGTTCCAAATATTTCAAAAGGGATATGCCAACATAGGCAATAACAAGATTAAAGCATTTCCAAGTAAAGGAGGCAACATATGTAGAAGAATGATTCCAATGATTAAGCCATAATGGCATAAGATAAGTAAAGAGCCAATAAGTGTAATTAGAAGAATTACAAGGCTAGCACAATAATGAGTGGGGTTGGATAAAAGCCCAACTGAGAGGTTAGGATTGTTTGCACAATAAGCAACCACAACATAGGGGTCACATACATAGGAATCACATACATAAAATAGGCTTCACATACAAAATAGGTTTTCACATACGAAATAGGACTCACATACAAAAATAGGTTTTCACATACATAGGAATCACATACCTTAGATATAACATTACCATCATATCCACCAAACAGATAGCAAACCATCCATATATCCTAGTTATAAATATAACACATGTATTAATTTATATAAAGAAATAAAGCATAGAAAAAACCCTAATTTTACAAAACTATGATTTAGAACTCAAAACCAAGTCCAAACGATTACTCATAATCTCTTGATTAAGAAAACATATTTTATTATATAAAACAGAGTTAAAATGAATTAATTATGTATTTTAAAACAATTACATATTAAAAATGCCATTCAAAGTAAACTTCGGAAAAGAAATCCAAATCATGTCTCAAAAACCATAAAATCAGATTCTATGTTAAAAATCCTTTCCATCAACTATTTATTCATATTTTTCTGACAAAGGATCGATTTACTATGAATTAAGTAAACCTGACCAATCAGAAATTAAGAAAACCATAGTGTGACATATATTTAAATAAAAATGGAAATCGATGTAAATAGAAAGTGAAAAGGCTAAACTACCCCTAATCGTCAAACCAAAGCAATTGAGCAGCGAGGGTAGATCAGTCATTTAGACCTGCGATCGGTCGTTATAGCGAGGAATCAGAAACCTGTTGTGAAAGGTCGGTTTTACCCCTGTGGAAACAAATCCTCCTGATAGCAAGGGAGTGGGCACCCTGGTCATATCCTGACCCGGCTTCTTCAACTCGCAACAATGGCGAGGTAGCAGCGAGTTGGAGCTCGAGCTGCAATGCTCCAGCTCGTGTCTAGGCCCAATCAAACGATCGAGACTGGGAGAATGCTCCCTGATATCTCGCGGTCACAGGGAGGCAACAAGCGAGGTCACGTGTGCTCGAGAGCAGAGAAAGCAGGTCGCGACATGGCCGAAAACAGAGGAGATGGAGATAGGCAAAAACCACCACGAAAAAGCACCAAGAAAGAAACGGAGACCGGGGTTAGCTTCGCGAAACCAAGGTGAACCGAACGGCGGCGGAATTGAGGTCGGAGGAGCACCAGAACACGAAAAGGCATAGCGCCGGAGGAGCTCGACGGCGGCTCTAGAGGTTACGGTGGTAGGGGACTCCACGAGACAAACTGAAGAAGCGAAAAGAAAGGAAAGAGGCTAAGGATGGTTACCTAGCCCATGATTGCACTGAGGAGGTCGGAGGTGTGAGAGGCTGGCTGCCGTTGCCGGAGAAGAAGAGCGAGTAGGTCTGGGTGGCTGAGGGTAGCCTAGGGCCAATTGATAGTGGAGGAAGCTAGAGCGGGGGATGAGGATGGTTTTTCCGACCTTTAATAGGCGCTAGGGTGGGTGAAGGTCCCACTGTGTGTCCATGGTGGAGAGGAGGAGGTAGCCCCGATTGGGAGTTTCGCACACAGCGTGAGGGAGGAGATGAGACGGGGCTCAACTAAAACGTCTCGACGATACGAACTCAACGCAACTGGAATCGCTTGAAACGGACGAGAAGGGAGAGAGAACGAGCCGGAGAAACTCAGGAGTCTAAAACTGTCAAACGGCGGGAGGTTGGGGATGACTCCCTGTCCATCCGATCCAAGCACGACTCACAGGGCCCGTTGGATCGTAGGACCACCCTGCTCTAGGCCGCGTGACAGGAGAAAATAACGGAAACTATAGCGTTACAGGGAAATAAATGAAATCAGTGTAATAACTATAGTTAAACCATATTAAAAGCTTATAAAATCCATTAGAGGGGTCAAATGAAGTCCAAATGACACCAAATTTGGACCACATGCTCAAATTAACATGTAGAACGATGCTATATAATTAAAACCTCGTTTAAAGCATAATATGGCCATTAATAAATACATGGCTCATAAAAGAGTATAATAATATATTAAAATCAAGGAATTATATGAAAAAGCTATTAATAAGAAACATGTGAGCAAATTCGACATATAAAACATATTAGGGTATAAATACTCATTACTCCACAAAATAACATATTAATGTGAACTAAAATCATATTTCGAGGAGAGAGAAACAATAAAGGTTAATATACACACATATATGAACTCAAATACACATTATTAATAATATATTTATCCAAAAAGCTCCAAATAAATATAATCTGCTATATTATCCCATTAATGACCAAATTACAACATTAACCCTAACTTATCTCCTAATGTGGGTTATTTGTGCAAACACCCCTCAATTATCATAAAAGAGGGTAAATAGTGATTTCAACATCAAATTGTGCTCAAAATGCACAAGGAGTCCAAAAATGATCCAAAAGGATGTGAAATTTATGGAAAAGGTCCAAATGGACTAAAAGTCAAAGACAATCTCAAGAATGGGTAAATTGCAGGGAAGACCCTGAGATTCAGTATGTTACATTATCTTCCAACACCTCTTAAAGAATAAAGGAGAAGGGTGTGTATGTTTATTAAAACAGAAGCAAACCCCAAATGAAACTAAATTTAAAGAACCTATTTTAGTTAGAAATATCTTTTAATTCATATCACAACCCTAACCATGATCGTAGTTGTTGTACTGGATTCTAGGAGTTCCTTTCTATGATATACAAAGATATCAATGCATGAACCTCAGGAACAAAGACTCATCTTGCTTCATGGTAAGTTGTCAGTATATCTGGCAGAGTAGGAATACCTATGCTTTTGAAAATGAAGATAGATCCCTCAAGCACGATGCTAGGTTCATAAAGAAAGTAACTGGAGACATCCAAAATACCTGGAGCACATAGGAGATACACAAATGGTGAGTCGTAAGGTACCCAATACCATCCATGTTATCCAAAAATAGCATATATTACTACTATGATAGAATCTGCATTATCCAAAAACTAAATCACTTAACTTTATGTTCTTCATGTAAGTTTTAACTTACCAAATTACAAAAATATAAAACATGTTCATGCATTTAATATTTATATCTAAGAGGCACAGTTTATGCCAAAATGTAAACTCATTACTTAAGACAGAACCTTATTCTGGACTAATGCAAATCATTGTTATATGTGTGCTAATAGTTTATCAAGTAAACAAAAAAGTCGGTATTCATAAATGAAGTTATGTTGTATTTTTATTAGTCATTATCTCAAGCACTTCTTCATATGCTTCATCTGCATTAGTTGGAATTGCCATGTACAAAACTGACGACTGCTGGTGTTTTCTTTTCTTTAGGACGCAGTCTACAGAAAAACATGCATTTTGTCAAATACGCTATGTGCATTCACATAAAGCACCTTGTAAGAAGATCACATAGTTTCATCGTTCAGTTGTTTTCCCTATTCCTTCTTCTTTGGGCTTCAGTCTATCCGCCAGGGTTTCTCTAGTCCCCAAGGTCGACAAGTACGGCGATGACTGCTTTTGCTTGTGGGACCCCACTCGTCTCTGACCCTGCTCATTGGTTGCTGCTCAATGCGCCGCTGAACTGCTACCAGCAACCAACCAACCAAGTGTTGTGGTAGGAGCTTTCATGTCTCCGCCTCACTGTGATATCCTGATGGAGAATGCGAGGAGGAGCCCAGTTGAGCTCAAACTAGGTCCAACAACAGCGATGCCCTTGGGGAAGCTAACCAAAAACAGCACCCGCAGGAGCAAGAAGCAAGAAGCAAGTAGCAAGCTGACCTGGGTTTCTGAGTCCGCCGTGGGAGTGCGGAAAATCGTCATTCTCCGCCGCCTCACCACTCTGGTTTCACTCATCTCTACCAACTTAGACGCACATTCAGGCATCGTGATGACCTAACTCCCCCGCCTCATCTGTTGATCCAGCCATGACTTTCCTAATTAGTTACTATTATCCACATATCTCTAATTTTGAAGAGAATAGAGAATTCATAGATGTTAAAAAAACTACATTGACAGAGTTCATGAAAACATACAAAAGGGGGTGCTGATTATTTTGTCTCATTTCAGATCCATCCAATAGCAGAGAAGTTGTTCGATCCTTCGTTGGCTCCTTGCCATCTACATGATCTAGAAAACTAGGTTGGCCTGTAGATGAAAGCAGTCTCGCTCACATCCTTTCCATGATGACTACCTTGTTTTGGGTATCAGTGATACACTGATTGAAGAAGATATAAACTCAGTTAAACAAGGGGGAGAAAACGTTGCCATAATAAAGATATGATACTCAATATAGAAAAAAAATATAATGTTAAGAAACATGTCTCCAGTAGGAACGTTCCCATTTGGAACCAAGAGTTACATACTAATGGATGATTTTCGCAAAATGCAAAACATACTACTAGGTATTCACACTAAATTCCTAAAGGGTGTCTTACTTATCAAGTCATTGTAAAATTTCAACTATTTAGTTTATCCAATTTGCACGACCTTGTTCTATAATGATAAAGGATTATTCCAACTAGTATAGTAATACAAGCGCTTAAAACATGAGTCATCAAATCATCATTTCAAAATTGGTGCTTTTGGGTGTAAAGTAGAAGGGATGAAGTTAACCCATGCCTCAATTATCAAACAAACATTACGTGGACACTAGAATCATCAAACCTCTTAACTGTTTGTATGTGTTTAGTTCTTACGTTAAAGATGAACGTTGGTCCTTAAGAGCAAACAGGTTGTATAGCATGACCAAAAAGCAAGCTAAGTGGTTATTTGTATTGTACATAGACACAGTGAATTCTCATTTCATATAACTGTAATAGCATGTAATCAAATACCAAATCCCCACTTACATAATACAGACTATATGAATGTCTTTGTATCATACTCAGGAACCAAGTAGCACCATTCCTTGTATCAATAGGAAAATGAGAGAAAACTTATAAAATGAAAGGAGTTCAACTCACGACTTAAGCATCATTTGATCTCTTAGAAACAACCTTAATCATTAATAAAAGCTCTAACCTGAATTCCATAAGTAGCTGCCATCATGCACCTTCAGGAAGTATAAACCATCGATCTCGACCTCATCTCAAAGAAACACCAAGTAACACACCATCTACCAAATACTTTTTAGTAGCCTTCCTAGAAGCAGCTCCAAGACACCATCCATTTGCTGACATGGAGCGTTGGTTTGTTTTTGATCCTGAAACACCATCCAAGTGACCCAATTAAAACTCAAATGAACAAAAAATGTAAGAGTCACTATAGTTGTCCATGTGTAAATGGACCACATAATCTTTTACTTATCATGGTGATTGATATGAATGAAGTTATACTGAAATAGAGAGAAGCACAAGAAAAACTATTATCATCATGGTAGGAATATATAACCATACGACAAAATGAAGGGATCAGAAGACAACATCAGCTAACATGCCAGCAGGTCATCCCAAAAGCAAACAACAAACGAAGCATAGATAATTAAGCATCAGACCCACTTTAAAGAGAACGACTAGAGCCAAAGAACCATCAGCAGAATCCTTCATGACATACTCCTCACAGTGGGAGGATAGCACCAGCAAGAATAGCTCCAAGCTCAGCATATCATCCCAAACGCTAGCTCCAACAACAGACATCATCATACAAAAAATGCAGATCGTCCCAGAAGCAAGAAAGCTATCAACTTCTTCACAGCAGACGGTAGAAGGCGAGCAACCACCAAATAAACCACCTTTCAAAAAACCTCGCTGCCAAAACGACCAGGAGCAGGATAGGACTGACCAAAAGCGTATAACCAGCCCACAAAACTCCAAAGAAAACAGCCATCAGCAATGCACCAGCAACGAAACAGCTGGGAGAGGGGAGCCTCACAATCCAGAGGATGGATACTCAACCTTCACCAATAAGATCATCTCAAACAGCAGCTAGAACACAGCAGCCAGAAAACAACCACCTCTCCAGGCTATAGACAACCAAATGGATAAAGCCAGAGAGACTCTATGGCAGGTGGATCGCCACCTTCACCCCCCGAGCCATCAAGAGAAGAACAGCATAACTGAACCACCTAATAGCAGCACTTGAAAGCAGCAGCCTCAAACAACAAAACCTGAAGAACCTCAGGTGGAAACTCAACCATCACCAAGCCCAGAGCAGCTGAGAACCAACCCATTCAAGGAAGTCAGCGCACAACAAGATACCAAACAGCACTAACAAAGCCAACCAAAAGCGAAAAAGAGGCAAGAACAAGGAGGGGGGAGCCTCACACTTAGGCAAGTGAAAAACTCAAACTTTTTAGTGTTAGATCTGATCATGTTTAGATAGATCACTACATCACTCATATTTCTTTGTAACCAAACAGAAATAAATCTGAATCAAGCACATCTCAAAAATGGAACGAAAAAGAAAGTTTAAAAGGAGGCCATAGATGTTTTCACTATTACATGGTTGTACAGATACCTACCAGGAAAATAGGACCAAAAGAAAGTGCATCAGTGGAAGACTTTGTTTATGTCCCAAATCATAGTTTCATGTCATATGCTTATGTCCCGAAACAGAACTCTTTGTATGCAAACAAAGAACCTCTTACTACATCGACGAAACACATTGTTTATGCACATATAAAATATGTGTTATATAATTGGGTTTGTTTCATTAATGATGCCACGAGCATGCAGCCACCAAAGCATTCTTGTCAAACAAATTGTTTATTTTTTTATAAGAACCATGAGGCGTTGGGCAGTAATGAACATCATTGTCATTTCTAACACTATAAATGATATGTTTATCCTAGTATGTTACCTTCTATAATGCCATTGTTGGCAGTGAGTGATTAACAAAGACGAGAAGATATTACAACTCTGGTGTGAGGACAAAGATAAATTGATTAGTCGGATGTGGGGCATATCAGTTGTAGGTGTTAGAATAATATGGTAGATATATTAACTAGATAAGATCAAGAATCTTCCTTTTTATTTATTTATGTTGTGGGATGCAGGACATGTATAGAGGAACTATTGAAAAGGGAAAGCATATACCAAAACCAACACACAGAGTGAAGTGGTGATTAGAATTGTTTATATGGATCACAACACCCCACCCATCCATCCCCCGGTTCAACACAAGTTAATATGCAAACAATAAATAAGAAAATAAGAAAACGGGAAATCCACGAACCAATAAAAAATGTTGAATGATGAACTGAAGGAGGAAGAAAATAAAGTTGAGGGGGTGAATTTGCATAATATTGAGGAAAGAATTGGGGGGATGTGTCAAATTATCACTGCTACACAACTGAGAGAACTGAATTTTGCTTTGGAACGGTAGGAATGTTTAAGAAACATGTCAAACAAATTCTCCAAACGTGATTAAGAACTGAATTTTGCTTTGCCATAATCCTGATCATCTAGTTGTAATGGAGCCACGTACTAGCATGGTTAATCTCATCAGTAATACCAGAAAACTTAGATTCTAGTGCTCTCACAAAGTTGAAGCCATTGTCTACTCAGGTGGAATATGGATTTTGTGAAAACATGACAAATGTGAAATCATAGAGAATTTGTCCAGTGAGAACTTACTCTTGTTTAGTGACCTTTGTCTATAGCAGTGCTCAACTGTCTACTAGGAAAATGCTATAGAACCATTCAATTGATAGTAGTAAATCTAACAATTCTCCTTGAGTTGCTCTATTAGATTTGAATGCTACTCTTTACCCATGTGAGAAGTCAGGAAACACAAGTTTAATTTCCAGAGAAGCATTAGAGCTTGGAGAAGCTTCAGACAAAGCAAGGATAGAGGAAATGGGTTCCAATGGCCCCAAATTGACAATTAAAAGAGGTTTGTTGCAAGAGAGACTTGACATGGTAGTTTGCAACAAAGAGTGGTTGGATGTGTTCCCCACAACATAGTTTAAGTACTACCATGCCTTAATACTTTTGAGGATTCATCATATAGTGAGGCATACGCCTAAGAATTTTAGAACATGTCTTTCATGGCATGATGACCTAGTTTAAAGTCCTCATCAAGCAACATTAGATACTAATATGATGAATCACCATTCATTGGATGAATTTATGAAGGAAGTTACCATCTTGTAGAAGACAATCATACTAATAATGGGAAAAGAGTGGGGATTCTAGGAAAAAAACTCTTAATATTAAGAGTATATGTTTTTAAACCCACATTGCATATCAAAGAAGATACTAAATGGGAAGATCTTTTGCAACATACCGACTAAAATCTTTAATAACTTGTAATCGTGACTTCAAATATTCCACTCATTGATTCCCTGGTTTTTGCAACTCATCAACATTTTTTGAATATGTACTCCAGTTTGAATGTGATGTTGTTGTTGCTCAACTATTCATCTTTCATAGTCATATCACCTGAATAAAAAAGGAAAGGAATGGTCAAATCTTTGGGCACCATCAATAGCCCAAAGGTAACCACATCAATGATCACCATAGTGGATATAGAAAAACTAGATTGACTAAGAATGACTTCTCCAGAGTGATACTCATATATTCTCAAATTATGTGCCAGAAAAGAAGAAAATCAAGATGTTTCATTTACACTACAAATAAAGATCAGAAGTCATAAGAAAAATATAACAATATGGCTAGGAATTGATCATAGAGAAAAGAAAACTATTTGGAATTACATGTGTAGTCTAGAAACAATAATAAATAATGCAATAGAATATGGATTATGTAATTTGAAACAAAAATAGTCAGTATCCCAAAGATAATGTTTTGTATTGTATTTTCTACTAAATTTGTTTGATTGAGATATGCTCATCAATAATATGGGGAAGCCCAACTAGTTTCCTACTTGTAACGAGGGAGGAGCAAATAAACATCATTCTTTCTAACTAATTTTTTTAACATTTTTTGAGTTTGAACTATAATCAAATTGACCATATATAAAACTCACAAAGTGCAAAATTATGTTTTATTTTAGAAACTATAATACTACAAGATAACAATTGTGTTCAAGGATATCATAGTCATTGTATGTTGACATTCACATGGTATTGTCTGAGTTGTAGAGGTCGTTCAACATATGGAAAAGCCCATGCATCTATATCTATGTTTTTTTGTGGACATTGAAATGGTCATAACATTTTGAGAAGAGATAGGAAAAGAAGGGTTTCTGTGTAAAAAACATACATTTATTACTTAAAGCTCAATAATTTGGAGAATAACTATCATCAATTGAAATAAAGCTCATACAAATTTTTCATTTTGTGGAACCAACCATTCTAGTTTGGTATGGAGGAGTACTTGGTTAATATAGTACTTGTCTAGACCTATTAAAGTGAGTAGAGGCCTCTGACGGGGAGATCCTCTGTCGTTGTACTTGTTTGTTTTATGCCTAGATAGGCTAAGCCAGCTCATCGAGGATGAGGTCAGTAGGGGGAACTGAAAGCTGGTAAACCAGGGGAAAGGGGGGCCTAGAATCTCACATGTGTGTTTCGCTGACGACCTCATCATTTTTGCCCAAGCTAACTGCAATCAGATGAGAAACATTATGAAGACATTCAAAAAGTTTGAAATCACCTCCGGACAGATGGTGCCCATGAACAAGACTAGACTTTACTTTTCAAGGAACGTGGAAGGGGACCTAAGAAGAAGGATCAAGAGGATAAGTAAATACCATACAACTGAGGATCTTGGGAGATATTTGGGAGTGCCCATACTGCATAATCGGGTGAACAAGACGACATATAATGATATAGTGGAGAAGATAAACTACAAAGTAAATGCTTGGGTAGCGAGAAGTTTATCCTTAGCTGGAAGAATCTGCCTCACCAAATCAGTGTTGTCCACACTACCCACATACATCATGCAATCGTTGATGCTCCCTGTCCAGCTATGTGATAAAATTGACAGTACTATCAGGAAGTTTGTCTGGGGGGGCTACAAAGGACCACCCGACGACTCTTGTAGCCTGGGACAAAGTCTGCAGCGCAAAGAAGGAGGGTGGCCTCGGCCTGAAAAGAATGAGGGAATGGAATCACACATTGATTTATAAATATGCCTGGGAGGTTAGCACAAATCGAGAAAATGCCTAGTGTTCTTTCTTCAGAAACAAATTTGGAAATCTTGAAAGGGGGCAGAAGCAAAACATGTCAAGGGCTTGTGTTGCAACTATAGCCGGGATTGACTTCATTGAAGCAAACTCCTATATCACACTGATGAATGGCAGCAGTGTCAACTTTTGGACAGATAGGTGGTGGAATAATGGCCCAATCCTGAAAGATTTAGCTCTGAATCCGATCCCACTTGATCTTCTTGACCTGAAAGTGGAGTCCCTAGTGAATCTACAAGGAGGTTGGGGCGAGGAGTTTCTCAAGGAATGGTTGCCACAAAGCACAGCAGAAGACATTCTCATACTTAACACCCTGCACGAGGATGACGGGGAGGATATTAGGGTGTGGGCACATGTGAAAGTTTCATATTATATTATGATTCCTACTGTTTCTAATAAGTTTAGAGGTACAAAATATAGCATTCATAAAAATCAGGATTTTATAAAAAAGAAGTATGGTCTGAAGAAAGACTGAACAAGATTGACATTTTTGTCTTCGACTGCAAATAAATATATGCAACTTAATGATGCTTGTTGATTGCAACTTAATGACTGAGAAGGATGATGCTTGTTGATTGCAACTTAATGACTGAGACATTTGGCATATGGATACTAAAACCACATTCCTATGAGGAATAAAACAAGGATGTGTACGTGACACAACCTATAAGGTTTATGAATCCACTAATGCAAATGAAGTCTATAAGTTACAATGGACTAATCAATGTGATTGATTGAGTACAAGCAACTCAGAATTGGATCTTTACTTTTATGATATAGTCAAAGGGTTTGACTGACATGTCAAAGATAAAGAAGGGATCTGTGATTTAGTGGGAGCGTGTTCACATTCCACATGTTGATGTGAAATGGAAATGTTCTAGAATGGAAATCCAAAAGTGGAAATTATCTTTAAGGAAGATAGAGATGTTTCCTATATGATAGGAATAGAGATCTATAGAGATAGTTCTCGAAAAATCTCTTGACCTGGAAAGAGAAAGCATACATTGGCAATCTGTACTGAAGGGTTCAGTATGCACAGATTCAGTGGGAGAAACCTTGTCCAAATTATATGGATATTAGTATCCCAAGGCCAAGTGTCCAATTCTTATGAAGAATGGGAACACTAAGAATAGATATGGATCTATCATGTATGCAATCATCCCATTATCTTGCATGTATTGACATGGCAAGAATAAAATGCATTCATCATCTTGTATGTAGGACATGGCAATATGATGTGCTCATCCTGATAACTCGTATGTAGGACATGACGAGTGGATGTCTGTCTACTTCCAATAAGGGTTATTGGAATACCATAAGAACTTGATAAGTACTTGGGAAGTACTAGTTCTATAGAGATAAGGAAGAGTTCGATGTAAAGAGTTACATTGATGCGAACTTCCGAAAGGACAGAAAATTAATCGCAAAATATACATAGGATGTATAAAAGTGGAAGTTTGTTGATAATTGGAAGTGTTCCAATAAAACCATTTAAAAGGAAATGTCGAGTATCTGTGTGTTAGAGAACATCAGTGGATACTATATGGATCTAGAAGTTCATGAGATGAACTTATAGATATTCCGGTCATTGATGACAAGTCTGGAATCCTTGATCATGCAATGTGGCTAAAGGTTAGCAAAGGAATACTAGATCGCATATTACGGCAACTCCATCTCATACGTGTGACGTACAGCGAAGAGATGAGAGAATGACAATACTCAATGACGTATGCCTTCAGGTTCATGACCTGAACGATGAGATCATACGGATGCTAAGAGTTTGTACATTCTTGTTATGTCCCTAGTCGGATGTCATTGTGGAAGGTAGATAGACAACAATGACACACAAGACTAGATTGTGGTGTTGGTTGATGACAGAATCTCATTAGTCATGATATAGAGATATCAAACCAAACACATAGGTACTTGTTAGAGAACAAGGTACCGGACAGACCCACCGTGAGTTTGACACATGGAACCATGAGATGGTAGTCACAGTCAGTACTCACAGTGATGGTGATGAGTGTCATTCTTTGACCTGAAATCACTACACTCAACACATGTCCTTGGGCACACTTTGACATCAACAAACGCAGTCCTGAAACATGGGTTGTTATAAAGGTGATGATTGGGTGGCTTTGACACATGGGGCTTTTGAGGGGTGAGTGATAGATATGGGATTTGTCCCTCCTGAGGGAGTTTGATATCCAAGGCCACTTGATGAGTAGGATTGAGATAGGCGTGCGCACACATGTGTGAATCAGTATGTGATATTGATGTCATACATATCTCCTTCAATCTACTCTGAGATCAAGAAAGTGAATGAACGTTGACAGGATGACTGCTCCATGCCTCGAGTTCATTCGAGATATCAGTGACAAAGGAATTATACATTCACTATAACACCATTCACGGATTGTAGGATGAAAGTTGTTCTCCAACTTTCTACTTTCACTTGGGTAGCACTGATGTGTGACTAGGCACCGCTCTTTGCTTGTGAAGTCATAAGTGTTATGGACTTTCACTGCCAACGTGAAATGGACCTGCAAGGTCACACACATAGGATTTAACCTGGAAGAGGAGTTTTGTCCACAAAGCAATGTTTAGATTGATTACTAAAGGAGTTTAGTAGTTCAATTAAACACTCAATCAGTTGATGGCTCAATATCATATGGTTCAAGGTGTTGGACGCATTGATTGGAGTATCGGATTGATTGAAATCGCATTTGACTGATTCTGCACAACCTGTACTCCCAACCGATCGGTTCAAGTGTTGAACCGTTCGGCTGAGGTTGCTGAACCGGTCGGCTCAAGTGTTGTGTCGATCGGCTCAAGCCCAGGGTGAAACGAGCGGTTCAAGTGTTGAACCGATCGGTTCAACTGGTGCAACCAAGCAAGTTGGGAAAGTCAGGTCAGTGAGAATTTTCCTTGTGTTTCACTTGCCCAATTTGATTGGGAATAGGATTGGTATTCGATACTAATTAGAAACGAAAGAAGGAAAGTCAATCGGGAACCGACCAGGACCACGAACCGACCGGTTCAGAAGTGAACCGATTGGCTCATGGGTCCCAACCAATCGGTTGGTGCTCCAACCGACCGGTTCAGGTCCCCAACTGACCGGTTCACTTGTGAACCGATCGATTCAGGTTGCGAGTTGGTTGCTTTTTGTGGAAAATCCCGAACCCTTCTACTCCTGCTTTAGTCCCATATTGCCGGGCACAGAGAACCCTGTCCCATGACCCGCCTATATATAGGGGTATTGGGGGCTTCTCAGAGCACAACTCAATGCAAGCCGGTTGCTTTGCGAAGTTGTAGTTCTCTCTGGTTTTGGTAACCGTGAGAGATCCCGAGCAAGTGCTTCCCGCAAAAGGGAGGTGCAGCAAGGGAAGGACAACTGCAGTTGCAACTGGTAGCAGGAGAGTGTGTTGGTGACTAGTACGTCAACAGGAGGGTGCGACTCCTTCCACTTCCTTGTGGGACAAGGAGAGTGGAGTTCCAGGTGGTCCGTGTGGACTACTACAGAGGCGGGAGGACACTTCTGCTCAGGAGGACAACTGTCATCCGACAGTCCGGTAGGAGGAGGAGTTGTCAGTCCCGGTGTGACCAGGAGCTGCACAGACACCGTCCAAAACCGGAGTTGAAGACCGCGCATTGCGCGAGGTATTGTCGCCGAGCAAGCCTCGGGACAAGGTATGATTCCACAAACCATCCTTTCCTATTATATAGACGTTGACGCATTTCCTCGGTATGGGTTGGGGGAGAAAATTTTTTGTTTCCGCTGCCTTCTCTGTCTCCCCTAAAACCCAACAGTGGTATCAGAGCAACGTCAGCTATTCTATATTTTAGGAATATCGATATGATCGATTTCGGTTTGTTGCCTTTATTTATTGCATACGATGCGAATAATATCGGCTTTATGCATGTCCAATCCTAAATCCACAAATCCCTAATTACATATATGATATGTATTATTAATGCACTTGATACGCGTCGCCCTTAAACGAGTTTTGTGGTGGATGTGTGTAGCATGATTATGGCCTATAAACCCCTATTTGTGTGTGGTTGTTTGTGGTTGCTTGCATCTCGGTCTGCGCACCGATCTTCCCTCTCTTATTCCTGATGTAACTCGAAATAATTTGAGATTCTTTCCTACCTTTGCTCCCCCCGAATGTAACTAGGGGTTTTCCCTTTTAAAGCAATGTAATAAATAGGATAGATTTTATTTCCTGTTATGTCGAAGACCGGAGAACATCAAGACGACAGCTGAAACGATCGGTTCAAGGCGTGAGCCGATCGGTTGACGTTCCAGACGGTCAATTCAAGGAGTGAACCGATCAGTTGATGACCGGTTCGAGGAGCGAGATGAGCGGGTGGCGGACATGACGAGATGCACAACGACCAGGAGAACCGATCGGTTGGAGGAGCCAACCGATCGGCTGGTGGCACCCAGACAACCGGCCAGAGAGAGCAGATCATTCATGAGATGAGTTGATCAACTCGGAAGGCAAAGGCACATAGTTCATCTTGTAAAGGTTGCATGTGATGTAGACCTAGATGACCGTGATTCCTCTTGGCTCGAGGAATCACATTAGGATGGCCGTAATCATCGCTTTTATCATTTTGTGCATGTTATCTGTGGGATATAGCATGTATATGATACATACTATGTATTGTGGTGATTGGATATGTATATGTATATAAAAACCAAATCCCTCATTAAAATATTAAGTTTTAGATGCCTTCCAAATGCGACACACGTGAAAAGCTTGTTCGACCAAGTGTGGGCACGCCCTAGCGTGGTGCACCATCTACCTCCTGGAAGCGTGAAGGATGAATGTGTGGGTCTGCCCTAGCAGGGTGCATATTCATCGTGTTTGCTTTGGGTCGGACTTAACAAGGTGACCTAGATAGGATCTAGCGCCTTGAGGCATGGAGATGATCATTGCAAGGAGTTGTATATGACATCTTATCAAGAGTTGCATATGATGCAATTGGCAAAAGTTGCCTACCTGAGAGATCTATGTTGTGGGTGACAGCCCTAGCTGGTCCATGGCTTAGAGGATTTCAGGATCTTGCCCACTAGAAGGTTGTACGCTGCAATCTTCCAAATTGATGGTGAGGGCTATCAATTTGAAGTAAAATAGTGGGAGCGATAATTAATTAAAGGCCTAATTTTATCGTCAACTTTTCAAATCAATCAAATAAGTCAAAAGAGTTTTGGACTGAAATTGCATATATTTCCTTTTGTTAAAATAAATCGTTAATCAAAAAATCACTTTATTTGTGATCGGTCTTTGAAACCAACAAATTAAATGGGAATAATTCCACGACTGGTTAGGATGGTGAGAAGTGTTCTCAAAGAGCGAAAGCTCCAAGTCCTAGTTATACCAGAACCAGATGAACTCGATCCCACCACATCAATGGCTGAAAGTATGCTTATGGAAGCATACTGAGAAAGACATTGATGAGGAGTGCTTGATGTTGTGTTCTCTGAACTATGAGTTGCAGAGACAACATGAGACATATGATGTCTCCAAAACAATATCCTAGTATGGCATGACAGAAGGAGATCCAGTAAGGTATTCACACACTCAATGTGATTGGGTATGTGGAAAGACCTGACTAAGAAGGATTCCATCTGAGCCAAGAGTTGGCTATTGGTATGATACTATAAATGTTGCAAGAATCATACAATTCATGATAAGCTACAACATGAACAACTTTGACAAGCGTTGACAGAGTTGTTGGACATGTTGAGGATAGTAGAGGCAAAGATGAAGAAAGACAAACCATAATCTTTGATGTGATCAAAGAAAAGGTAAGTCTTAAGGGCAAGGGCAAGGGCAAAGCTAAGAAGTGTTCTGATGCTAGCCAGCAATCCAAGCCGTCTTCAGCCTCAAGGCACATGGGGAAAGGGTGTATGAGGGAACTGCCCTCTATATCTGGAAGAACAAAAGAAGATGAAGGAGGGGATGGAGATCTCCACCTAAGGTATCATGAAATGAACCACTTCTTTATCCGAGGTATATGATACCAAGATATGGATATGTCATATATGATATGCAATATCCGCAAAGAAGTGATGGCCTTTGTGAAAGGACCAAGAAAGAAGTACCCATCATTGGAGCAAGTGTTGCGTCCATAGATAGGAGTATCTTTCAGTTTATTTCAGCCTAAAGGGCACGAAATAGAGTTGAGAACTGCTATTTCATATATTTCCAATAGATAGAAACACTTTATCATTGCATATTGTATGACAATGATGGCAATTAATAAAGTTGATGTTTCAATCTTAAAGATATGATCTTTGTGGCAATGCCTTGTTTATCTTGTGATACATGGTATGGATAAGATAAAATGATACCTAAAGTTATTGATAACTCAAACAATCAAATTAGCATCAATCATGAGAAATTCATTTCTAGTTTCCATATGATGGATAAACCTAGACTCTTTTGGTTAGAGAACCATTAAGAGACATGAATATCTTGGACATGATTAATCAATCTTCACTAAAGGTAGTGGGAGAGTGGTTATCCTATTAGGTATAATACATGTGATGTATTTACATACCAATTGGAACAAATGCTAATACTTCAAATGGTGTTTAGAGAAATACCAATATGAACATCTTGAAGTGTTCAAGATTGTCATAGATGAAGTACAAATTTGGTAAAGTATTAATTCTTGATGAGATCAATGAATGAAATACTTGGACCAAATGTTTGAGATCCTTATGAGTGATTATGATAGTGTATCATAGTGAACTCATGATTAAGGCATGGTGATGTCTAAATCAAGAAGGAATCATACTCTAAGGAGTTAGAGAATGATTATCAAATAACTGAATTCTTCTTAATAAAAGAATACCCCACACTAATAAAGGACATTAAGAATCACAAGAGTTGTGAATTCTTAGATTCTTGACAGATACACCTCAATTATCTATGTGATGAGTTGTTCATATGATGAGTCTACTATCTAGATGAATATGAGGAATCAGATTTTGAGTTATGGTATAAGACCATTACATCCTAAATGATTTCCATGTGAACCATAAGGTATGACCTTGATGGTAGCACTCATTGGATGAAATCCATAAGTGCAAATGAGTCTTAAGTGTTAAGACACATGGATAACATTTTGATAAGGATGATGCTTGTTGATTGCAACTTAATGACTGAGACATTTGGCATATGGATACTAAAACCACATTCCTATGAGGAATAAAACAAGGATGTGTATGTGACACAACCTATAAGGTTTATGAATCCACTAATGCAAATGAAGTCTATAAGTTACAATGGACTAATCAATGTGATTGATTGAGTACAAGAAACTAAGAATTAGATCTTTACTTTGATGATATAGTCAAAGGGTTTGACTGACATGTCAAAGATAAAGAAGGGATCTGTGATTTAGTGGGAGCGTGTTCACATTCCACATGTTGATGTGAAATGGAAATGTTCTAGAATGGAAATCCAAAAGTGGAAATTATCTTTAAGGAAGATAGAGATGTTTCCTATATGATAGGAATAGAGATCTATAGAGATAGTTCTCGAAAAATCTCTTGACCTGGAAAGAGAAAGCATACATTGGCAATCTGTACTGAAGGGTTCAGTATGCACAGATTCAGTGGGAGAAAACTTGTCCAAATTATATGGATATTAGTATCCCAAGGCCAAGTGTCCAATTCTTATGAAGAATGGGAACACTAAGAATAGATATGGATCTATCATGTATGCAATCATCCCATTATCTTGCATGTATTGACATGGCAAGAATAAAATGCATTCATCATCTTGTATGTAGGACATGGCAATATGATGTGCTCATCCTGATAACTCGTATGTAGGACATGACGAGTGGATGTCTGTCTACTTCCAATAAGGGTTATTGGAATACCATAAGAACTTGATAAGTACTTGGGAAGTACTAGTTCTATAGAGATAAGGAAGAGTTCGATGTAAAGAGTTACATTGATGCGAACTTCCGAAAGGACAGAAAATTAATCGCAAAATATACATAGGATGTATAAAAGTGGAAGTTTGTTGATAATTGGAAGTGTTCCAATAAAACCATTTAAAAGGAAATGCCGAGTATCCGTGTGTTAGAGAACATCAGTGGATACTATATGGATCTAGAAGTTCATGAGATGAACTTATAGATATTCCGGTCATTGATGACAAGTCTGGAATCCTTGATCATGCAATGTGGCTAAAGGTTAGCAAAGGAATACTAGATCACATATTACGACAACTCCATCTCATACGTGTGACGTACATCGAAGAGATGAGAGACATGCAATTTATACAGACTTTGGCAAGGTGTTGCCATTACTCACTATGTTCGCACTAGAGCACAGTAACATGTGGGACATGTTTGAAGATCACTATGAATATGATTCAAGGGTGATTGGCTCGCAGTGCAAGTGGGAGTCTGTTGGTATGTATGCCCTGAGAGCCAATCATGGATGATTGGTGGGATACATTAAGATTGATTTGATAAACATCGAAGGCAAGCTTCCAATTCTTTCTGGTTCAGTCATATGAGATAGTGATAGAACAGATTGAATGTCTAGAGAATGACAGTACTCAATGACGTATGCCTTCAGGTTCATGACCTGAACGATGAGATCATACGGATGCTAAGAGTTTGTACATTCTTGTTATGTCCCTAGTCGGATGTCATTGTGGAAGGTAGATAGACAACAATGACACACAAGACTAGATTGTGGTGTTGGTTGATGACAGAATCTCATTAGTCATGATATAGAGATATCAAACCAAACACATAGGTACTTGTTAGAGAACAAGGTACCGGACAGACCCACTGTGAGTTTGACACATGGAACCATGAGATGGTAGTCACAGTCAGTACTCACAGTGATGGTGGTGAGTGTGATTCTTTGACCTGAAATCACTACACTCAACACATGTCGTTGGGCACACTTTGACATCATCAAACGCAGTCCTGAAACATGGGTTGTTATAAAGGTGATGATTGGGTGGCTTTGACACATGGGGCTTTTGAGGGGTGAGTGATAGATATGGGATTTGTCCCTCCTGAGGGAGTTTGATATCCAAGGCCCCTTGATGAGTAGGATTGAGATAGGCGTGCGCACGCATGTGTGAATCAGTATGTGATATTGATGTCATACATATCTCCTTCAATCTACTCTGAGATCAAGAAAGTGAATGAACGTTGACAGGATGACTGCTCCATGCCTCGAGTTCATTCGAGATATCAGTGACAAAGGAATTATACATTCACTGTAACACCATTCACGGATTGTAGGATGAAAGTTGTTCTCCAACTTTCTACTTTCACTTGGGTAGCACTGATGTGTGACTAGGCACCGCTCTTTGCTTGTGAAGTCATAAGTGTTATGGACTTTCACTGCCAACGTGAAATGGACCTGTAGGGTCACACACATAGGATTTAACCTGGAAGAGGAGTTTTGTCCACAAAGCAATGTTTAGATTGATTACTAAATGAGTTTAGTAGTTCAATTAAACACTCAATCAGTTGATAGCTCAATATCATATGGTTCAAGGTGTTGGACGCATTGATTGGAGTATCGGATTGATTGAAATCGCATTTGACTGATTCTGCACAACCTGTACTCCCAACCGATCGGTTCAAGTGTTGAACCGGTCGGATGAGGTTGCTGAACCGGTCGGCTCAAGTGTTGTGTCGATCGGCTCAAGCCCAGGGTCAAAACGAGCGGTTCAAGTGTTGAACCGATCGGTTCAACTGGTGCAACCAAGCAAGTTGGGAAAGTCAGGTCGGTGAGAATTTTCCTTGCGTTTCACTTGCCCAATTTGATTGGGAATAGGATTGGTATTCGATACCAATTAGAAACGAAAGAAGGAAAGTCAATCGGGAACCGACCAGGACCACGAACCGACCGGTTCAGAAGTGAACCGATCGGCTCATTGGTCCCAACCGATCGGTTGGTGCTCCAACTGACCGGTTCAGGTCCCCAACCAACCGGTTCACTTGTGAACCGATCGGTTCAGGTTGCGAGTTGGTTGCTTTTTGTGGAAAATCCCAAACCCTTCTACTCCTGCTTTAGTCCCATATTGTCTGGCACAGAGAACCCTGTCCCATGACCCGCCTATATATATAGGGGTATTGGGGGCTTCTCAGAGCACAACTCAATGCAAGCCGGTTGCTTTGCAAAGTTGTCGTTCTCTCTGGTTTTGGTAACCGTGAGAGATCCCGAGCAAGTGCTTCCCGCAAAAGGGAGGTGCAGCAAGGGAAGGACAACTGCAGTTACAACTGGTAGCAGGAGAGTGTGTTGGCGACTAGTACGTCAACAGGAGGGTGCGACTCCTTCCACTTCCTTGTGGGACAATGAGAGTGGAGTTCTAGGTGGTCCGTGTGGACTACTACAGAGGCGGGAGGACACTGCCACTCAGGAGGACAACTGTCATCCGACAGTCCGGTAGGAGAAGGAGTTGTCAGTCCCGGTGGGACCAGGAGCTGCACAGACACCGTCCAAGACCGGAGTTGAAGACCGCGCATTGCGCGAGGTATTGTCGCCGAGAAAGCCTCGGGACAAGGTATGATTCCACAAACCATCCTTTCCTATTATATAGACGTTGACGCGTTTCCTCGGTATGGGTTGGGGGAGAAAATTTTTTGTTTCCGCTGCCTTCTTTGTCTCCCCTAAAACCCAATAATGGATTGCTTCGTTGTGTATATAGCAACGTTGTGTTGTCAATGATCATAGGTAACCAAAAAAAATCAAACGCCAGGGAACCTCATGATATATGTATCTATGATGAAAATAAATATGGTACTTGGAAATTAGATCGAGCCATATTTAAATCACGGTAAGCCTTGCTGCAGTAGATCTTGTCTCAACAGAGTGTTTTGGATGCAGAAGCTTCACCTAAAATTCATCTAATAGACTAATACAAAATGAAAAGTGAATATTAAGAAGTGAAAACTTTATCACCTAGCAAGAGCACAAAAGCATAAATGAAAAATAAGAGAAATGGTACCAAGCTAGATTAGAAAAAAATTCCTATCGTTAAAACGGCTCTTGCTCCTACTGAGATTGGGAAACTGAATATGGCATACGTGTGTGAAAATCTTACCAAAAGTGGTGTTGGATGTTGATGCCAGCCAGGAAAATCTAGATCATTGTGCTTCCTGGTCAATCCAGCTTTGTCTTGATTCTACCTAAGTGAAGACCTTGGCACTTCCTCCTTGGGTTCTTAGTCCCCTACCTCGACTTCTCAACATGATATCGTAATACCACATGCACGCATCAAGGGATCAGAGTTATATATGCTATTTGATAAAGCCTGATGCATCAAGTAAATATAAGCCACATTATAAACTGCACCCAAATGTATAGACTACAAACTAAAAAATACAGATTATATACATCGCCTAAAACTTTCATTCATTCTTGAGGCTTCTGCCTCGACTTCTCAACAAGGGAAGATCTTTGCAAAACGGTCAAAGATTTGGTATATCTTTGCAAAGGAAGAAGGCTGCATAGTTGGAACATTCAATTAAAAAAGAAATCATATATCAAAGCAAATGGAACTGGAATTAGTTTTCTGTGACCTAAGAAACTGCACTAACCTCGATGGGGAAATAAGTTGGACGTCTTGGCCTTCCAACATTCACACAAGGAAGATTATCTAAATATTCTAAATGAATCCGATGTTTTTTTATAAAGTATTGAGTCACAGTAATTTCCTCCTCATCGTTTTCAGCATTGACCCTTCCCCTGCCGAGCACAAATCTATAAAGGAAAATGATCACGCCCAAAAGTCAAATAGCATTCACCAATTGCCAAGTTCTGACTTTTGAAAGGAAAGAAAAAAAAACACTCTGTATTAAAATTACCAATGTGAAAAGCCATTCATTACCTTTGTTGGTTGCATGGCAGCTCGCTCAAACCCGTCTTGAATTCCATATTCTTGGGTCTGCTAACAATTCTGAGATTTTTCAGCACTCTTTTGGCCTGAATGTGAAAAGGAGACAGATAAAACTATATACAACGCTAGAATACCCTTTATGAATGATATGAGATTATATGACATGGAGTTTACTTACTTTAACCCAGTCGATTTCAGATGGATGCTGAGCATTTTGGTTTTCTATCAGAAAATCAATGAGTGGACCAGGTCTGACGATCATTGTGGTCGAGACGTCTGCAACATGTAAATGGGTAATGCCATTCACCTTTTATAAAACTGGGTGTTCTATCAGAGCAAAAACATGAATAACAACTTTATTCACAACGGACAGTAAATTGGAGCGGAATATATTAGTGTCTCCCTGACTCCCTGGCACTTACCCATGTTTAAGGAGAGACCGTCTTGGGTTGTTCTAAAACTTGAATGGAACCCTCTGCATCCCATTACACCACCACCCAAACTGGTGAAATTATTTGGATCATCCCTAAAGAAAGACTGGAGAACAATAAGGCAGCCCCTAGACAGACAAACAAATGTTGTTGATATAGCAAGTAAGCACAAAAGGAGAACAAAAAAAGTGGAGGATCCACAGTCATTAATGAGAAGAATGAAATCCACAGACTCCTTGGCAGAACGTTGTCTGAGGATGATGTCTAGGACTCTAAAAGCTTCTTGAGAATCTTCAGTGCCGTGACCCCTCAAATCATCTATGATCGCCTGAATGGGGATCTTAGCAGCAAAATTTATTTCGACCTTGAATGTATTAGCACGCCTCCTCCTTCCCTCTGCCTCATCGGGGCTCTGATCACCAGGGCTTGCATTCCCATCAGCATTAGGCCTGAAAAAACACCAGAGGTTAAAAACACAGGCCGGACTGCTCAACTGACAGTCTCAGCTAACTATTACTGATGCACGCTGTGTTCAAAATAACAACAATTTGCATACTTTTTGGAAGACATGGCGTCGATGACAACAATGAAAGTGTCCTTATTTTTCGGAAGAGTTCCAAAGGTAAACAAGCTCTTCTCTCCATCATAGGACATCTCCTTTCCACCAAGATCAGACGCATAAGTCCTCTGCATCTTGTCAATGACCTCCTCCCAGAGCCTTTCCCCTCAACCAGTGTGTCATCCTCGTACTTGAGAGTGACTTGTTGACGTCACAACGCTCCACAGAAATAGTAAGCTGACCAACAGAATGAAAGTGATAGCACCAGCTGTATATAGAGAAGAGCATACGTACACTGTAATGGAAGAAGTATTGGTCTGTATTCCCAAATGTGACTTTGAAGTGATTGGTGCACAGTGACATCCTGGACGTGTTCTTCCCCAACCTAGGCTTCTTTCAACAACACCTCACTGACAAGGGGATAAACCTTGCTAACACCTACAGTTTTCCTTAAGTAATCTGAGGACAAGATGGTCTGGAGGAATGGTGCATAAACACAACAGTGATTTAGAACATACTGATATATTTTGTAATAGTCATAATCTATAAGTCTTATAAGTGAAAATTGATATATTAGAGTGTATAAATTTACCTCCCGGGAAGCAAACTAGCACCTCCTTGCCTTTCTCTTATTGTCGAGCATCACAGTGATGTCTGCAAAAATGGAAAGGACTGCATGGAAACAAGCAAACATAAGGACCTTACAGGGGTTCAAGATTTATTTATAACTTAGCCACATTATTAAAATAAATACACCATAACACATACTGTTAGTTCATGGCATTTCAATTCGCCATAGTTGTGTTTCATGTGGCTTCCAAGGCATCTATCATGTCATAGATATTATAGTCCATGCCAGCCATTTCAGCCATGCCACCATCTTTATTCCTAATGGGACCATATGCATCAATAGCAAGACTATTATTTTGAAGCATCTATTTACAACCTGAAATCACTACCTTAACATGTATAAAAATCATCAGTATCAAGCTTTTGTTATCAGTATGGATCCCTTAGATGCACAACAAGCACAATCCCTATGAAGGGTTGCTGCTAGAAGCAATGGGGACACTAGCATCCTAAGGACAAGATGGTCTGGACTCTGGAGGAATGGGGCATAAACACATGCCAGCCATTTCATGTGGATCCATGGAACATTGATAACTTGGTCAAGGGAAGCCACTACCTGCAGAAAGTACCCTGACATATTCTAATACATTTAATAAATGTCCACTGTCATTGAGCCCAAACTCTCAAGACTTTCAGCTTAGTCATTTTGTCCAATGTCACAAGCCGCAAATAATAAACTCCATGCCATGAAAATAAAGATCTGATCATAAATCATTTCAGAAAACATATGATCCTCGACACAACTATCTTTGGAAGAATGATAAGACACACAAGGTTCAAGACAAAATAAGAAAGTGCATTAACTTCAGAAAGCATCAATTGTTCTCACAGTACCACTATATTTTGTTCACAAAGGGGGGAAAGAACATCTAACACAATACATATAAAGATAAATATTTGAATGTTCTTCCTTCATTGGTATCGAAACATTTCAAGAGCCTCAAATGCTAGTTTAACCAGATTAAGGAATCCAGATGGATAAACAACAACACCGCTCCTATGCCTACAAGATACTAGTAAAGCATTAGTTTAAAGAAAGTTATGACATATTTGTATATGCATCTTAAAGAAAACAATACAAAAAAGCGTCATCCATTGCTGAACTGACCTCATAATTAATTTAAGATATCATTTTCTGAAATAGATGGAGAAGAGGCATAACCACCATCATCCTCACTAAAGTCTAGAAGTTCTTGAAATTTCTGATTGCTGATAATCCTGTCTAGTACATTTTCCACATTCTCCAAACGTTTTTTTGTGGCACGCTTTTCATCTTCAGCTACTTTAAGAGCTTGCTCTTGAACTTTCAAAGCTTCTTCCTTGTCTTTCAATGCCTGGTCTTTTGCTTTAAGTTCATCAAGTAAGGAACTTTTTGTTTTGTATGGCGCTCTAATATCTCTTGGCTTTACACCTCCACCATAACCAGATATGTACTTCTTAGTCTTTGATTCACCATAGACTTTTTCCGCAACCTCAATCGGACGAAGAGATGGATCATCTTGTTGGATGCTTATGATTTTTTCCTATAACAAAAACTATATTCATAAGTAATAGATAAAAAATATTATGTATTTGCATGCTTACATGAACATGGGATGACTCCATAGTAGCTAAAGTATCACCCTTCTCGTGGCTTTCAAAGTACATTGTTGCGTAGTCCGGTGGGTTCCCATCTTTTCCTCCCTGTAGTATTACTAACACTAAATATATGCATATCTAAAGACACACGAAATGATAAAAAGTAATAACATATATGAACAACCTTTTTCCATGATATTTCTCTAAGAGGCATGCTGCCCGTGCGATGAAGTAACTTCTTGTTCATCCCTTCTCTATTTTTAGAGTTTCTCTTACTTGATGCCTAAAGTTGATATAAGGTCCACATTGATAGAAGAAGAAAAGTTAGGAATTTAAGTACAAGTAACTTGAATTGATGTAAATGTTCATAATTTATTAGGTTACCATGAACTTTTCACTATGAAAAATCTCTTTTACAAGCCATTCCTAGTCACTGTCAACTTCAATAGCCATAGTTTTCTTTAGTAGTTGTTGTTGCGTGTCCATTCCCTTTACTGTTTGATGCATTGATGCCCTCCACTTTATCCATAATTCTTTCAAATGTTTTAGAGTGAGAGATTTATAATCTTCCATGTTGTTGTTTGAGAATTTGTCCTAATACATGTTTAATACCACAAGGACATTAATACAACATGAATGTCTACCAAATGAAGATAACAATAAGGTTATGAAGAGTTACCACAACTGCAGCCCACATGTGATCTTTTTGTCTATCAGTAACATCATTCCATGAATGCACTTTTATTGGACAGATGTTACGGTCACGAACTATTCTTCCCAAATGTCTACTCCAGACCTTGTGATTTTTTCCAACAGGGCGACCTAAATAGAAGGTAATATCTAACTTGGCGCCTTCTCTTAGTCTAGCCACTTTTTTACATTTGTTACATCCTCGGCGTCTGAGTGCCTTTTCAACAACATTGGTTGTAATCAATAAAGTAACAAGAAGCATTCAGATAATATTGTATCAAAAAAATATAGTGTATGTATTTATGAAACACATGGACACAAGAAACACATAGCCTTTCAAGCACTACAAAACACAAAGGAGACATAACCAATGATACATATGAAAATTGCTGAAAAAAAATCAGTTGCCTATAAACACTATATATCATAGGTCAATCATCTAATATATATAAAATAGAGTACTTATGATAAAGGAAATTGATCATACACATTGATTCATCATTGATGGTATGAGAGGGTATCACTTCAGTATCCATAAACTCCTCTTGTTCAGTAGGATCTTCTTCAAAAGGTGTAGGAACAAATTCAGTTTGGGAAGGACCATTTGCAGTTGGAGGAGCATGACAAGTTGGAGCATTTTCAGTTGGAGGATCAGCATTTTCAGTTGGAGCATTTTTGGCTGGAGGATCATCATTTTCAGTTTGACCTGGAGCAATTGTTTTTGACATAGGAACTATCCTAGCTCGAGGGACAATATTACTTTGTTTGGAAGATAAGCTATTCAGAAAAGACAAATGTTTGTCACTTGACTCACTAACACAATGGCTTTTCCCTCCTGTATGATTTAACAAATGACTTCTAATTTGTAATCCATGAGCACGTCCCTTCCCAATAACACTTAATTGTTGCGGCGAGATGAACTTCTTAGCCGTAGACTTAGCCATTACATCTTTCTCATTTCTTGATGTGCCTTTAACCAACTTCCTGCATCATCACCAAGCTAGTAATAAATATGACTGTGTAAAAATTCAACATAAATGAAAAAGCATCGCATAGAATGTAAAAGACATGAATTATGTACGAATATAACTATTCTGCAGCACACCAAATACTGGTTGAAAATGAAATTTATTACACTAATAAACATAAATGACAACATTATATGATTTAACACTCAGAACATCGAATGAAATATGAAATACATAAGTTCTACTAAAACAAATGTTATATGTTTACAAGTATTTATACAGGAAAACTATTCTAAATAATATTATCAAATAACAATGGGATCTTCTTGTGCATAATCCATATCATCAACTAGCTCCAACTTGTCTTGTGGATCCACCTTTGTCACAATATGCCAACCCTTATTGATGTGATCTTTTGCATAAAAAACTTGTGATGCTTGAGTAGCTAATATAAATGGCTCAAAAGTTTTCCAAATACATTTGCAGTCAACACTTATGAAACCATACTCATCATCCTTTAGTCCTTTAGCAACATCAAACCAATCACATTTAAATAACACCACTCGCTTACTGCCCAAATATTGCAATTCTATAATCTCAATTAATTGAGCATAGTAGTCTCTATTAGTTCCACTGCCATCATCACCAACCACGGTCACTCCACTGCATTGTGACCTTGATCTTTCCTCATGAGACTTGGTGTGGAACCGATTCCATTAACTACATAGCCATAAAAACATGTCACACATTTGAGCGGACCACGTGACAGTGAAAGCAACTCATCTGTCTTCTTGCTGTTATCATTCTCATGTTGATCGCCAATCTAAAAAATAGTTTAGAAAAATCAAATCAAAGTAGTGTATATACATTATAAAAATAAACTTAATAGACCAACTTACTTTCATCGTAAACCATTCAATGAAATTCTCATTTAAATCCGTAATGGATATTTGATCTGGTTCAACTCCTTGAATTTGAAAATATTCTCTTGAAAATTTGAAAATGTATCACATAAAATTAATAAATTGAAATAGAAAACTTAACAATTAATGTCTCACAAACATTTTGAGAATCGCTTACTCAATGAATGGCTTGACTTCCTCACAACTGTTTAAGATATATATATGAGATTTCTCCCACTCAAGTGCATCGAGGTCTCTTGTTGTTCCACATCCTAATCCTCTCCCCTTATATGCAAAAATAGATAATATAGAGGATTCATTGACATCTTCATCATAATTTCTATCAAGACGATTGAACTTTGTCTCTATAGTATGCAAATATCTTGAACACAGATTCATGCATTCTTCTGCTATATAACCTTCTGCTATGGAACCCTGTGGACAACATCTGTTGCGAATATAGGACTTTAATGTGCATAGATATCTCTCTATTGGATACATCCAGTGATCATGAACAGACCCACATAACATAGCCTCATGTGACAAATGAATAGGCAAATGCAACATCACGTCAAAAAATGATGGTGGAAAAATCTGCTCCAACTTACAAAGTGTAATCAGAATTTGAGCTTCAATTTGCTTCAGATCTCCCATATTTAAGCACTTACAACCCAAAATTTAAAAAAAATGAGACAACTCATCAAGTGGTTCATAAACATCTTTGGGAAGAAGGCCACACAATGCAAGAGGGAGTATGTGGTGTAACAGAATATGATGGTCATGACTCTTCAATCCTGAAAGTTTATTTTCTTTAAGGTTCACACACTGTGAAATGTTTGAAGAAAACCATCTGGTACCTTTAAATCCTTCAAAAATCTCAGAAACTTATGTTTCCCATCTTGAGATAATGTGAATGATGCATCAGGCAGTATTGTTTTCCCTCCACTTATCAATGGGTGCAGCTCTTGTCTAATATTCATTGCTTGTAAATCAAGACGAGACATATAGTTGTCCTTTGTCTTATTTTTCACATTCATAAGAGTTTCGAGAATACTATCACATATATTTTTCTCTATGTGCATCACATCTAAAGTATGACGTATCAACAAATCTTTCCAGTATGGAAGCTTAAAGAAAATGCTTTTCTTGTTCTAGTTATCCCCCCTACTCTTATGAGATACCTTTCTTGAGAATTTGCTTAGAACATTTCCTTCTAGACATTGCACTTGAATGAGGACATCATCACCACTTAGTGGTGTAGATGGTGTGCCCTTCTCAATTGTGCCATTAAATGTAGATTTGTTCTTTCTCCACCGATGATTTAAAGGAAAATAACGCCTATGGCTTCTTTTCCACCATTAGCCAGCCTAATAGAATGAGTACCCTTATGACAACACGGGCAAGCAAGTTTTCCCTTGGTACTCCATCCTGATAAAATTCCATATGCAGGAAAATCATTGATGGTCCACAAAACAACAGCACGAAGATTAAAATTTTGTTGCGTAGTTGCATCAAATGTTTGTATACCGATATTCCAAAGCTCCAACAATTCATCTATCAGAGGTTGCAAATAAATATCAATACAATTACCTGGACCATCAGGGCCTGGAATCAGCATGGACAAAATGAGATTGGTTTGCTTCATGCACATCCAAGGAGGCAAGTTGTATGGAATAAGAATCACGGTCCAAGTGCTATATGATGACCTAGAATTATTAAATGGTTGAAAACCATCACTAGCAAGGCCTAGTCTAACATTCCTCGGCTCTGCTAAAAAAGTACCATGAAGCTCATTAAACTTTTTCCATGCTAAGGAATCAGCCGGATGCTGCAAATCTCTGTCATCTTCCTTATCATGATGCCACCTCATTAATGAAGATGTTTTTGAGGACATAAATAATTTCTGAAGGCGAGGCTTTAGTGGAAAGTAGCGCAAGATCGTTACCGGTACTTTCTTTCCATTTGCTTTTACTTTCTCTTCCCCATTGTGCTTGTCATACTTCCATCTTGAGGTATTGCAAATTTTACATTTATCAAGGTCACGATCTTCCTTCCAAAACAACATACAGTCATTCACACACGCGTCAATCTTGTCATATGAGTAACCAAGATTTTTAATTGTCTTCTTTGCTTCATAATAAGAGCTAGGCAAGGTTGAATCAGCTGGATAGTTCATCTTTCAACAGTTCAAGTAGCATTGTAAAAGAATGATTACTCCATCTTCCAAGGCTCTTGAGATGAAGCAACTTTATCAAGGCAGATAATTTAGACCCCTTTGATCCCTTATAGAGAGGTTGCTTTAGGTCATCCAACAAGCTAAAAAACTTTTTAGCCTTAGTATTAGGTTCCTCGTCATGATCATCATGGTTGGAATATCCCATTTCTCCATCATTCCTGTCAAGATTATGTGAACTAGGGTGCATTTCTTCAAGAAGATTTAGCATCTCATCATCTACTTCATTATCCTCTTCGTTATTATTGTCTAAACTATCTGAATCAGACTCACTTTCATGTCCTATCTCACCGTGATGATACCAAAGAGTATAACTCCTCAAAATGCCATAAACCATTAATTGTGTTTTCACCATATCACGTGGCATAGTAGTAGTATTGACACAACGAACACAGGGACACCTGATTTCATTTGCACCAATCTTTTGACATGCATACATAAGAAACTCTTCAACACCAATTCTATATGTTGGATCATCAAGTCTATCATCAACAAGTCTAATCCATTCCTTGTCTGGTGCCATTTTCTACAAAGGAGAATTCACGTTATTTTTTGAAATCAAATAAGATAAACACTCAAGTTGGTGTTAAATTTAAGAACTTTGTCCTCTTGTAGATTACTTTTATACAAAAATTTGCACAAATATGGCACACAACTCCACTCCTTCAGGCGTCTATATATCCAATGTTCTGGAACTATATACAATTATTTATAAATATTACACTCAAACTGAGACAATATGACCCAAACCCAATTAATAATAACAAAGACATGACATAATAGGTAAATAGAATGTAATTCAATCGACATCTCATGATGAACTCTTGTTTTTTTTACATAATTGTTGAACTAGTCATCACTGGGAGCTAAAAGAAATGGTTGGAGGTAGTCATAATGTAAGATCAATGCTTTAAATATTGTAGTGTGTTTGTTTGTATTTCTTATGCTGAGGTTAAATAAATTGTATTGGGTAAAAGCAAGTTATTTTAAGCATTTTAGGTCTAAACTATGTCAATTTAAGTTTTATTTTTGACAAAATAATGATCTTAGGTCTGATTTGATTGATTGTATTTATTTAGGAAAAATTAGGGGAACCATTAGCACCAGGGCTCAACACATTATCAAGTGCTTGCCTTGATTGCCACCATATCATGGGATCATAAAAATTCACATTCATGCTGCCATCCTGGTGAAGGAAACCACATTCTCAGTTGCTATTATCAAAGACAAAAATGGTTATGTTGTGGTTGCTACCTCAAACACCTTCAAAGGAGTTTGAACAATATCTTTTGCTGAATGTTATGCAATCTTAGTGAGAGTCGGTGTTGTTGCAAAACTAAAGTTTTAGAGAACGAAAATTGATGCATTTACTATTTTCAAGTCCTCCTAGAATGTGAGAAGAGGTCGGAGACCCATGATTGAGTTGCTAAAAAAGGTCGATTCCTAGATAAAAAAATTATCTAGCTTTGATATTAAACACATCAATATTGTGGATTACACCTATGCCCATAATGTCGCACCACTTCACGGTAGGAAAATACCTGATATTAAGAGAAGTGCATTGCAAGGAAGCACAGATACTTCTAGAAAGCCCCCGTGTCCGTGTCGGATGTGTTTTGGACATGGACACTTCCCGGACACGGCCCAAAACGTTTTGGGCACGGCTGGGACGTGTCCAGTTTATTTTGGTTTTTTTCAGTACCCCGGACACAGCTGGACACTGCCCGGACACTTCTTGGACATGTCATTACAACAGTTGCTGCTGTAATAGCCTATTTTACAACGCAAATGTTGAATATACAGCTACTGTTATATCCTATTACTGAGAAAATGTAACATAGAGCTCATATATGATCACAATTACAAGCAAATCTGTTGGAAAAAAATAATATGTAAAGTCTAAGCTGAATCAGATATTATGAATCAAATTATGCTCTAATAAGTTGGTTAAATGAGTAATATGAACTCGTATATATAAAAAATATGTAATATACTATATTTACATAAATACACATTTATTTTTTCTTCTTCACATTGTCTCTACTACACACACACAAAGACACACCTCTATATGCATATAAGATTATATATACATAGATACGTTGATCTGGATAAATTTGAAAACATATTCTAGTTAATACATCATACACCCACATATATGTATACATTAAAAAAATATTTTCCCTCATCCAGTGCCGTGTCCGTGTCCGTGTCCTATATTTTTTAAATTTGTTGTGTCCCGTGTTCGTGTCAGTGTCCGTGTCTGTGTCTAGAAACGTGTTTGTGCTTCCTTGGTGCATTGCAAACTAAATGTTTAATTGTTTAACCTATGGTCAAAACCACAATCAAACCTATCATGGAGATAAAAGGGAAAGAATTTGAGAAAATTAGCCCAAGATAAGTCATTTCTTTGAAAGAAACACTACACTGGAAGTTTGCAATATTGGTAATCTTGCATGATACTGACAGAAGTCATCACCCTATGCAAGAGCTAGAGGAATACCTACCAACACTCTGTTCGTTCACCCACACCTTGGCTTTCCCCATGCATCATGTGTCCTATGCGAGAGGAGGTCTGAGATAGAATGCATGAGGAACCATGCTAGATACATTTATGGGAGAGTGAGATTTTCAACCTGATTGATAGTATGTTAACTCCTTATGTCTATTGTTGTTCTCACTTTTCAGCCCAATCTAGTGAAGAAATAACTAAATGAACACTCATTTCACAACCTTATATATAATAGGTATTGAAACTAAAATTTACTATTAGAAATCATATTCTAATACAATATTTGTTGTGTGACTGAACTCATGTATGTTGGTCCAAGTAATGTTGTATGAATTTGGTGCTAACAGTTCTCTGTCTACTGACTAGCTTCTTCAAAGAGCTACAACGAAGTTGTGTTTATCCAGACTCAACCTCAACCTACTATCATAAGCTTCTGGCTTTCTATGATGGGTGAACAATCACACAGAGGTTCACAGTAGATTCATGATATCTTCTAAATCTTCAAGCATAATGATAATATGCATGAAAATAATTTAAACATCTTTAGTACTATAAATGGAAGTTGGTTTCCAAGAAAATTTAAATATAAATTCAGCTGAGTTTGTGTAGTAGTATTAGGTGAGTTCGTGTGCCTAATATTAGATTTACTTCCTACAAGAAGTTTTATTAATATCAAGTGATATGTAGAATGTGAGTTTTTTGTACTAATAATATGCATTGTTTCCTGACTCGTATTAGGTGTACTTCAAAAATCTTCAGTAACCAGATTCATCAACCTCATGACTAGAGTTCCTTAGAACCACAGTCCATGAACCGCTTCCTCATCTCTTTCTCCACCTTCTTATAGTGAATTTTTATCCTCCTATGTGTTCATCCCTCATTATTTGGCCTTTCGATTCTACATCCTCTTGGTTTTTACTGACATACATTTTTATCTCCTATCTTTCTTGCACTTCACTCCATATTTTCAACTCAACCATGGTTTCCTCATCTTTTTCTTCTTTTCCCTCTTATTTTTTATATATTTTTTCCTCATATTGCATCTAGTTTTCTTTTGTTGTTCATCCAAAACCTATTGTTTTGAGCTATTCGACATCATTTCTTATCTCATTTCATTAATTGTTATCTCTCCTCCACTTCTATGCTTCCAGTATTGGGTTCAAACCACAATGTCATTGTGGCATGTGGAAACACCAAGTAGTGATTTCTAGGGGATCATTGAGTGTGATAGATGCTCCGCAGTAGAGTGAAAAGAATGAAGGACATGTTTGTGAACAAGAAATCTAGGTGTGAGGATTATGCATATCATCACCCTTAGAGATAGCATGATCCGTTTTGCAGTAGAATTTCAAAAGATGATCATCTAAGCTATTGCAACCAGGGATCTATTTTTGTGTGAAATGATTACGAGGTCAAGTTTGAGATAAAACAATAGAGCACATAACACCTCCAAGACATTAAATTTCAAATGATAGTGTTAATTTATTAAACCTCCTATGTTAATTTGAGTAAACCTCTTGTGTTAATTTAAGAAGGATGGGAACCTTGTGCTATTTTTTAGGTCCTATTAAATTTGTATTTGAAGATAGCAATGTTAGTTTGAGATGTGAGGATCTCTACTGGGTGGTGGACTTATTGTTTTCGTCTCTTGTGGTTAGTGGTATTCTTATAGAGTGGTGAAAGGTCATCATTTTTTCGCATTTTAGTGGTATGCATTTCAGTGGTTTACTCCTGTTGTTATCTTTAATGTTTGAAAATTATACCATGATGCAATTTCCATCCGATTAATGAGTTGGAGCAGTTTATATCTCATACTCAACACTTTCACAAAAACCATAGTTGTTTCCATCAAGACGAATAAGTCTAGGACCAGTCAATGCTGATGACAAGCTCCATGGATAGAGGTCCTGAAGAAATATTTCTGGATACCAGCTGTGAATATACAAAGAATTTTTGAAATGAACTATGGCATTACTAACCAGGAGTCAACTAAAAAGACACTACTGCACAAGATGATTCATAGACTTCTTTTGGAAAAGGAAGAAAATTGATTAAAAAGATACTACTGCTCTAGAGTTCATCTTGTCAAAATACTGAGTCAAGAAAAATATTTACAAAAATGTTGACTCTCTGCTCTTGCTAAGAGACACATGTCATTAATATCGAAGATCATTAGCTAACAACAACGGGAAAACCAATCTAGAAATATTATCATGGAAAATCAGAATTTTTGAAGCATTACGTCATGTGTTTATTTTTCAGTAGAAATAGAAATATAATTAACATACCCTGTCACCGGGTTTGAAGCAAACATCGATCCAGACATCTTCGGTCCACAATGGTCGCCCTGAACTATGCCTCTTCCTACCTCTTGCCTTGGCTCTGTATCCTGTTTCCTACCTTGGAATTCCCGGTGGCCACTTGATGTTGCTGCACATAGTAGACAGACAAGGTCATACCAAACTGAAGCTGCAACAATTGACGAAAAAGAATTTACAAGTGGGGGTAGTTTAAGTATTGCATTGTTTAATGCTGAAGAAAAAGGAGGATCAACAATCACAAAGCTGAGTGATGGCATAAAACACAGAAAAAAGACAACAAATTTTTGGGAACCCCGAACAATTAAAAGCAATGGAAAACGAAAGTAGTGCAGAGGTTGGAAGCTGAACACGATTGATGTCAGTTGGTCGTCGGTCAAACAACATTGGTTGCAATCAGTAGTTCGTCGCCGGTTAGGCAACAGTGGTTGCAGTTAGCAATGGTGGAGTCAGATTTCGATATGGGTGAGGCACAAATATAATGTTACTTTTTTATTTAACGATGAAGTTTTTTAGTATATAAAATATAATACATGGTTAAAAAAGATCAAAATTTGGGAATTTGTGTCTATTTAGTAGCTAACAATTTATTATCAGGTATGTACTTCAAGCCACATACTAGAGTATATGATGATAACTAAACATAGAGGGGCTAACCATAGAACCCAAAATGATACTTTATGCTTTCAAAAATCATAAAATGTCAATGATAAATTAGAGTGAAGAAATTGATCTTAATAATGATTTGATCAACATATGTATTGTCATTGGATAACCTGATTGTTATCAGATCTTTTTATACTTAATGATTTCTCTATTATTGCTTGAATTCTTCTGAACACGTGAAGGAACAATACTAAACCGAATAAGCATCTTATTGTAGAACAAATGAAAAATGAGAAGAAAATATACTACTAAAAAATCATGTAGAACATAATTTAAACTATGTTAGTCTGCCGCTTGTGATCTTGTGAAGAGTCTAGTACCATCAATAAAGACAACTGAAAGTATGTGCACAACTATGCTATGGTGTTGTAAGATTTGGATCCTTTTCTAAGACAGCGTAGATGAGTGCTAGCAATCATACTGGATACAAATTAGAGTGGCATGAAGCAGCTGGTGTGCTTTGTTCGGTTAAGAGTGCGGTGGCATCCGGAAGAGATATGAAAACGTGAGCAGCTGCGGGCAGGGCACAACCGAAACTCTTCAATTCCTAATACCAGTGACTTCAGCCGCTGCATAAATTCCCTTTTCTATAACATTTAAGCGATCAACAGTGTTCGAAATCCATCCATCGTCACCAGACCAAAATGGAGCAGTGCGGAGCGGTGGAGGTAAACGTGCAGCCGAACAGCACATAAGTCGCCGATCAGGCATCGTTGGCTGGGGGTCAGAGTCGGGCTCCAGATCAGAGGCATTCGGAGTCGGATGGAGAATCAAACAGTCGGGCATCGGAAGGAGGGGGCATGTGTATATATGCAACAGAACAAACATGGTCATCAAGAGTAGGTGAGCGGGAGTACCTGGATCCTACCTCCTTAATATGTACGGCTTCCTCCTGTATGAGATAAGCTGTCGGCTGATAGAGACCGTTCTCACCACTTGCCTTGGATTGGTCCTCGTCTAGCAGCATTCTCCGTTAGATCACTGTCGGAGTGCTCCACGTGCATGATCGCGCGCCCTGATCCATATCGCACGGCAGAGAGGAATTGGGAGCGGCGGGTTAGGGGCAATGCTGGAGTCAAGCGCATAGCTAGCTGGAAGAGCCCGTTGGTAGGGGGTGGGAGCGGGAGTCGTGGGGCGGAGTGGGAGTTGATCACCCTATTTGCGGACCGAGGGGATCGGGTTGTTGGGTGTGTTGGCGGGGAGCGACGGCGCAGGGGCGCGGGTCTCACACAAAGAAAGTACAAGAACAAATTTAGTGACAGAATAAACATATTAATTATGCCAATAAAAATAGTTGGTCGTTACGAACTATGCTAATAGCGACAAGAAAATTTTATGGTCGTGTTTAGATGAACAATTATGACAAATAATTTATGTCGTCGTTAGCTTGGTCATTAATGCCTTCCTCTCTTGTAGTGTACGACGGTGGAACCGACCTAGACATAGGTAGTGAATTGTACCACGACAGTGGGCAATTCTAATTACAGGCCACTACCCGGATAGAGAGATAAATATGAGTAACTATATAGAAATTCATGCAATGATAACCCGCGGTGAAACTGCAATCCTAAAGATCTCCACTTGAATTGATGAAACTAAACCTTTAATCGATTGTTTTGTTTTGTTTTATTTCATTTTTCTTTTGATTTTACAACAACTTCCAACATTTTAATCGGTCTAGCTAAATGCGAGTAGTTAGTAGTAATCTACGATAATTCAGTGTCCCTGAGTTCGACTCGGGCCTCACAAAGGCCTATATTACATTGACGCGTACACTTGCATTCTACGCACGTACAATTCATGTCAAAAGGGAACTGGGGGAAGTTTGTGTTGGTATGTATGACCAAAGATGCAATCATGCAATGATTGTAATGTCATATCATGGAAATGATTTGATTAATAATAAAGGCAATCTTTGTCTATATGTTTGTTCAATTTTGAGATAATAGTTTAACATGATAGATGTTTAAAGAATGATGCTACTCGATGACATATGTCTTGAGTTTGAGGACCTGAAAAATGATATCATAGGTATGATAAGAGTATATACATTCTTGTTATGTCTCTAGGACAATGTTATTATGGAAGCTAATAGACAACAGTAACACATAAGACTAGAGTGTGTGTTGGCTGATTACAAAATCTCATTAGTATGATATGTGATATCAGACCACACACATATGTACTTGTCTGAGAACAATGTACCAGACAAACCCAACTTGAGAGTGATGCATTGGAACTATTTAATGGTAGTCATAATTATCTCCAATAGTAATAGTGGTGATTTTAGTTCTTAGACTTTAAGTCATTACACTCATCACATCCCATTTGATGTATTTTGACATCATACAATGTGACCTTGAATAAGGGTTACCATAAAGATGATAACCAAATGCGTTGTGACAAATGGGGAATCACTATGAGTGATGTAGATGGGATGTGTCCTTCCTACTGGAGTTGATATCCTGGCCACTTGATAAACAATACTGAGAAACATATAGCCATACTCATGCAAATCGATATATGATTTGTGAGCTCACATGCATCTTAGACAGTCTGCTCAAGTTCAAGGAACATGGATTGAATGTTGAGAGGATGACCATTCCATACATCAAGTTCAAACTAGATATCAAAGACAAAGGAATATATGATCATTGTAATACTAATCACAAATGAAGTTGGAGTTGTTCTTCAACTTTCCAATTACTTGGGTAATAATTATGTGTTGCTATATACCACTCATTTCTTTTGATGTCATAAATTAGTTATGGACATTTACTGCCAATGTAACTCAGGACCTATATGGTCACACATATAAGATGCACTTGGAATAGGAGTTTACTTATCAGTAAGGCTGAACTTGATTATTAAAGTGTTTAGGTATTAAATTTAAACAACATTGATTGAAAATTGGCTGACCAGGACTGTGAGTCAATCCACTCAAATGTTGAGTCGACTGATTCAAGCTTTGAGTCGATTTGAACAATTTCAGTTGAACAATGGCTAAACTAGAAAATGAGTCGACCAGTTCAGAATATGAACCAACTGGTTCAAATTGTGAATTGCCTAGTTAAATGATAAAATAAGTTTGGATCAAGGATTGATGTTGATTTCAAGTTGTGCATCAATTTCCAATATGTTTGCTAATAAGAAATAATTCAATTTCATTGACTTGGGATGTGAGTCGACTGACTCATGACCCGCGACAGCCAAAAATTCATGAAAAGCTATCTCTTTAACTCCTGGTTAATTGGGAAACTCTGACCTCTGAATCTCCAAAATAAAGTGGGGTAGTCAAGGATTTCAGAAGACATAACTAATGCTGAGAAATGTTATCCTCTCATCATTGTGGTAACGTGAAAGCCCAAAGTAAGTGGTTTGAGGAAAGGAATTAAACAATACATAAATTTCTAAACTCAACATTTCTTAGTAAATATGAAAACATAATTCTCAAGGATCCTAAACATATCAACACAATCAAACATTGATATGTCCCCCTATTCAAGATTCATGAAATGTTTATCCTTATCCTATTTTACTAAGATTGGAATGAAGCGAATAATGAAAATGGAACATAAAGCATTCCAAGAAAAGGGCTTTGTTTGAGATCTCTCATCATATGATAATTTCATATGTTGAATAGCTGCTACCTCAATAATTTGGTGGGAAATATCGCCTTCTTTTCATTTGGGACTTGTAGGATACAAAAACCAATTTTTACATCAAAAATCCTTTTTTTCTTCTCTTTTACTTCAATGTTAGATCTCACCGAAAACATATATATGTTGATATTGGCATAGTCCAGTATGGTAGCATCTATTTAAGGAAGGTTGGCAGGGTTAGGACAATTATTGCTAGCATGGGCCATATATTACAAGACTAGGGTATTCACGAAATCCATTAACACATTCCCCCGCTATTCAAGATTCATTGGGATGCCTTAACAAGGTCCACTTTAGGTTTAGGATTGGGTTCGAGATCATGTTTTTTCCACATATGAGGGTCTCGTCCTCATTTTATCGTAGGAAGACTCTCCCATCTTTCCATTATCTTTTTCCTCAATAGTGAACTTTTTCTTGGATGGGGAATCAACCTTTTCCTAGGTGTTGGGACATAATCCTTGATCACAATCCTCTTCTTGCAAACCAAGTTGTATAGGAACATATACAACTCTATACATCAAAAAACTTTATTTCAAATTTTCATAGTTTTATAGGTGACACATGCATTATGTGGAAGAGAATGACTTCAATGTAGTTATCTTGGGAACTTAATTCAAGAAAGAAGTAACTATGACATCCTTAGGATTTCATGAAAGCATGTATTTGAGAAGGAGAATAAATATCAGTGAGCACACCAAGAAGGGAAGTAATTTTAGGAAAACCATAATGCCTAGGCCAAGTAGGGCTCATTGTGATTAGAGAGTCTTGTAAATAAACTAGTGATGTGGAGGAAAGTTTTTTCGGCCTCCAGGTTGAGACCCAATCCTCGAGAGAGTAACCCTCCAAAAAACCTAATAATTCCTTTATGGATCTACAAAGTCTTGAAACTATTTACTATTGTAGGAGAATTATACATATCTTGTCCAATAGTAAAGACCCCCACTCCCAAAACCACCATAAATGAGTACCAAAGGGGATAAGTTATTTATTCCAAAATTTCTAAACCCCCTACTTGGCATAGAGAGGCAATACAATTACATCACTATATGCATGCTTGAGAAGCTAGATAAATTTAACCTAGGATTTCAACACCAACCAAATTTCCAAAATTTCTATGATCAAGATTCTAGATAACCATCCCATAATATTTAATATTCTCAAACGTTTAAATCTCTACAAAGGAGTTATATATAATCTCTTACAAATAAAAATACAAAGATTTGTTGAAATAGAAAAGAAACTGAATATGGTCAATTAAATCCTCCTTGTTTGTCTTATGATTACGCTTCATTGATATCCACCTTGAATTCCATTTTATTTTAGTTAAGTAGCTAATCTAATATGATGAAAACATCGAGTGTCAACATATTTCTTTGTTGGTATATGGGTCATACAAAAAATAATTAAAACAATAGAATATACATAGTATCAAATTTGTAGTTTTCAAATAATGAAAGACATATTTTAAATTACATTTTAGCCCTTAATCTCTAGCTAGCTATGCTAAATGTCGAGTACCAATATTTTTCCATTTATGAGTAATCTATCTCTTTTCTTGGTCTATTTTCAAATTTATGCTAGTCTTTATACCAATTTTTTTTGTCAAACATGCCCACTGTCTTAAGTGGAATTATCAATATGAACATGTGGATTCTCCCTAAACACCATCATAGAAATGGTTAGGGTTATCAATACTTTAATTTCTTGAGATATACAAAGCTGATTTATGATTAAACTTTAATAAAAAATATTCAATTAAGATTTTGAAATATATAGATAAAAATTCAACATCTTACTTAATGTGATTACATATAATCTTCCCACAAACCTTGATATGAGGCTATTTCATCCAGGGATAGAATGAAATAAGCGATTCAATTTGCATGAAAGGTAGTCATTAATGTGTTCAATAGCATTTAGAAACTTTTGCTAGGGTTTAAGGTTTAGCAAGGGGCTTAAGGTTTGAGGTTAGATTGAACTAGTGTTAAAGTTGATTTGTATTCTTTAAACCCCATATTTGAAGAAAAACAAATATAAAAGTTATACTAATAACCTTCAATTCTTTCATTCACCTTAACACAATATTTTTTGTTACAAAAAGAGACAAGGATCATTTTTATCATCAAAGGTACGCTTTTTAGGTCTAGGTCCAAAATCCAGGTACCAAGTCAACATATCAAGTTGTCATATTTTAGAGTTTATAGATAAGGATTCATTGAAGACTATAATGAAAGAAACATTTGAGCTAGGGATATAAATTAATTGCTAAATCGTTATTTTTGCATTCTATTCATTTTCCTGATTAAGATTACATATATATGCTATGTTTTGAATGATATGTTAATTACTATAATGAACTGAAATTAAACTTACGTGGACAAATTAAGGGCTACATGTCAACGCTTTCCACTTCTTTCAACTAAAGGTGGGACCAACTTTCAAAATGAGGAATTGCCATTTTTCCACAAAGGAAAGCATTTCCCAAGTATATCTTGTATACAAGTTTCTAGAGGACATAAGAAACATTTTCCATCATGAAGAACCACCTCATCTTCATAAAAATTGATCAGCCTACATTATAAAAAAAATCAATATAATAGTTCAAAAATTTTCATATGGAATAACTTTACAATGATGTGTTGATGTTTGAGCAACTACTCATAGTGATGTGGCTTATTTTCCTATTCTTTAAAATCCAAATAATAACACTTATTTCTAACTCTAAGTATTTTCCTAGGATTGAGTGTCACCTAATGTCATTAATAAACTAATACCAAATTTACATTTTAATCTCTCCTCAAAAGTATAGTTAACTATTTAAATGTTGCATTTGTAATTCAAAGGTGCATGTTTCTTATCAAATGTGAAAATAAAAATTAGGTTGTTATACATCAAGAAAAATAGTAAATTGTTTTTCCCCTCAAATACATTCGATAGTATTAGGTTGTTCATAACCTTATTAAACTTGGATTTAGTATTTGTGACATCACAATATTTAAGGTTAGATCCTTAATTTGTTATCAAGAGATCTGAAGTTTAAGACGGCATGAAAAAGCATCACAAATTTTAGTGAAAAAAATGTTTATATATTGAAATGTATGTATTCTTATTCATGCAAGTAAAGAATTATTTTTGAAAAAGTGCATACAATATAGCAAAATTTGCCCTCTCGTGTTTCACCATATATATTTTTATTCCATTTAGTTGTAGAAGAAAATAATTATTTTATGTTATATTGTTTTATATGTAACTAATGAGGGAAATACCTTCAGGCGTGATCAAAACAAAATGATGAATGAAAATGAATGGTTTTGTAAGTACATGGAGCACAAAAAGACCTACAAAGTGATGGACTAAAAATATCTAAGACCTCTATCATATTTTTGACTTGTTAATAAAACTTAAATTGCCCCCCACCCGACGGTCCAAATCCTGACTCCGCCTCTGAATGAGTCTGTTTTGTATTTCTTAAACAACATCAAATATAGTTTTCCTTGCGGAAATAGCTCCGCTCTTAACGACCGCCCTCGCCCTCATGCAAAGAACCTGACGTGACCTGTTGTGGGTGACTGCGGTCTGTTCCTTAATTTTGACAATCCTGGTAGTCTTTTTTGTGACGCTGGCCATGTATTACCGAAAACTACCATACTCAAGTGCAGCTCAGTGAAATTAAATGCAAAGTAGAGGTGAAATTTAAAGGTTTTCCGTAAGGTTCGGATGGTGCCTATAAAAGCAGAAGCTCAACACAAAACTTGGATCAAACAACCTAGCCAATTTCCTCTAGAGCTGTACAAACAGAAGATCGATGGACTTCAAGAGGCAGCAGCAGAAGCTTGTGCCAGTGGCCTTGGTTACCATAGTCATGGCAACTGCCTTGACTGTCCCTCTGGCCGTCGTCGACGCTGCCCGCAGCATCCCGGAGTACGCTGAAGAGAGGGTCGCAGCTGTTCTGTGGTTCCGCAACTGGGACTCCCTCTCCACGATCATCATGTCCCGTCCTGCTACCGCTGGAGGGGCCAAGTGTCCCACAGCCGGAAAACTCTGCAGCATCTTTTCTGCGAGCTCTGACTGCGGCTCAACTGGAGGCTGCCACTGCCTCCGAGTAGGCCCAGCGATTGGAATTTGCTCCGGCAGTCGGGGTACTTTTCCGGCCCTCGGGAAAAAGTAGATATCCATGCCGAACATATGCTATATTTGAACTACTGTATGGGCATTAGGGAACGAGTTCCCAGTTAAGCCCAATATTAAGGAAGTCATGCATGCATATACTTGTCATGATAAATGGTAATAAGGCCGTGTTAGAGTGAATAAATAATCAGCTGTGTTTAGACTATCCTGCTATATGTGAATGACAAGTATGTGCGCTTACGCATTTGATGCTATATATTCTGATCAGTTAAAGAGAATAATATATATATATATATATATATATATATATATATATATATAATACTTTGACGTATTGGTCCACAAAATGTAAGAATATGTTGACAAATGTCTGAAACAGTCTTTTTTCTTGGGATAGCTGACTGGGTGGTATTATACTATTACTCATCTCCTGCCTTTTCAATGCACGCAACCAAAAACTAATTGCATCCTGTCATAGTGCAACTAATATTAATTTCCGCCCGTTCGAATCTAGCACCGGAATGATATCCTTGCGGTATCATTTGGAGAGTGCCACTGTGTGGCAGCAGGCTGCTGTGACAAATGAGTGTAACTTCGTTCGTTGTTGGAACAGTCGAACTGCATGAACCTAAAAGCAAGTAAGATTTAGAATCACGTCTTACCCCAGCAGCAGGTAGCTGGCGGCTGCAAATACATGACCTAGCAGGCGGAAAATACATGTGACAGTTTGAACTTCTGATTACCGTGATTAAAAATCACAGTGGTTAATAAGGATTCATCCAAACAACCCCTTTATATGTGGGTCCCACTGCAGAGGCGTAGCTCGACAAAAGGGGGCGTGACCCTTGACCACTCAGGCACATAGAAATATTACAAGCATATTAACTAAAATTAGATACCCCATATGGTAATCCATAAAGTTTAAAACATATTGTGTATAGACATTATTGCAAGTAAAGCAACCATGTAATATACTTCATAGATGGAGGCAAGCACAAAAAATTAATTGATTGGACGATTCTAACAAAATGAATGGTTGATAACTGAAAGTACAATTGATTAAGGAAAAAGAATGGAAACACAAATATTGTTAGAGATATTGATGTATAAGTCATGTATATAGCATGGGTTAAGCCTAATGTAGTGCAGCTAGTACATGGAAGGAATGTAGTTTTGTGTCTAGTGCAAATAGGGAAGAAGTTTTATCCCACATTGTTCACCCCTAAACTTTTATGGTCCTTACATGTAGGATCACATGTGACGCTAGTGTCCAAATGTTCTATGAGAGGGTATGTTCACCTCCTTGGTGGGTATGGTGATCACAACACACGCACGCACATGCGCGCGCCACATCACGCCTTGATGCACCGGACCGGACCAGGCCGGGCTTGTAGATTGTGGATTGTGGAGAATGTCTTTTGTCTTCTTTTTACACTAGGATACAACTATATAATTAATTATTAATTTATTTAATTTTTTTTTATAAAATAGATTTATTAATCCTAACTGAAAAGTGTTTTTCATGTATATTTTTTTAAAATATGTACAAGAGCGATTGAGTGATTGTATCTTAACAGGAATACGATTTCGGTGTGTGTAAAGTAATAAATAAGACTCCGGTCATTAGTATTGAACACATCCCAAACGAACATCAACTGGGCTTGTGGATCTTGGATTGTAGAGAATGTCTTTTTTTTTTCTTTTTGTACTAGGATACAACTAATTATTAATTTAATTAATTGTTTCTTTGTGAAATGGATTTATTAATCCTAATTAGAAAATATTTTCTTTGTGGATTTTTCTGAAACATGTACAAGAGCGATAGAGTGATTGTGTCTGAATGAGATTAGGATTTTCATGCGTATAAAGCTATAAATAAGTATCTGGTCATTAGGATTGAAAACATCTCAAACGAACATTAGTCGTCGGCCATTTCCTTTGTGTTTTGCAAACCTTAAAGGAGAGCTTTCAATTGTCGCTTTCGAGTTGCTACGTGGACTTCTCCTCCTACGAGTAGCAAGTTGTTCCTTCTCCTCCTTAGAGATGCAATATGTCAAGCGGTGGTTCATGCGATCGCTAGGTTGCACTGGTAGTGCACGTCGTTTGTCATTTACATCGTTCGTTGTCAACACGAGCGAGATGAAACCTTCTTCAGGTTTATGACTGGGACAACTAGAAGAATGGCTCCTACCCACAAGGGTTGCGGGTTAATGATTTTTTTAAGTATAACATGTTTATTTTTCAACGAACGATCTGGTTTGTGTTCCTAACTTTATTTTTATTGTATCATGCATTGTTTATTCTTTTTCTTCTATTATGGATCTGGCCTAAACATGTTAATTAAATTTCACCAGTTGATGTTGCATGTAACGACGTAAATATAAAATTTCAACATTTCAAAAGAAAATAGTATTTGTCGTTAATTAATAATGGTCGTTCATGTTTGTTCTGCAAATAAAATTGATACTACTTACATGCCTAAGAAATTTACCGGTATCCACTTTGCCCGTTGGTAAAGTCAGATGTAGATTTCGCTTAACATGGTGGGCTACGATCAAAACTGTAAAGAGTGGGATAAACCACCCTCTACTAAAATATGATAATCAAAACTCATTGCAAAGTAGCAGAATAAAAAAATCTGACTATATTCAATTTCATAAAAGATTGTACAAGATAAACCAAAAATCTCCCATTAAAGGTTACATCATCATACACAACTAGGATCTAGATAGAGGGAAGTCTAGACTACTCCACTTTTGTCTCCAAGCAACATATCCATCAGCTAGTCCATGTCAACGCTAAGATCTTCATGTCATATCCATCACCTTGCTCCACATCTAGGTGGTTGGGAAAGCACCCAGCAAGAGGGAAGGAAAATAAAAGTATGTGTCAAAAAGCTATTCTAATGTAACAAGATGAGCAAAACATATAAAACAGGCTAGGGTTCATCATAAGATGAAGACAATCAAGAGAATGATGTCATATATATAAAAGAATATTTCAATAGATGCTTGCCATAAAAAACATATCACAAAAAGATTGCATGTATGATTAATATTGACTACCTTAACTAAGTAGGGTTGAGGCACCTACCGGACCTTCAACCAAAGGGTGAGGGGAGAATAAGACATTTCCAGTCACCTACACACATTTTGTGTGTGGTGGAGAGTAACACGTTCCCCAGGGGAGAAATAACACATTCCCCAACTATGAGTGGTTGTACATACAAGTACCACTACACTAGTTAATTAGTCTAATAAAATCAACATGCTCGAAACTATGGCAAGTAAAAGAATCTCATTTGAAGAACATGGCAGTGGGGTACCAAGACCCAAGAATAATATTCCAAAACTAATTATGAGGCAGGTATAGCAAAAAATCAAGAGTATAAGAAATAGGATTCAATGAAGCCTCATTATTGAAAAGTAGGTCAAGGCACACATATTCTCAATTGAAGTGTATTAAGCACATACATAGCACATACCTTATTCTTTAGAATCCTAGAACCACTTTTCATAACTTTACACGAGATCATATCCATTTTCCCTAATATGGTCATCATATTTATGCATTAGATATAAGTATATTCATTAAAGGCTTAAAACCTCAAAACCTTCGAATTTTCTACAAACGATCGAATTTGATTTTGAAAACCTCACTAATGGCTTAGTTACATTCTTCTGATCAAAATAACATGTATATTTTTATATTTTCGAGTTACTGACTTTTTAGGGTATTTTCCATATTTATTAGTCAATTAAATCAACTCAAAAAATACATATTCGAAAACCTCAGAATCAAACCACAAATATTTTTTTTAGATAGATTATGTTCTCCCGATTCCAAAACATATTTTAGTTTTAAATTTGGATAATCGAGTAAAAATATATGACTTTTCAAAAATAGATCAATGAGATGATGCCACGTAGGCGTTTCAAAAAAAAAAAACACCTCGTCATCTCCTTCCTTGCTTCATGAGCCATGGCCAGCGAGCCAAGCTCCAAGTTTGGGAGAATCCACAATACTAAACCAAATTCAATGTTCAAATATACAAAAGAAAGTGAATCCAAATCGGATCTAGAGGTACCTTCAATTGGACTGATGGCGAAGTGAGGAGGGGAGGAAGGGTGCCGCAAAATCCACGCATTCGGCCGTTGTTCGAGGGTCAAACGACAACAAAACGCAAAATTGACTCTGGGGTTGAGTTGCAAAGATGATGGCGGTGCTATGGGTGCATATATATATATATATATATATATATATATATATATATATATATATATATATATATATATATATATATATATATATATATATATATATATATATATATATATATATATATATATATATGTGTGTGTGTGTGTGTGTGTGTGTGTGAGGGTCTAGGATTAGGGATTTCATACATGGGGTGAGAGAGAAGTTTCGGGAGGTTTGGGTACTTCGCGAATATTCGACAAAACTCAATTTTCTTGGGATTATCTGTTGAGGAAACTTGAGGGAAATCCAGCGCAGCTTAAATCACTTATTTCGTTGAGAAATTAAGAAGATATGGTCATCCGAAAAATCAAAAATTTTAGAAATCACTGTTCATGTGGCTAGAGGTAGGAGATGAAATCGGATCATTTAATACAACATCTAAACTTTGTTCTTTTGGTGCATTTAATGCATAAATCTTTCCATAATTATTTAAAGGTGCAAACAATGTCCAAATAAACTCAAATTTGGTAGATTTACTTATTTTGGGGTGAGAAATCCGAATATAAAATTATATTTATATTTTGAGAAAGTCAGATTATTTAATTAAGAAAACTACTATTTTCTCTTTCCTCTCTCATTAATGACTATTTGATTCTCCAAAAATAATATAAATTCACTCATAAGTCTTATTAAGTATGTTGGATACGAATTTGTCATTATTTCTATTTTTTGAAGTTGTTTGTTATTTTAAATAATGAGTTGAAAGTTTTGCACACTTTCTCTTTCCTAAATTATCTTCTCAACAAATATTTTCCAAATTGAGTCAAAATTCATCCAAAGGTTTCTTTTAACATTTAGAATACGAATTTGGCATTATTTTATTTTTTTGAATACTTTTATTATTTTATTTAATTTATTTAAATTTTGTCACTTATTTAAACTTTTAATTTATTAGAGGCATCTAGAAACTTTCTAAAAATGTAAAACTTGGCCTATACACAATACTAATCATGTGGAACACGATTTTCGCATTAATTAATTTTTTCAACATATATTTAATATTTTTGGTCTTTAAGTCATTTTCTCTTTCCTGAATAAAATAAAATATTTATCATTGACCAAATTAAATAAAAATTCACACATAGACTTGTTTTGATATGTAGATTACGAATTTGGAACTAGTTTTCCAATTTGAGGATATTATATATTTTATTTCATCTTATTTTCTCATTTCCCATTATCTTGTAATAAAGGCTTTTATATATTTATTTGTTATCCAAACTAGATGATACTTTGCCATTAGGTTTCTTTAGATCAAGAAAACGAATTTTGTTATCAAATATCTCATGAATTCCTATTTATGGTTTTTTTTAAACAACATATTCCTCATTATCCTCTTTTATCCAATATATTCCATATTATCTCCAATTATTACATTTATCATCTCCTTTATATATATTTCGGGATTTTATTTCTTTTTCATATTCTAAAAAGCACTAGAAAGTTCTAGGATGAAATATTTTATTATTATTATTACTTAGTGTACAATTTGCACTTCAAGCCCATTATTTAAAACCCAACTGAGGTATTTGTGCATATACCCATATATTGAGAGAAAAGGTGAACAAATGTTCATTAGACCATCATATTCTCCACAAATTAAATAGGAAAGCCAAAGAGGATATAAATGAAAGGAAAAGATAAGAAAAGAGGACCAAAAGGTAAAAAATTCGAGAATTCAATATGTTACAACACTCCATCCCTTAAAAAGGATTTCATCCCTGAAATCACTAGCAATTATAGAAGGGTGAGTGTGCAACCTCACATCACAAAAACGTCAGGTTGTTCCTCCAACAATACAACTTCCACCAAAACTTATACTTCAACTACACCTAAGGGTTCAGAAACTTCACATACAACTCATAGGTTGGGTTCTCAAGGATCACCTAGGGTTCCACTCTTAAGATATTCTTTTTAGGATACTTAACTTTATTTACATTTTTGACACATTATCATTATATTCATAATGGTATCACATTGTCATCATTATTTTAATTATGTCATGTCACATTCACTTAGTTACCAAAAAGAATTATATTTCGTTATTATGCACAATTAGAGGTTACTCAATTATCACAATATATTTTATCATTAATAATTTGGATTTACACTTCATTATCCTCATATTATCACTTTATTAAGTTATAACAAATTATTTCACATGGAATATTCAATTTGTCATTAAGTCTATAATTAATCCAAATTATGTCACATCAATTATATATATTTACATTGAACATTATCTTATTGCCACATTATCTTTATTGCTCACATTAATGTCATGATTAATCATCTCTCATATTTATTCATTTATATTATTGATTTTGCACATTTAAGTGAATCCAATTACTTCATACTCATATTGAAGCCATTACATGTGTTTTAATGATCAAGGTGAGACATATTATATATCAATGAATTGATTCACATTAAGTGACTAATCACATGTGTATTAGATAACAAGGTAACTTGCATTTTATATAGATGACTTGATAAAAATGTGAACATATGATTATATATATATATATATCATTTATGTGTTTCAAAGTATGTTAACTGATTATGGCACTTAACATCATTAATGTATCATGAAAGGCATTAAGGATGCATTCATTAGGGTTAGGTTATTGCAAGTTAGGGTTTAGGTCAAGATGACCCTTATTTTTAGTTATCCATCCTTATCATGCATTAGGTTACAATTACCATTCTCATCATATCATTAGGGTTTATAGGTTCATGACATGATCAACCTCTTACATATTGACAATTAGCATTGATATCCATATTTTGTGCATTGGATATTTATTAGGGTTTAAACGTATGAATTATTCATTAGATGACCATTACATGTTCATTAATATGTAAACAAGCATGTTAGGTTACCACTATTACATGTTTGGTCACGGCCATAGATCCAAGCATACTATCCTCCTATTCAGGGAGTTAGGGTTTCTAAAGATAGAGTAGATAGATTTCAAGATGTTATAGGGTTCCATCCCCTAAAAAGGATTTCGTCCACGAAATCTAACCACTTAAACATCATCAAATAGCCATACTCCACCCTTTAAAGGGTTCAACCCATCAAGCCAAACTACATTAGGGTTAAAGGATAAGTCTAACAAAACCATTCTCAAGATCCATCATGCTTTCACTCCACACTAAGATATCTTCCCAAACACCCAAACTCTAAGGTTTAGGTTCTAGGGACATAAGAAACTATCTTGGTATAAATCCTCCAGCAAAACTAGTTATCAAACACCTGAAACTTAGGTTTCCCAAAGATATACAACAGTGAAGCTAAGGTCACTATTGCCTAAAAGCAAACTATTTTGGACAATTCGTATTAGCTCAGGCCAAGCCGGTATCATATGGGAAGGGGAGTCCTCGTAAACCAAGCTAGTGGTGTGGAGTAAAATATTGCCAGCCCCCGAAACCATGATCCTTTCTAGACACCTTTGCTTCTACATCATGCCCTAATAGTTGCCTAAAGGCAAGCCTAAACAACATCAAGTTATGCATATTTTAATTATAAGTATTTTAGGGTTTTATTCATCATGATTCTAATGTGGAATTGTTGAGGTCTAAGTCAACCTTTCATCAAGGTAGATCAAATATAGGGTAACCATGTCACCTAAAGGAACAACGTAAGTCAGGGGTTCTAACTAAGGAGACAAAACCTAAATAGTCAGATTCTGACTACCATGGGCTCTGATACCATGTTGTAACGAGTGGGATAAACCACCCTCTACTAAAATATGATAAACAAAACTCATTGGAAAGTAGTGGAATAAAACAAATTCTGACTATATTCAATTTCATAAAAGATTGTACAAGATGCACCAAAAATCTCCCATTAAGGGTTACATCATCATACACAACTAGGATCTAGATAGAGGGAAGTCTAAACTACTCCACTTTTGTCTCCAAGAAACATATCCATCAGCTAGTCCATGTCAATGCTAAGATCTTCATGCCATATCCATCACCATGCTCCACATCAGGGTGGTTGGGAAAGCACCCAGCAAGAGGGAAGGAAAATAAAAGTATGTGTCAAAAAGCTATTCTAATGTAACAAGATGAGCAAAACATGTAAAACAGGCTAGGGTTCATCATAAGATGAAGACAATCAAGAGAATGAGGCCATATATATAAAAGAATATTTCAATAGATGTTTGCCATAAACAACATATCACAAAAGGATTGCATGTATGGTTAATATTGATTACCTTTACTAAGTAGGGTTGAGGCACCTAGCAGACCTTCAACCAAAGGGTGAGGGGAGAATAAGATATTCCCAGTCACCTACACACATTTTGTGTGTGGGGGAGAGTAACATGTTCCCCAGGGGAGAAATAACACATTCCCCAACTATGGGTGGTTGTACATACAAGTACCACTACACTAGTTAATTAGTCTAATAAAATCAACATGCTCAAAACTATGGCAAATAATAGAATCTCATTTCAAGAACATGGCAGTGGGGTACCAAGACCCAAGAATAATATTCCAAAGTTGGTTATGAGGCAGGTATAGCAAAAAATCAAGAGTATAAGAAATAGGATTCAATGAAGCCTCATTATTGAAAAGTAGGTCAAGGCACAAATATTCTCAATTGAAGTGTATTAAGAACATACATAGCACATACCTTATTCTTTAGAATCCTAGAACTACTTTTCATAACTTTACACGAGATCAGATCCATTTTCCCTAATATAATCATCATATTTATGCATTAGATATAAGTATATTCATTAAAGGCTTAAAACCTCAAAACCATTGACTTTTCTACAAACGGTCGAATTTGATTTTGAAAACCTCACTAATGGCTTAGTTACATTCTTCTTATCAAAATAACATGTATATTTTTATATTTTTGAGTTACTGACTCTTTAGGGTATTTTCCATATTTATTAGTTAATTAAATCAACTCAAAAAATACATATTCGAAAACCTCAGAATGAAACCACAAAAATATTTTTATTAGATAGATTACGTTCTCCCGATTCCAAAACATATTTTAGTTTTAAATTTGGACAATCGAGTAAAAAGATATGATTTTTCAAAAATAGACCAATGAGACGATGCCACGTAGGCGTTTAAAAAAAACACAGCTCGTCATCTCCTTCCTTGCTTCACAAGACATGGCTAGAGAGCCAAGCTCCATGTTTGGGTGAATCCACAATACTAAACCAAATTCAACGTTCAGATATGCAAAAGAAAGAGAATTGAAAACCGGATCTAGAGGTACCTTCAATTGGACTGATGGCGAAGTGAGGAGGGGACGAAGGCGCCACAAACTCCACGCCTTCGGCCATTGTTCGAGGGTCAAACGACAACGAAACACGAAATTGAATGTGGGGTTGAGTTGCAAAGATGATGGCGGTGCTATGGGTGCATACATATATAGGTGAGGGTCTAGGGTTAGGGATTTCATACATGGGGTGAGAGAGAAGTTTTGGGAGGTTTGGGTACTTTGCGAATATTCGAAAAAACTCGATTTTCTTGGGATTATCCGGTGAGGAAATTTGAGGGAAATCCAACGCAACTTAAATCACTTAATTTCATTAAGAAACGAAGAAGATATGGTCATCCGAAAAATCAAAAATTTCAGAAATCACCGTTCACGTGGCTAGAGGTAGGAAATGTAATCAGATCATATAATACAACATCTAAATTTTGGTATTTTGGTGCATTTAATCCATAAGCCTTTCCATAATTATTTAAAGGTGCAAACAAAGTCCAAATAAACTTACATTTGGTAGATTTACTGATTTTTGGGTGAGGAATCCGAATATAAAATTATATTTATATTTTGAGAAAGTTAGATTATTTTCTCTTTCCTCTCTCATTAATGACTATTAGATTCTACAAAAATAATATAAATTCACCCATAAGTCTTATTAAGTATGTTGGATACGAATTTGTCATTATTTCTATTTGTTGAAGTTGTTTGTTATGTTAAATAATGAGTTGAAAGTTTTGCACACTTTCTCTCTCCTAAATTATCTTCTCAACAAATATTTTTCAAATTGAGTCAAACTTCATACAAAGGTCTATTTTAACATGTAGAATACGAATTTGGTATTATTTTATTATTTTGAATGCTTTTATCATTTTATTTAATTCATTTAAATTTATCACTTATTTAAAGTTTTAATTTATTAGAGGCATCTAGAAACTTTCCAAAAATGTAATACTTGGCCTATAAGCAATACTAAACGTGTGAAACATGATTTCGGCATTAATTAATTTTTTCCACATATATTTAGTATTTTTGGTCTTTAAGTCATTTTCTCTCTCCTGAATAAAATAAAATATTTAACATTGACCAAATTAAATAAAAATTCACACATAAACTCATTTTGATATGTAGATTACGAATTTGGAGCTAGTTTTCCAATTTGAGGATTTTATATATTTTATTTCATCTTATTGGCTCATTTCCCATTATCTTATAATAAAGGCTTTTATATATTTATTTGTTATCCAAACTAGATGATACGTTGCCATTAAGTTTCTTTTAGATAAAGAAAATGATTTTTTTTATCAAATATCTCGTGGCTTCCTATTTATCCTTTTTTTTTAAACAACATATTCCTCATTATCCTCTTTTATCCAATATATTCCATATTATCTCCAATTATTACATTTATCATCTCATTCATATATATTTCAGGATTTTATTTCTTTTTCATATTCTAAAAAGACTAGAAAGTTCTAATACGAAATATTTTATTATTTTTATTACTTTGTGTACAATTTGCACTTCAGGCCCATTATTTAAAATCCAACTGAGGTATTTGTGCATATACCCATATATTGAGAGAAAAGGTGAACAAATGTTCATTAGACCATCATATTCTCCACAAATTAAATAAGAAAGACAAAGAGGATATAAATGAAAGGAAAAGATAAGAAAAGAGGACCAAAAGGTAAAAAGTCCAGAATTCAGTATGTTACAAAAACCTATGTGATGAGTTTGTTCCTAATAATGCAAATATAATTGCTAACTGGAAGAAGGGTGATAAGACATGTTGAGGGTTGATTCTGTTTACTTTTAATAATAACTTGTATGATTCATACTCGAAGCCACATGTTACTACTTCTAAGGTTTTGTGGGAGGTGTTGGATTTTAGAGGGAGGCAGAGAAGCAGCGGAAACAAAAAATTTTCTCCCAAATCCCAGAACAAAAGGAATCGCGTCAACGTCTATAGAATAGGAAAGATGGTTTGTAGATGCATACCTTGTCCCGAGGCATGCTCAGTGACAGTACCTCGCACCTTGCGTGGTCTTCACCTTCGGTCTTGGACGGTGTCTGTGCAGCTCCTGGTCGCACCAGGACTGAAGACTCCTGGTCTCACCAGAACTGTCGGGATTGACAGTTGTCCTCCGAGCGATAGAGGTCTCCCACCTCTACAGTCGTCCACACAGACTGCTTGGAACTCTGATCTCCTTGTCCCACAAGGAATCAGAAGGAGTCACACCCTCCTGTTGGCGTACTAGTCGCCAACACACTCTCCTGCCACCAGTCGCTTTCTGCAGTTGTCTTTTCCTTATTGTGCCTCCCTTTTCGGGTAGCACTTGTTCGAGCTCTCTCTTGGTTACCAAAACCAGAGAGAACGACAACTTCACAAAGAAACTAGTTGCACTAGGTTGTCCTTTGAGAAGCCCCCAATACCCATATATATAGGAGGGTCATGGGACAGGTTTCTCTATCCCGAGTAATGCAGGACTAAAGCAGAAGTAGAAGGGTTCGAGATTTTCCACAAAAAACAACCAACTCGCAACCTGAACCGATCATCTCACAACTGAAACAGTCAGTTGGAGATCTGAGTCGGTCGGTTGATACCTCAACCGATTGGTTGGGACCCATGAACCGGTCGATTTATTTCTGAACCGGTCGGTTCGTGGTCCTGATCAGTTCCCGATTGACTTTCCTTCTTTTGTTTCCAATTGGTATCGAATACCAATCCTTGTTCCAATCAATTTGGGCAAGTAAAATGAAAAGAAATTTCTCACCAATCTTACTTTCCCAACTTGCCCGGTTGCAACAGTTGAACCGATCATTTCAACACTTGAAGCAATTGTTCACCCTGTCCATGAGCCGATCGACTCACCAGTTGAGCCAATTGGTTCACCAAGCTCAGCCGATCGGTTCATCACATGAGCCGATCGGTTGGGAGTACAGATTGTGCAGAATCAGTCAATTACAGTTTGAATCAATACGATACTCTAATCAATCAGTCCAACACCTTGAACACTATGATATTGAGCTATCGATTAATTGAGTGTTTAATTGAACTACTAAACTCCTTTCGTAATCAATTTAAACATTGTTTGTGGACAAACTCCTATTCCAAGTTAAATCCTATGTGTGTGTGACCCTACAGGTCCATTTCACATTGGCAGTGAAAGTCCATAACATTTATGACTTCACAAGCAAAGAGCGGTGCCTAGTCACACATAGTACTACCCAAGTGAAATAGAAAGTTGGAGAACAACTTTCAATCCTACAATCCGTGAATGGTGTTACAGTGAATGTATAATTCCTTTGTCACTGATATCCTGAATGAACTTGAGGCATGGGACAATCATCCTATCAACATTCATTCATTTCCTTGATCTTAGAGTAGACTAGGTGAGATGTGTGTGACATGAATATCACATATTGATTCACACGTGCATGCACATGCCTTTCTCAATCCTACTCATCAAGTGGCCAAGGACATCAAACCCCCTCAGGAGGGATAAATCCCATATCTGTCACTCACCCCTCAAAAGCCCCATGTGTCAAAGCCACCCAATCATCACCTTTATAACAACCCATGTTTCAGGACTGTGTTTGATGATGTCAAAGTGTACCCAACGACATGTGTTGAGTGTAGTGATTTCAGGTCGAAGAATCACACTCACCACCATCACTGTGAGAGCTGACTGTGACTACCAAGTCATGGTTCCATGTGTCACTCTCACGGTGGGTCTGTCCGGTACCTTGTTCTCTAACAAGTACCTATGTGCTTGGTTTGATATCACTATATCATGACTAATGAGATTCTGTCATCAACCAACACACAAGCTAGTCTTCAGTGTTATTGATGTCTATGGTTATTTCCACAATAACAACCGACTAGGGACTAAACAAGAATGAATACTCTTAACATCTGTATGATCTCATCGTTCAGGTCCTCAACCCAAAAGCATGCTTCATTGAGTAAAACAGTTCTTTAGACATCTATCATGTTACACCATCATCTCAGAAACAGTTTAAACATATAGATCGAAAATTGCCTTTATTATTATTCAAATCATTTACAAAGTATCCCATTACAATCATCATATGACTTGGTCTATGGGCATACATACCAACAGACTCCCACTTGCAGTTAGAGCCAGTCACCAAGGAACCTCAGTCCTTGCGACCTAGCATGACCATCATGCTTCTGTTGAGAAAGGGCCTTAGTCAGTGGATCAACTATGTTGTCTTCAGTTGGTACTTTGCAAATCTTCACATCTCCTGGTTGTACGATCTCTCGTATGAGATGGAAGCGCCACAGTATGTGCTTCGACCATTGATGTGATCTGGGTTCCTTAGCTTGTGCAATAGCTCCATTATTGTCACAATAAAGCTCAATTGCATCATAGCTACTGGGAAATACACCAAGTTCAGAAATGAACTTCCTGATCCACACAGCCTCCTTTGCTGCATGTGAAGCAGCAATATACTTGGCCTCGGTAGTAGAATCGGCAACTGTTTCTTGCTTGGAACTCTTCCAGCTCACAGCTCCATTATTAAGGCAAAACACAAATCCTGACTGCGATCTATAATCATCTTTATCGGTTTGGAATCTTGCATCGGTGTAACCCTTTACAACCAGCTCTTCCTCGCCACAGTAAACAAGAAATTGATCCTTAGTCCTTTGCAAGTACTTGAGGATGTTCTTCACGGCTGTCCAGTGAGCATCCCTGGGATCTGACTGGTACCTGCTCGTCATGCTGAGAGCATACGAGACATCTGGGCATGTGCACAACATAGCGTACATGATGGATCTGATGGCTGATGCATATGGGATCCCATTCATACGCTCCCTCTCTTCACAAGATTGGGGACACTGAGCTCTAGAGATGGTGACTCCATGTAGCATGGGGATGTTGCCTCTCTTTGAGTTCTCCATGCTGAACTGCTTTAGCACTTTGTCAATGTACGTGCTCTGACTTAGTCCGAGAAGCCTTCTAGATCTATCTCTATAGATCTTAATTCCTAGTATATAGGATGCTTCTCCTAAGTCCTTCATTGAGAAAGTATTCCCAAGCTAAGTCTTTACCTTCTCTAAGGCTAAGACATCATTCCCCATCAAAAGTATGTCATCCACATATAATATGAGGAATGTGGTCGAGCTCCCACTAACCTTCCTGTACATACAAGGTTCATCTTCATTTTGAATAAAGCCAAACACTTTGACTTCCTCATCAAATCAAATATTCCAACTCCGAGATGCTTGCTTCAATCCATAGATTGACCTTTAGAGCTTACAGACTTTATTGGCATTCTTTGGATCTACAAAACCTTCAGGCTGTGTCATGTACACATCCTCATTTATATTCCCGTTAAGGAATGCAATTTTAACATCCATCTGCAAAATCTCATGGTCATAATAAGCTTCAATAGCAAGCATGATCCTGATGGACTTAATCATGGCAACTGGAGAAAAGGTTTTGTCATAGTCAACACCTTGAACTTGTCGAAATCCCTTCACAACCAATCTGCCTTTATAAGTTTGCACATTGCCATCCATGTCGGTCTTCTTCTTAAAGACCCACTTGCACCCTATGGGTTTTACCCCTTCGGGTGGTTCCACTGACGCAATTTTTCTGTGCACTAAAACGCAAGTGAACGCGTCGAGTAGTATAGGCCTTTATGAGGCCCGAGTCGAACATAGGGATACTTGGAATTGTTGGAGACTCCTACTAACTATTTACGATCAGCTAAGTCTAATAACAAATTTAGGGTTGTTGTAAAAAATGAAAGAAAACAAAAACAAAATAAAACAAATGATCGATTAAATGTTAATATAATCAATTCAAAAGGGTATCTTTAGGATTGCAGTTTCACCGTGGGTTTTCATTGTATTCAATTTTATATAATACCTCAATCTTATCTCTCTATCTGGGTAGTGGCCTGAAAACAGAATTACCCACTGTCGTGGTGCAATTCACTACCTAGGTTTAGGTCGGTTCCACCGTCGTAGTAAGCTATGCCCTAAACTAGGTGCATTATGAACGATCTCTCAGTATCCACCATTAATTTTACACCACCATGGTCAAGGGATTTATCGATTAATGTAGATTTCGTCTCTTTTCATCTATTAATCCTTCTTTCAAAGTGATTAAGGGCATTAGGTTATTATTATGGTGATCAAGCATAACAATATATTGAGAAAACGAAACTATACCACAGATTTAAGAGATAAAATATGATTTACTATTATAAAATTGTCATACAATGAATTCCCGGGCTACTCCCGGTCCTAAAGACGAAGGGGATTAGCCCCGCATGTTCATCTCACACAAGTACATGGTAGAAATAGGGGAAAACATGTGAAAAACGTGGAATGAAAGGGAAAACCCCTGAACGGAGAAGAACCGGTTGATCCTTTGCGTAGAACACGTGCTCTCATGCCTTTCCGTGGTGAAATCCGTCTTCTGCGGCATCCAAATCAACTGGTATGAACTTCTGGCCTCCGTTCTCCTCTCTACTGCTCCTCGGTACTCGTGCAACCCCCTCTCCCGTCTGGGCGGCCGTCATTAGGTATATCTCGGTCATTAGGGCCATAATTAACCGTAGCCGTCCGATTGAGATCATTAGAAAGCCAACTCATATCCTACGGTGTCGATACCGTATCGACCCGCTACAGTAGAGGCAGCCCTTCTTTCTTTTCTTCTGAGTGCCTGATGCAGTCTCGATACCATCGACTTGGGTCGATGGTATCGACTTCCTATAGGTGTCGGTTTTGTCATTTTGCGTCACTGTAGCCTCCATGCGTCGATGGTATCGACTTGGTGTCGATACTATCGACCGCTTATTCGCCAACAACCTGAAGGTATCTCGATACCATCGACATCCATGTCGATGGTATCGACACTTTGCTGCTCCTTTCGGCTGGCAACCTGTACCCATGTCGATGGTATCGACTTCAGTCGATGGTATCGACGGAAGCAAATACTCGTTTGTCCTGAAATTCAAACATGGAACCAAATAAATTCACACAAACAATAATATTTTGACAATTAATGCTCAAAACGATGTAATAAGGGAGATTTGACATAAAATGATAGCAAAGACCAAAATAGATGAATTATGCGATATTAACCATGAAAATGACTAATTAAAGCATAAAACACCTATGAAATAGGTCTACAAATGCGACTCAAAATCATCACATCAAACTCCCCTAAGCTTGAACGTTGCTCGCCCTCGAGCAACTAATCCTTAGAATAGAATTGCCAATGTCAACTGAAAAACAACACAACACAACCAACATCCCATTTGACTCCCACCGGACATTCACATACCGACCCTCTCTAACCACGAAACGGTAATTACCCTGAAGGCGACAGTAATCATCAATAAAAGAAATTGACCTCAAAACCGATGAACACTATCACATAAGGCAGTTAACATAATAAAACTCATCGGTTCAGACTTGGTGCATCTTGTGATCGCCTATACTACGTTGCTCGCCCTGACTACCATATACATGGAAGCAGTTCTCCTGATATACATTAGTGAGGAGAAATTCACGGTGGCCTACCAATCCGAGCAACGGGTGGACGGAAATAGGTGGCTCATGGAAGAAAGTGGAAGTATTGTACTATTTCAACATGCATAATACAAAAAATGTCCTACGTGATGCAAATGCACATGAGAAATGTCCTAATGCCTAAAATTGGGTGAAATGATGCATGTACTAACCATCCATCTCAAAACGAAATGGACATCTGTTTAAGCTACATCATGTACTCCATTGTCTCGAAATGCAGGTGATATTACATTCCTTTCTCCTTCTTATTCTACTTTCTTCTAAATAACTCTTTTTTTTCATTGTGCAGATTTTTCAGATTTTTTTTTCAATTTCCAGCCCTTATATCCATAATTGATAAAGAATATTTTATTGAGCTTATTTTCTTCATATTCAGAAATTTACACTATTTAGAAGGTATGGAACAATTTAATTCACCATTTTGAGAAAAATTGAGATACATGATATACTTTATGCATGAAAATTATGAATGCAACTACATGGCATGCACCTAAGGGTAATGTGCATGTATCACAATTCTAAATATTTTTTTCACTATATATATGCAGAACACATAGGCCAAAGCAATGCATGCCCTATCTAGATGCTATGCAATAAAAAAGAGTTAAAATTGTACTCTACTTGCAATTCTTGGGTGGATTATGGAAACAATGAGGTGTAAAGATCACAAGACTATATGACTGAACCTTAGAAAGATATTATGTGTCCCTCCTCACTGACCTGTGTAGTACTTTAAAGGTTTCTCTCTCTTACATCCAATTAGAGTCTCATTACCATTTGGTCAGTTTAGGCTCAAACAACCATTACCGTCCACTTTCATGAATCATTGGGAGTACGGTTGTGAAATTTTGTTTTAGAGTTGACAAAACCAATCATTTTCGTAGGATATGTGCCCAAGGTTAAACAAGACAAGCTTTCCAAACACACAAAATTTTTAAAATTTCCCTTGATTTTCCCATGCACAAAATGAGATGACACAACTTTATGACATCCACAATTACACTAGATAGCATGTGGATCCTACAAAAACTACAATTGCAAGAAACAAATAACAAAAACAAATAATAAAGCTGAAAACTAAAAACACTAAAAGATAAAGCTGTTCCAACTACCCCCCTAAGCTTGAATTCGACTATGGCCTCATAGTCAAAAACAAACTTAAAGATTGGAACAGTGATACCGAATCAATCTTGTGGTGGTGGAGGTGGGTAGTACGGAGCCGTAGGGTCCCAAGAAGGAAACTCCCCCTGGAAGCTTGGATCAAACTGGGCCCTGGGTGGAGGTTGTGGGTAACCTCCAAAATAATTTTGGCTCCAATAATGGTCGTAGAAGGGCTCCTGCTGCATCTCCATCCGTTGCAACTGATTATGTATCTGTTGTTGGTTGTCGAGGAGAAGACGTTCATTCTCGAACATCGCCCTTTGGTTGTCCAGTATCCGGTTCGTAGTGTCTTGAATACCGGTATACATCCCCATTTGCTGCTGCTGCTGCTGCTGTATATCGTGCAACATAGTGTACATGCCCTGCATGGAATAGACATCCTCGCTTGGCTGCGAGGGCGGTGGTGGTGGCAGGGTAGACTGTGATGAGGATGATGCACCCGGATGCATCCGAGGATGCTTCCGTGGTGCCACTCGTGCTCGAAGAGGTGTAAAGGCCTCCTCTTCCTCCTCAGCCTCGTCATCATTTCCGTCATCGCCGCCTTCTTCATTGGAGTCTGCGATGGCTATGATTGGCCACCGGAAATGTTGTGCACCTTCAATGTTGAAAACGGGATCAGGGAGAGAACATTCTTTATATGCTTGATTTACCTGGCAATGTGCAAACACCACGCCATCTCGGAGAAGTAGCAAATTGGACCTGTGTAGATGCTGCAAGTTGACCTTGCTTTTTGTAGAGAGAGGAGTCAGCTGCTGCAGATTTAAGCCCAAGTAAATGGCCAGCCTAGTGATAAGCCCGCCAAAATGAATATGGGTTTTTCTCGTGCTCCTCTTCACCGCCAAAACTTGTTGTAGAAAGAAGGCGCCCCAGTTGCATTCTCGCCGTTGCAGGAGTTGATACAGAAAGAAAATGTCTGACTCCTGGAACTTGCTAAGGGCTAGATCGCCCCGCGCAAACAAGGTGGAGCTCAACATCCGGTGCAAGACCCGGACAAATGGGTGCTCGAAGTCGGCTACCGTGGCGTTGTGGTAGCTCACCGACTTCCCTTGTGGCACCGTCACCAACTCGGAGAAGATAGCGTCGTAGTTGGTGCGGTTATCCGGCCGCCTGTAGTCGTATCGCAAGTGATTCCAGTTGAAGATGTCATTGAACTGCTCGAGGGTGATGGTGTAGTTGCGGTTGTAGAGTCGAAAAGATACCCTGCCCTTTTCCCACTCGCGGTCGCTTGCTGATATCTCATTGGGCACAACACAGACGTCTAGCGACGCCATAAATTCCGCCACCAGCTCTTTGTACGTCGGCCACTCGCCAAAGAATGGCTGGCCGTCTTCATGGTACTCAAGCTCATCATGTCCACGACCCATTTGGTGGGCCTGCCCCTTCAGTACGTAATCCAGATTTGCCTTGAAGCCAAGATCATTGATCATCTCTAGATCCACGTACCGGGTGGGCTCGATCTTGCGCTTCAGGATTTCTTCGTAAACCTTCTTCACATCCGCGGATGGGTGGACAAGTCGAGGACGTGCAACTGATGATGGCAGTGGTGGCACGAACTCGGGGATGTCAATCATATGAGCGCGCGAGGAAGAAGCTCCGGTTATATGCACCATTGTTGCGACGAGAAAAGGATTAGAAGAATAGCTCGGTGAAGATGGAGAATTGAATCTCCGCTTGGTGAAGATCATCGCTCGGTGCTGCTGTTATTCGGCTTGGATTGCTCGGGGGAGTTCTCGGCGCAAAGGAGGAAGATCACTCTGAAGGTGTGACGTCAAATGATGTGATCAATCTACTTATATAGACTTGGCCGACGTCACTGTTGGCCCGTCGATACCATCGACGCAAGTCGATGGTATCGACACCTGTCGATGCTATCCGCCCCCCTCGTGAGTATCGACGGTTGTCTATGGCTGGATCTTGAAACCCAAATCGCTGATGTGTCGATACCATCGACGAGGGTCGATGGTATCGACGCTTCACCCGGATCGACTATCTTGAAGCTGCGATCGCCGTTGATTCATTCGCGAGGATCGGTGACGTGGATGGTCGATACCATCGACCTGAGTCGATAGTATCGACTATCCTGATTAGGGTAAATCCTCGTGAGACCGGCCGCCGCCTTTTTCACTTGAAAGTGTCGATACCATCGACACGCCCATCGATGGTATCGACTTCACTGAGTCGATTTCTTCTGTAAATCTTCAGAGATCTCGATGGTATCGACTGGCATGTCGATACCATCGACTTTTATTTGTTAATCTGCCTGTAGGTCTGTCGATACCATCGACGACGTCGTCGATGGTATCGACGCAGTGCGAAATCTGCATTCATCAACCTGCTCCTTGGTCGATACCATCGACCAGTGTGTCGATGGTATCGACTCTGCCTCAGCCTGTACATCTAACAAAACGATCACAGTATCTTTTTTACATGAAAAACTAATTAAAATCAAATTAAACTATGAATGTAAATGAACTAAACTAAGGTACCAATGGTTGGGTTGCCTCCCAACAAGTGCCCTTATTTAACGTCTTAGGCTAGACGACATGAAGCTCATTTTCTTTTCATTTTGGGGAATGTGCTTAGAGGATCTTGCGGTAGTTTGAATTCAACTCGATCTCCTCCAATTCCCAAGGACAGTGTACCTCTCCCTAAGGCAGTAACGACATCCTCCGTCACTTGAAACGGTCTTCCTAGTAACAATTCACAGCTTTAAAGCTGTGGCATATCCATGACAACAAAATCCACCGGGAATATGTACCTCTCCCTAAGGCAGTACCTCTCCCTAAGAATTTTAGTACTAAAAAATAAGGGTGTTGAAAAGTATTGAGTGTCTAAATTTTTTTAAATTTTAAATGGTTGTGGGTAAGTACGTCTCAAACCAAACACACGACTTTCATCTCATGTATCATGATCTCTCAAATGCAAAGATTGAATTGACAAAGAAGTTTGTTGTTATGTCCATCATAGAAAAGTTCCCCAAATCCTAGGAATCATTTGGCATCACTGTTAAGCATCAACAAGGAGACTTGTCAATGAATGATCTAATGAAGGATATTAACATACAAGAATAACACCTAAAAGAGAATATTGTCAAGGTGCCTATTGATGCAAACCCTAGTGTCAATTTTACTACTGCTAAAATCAAAGATAAGAAAATAAAAAAATACATAAATCTAAAGCCATGATCCAGAAGAAACCGAAGAACAAACCTTGTTGGACTTGTGGACATGTTGGCCACTAGAACAAGGATTGCCCTAAACAGAAAAGAAAGTTTCCACATATTCAACTTAGGAGGTTGTAGTTCATATGATGACTGCATCCTTGAATCTCAATGATGTGTATGTTTCTATAAAACCTAAAATCCTTTCTATTTTTGAACCATTGTATTAGATAATTGACATTGGGGCTAATGTACATGTTTGTGCTAATAAGTGCTTATTTGTATCTTACCAGGATTCTAGAGGTCGGTCGGTGACTTTGGGCAATTCCAGCTCTACAAAAGTCAAAGGAAAAACTTGAAGTTCCCTTCTGGGAAGGTGTTGAATCTTCATAGAGTCAGACATGTTCCAACTATTGGACGCAATATCCTTAGTGGTGTAATTTTAGTTAGAGATGGTGTTGGAATATATTGCAAATGTAATAAGGTTATTATTACACACCTTTTTGATTTTTTATTTTTTGTCAAGGGGTATCTATGTGATATGGAGAATTTATTTAAAATTCTTTTTGAACCTATTTCAAACAAATAAATTTGGATGATAAAAGTTCTATTTTCTTGAATCTTATATCATCTGATGTATGACATTCTCATTTAGGACATGTAAATTCCATCTCAATGAAAAGAATGATGAACTTGATTTTATTTCAACGTCTAAAATTAATGTTAGTAGATGTGAAATTTGTGTTCAATCTAAATTGCTAAGGAAACCTTTTCATTCTGTGAATAGGGATTCTGAGATTCTTGATTTAGTACACACTGATATTTGTTGATTTAATGGGACTACTAGTAGGGATCAGAAGTGTTATTTCATAACTTTTATTGACGATGCTAGTAGATACTGTTATGTCTTTTTACTTAGAAGTAAAGATGAGGCATTAGATAAATTTAAAATTTATAAGAAAGAAGTTGAAACTCAAACAGGCAAAGTACTTAAGTGATTAAGGTTTGATTAGGGAGTAGAATACACCTTAAAGTTATTTTTTAAATTTTGCCAATTCCATTGTATAGTTTGTGAGATTACCTCTCCTCACTCACCTTAATCTAATGGGATAGTTGAATGTAAAAACTCAACCCTTATAGATATGGTTAATTCTTTACTCTAAACCTCAGGTCTACCCAACTTCATGTGGGGGGAAGCTTTAAATACAACTTGCTATATTCTGAATAGATTTCCTCATAAACATGTAGAAGGTAGTTTGTTTGAGTTATATAGAGGGAGAAAATCGAGTCTCAAATATCTTCAAGTGTGGGGGTGCCTTGCTAAGGTACTTTTCCCAGAACACAAGAGGAAGAAATTGGATCGAAAATGGTTGATGTCATTTTCTTCGGGTATGTAGAGACGAGTTACGCCTATAGATTCTTGATTGTAAAATATGATATCTCTGGCATTGAGGTCAATATAATTGTGGAATTATGGGATGTACATTCTTTAATGATGTGTTTCCTAAGAAATCTGGTGCGCCCAATGAAGTATCTTAAGAGGATATATTCACCACATGTTCCATTCACGAGCACAAGGAAAGGATGAGAAGTGTGGGGGCAACTCAGAATAAGCTATTTCTAAATCTAATGATTCTGAAGAAATGGTTGAACTAAGGTGAAGTAAATGGCCTAGGACATCCAAGGATTTTGGAGGTGAGTTTCTCGCTTATAATGTTGGCGATGATCCTGTAACTTTTGAACAAGCTATGGAATCTCTGAAAGTTAGGTTTTGGAAAGAAGTTGTTAAAGATGAAATCCTATCAATTCTCTCGAATGGAACTTGGGAATTGGTGGAATTGCCTCCTAGTTGTTCTGTAGTTGGATGCAAATGGATTTTTAAGAAGAAACTTAGAGCATACGGGACAATCAATAAGCATAAGTCTAGATTATTTTCTAGTGGTACACACAAAGAGAAGGAATAGATTATTTTGATACCTATTCTCTTGTTTCCCGTATGACCACAGTTCGAGTGCGTATAGCATTGGCTTCCATATATAATCGTTGTATCCATCAGATTGATGTGAAGATAGTGTTCTTACATGGTGATCTTCAAGAAGAGATATATATGGAACAACTTGAGAGATTTGTGGGTCATGGGAATATGTCCACAGTGTATAAACTTGGTAAGTCATTATATGTCTGGAAATAAGCCCATATGAAATGGCATGAGAAGTTTGATATCGTGATATCATCATTTGGCTTTGTTTCTAATGAATTTGATAAGTGTGTATACTGTAAAATCGTTAATGTTGGATTCATTTGTTACATGCTTATATGTCAATGGTATTCTGCTTTTTGGTTTCAATTTGAAAGTCGTAAATGATACAAAGTCATTCTTGTGTAGTAAGTTTCAGATGAAGGATATGGGTGTCACTAATGTGATTTTAGGGCTTACAATCAAAAGGTCTACTGATGGTATAACACTCTCTTAGTCTCACTATGTTGAGAAGATATTGGAGAGGTTTTAGCACACATCATATAAACTTGTTAGGACTCCACATGATTCATCCAAGGCCTTGTTCAAGAATGATATTGGGGTTCCAGTGTCTTGATAACATCCAATTTTGCAGATATTATATACCTTATTTTTATCCATTTTTTCCTCCTATTAAGAAAATTTAAATTCACTTCCCTTCTACCTTTGCATGTACTCTCTCTACCCTATCTGAGAATGGAAATAACATCACAGACATGTAAACAAAGGAATAAAAGCATGTTACTAAGGGCAGGTCTCCCCACAGCCATTGTTCCATCACCACCAGATGCTATCCAACAGTTTCATGTTGCATAACCAAATGGCGGTCACGACAAATTGTCAATTGATGCTCATCTGAAAGACATATATGACCATCAACTGATGGCCCATCTGTGAACATCACCTGATGAACTATCTGTGACCATCCCGCAATGGTCCATCTGTGACCATCACCCGATGGTCCACTTGCACCTATCATCGGGTGACCCACCAGCATCTGTAGTCTGGTGTCTACCATCTTATGGAGGTTCTGATAGAGTTTTCAATCACGGTCATTAAGCATGTGGCCCGAGGATGGTACCTAGGAGTCTTGGGGTGCAAGTAAAGGACGTCAAGCTGATGCCTATATATACGACACCACAAGTTATGTGAAAAGGGTTGTGTCATGTCTACATCTTCATGTTACAAATCATACCTAGAGACATTGTGGGAGCAAGAGTCCACCATCGACTGATCGCCACCACCACTGGTTGTTAGGGAAGGAGGATGAGAGTTTGCCAGACCTATTCCAGTGTTTCTTTCTACACACCCTGACTCACTTCAGAGCTTCTCTTTCATCTGAAGGAGGTGTAGGAGGAAGCTGTCGCCATCACCTTACCAATTCTACGAGAAGGAAAAGTGACCATCAGTTATGACCATCGCCTGGTCACAGTTGGTGTGTCCCCTGTTCCCCTATTTCTACAACTCATTCTTCCCCCTCCCTGACCTCGTTCCGATAACACTCCATGTTTTCATTGATTTGTAAATGCATAATGTTGCTCATACAAATGAGTGGCTAAACACTTTACTTGGGTTGGGAGTAGGCACTAAGGCTCTCCCAACATGTATATACCTACCTCCATTTAAATATATATTCTCTAAGAAAATACTATATCCATTCACTTGGTCTTGATGCTTCACTTGTATGATTAGCTACCATCTTGTGATGTTTGATTGTTAGTGACTCGAAAGAGTAACACTAGCCTTATATAAGTGTTTTAGAGTTACATGAATGCATGATAATGTTGGAATGTTAAAGCTTATGAACACAAGTTTATCATTGTGATTGTTTGTTTTCCATCTTGGGAGAGACAACCTTGTATTCTAAGCTCAAGAGAGGAGGGAATAGACATATATGATGATTTCCCGTGATCTTGCCAAGGGTATACATAGGGTGTGAGTATTGCATGTTGGTGATAGATCTTAGTAGGTGAAACTCAATCCTAGTTCCCATCCATATCTTGCCACCACGTGCTTGTTTACTTTTGTTCTTTCATTTTGTTTCTTTATCTTCTTTACTTGTTTTATTTGTTTAAAGTAATTTCATTCCATTTGGAACACCAACTTTATCTACCATCTTCGTGTTGTGTATCTAAGTCAAAGGTTCTATGATCTTAGAACTTACCACCTTTGTCCTGTAGTTTGACCTTGATCTATCACATCAGACCCAGTATAATAGTGTCAAGTTATAAGATAAAGAGTCTGACTACTCTTGATCCTATCTATTTCATATGTGTGATTTAGTCCGGTCAACTTTTTGGCATCGTTGTCGGGGACAAGGAAAAATGGTATTGTTAGGAACATTAGTCTACTCACCATACAACCATGCCTCAAGTTTAGTAATAGAATTCACTACACAAATTTTAAAAATGCTATATCTAACTTCTTAGAATACTTTGTTTTACACGTCCAGTTTTCTAACTGAAATGTGTTAATTGTTCAGATAGCTTTGGGAGAAGCAGATTTAGTTGACTCTTTATTCCCTTTTTGCATCAACATGCCTCCCCGTAGAGAGGGACATGTTGATAAAAATTAGAACTCAAGGGTGGAGGATTTCCGAACTCCACTAGCGACAGAGTCCGATTGTGACGAACATCATTATAGACCTCATGGCAAAGATGATCGTGAAGAACGTTGTGAAGATGAGGATTGTGAGTAACGACACCATCACGAACATTGCCACCATAGAGAAAGAAGAAACCAAAGGAAAAACTACAAACTTGAACATAACAATCATAGTAGAGAAGAAGATGAGGAGGAAGAATGAACCCTTTGAGATCTAGCTACTACAAGAGTGAATTACTTGAGAAATCCTATTATCATTCCAAGGTTTGATGCACCCAGCTTTGGGCTGAACCTATAGTTATATCCATGATTCAAAATAAGTCTTTTGGGGGGGAATTCTTGATATGAGAACCCCTATCATCATCTCGATGCCTTCAAAAATATTTGCAACACCATCAAAATGAGGGGAGTCCCACAAGAAGTGATATATAACAAGTGTTTCAACTTTTCTCTAAGAGATAAAGCCTTGGCAAGGTATCTTTCTTTACTTGACAAGAAGATCAAGGGTTGTGGGCCCTTGTATGACAGCTTCATCACCAAGTTAAACCATGTAGAAAAGAACCTTAGAATTAGGAAAAAGATAAACAGATTTATGCAAAAGGCTGGAGAAAACATGTATGAAGCATGGGAACAATTCCTAGAGTATCAAAGGGATTGTCCGCATCACAACTAGGATAAGAGTCACCTTGTTACCACATTCTTTAACGGTCATACTTTTTCCAAAATAACATCACCAAATGCTACCACAGGAAGCAACTTCTTAGGAAAGAAATCAAATAAAACTATGAAAATTATCGAAAACATGGCAACTCTATAAGCAGGGATTGATTTTGACAAAAGAGATAGAGATTCGACAACAAAAACAACATGTGAAGGACCATCTGTGGAATCAAAAACTTTGAAAACTATCACTGCACAAATAAAAAATTGCTACAAATGTCAAACAACTAAAAGACTCTTGAAGAAAGGGCAAGAAACATGTTGAAAAGGTTATGAAATATGTTACATGCAGTGAAGGAGGTCATGTAAAGTACAACTGCATATACATGCAACCAGAACACAGTGAAGATAGTGACGAGGAAGAAGCAATAGAGAATATTTCTTATGTAAACTTTGAAAGACCATGTCACTGTGGTTTCAGTTATGGATACAAATATGTTGTGAAAAACTCTCACCAGCTGAGTGGAGAACCTAAACCACCACCAGAATTTAGAAAAGGCAGTGGACAGACTCAATATACCAAAACTATAACTTTCTAGAAAAATAGAAATAATTACCAAGGATGGCGACAAGGACAAGGCCAATATCAGAATAAGAATGCCAGCTTACAAAACTAGGATCAAGGCCAAAATAAAAATAACAATCAGGTAGACATGATGGCACAATTGTTTGATTTTGCAAAGGGGTGGGTTTCTATGAATGATCAGTTGACCCAAAGTGCCATCACCAACTCAGGCATCTTACCAACGATGCAAACCCAGATGGCCGATATGCAGATACACTAGAAATAAATTGATCAACAATTGGCACAATTGTCTGAGTTGATAAAGAATTAACTCGCAAGGGAAGATCCCCTCTAACACAGAAACAACAAAGATGGCTACTCTTCACTCAAGGAAGGTTGTAGAGACACTGCTAAAAGAGAGTCACCAAGAGGAGGACATTTCCACTTAACTACAACCTGAACCTACTACAATAGGGGAAGAATCTGTGAAATAAAAATCCAAAAAGAAAGACCAGAATAAAGAAAAACACCAGGAGAAGAAAAGTGCAAAGGTTAAGAAGCGAGATCCTACTAAAGAAGTCTTTACACAAAGAAATCCGTACTCCCCAAGAGTTCCCTTCCCTTATAAATTGATTAAAGTGCATCTTAAGAAAATATATGAGAAGATAATGGAGGTTGTGAAAATGTTGTACATGGACATCCCTTTCCATGACGTTGTTGAGGAAATGTCCACTTATGCAAAGTTTTTTCAAGGATCTTATCATGAAAAGAAGGAGAGGAGATCATATAGAAATAGTGCAACTAGTCAAGATGTCAAGTGCCTTTGTCCAAGCTGAATTTCCTACAAAGAATAAAGATCATGGGGCATTCACTATCCCCTTCAATGTCAAAGATAACAAGGAAAGAAAAGGGCTGGCAGATCTAGGGGCAAGCATAAGTGCAATGCCCCTTTCTTTATCCCAAAGTTTTGGACTAACAGAAATGGTAAAGACTAGAGTGAGGATCGAGATGACTGGCCACATGTAGGAATAGTGGTGATTGACACTATCGAGGACCCGACATGCCAAAAGATCTTTGGAAGACCCTTGTTGGCCACATGAAGAGCGTTGATCGACGTGGTAGAAGTAATCATTACTCTCTGATTTGGAAATGACCATATCGAATTTCATGTCCAGAATGCTATGAGAGGACCTTCTCATTTGAGTCGATATATTTTATGGATAGTTCTACCCAGTACTGTGAAGAGGTATAAGAGAACAATTACATCATTCATCCACTCATGCAAGCTTTGAACAACCCATAACTCAACATATAAGATCCTGAAGTAGTGGAAATTTTGGGTTATCTAAACCAACTGGAAGAAGATTTCAGTGATGAAGAAGGTACTATAGAAATGACAAAGTACGCTTCGCTCTGGAACAAACACCAGAAGAGAAAGTTTCACCAAAACCAAAGCTTGAGTTAAATCAATTACTTGAATGCTTGAAATACGAATTTTTGTATGATGCAGAAAGGAAACTCGTCATTATAAACACCACTCTGAAGAGGTCAAAAGGAGAAGTTGATAAACAAATTAAGCAACATAGGAAAGCAATAGGATATTTAGTAGATGATATCAAGGGTCTAAGCCCAACCCTTTGCATCATGCACCACATAAACTTGGAAGAATTACAAAGCCTTTAGCTCAACCGTTGAGGAAGCTAAATCAGATACTCACAGAACTTGTTAAGAAGGAAGTCATCAAGTTGCGAGACATTGGAATCATATACCCTAGAAGTGATAGCAACTGGGTCAGTCCAATTCATGTAGTACCCAAAAAAGGGTGGATGAATGTTATAAAAGGAGAAAATGGAGATGAGGTTGTAACATTAACCATGACAGGTTGGTGTATGTGCATAGATTATCGGAAATTGAATGTAGCTACAACAAAAGACCACTTCCCTTTTCCCTTTATTGATGGAGTTTTGGAAAGGATGACACATTGTTCATACTTTTGTTTCCTAGATAGATATTTAGGATTTTACCAAGTGACAATTAATAACACCCAAATTAGCGCATATTTTCTATGCATTTTATCTATAGTTTTGTGCCACTTTAGTCTTAATATGCACTCTTTTGTTCATGTTTTATGATTTCTGTCTCGAATTAGATAAAAGTAGTAAAAATAGAAAATAATGTAGCTAATTAGCCAATTTTTGACGTATAGGCACCGAAACTAGCCAATTTTAGGACTCTCAAGTACCGAATCTGAAAATACAAGAATTCCAGCAGCTCGCTGATATGGTCTGGTCGATATGGCTGCCTGATAGGGCCTGGCTAATATGGTTGCCTGATATGGTTTCCCGATACAGCCTGCCCGATATGGCTGCCCGATACGGCCTGCCCGATACAACTTCCTGACACTCCCCCTGCCCGACACGGTCGTCGGGCGACAATCATATTGGCCCACCTGATGCCTCAAGATCAAAGCCACGGATGAAGGATCCGTGGACCAATAAAATCTACAACTTCCATCAACCCGCTGCCTATAAATAGAAGTTGCCAACCTACAGAGCAAGGGGAGGAGCCAGAGGGAGGACCCTGCAAGAGCTAGTGCGTAGACCAAGGAGCTAGTGTTTCGAGTTCCCCAAAAGTCTACTAGCTGATACGGTTGCCCGATACAGTTGCCTGATACAGTCTGCCCGATACGGTCTTCCCGATACGGTTGCTCGATACGGTCTAGAGAGAGAGAGATCTGAGGAGTCCATAGAGATGAAGAGAAGACCCAAGGGCCGAGTTCCGACCTACACAGAGGTCGAGGAGCGAGAGCCACCTCTCCTCTACAGGCTATATCTCTTCCCTCTTCTCTTTCATTCTACTACATTCCTTTATTTCTTATACAAATGATGTTTATCCATCTTTGTTCGGTGCCAGCTATGCTTGTCTATGGTTAGTTAGCTCCTTCTTGGCTATGTAGCCCAATCTGGGCATGTTTATATACTTTTTCCTTAAGCAAGTAGATTCATATCAGATCTAGTATGTTGCATGTTCTATTTTCTCTTTCCAAGTTATGATTTCTAGTTTGGGTGATCTCTTACTCGCTTGAACTGCTTTTTCTGCATGTATCGAGAGATCCGTTGTAGGAATAGCTAAGAGATGATAGTTTAGATCTGAACCCGAGAGGAGGACGATCCAAGGTATTCTGTTCCTAACACCCCATAATATCCTAAGAACCGAGCGAGAACTTAGTGTATTCTAAGGTGTTGATATGTCATTCCTCGAGATAGGGTCACTGACATATTGTTGATGGGTTTAGTCATGCATCGTGAGAGCGAGTGGGATGACCCCACAGGGCAGATGCCACAGTGCATACTAGATGCTTGCTTTGGTGTTCAAGGGTTGTCTACGCCCGAGAACGAGTGCATAGACTGCCCCGTTTGTGGTTACATAACCAAGAACTCTCTTTCTCTATTTAGCAGACTCACGAGCTCTGTTTTGTTTTGTTTTCTTTTCTTTGTTTTGTTTTATATCGTGACAACCCGCTAGACTAGTTCTAGCAATTACTTTTATCGACTATCGTCTTGGCTTATATGACTAAAGAACGAGATCTGTGGCATCCTAAACGTCACCACGTCCCTGTGTTCGACCCTGTATATCTACTTTGACACTGTAATAAATTTGCGGGGGCCTAGAAGGTTTTGGGTTATAAATTTAAAGCTTGATTCCTTCCTTTGTCCCACGTTCATTTCTGGACGCGAGAAAAAGGCCGGTCAACTTTTGGCACTGTTGCGGGGGAGGTGGTTTTCCACGTTTACACGCCTAGTAGATTTTTGTTCTGTCACTATAAGTCTGTATATTCATGCATAGTTTTCCTCTTGCTTTACACATACTTGTTCATATATACTAAATCCCTTTTCTTTTTATCATACCTTTTTCAGCCATGGACCTTGCTTCCGCAAGACAAGTCATCTTATCCACCTGTCCTCCCTAGTTTTTCCGTAGTTCCGACTGCTGACAAATAATTGAAGGTCGTGCTCTACAGCTAGTTGAGTTATACTTACCTCCACCATCGACATATGTCGAGATTCCAACAACGGAGACTGCAAGTCAGCCCTCGACTCCCATGCTATCATGGGATCAAGATTTGATTAAGGAAGTGGAGTTGTCAAGGGGAGGTATTCAAGCAATCACCTCCTTAGCCCCTCATCTCGAAGAAGATGTCGATCCAATGCAACAACTTTTAGACAATCAGGAGCATCATCTCAACGTAGCCACCGAGGCTGCAGACCTCAGTAGAAGTCTACATCAAATTGTTGAACAAGGATTCATCCTAAAGCATCAGTTTGATACAGCGAGTTCCGCTTATATGTGCATGGCAGAATCAACGGGTCTCGAAAGAATTGTTGCTCAAGTGCAACAACTTCATGATAAAGATGTTGAACAAGGCAGGAGGCTCCAAGAGCTCATCGATTTGGTTAGAAACTGATTACAAATGCCATCACAAGACAATGAAGATGTTAGTCATCAAGACCATTCCATTGGGTCTGAAGTGGAGTATGCATCACCATCCTATTCAGACCATCAACTAGATTCATAGGGATTTTTCTATGAAGACCAACCCACTCCGGGAAGCCCTTCATTCTATCCATATGACCCAGCTGATGAACCAGCGGAAGAATTGAGTCATAGACATGAATGGGTCCATGATGACGATGATGAAGACTCAAAAATCCAATCAACCTCACAACCAGAAGGTTGGTTTGAGGAACCAGAGTCAGATATTGAACCAGACCCGAGTGACATTTCTCATATTGAGACTTGTCATTTCACTTTGAGCAGTACACCAACCATGGTTTGGAACAATTTGTTCGACGACGACGACGACAACTGCTCAACATGGAGTAGTGAGTATAGTAACAAAGACGAGTTAGAGCAGCACGAGCCATCATTCGCCACCATACATTTACAAGGCTTGGTGGACGTCAAGGGGGTAGGATGGACAGTTCACTACAACATGGTTGTTGAGCATGAAGACACCCCTGACTCCACGCCAGGTGATAACCTTGGGGTGGTAGAACCACAAACAGATTCTTTAGGGGGTACGTTTTGCTCAGAAGATGATTGGATGACTCAGATAGTACATGAAGATTTATCTGAGCACCCAACCTCAAGTGCAGAGATGGAGAGAGAAGATATGAGTCCTCAAGATGACATCCAACCTCTCTCATCTATCTCATCCTGTGTCGAAATCCCAGGACCTTCATTTTTAGAATCATATAATGAAAGGTACCCTGAGGATGGTATGCTGAAGAATTCATCCCAGTGCATTTCAAGCCACTTCCAGCACAAAGATGACTTCACCGAGTCACCGGATTTCACTTCTCTTATTAGGAATCGGCATGGCCAACACATCCGCCAATTCTACTCCTACTATGTGGCGGAACCCATCGGCAAGACACAGGTGACACTGGTCCCAAAAGTTAGGATTTGGGATTGCAGTGTCGGTATCGTGAGGCAACCACCCCCTTTTCTATTACCCACCCTCCCGACCTTTTATTACAATAAATTTTGCTTTTCATGTTCTTGTTGGTTAATTTCTTCCCTCTAACTGTTTTGATATCCTTGCACCCATGCATCATCTTTAGAACTTCAATAACTGTCGTTAAACTCATGCATTCCTACCTCATTATTTCAAGTTTGAATCTTGCTCGAGGACGAGAAAAATTTTTAATCTTGGGGTGGTAGGCTTCGCCTTTCTTTTCTCTTCACCCTTCTTGCATGCATGTCTATTTCCTGCATTTAGTCTTACATTTTCAAAAACTTTCAGCCTTTTAGCTTTGCAATTATGGCTATATGGTGTGAATCTAATAGATAAATGCTTGACTGTATGCCTAGATGCACAATTTTCTTCTTAAAAATTGTTTGACCTTGTGCTTGACTTGCTCTTTGACTCTTTCCTTGAGTTTGGTAATAAATCTAAGGTTATTTCCCTTTTTCATAGCTTAAAGCTAGATTCCCTTGATCTATGTCGTGAATGGCGAACTCATGGTAAAGGACCGTTGGAATGAGCTAAAACACGATCAAAGAATCCTAGTTGTCGATTCACAAGCTTGCCTCTATTCTAAGGATTCTTTAATCATAACTGCAACCTTTCACACAGGTGTCAAGCGGATCATGATGAGTTTTGAGCTATAATCAAGATAAAATGTTTTTCCTTGATGGACTACGTGCCTTCTCACATTAGATTGAGTCAAAAAGATGAAAAGCATAAAAATGTGTAAAAGAGGCTTGGCCGCCCACAAAATCCCAAAAATATCTATATAGTTCTCACCCAAGCCTACAAATAGAATGCAGATGTTAAAAGCCTGAGTGTGAACAATAAATGAGTGTTGTTTTCTCTTTTAGGAGAGTTGAGGATGGTACCCAACCGGTGTATGACTGCGCTCATGAACGCAGATATATCGTGCTTGGTAGTACCACTCTAAAATCTCATTAGAGAGTCACTAGGAACCCCCTAGTTGACCTATGAGATCATCTCAGTAGCAGGGTTGGTTCGAGCGCAGTACGAGGAGTTCGTCTCACTGCTCTGGGCCAACTAGTTCAGACTACAGGGATTGTTGCTCATTACATGGACCAACCTGACGTAGATTGGGATTCTCAGAAGTCAGTAGAGTCTTTTTACTTTGTTTCTTAGGACATGAATAAGTGAGAGGCGTGGTATTCCTGATTGGTTTGCATGGATTCATGGTGATGGCTCATTGCTCATCACCCGCGTGATCACCTATGTGACATCTCTTTCATGTTTAAATAATTATGGTTCAAACCCTCATGAGTATCGGTAGGTTGTTGTGGATTTGCTTAATCTTGCCTGGAAACTCTTTGATCTTGCTTTGGAAGGATTGTGCCTGACAGGTGGGGGTTTGTTCTGAAATGACATGGATCAGGAGAATTGATGTTTTAAACTGGTTTTCTTAACCTTAGCACTTATTGCCAAGCTTATATTGGATGTTATCTTTTTGTTCTTTGAGCACAGCCTTGCTTGAGGACAAGCAAGTTTTAAGCTTGGGGTAGTTGATAACACCCAAATTAGTGCATATTTTCTATGCATTTTATCTATCGTTTTGTGCCACTTTAGTCTTAATATGCACTCTTTTGTTCATGTTTTATGATTTCTGTCTCGAATTAGATAAAAGTAGTAAAAATAGCCAATAATGTAGCTAATTAGCCAATTTTTGACGTATAGGCACCAAAACTAGCCAATTTTGGGACTCTCAAGTACCGAACCTGAAAAGACAAGAATTCCAGTAGCTAGCTGATATGGTCTGGTCTATATGGCTGCCTGATAGGGCCTGGCCAATACGGCTTCCCGATATGGTTGCCCGATATGGCCTGCCCGATATGGCTGCCCGATACGGCCTGCCCGATACAGCAGCCTGACACTCCCCCTGCCCGACCCAGTCGTCGGGCGATAGTCATATTGGCCCACCTGATGCCTCAAGATTGAAGCCACGAATGAAGGACACGTGGACCAATAAAAGCTACAACTCCCATCAACTCGCTACCTATAAATAGCAACTCCCAACGTACAAAGAAAGGGGAGGAGCCAGAGGGAGGACCCTGCAAGAGCTAGTGCCTAGACCAAGGAGCTAGTGTGTCGAGTTCCCCAAAAGTCTACTAGCTGATACGGTTGCCCGATACAGTTTCCTGATACGGTTTCCCGATACAGCTGCCTGATACAGTCTTCCGGATATGGTCTGCCTGATACGGTTTCCCAATACGGTCTAGAAAGAGAGAGAGCCGAGGAGTCCAGAGGGCCGAAGAGAAGACCCAAGGGCCAAGATCTGACCTGCACAGAGGCCGATGAGCAAGAGCCACCTCTCCTCTATGGGCTATATCTCTTCCCTCTTCTCTTTCATTCTACTACATTCCTTTGTTTCTTGTACAAACGATGTTTATCCATCTGTGTTCGGTTCCAGCTATGCTTGTCTATGGCTAGTTAGCTCCTTCTTGTCTATGTAGCCCGATCTGGGCATGTTTATATACTTTTGCCTTAAGCAAGTAGATTCATATCAGATCTAGTATGTTGCATATTCTATTTTCTCTTTCCAAGTTATGATTACTAGTTTGGTTGATCTCTTACTCGCTTGAACTACTATTTCTGCCTGTATCGAGAGATCCGTTGTAGGAATAGCTAAGAGATGATAGTTTAGATCTGAACCCGAGAGGTGGACGATCCAAGGTATTATGTTCCTAACACCCCAGAATATCCTAAGACCCGAGAGGGAACTTAGTGTATTCTGAGGTGTTGATATGTCATTCCTCGAGAGAGGGTCACTGACATATTGTTGATGGTTTTAGTCACGCATCGCGAGAGAGAGTGGGATGACCCCACAGGACAGATGCCACCGTGCATACTAGATGCTTGCTTTGGTGTTCAAGGGTTGTCTACACCCGAGAACGAGTGCATAGACTGCCCCGTTTGTGGTTACATAGCCAAGAACTCTCTTTCTCTGTTTAGTAGACTCACGAGCTCTGTTTTGTTTTGTTTTCTTTTCTTTGTTTTGTTTTATATCATGACAACCCGCTAGACTAGTTCTAGAAATTACTTTTATCGACTATCGTCTTGGCTTATCTGATTAAAGAATGAGATCTGTGGCATCCTAAACGTCACCACATCCCTGTGTTCGACCCCATATATCTACTTCGACCTCATAATAAAGTTGTGGGGGCCTAGAATGTTTCGGGTTATAAATTTAAAGCTTGATTCCTTCCTTTGTCCCGCATTCATTTCCGGACGCGAGAAAAAGGTCGGTCACCAATTCACCTAGATGATAAAAAAAACACATTCACGTGTATCTATGGAACCTATATGCCTTTCCGAGAATGTCGTTTGGATTATGCAACACAACTACCACCTTCTAAATATGTATGATTTACATGTTCTCAAACTTCCAAGAAGACATAATGGAAGTCTTTATGGATGATTTCTCTGTGTGTGGGATAGACTTTGATAAGTTCCTTAAAAATATGTCCCTAGTATTAAAAATGTGTGAAGAGAAACATCTAGTCTTGCATTGGGAGAAATGTCATTTCATGGTACAAAATGGTATCATGATGGGGCATAAGGTCTCTGAGAAAGGAATAGCGGTTGATCTAAGAAAAACTGAGGCTATATCCAAACTCCCACCTCCAAAACTAGTAACAGGAGTAAGGAGTTTCCTGGGACATGTTGCACATTATAGAAGATTTATCAAACACTTCTCTAAATTAGCCAAGCCCTTGTCTAACCTATTGGTAAAGGACGTAGAGTTTGATTTTTTTGATAAGTCGTGTCATTTACTTGTAGAACTAGAGCATAGAGCCCTTTGGGCAATATAATGGACCTTGACAAGGCAGGAAGGAAGTTGTATCTATAGCTACAAGAGCTTGAAGAGATATGGTTACACACTTATGAAAATGCTCATATCTACAAGCAGAGAGCAAAGGTGTGGCACGATGTCCACATAAAGAACAAGGATGTGTTGGAAGGAGACAAAGTTTTGTTGTCCAATTCAAGTATAAAATTATTCTCAGGGAAGCTCAGGTCCAGGCAGTATGGGCCTTTCACAATTGCCAAGATTTACCCATCTAGGGTAATGGAAATTACCAGTGAGAAGACTGACACTTATAAAGTGAACATGCACAAAGTAAAAAGATACTACGATGATGAAGCTTTTGTAATGAGATCAGAACTGGATCTAGATGAGCTAGAACTAGCACCAATAGAGAACCATGAGAAACCACAACATAGAGTCAAGATAAAGACTATAAATTAGCACTTCTTGGGAAGCAACCCAAGCATTTCTTCTTTCCATAAAATTTTCACATTTCCCTTTCTTTTAATAAATTACTAATCCTATAGGTCCTAGCCTAAGTTCTAATGTTTATTGTCTTTAAAGTAATAGAACTTTGCTAATCCTATTTTAAATACCCATTTTTCACATTTTCACCTTTGTTCGTAGGATTTAGTGTACATAGGATAAATTTAATGATGTTTGGGTGCATGTTTTTCATTAATGAGTCTTCCCCGAAAAACCACCGGTTGGGGCCACCATCGAGTGTTGATATTCAGAAGACCCATCAATTGATAACACTCTACCTAACCATCAGTTGTGCAAGGAAGAGACACCAATGGTTGATGAATAGTCTTCCTTACCATCAGTTGATCGAATCGAGACAACCACCAATCGATGAAGCAATGACGTTACCGAGTGATTGACTTACACGCCAATGGATGATGAACCCTCTGGGACCATCGGTTTTTTAACACAACTTCCACCATTTGTTGAACCACGGGGTGATGGTCAAAAAGCAAAACCACCAAAACTTAACAACTGGTGGCAGTATAAATTATGAAAACCTATAAAAGGAGGGGGGTTAATCACTTCCACCATTTACAAGAAAACCCTAGAATCTTCCGAAGTAGTAGCAGCCGAGGACACCACGTGACTAGGACTATCTTCTCCCCTGGTCATCATCGAGCAAGATGAAAGCCTGCATGGAACCAGAGTAATGCCTTCAAACCTACACAAAGCTTATGTCAAGCAGAAGCAGCTCCAAGCACCAACGACAAGGTAACCATAAAAATCTCAGTTTTTCTAGCCATTCTTCGCCATCTTAATAATTTACTCCTTCCTCATTTTTTTGACCTATCCAAATCACCAAGGATGAGTTACCAACCATCGATACCTTTTATTATCATATCTTTTGAACCATCAGTTGTCATTTCTCTTCTCTTACCTCTTTTTGAACCACTGGTTGTGAAAACCATCAGTTGTTAGTACTCAGATGGAAGCATACCACCGAGTGTTATTTAGCACCTTTTAATTCATAAATTGACATATTTTTGACTATTTACCTATCGAATTAATCTTTCTAGAGATACTTAGAGTATCTACAAGCATAAGATGGTAGGAAAGTAGGACAAGGGCCAAATCTAAGAGTCTAGATACACTAAGAAACTCAAGGCGTCAATGACTCTAGAGGAATTGGAAAGAAGGGAGAAACTAAAAGATGAACATGATGTGTACATTAAATTGCATGGAGAACCGACTCAAGAAAGTATAAGGGCACTCCTGGAAGCAGACTGAGAAAAAATACTGGTCGAACCAATCCCAGAGGAGTCAGAAGGGGACAAAGAGAAAATAGGGACAAAGGCCTCTGAATACACACCATCTGAGGATGTACATAATTCAACAAAGAGATCAACGTCAGAGGATGATCAGTTGAGAGCCAGGAAAGTAGCCAAGACATCTCAGGAAGGTAGAATAATCAAGGCTACCACTCTCAAACCAAATGCAGCTACTAGCATCCGAGCCAACCAGCACATGCCATCAAAAGAAAATAACCAGACAATCAACTTGTAGCAAGAGAAGAGGAGTATCACGAAATATGGTGTGACATTTTTCAAAGGAAGAAGTACAGGGCAACTAGATATGGTGATATCGACACCTTAAAAAAACTAGACAAATATCAGAGGGTGAAGCAAAGATTTGAACAATTGGGGATATAAAAAATATGTTTCACCAACATGACTTCTTACGAAGATTTGACACAAGAATTCATGTCCTCCATCAAGAAGTTGCCGGTGGCTGACAATGAAGTTTTAGAGTGTGGAGGTGATTATAAACTGTAGGTTAGAATTATGAAGAAAGACTACATTCTAATCGAGAAATGAATAAAGTTGATCTTCACCAATGTTGTTGAGCAAGCAAAACGTGCTAACAATTCATGGGGATACACAACTAACAAGATCTACCAAAAATGTTTAGGAGATCTGAGGTACAACTTTAGACAACCAGAGGTTGCAATGATGCACTCCAGATTCATGCGAGTAGTGGACCAAATCTTTACAAACTCCTTGAGCTTCAGATATGACATAGGGAACATAACCATATTAGACCTCCATATCTTGAAGAATATAATGGAAGGGAAAGCCTTCAATGTCAAAAAATTCTAATCAAGTAGTTAGTTGTGGCAATGAGGCCAGACAACCCTTGTGACTTCTGTAAGGAAGGAATAATAACTTATATTACGCACCAATTACGATACATATCAAGCTAAAATATTTCTTGAGGTCAGAAGGAGATACTTTGGTGGATGCATGATACCTGGTTACATCCTAGAAAGGACAAAATAGGGGTACGCTTATCGGTTTTGTTGGAAAAAAATCTTGATTCCCCTTCCAGAATTAAGCAACTATGATAAGGAAAAGTTATTCTTCAATGAAGAAGAAATTAGGATATTGGTATCCAGACAAGCTGGAAGCATAAGTAGGCCATATTAACACTGACAGAAACAACCTAAGGAGATACCCACAAAACAAATGACTAGAAAAAGGGTACTTGTGCAAATCCTTTAGAAACAGTAAAGAAACCCCCTCTTTAAAGGCCATAGATCTGAAAACCGAAGAAGTAGATAATCCTAAGAGACTTGTTGTCACCACATCCCAAGAAGTCGTTACACCTAAAGAAAGGGCATCCATCCTTGGTGAGGCAATAGTAAAGACAACTACCAAGGAAGTAGAGCAAGAAGGCAAAATAAGTGAGCCTTCGGTAGAAAAAAAGGAGGGAACAGAGAACCCTGAGAAAGAGGCACCGCAACCAGAACAAAGTGCGCTCCTGAGCAAAGAAAACAAAAAATATTCCAAATTCAATAAATAAGTACACAAAGTCAGTTCCGACGTTGGGCCCATACAACAGCCAAAAATAGCAAGAAAGTTCATGGAAGTAGGATAAGAGATCAATGACCTCTATGAGATCATCTCAGACTCTACCTTGAACTTCTTTAATCTAACTGCAAACCTATCGACACTAAGCATGTAGGTACAAAATCTAATGATAGACATTCAGCTTGTTCTCAGCCTACCTCTCCAGATGCAACAACCAGCTGCAAACCAAATGTTGGTAATGCATGCGCTAGATGGGGTGACGAATGAACTCACCACCCTACTAAAAGAACATGAAGAATTGCATGAAGAGAATATGAAGCTATGAGAGGAGGCAGAAAAAAGAAAGGAGAACTCCCCCACAATGAATAGCATGTTTTTTGAAGTATAGCAGACAACCCTGGCCAAACCAGTGCCAGGCACTAAGTTCCACCTAAGGGAAGACATGCAGATAGCCAAAATGTAGATAGGGCAACAAGTGTTCCATACCGAAGCAGCTATATCTAGGTGCACACTCCCTTTGAGGGAAGAGGAGACAGTGACATCTTCCAGAAACAAAGGAGTGCTTGTTGGGGAAAATGACATGACCACATCCCCAACCTCACTAGGGCACTCAACCAACAAAAACAGGGATAAGGGACTCAAAGTAACACCAGAGAAGAGTGCCCTTCAACCTCTAGAACTAGAATCCACAATTCCATCAGAGCATGGAGAAGGAGTAGATGAGAATGATGTCAGGACCATACAACTAGATGCAAGGGTGGAGATGACAGATACAATCGAAGATGTAATGGACAACCTCGACCCACTTTTTATTTACAAGGCCCTACCCCCTCCACCTAATTACAAAAGTTTCATTAATGAATTACTTCTTGTCTATCTAATCATGAGTGAAAGGAACCCATTTACCCTCAACATTGAACTAGAAGAGATGTCATTGGAATTGGATAACAGAAACATGGATCATATGTTAGCCAATATACCACCAAAGAGGGAACATCCAGTGTTCCCCAACCCCCCTATAACCCATGTAGGATGCCCTAGACAGAAGAAGAACCTTAAAGGTTGCCAACCTACCGTTCAAGGCATTCAACCACTAGTTGCTCACAGTGGTTGACCTTTTTGAAAGAAGAGTGATCACTTATAACTTCAGTGCAAAAGACATACCCTACGAAAGAATGGTCTTTGAAAAACCAGAACACATGACAATATAAGAAAACCCAACCCGCCTAGAAAAACTGATACAAGGAGTCAGCGGGTGGTATTGCCTGAACTAGAAGGAAATTTCCATCAACTGTAGTTTCACTAAGGAAAGACATAATTCAGGGGACAATGCTTTCATAGCACTGAGGATTATCAACGCAATAAATAGAGGTATTCCGATGTACCAGATTGCCAATGAAAATTTCAACACCCTGCGAGGGAAGTACATCTTGGAAATAATTCATTACAGGAGATTCTTCTACAATGAATGAATGGTGGATATACCTAGATGCATGTATTCCTTAATCCCCCTACTAGAGAAGACCCCCGGAGGGAGCAGTTAAAGAAAGGCAAAGAGTCAACCGGAAACCAAGCACCCAAGGAAGGCAAAAATAAACCACCTTATACCCCACCACCGCCCAGTGATGTCCATGCAGCCTCCAGATCTATCCCTACCATCCCAGTTCAAGTTCCTAGAACCACTGAGCAGACATCACCTAAGGAGTGTGAACCAACATAACCCCCTTCTGATATTCTGCCTTCAACTGATACCATTGTAGCAAAAAACTCACCTCCAAAAGAACATGTTGTTGAAGGATATGAGGTACACAAAAAAGAAGAAGAATAAGCTACTGACACATCAGAAGGACCACAATTAACAAATGTAATAACACCTACTTTTGAGAACTTCGATGAACTAGGATGCTATGGACTGTCTGTGGAGGAAGTTCAATTCCTTTCAAAATTACTTCAACAAAGGGAGGACGACTTCGTCATCATTTTTGAAAGAAAAAATGTACAAATCTTGCTCCTAGACATCCGTGATATTTTAAAAAAGGAGGATATATAATGGTCGATGTCATGACAGCAGGTTAGTTACTTTCAGCCGATGATCTCTCTAATGTGTGCATGTCATTTTATGACATTGTGGGTGATTTTGTATCACAAAACGAATATGGAAAGCTACAAAATCTCACTAAACACTGAAAGTACAATGTTTCTATATGGATATTTGTGCCTATCTTACATGATGGCCATTGGGCACTGCTAGAAGTTGATACTGTCAATAGGACATCCATTTTCTATAACAGCTCATACACAATTTTTAGTAACAAGCACACAAAACATCATAAAACTACTTATTGTGTCATCAAAGAAAAAAGTGGCAAAGGTCGCTAACAAAATTGTCAAGGTAATTAAAATGTATGGTCATTGCATTCTAGACAATGTCATCTTTGATAAACCACAGTTCTATCACAGCTGCCCACAACAAGACACTTTATCGAATGACTGTGTCTTTTACGTACTATTCTAGATGCATATGCTAGCTATATCAGAATAGAAGTTTGAGCAATATCAAGATGAAGACTACTACCACCTCTTAGGGTGATATGCTATGAAGATATTTGCTTCATAATGGTCCATTTCAAACAATCATCTATAAATGGCTTATTCTAGATTAACCTCGACCTTTGACACCCCGGGGACAGGGTGGAAGATAAGCATGGGGGGTGTGAACAGGAAAACATGGTATGACTCTACATTGAATATTTGAACTGTCCCCTTCTTAGAAATTTTTTCACAAACTTTGACCTGCCTAAATGGCAAACTTTTGCTTAGTCTTTGTCCATGTATATATGCCTACTAAAAATTTTGATGCACAAACAGTCTTAAAAGGAAAATTTTGAATCAGGATAGAGTATTAACCCCAACTCTTAGACTTACTTGTCTTTAGGCTAACTCTTAGTGTAATTATTTCAAGAATGACAAACTTGGAATATTTAATCTACTTGAAACTCTGATGTGATAATGTTTTACAATCAACCTTACCTCGAAATAATGTAGAACATGCAACAATGATTGTTCGCTAGGATGAAAACCTCAATGCGAGGAGGACTCGATCTAATACGCTCCTGACTGATTTCCACACTTCAAAGTAGCGGTACAAAAGCACATAACCTTAGTAATGAGGAAACAACTACCCCATCTAGTACAGAAATCCCCACTTTGGGAACAAAAGAGGCATGGCATCCCACATCTTCCCCAAATCCTATCATCTTAAAGCTTGTGATAATGAATAAAAGATGAGAGGAATAAAATTATGAGAGTTGTTCTTGGAAAGATGTCGAAGGACTCTTTTGGGCTGGTATATTGCTGCACTCACGAATGCAGATATTTCATGCTCAGTAGTGGAGTCTGGAAGCCAACTACACACCTGCATTCCAAAGGGGAACCTCACACAACCACCTAACATTACATTAGGGCCCAATCGGGCAACACTGTCCTTAAGATAGCTTGCATGGTTGAGCAAACCTGAGGAATGTAGGAAACACAATAGCTTTAGCCCACCCAACACAATAGTTAATACCCCCCAAAAAATAAAAGATGGGTGTGAAATCTACCTCTGCCAAAACATTGGTCAAGCACAGCCTGGAAAAGAACCAATGGTTCATTATGAAGAAGACATCTTTCTACTAAATAAAGTCATAACAGGTGATGTGAGTACTGCAACTCAAACCTAAAAGGAAGATCCTAGGGGACCTCAACACCTTGTCTTGATGCATAAGTTTTGATTTAAGGCTGACATTATCACATTTTTCAAACTCGCAAAAACAATAACTAATAAAGCTCTTTGAAGTTATTTGATGCTTTAATTCTATCTATTAGCCTGAGAATAGGCTAGACTCTATGTTTGGGGAGTTGATAACATCCAATTTTGTAGATATTATATGCCTTACTTTTATCCATTTTTTCCTACTATTAAAAAAAATTAAATTCACTTCCCTCCTACCTTGAATATACTCTCTCTATCCTATCTAAGGATGGCAATGACATCACACCCAAGTTCACAATGGAATAGAAGCATGTTACTAAGGGCAGGATTACTATCGAATGATAATTGATGCTCTCCCCACATCCATTGGTCCATCACCACTGGATTTTATCCAATAGTTCCCTACCACATTACCAACGATGGCCACAGAAAATCGATGATTGATTGTCATCCAGTAGACGTATGTGACCATCACTCTAGAGCTTCTCTTTCAAAGAAAAGAGGTAGAGGAGCAAGCCTCCACCACCTCCTTACCAAGTACACAAGCAGGAGAAGAGACCATTGGTTTTGACCACATCCTAGTCACAATTGGTGTATCTCATGTTCCCCTATTTCTACAACTCATTCTTCCCCCTCTCTAACCTCCTTCTTATGACAACACTATGTGTTTTGATCCATTTATAAATCTATAATGCTGCTCCTCAAAATGAGTGGCTAAATTCTTACTTGGGTTGGGAGTAGCCACTAAGTCTCTCCATACATGTATATACTTACATTCAATTGTATATATATGCTCTTAGAAAATATTATCTCCATTCACTTGGTCTTAATGCTTCACTTGTATGATTATCTAACAATTAGTGGTGTTTGATTGTTAGTACCTCAAAAGATTAACACTATCCTTGTCTAAGTGTTTTGGAATTACATGAATGCATGAGAATGTTGGAATGGTAAAGCTAATGATCATAAGGTTATCGTTGTGATTCTTTGTTTTCCATCTCCAAATATAGTCTAGATCTATTCTAAGCTCACGAGAGGAGGGAATTGACATATATGATGATTGTTTGTAATCTTGCTAAGGGTATACAAAGGGTGTGAGTATTGCATGTTGGTGAGAGATCTTAGTAGGTGAAACCCAATCCAAGTCCCCATCCATATCTTGTACCACGTGTTTTTTTACTTTTTTTCTTTGGTTTTGTTTCTTTATCTTCTTTAATTGTTTTATTTGTTTGGAGTAATTTCATTGCATCTTGAAAACCAACTTTAACTACCCTCTTCATTTGGTGTACCTGATCAAAGTTTCTACATTCTTAGCACTTACCACCCTTGTCCATGTGGTTCGACCCCGATCTACTACATCAAACCCTGTATAATAGTTGTGGGGGCCTAAGTGTTGGGTTATACATTAAAGAGTCTGACTACCCTATACCCGCTCCATTTCAGACATGTGATTTAGTCCAGTCATGTCTCAATTATAATACTGACAAATTATTAGAAGTTTGATGTATCTTATTGTTGGGTTTTAGAGGAGACAGAGAAGGCAGTAGAAACAAAAAACTTTATTCTCCCCAAACCCAAAACAAAGGAATCACGTCAACGTCTATATAATAGGAAGAATGGTTTGTGGAGGCATACCTTGTCCCGAGGCTTGCTCAGCAATGATACCTCGCAGCTTGCGTGGTCCTCACCTCTAGTCTTAGATGGTGTCTGTGCAGCTCCTGGTCTCACTAGGACTGTCGGGATTACAACTATCCTCTGAGTGGCAGAAGTCTCCTGCCTCTGAAGTAGTCCACACGGACCACCTAGAACTCCGATCTCCTTGTCCCACAAGGAATCGGAAGGAGTCGCACCCTCCTATCTGCATACTAGTCACCAACACACTCTCCTTCAACCAGTTTCTTTTCTACAGTTGTCTTTCCCTTCCTGTGCCTCCCTTATCGAGTAGCACTTGCTCGGGCTCTCTCTTGGTTACCAAAACCAGAGAGAATGACAACTTTGCAGAGCCACTGGTGTTCTGAGTTTCTGTTCCTGAGAAGCCCCCAATACCCCTATATATATAGGAGGGTCATGGGATAGGGTTATCTACCCCGGGCAATGCGAGATTAAACATGAGTAGAAGGGTTCGAGATTTTCCACAAAACAACCAATTGTGCCACCTGAACCGATCGTTTCAAGCATGAAATGGTCGGTTGGGGGCCTGAACCGATCGTTTCACATCTGAACTGATCGGTTGGGACACCTGAGCTGATTGATTCACTTCTTAACTGATCGGTTTGTGGTCCTAGTCCAACTCAAATTGACTTTCAAATTTGTCACCGATTAATCAAACATTAATCCTTGTCCAAATCAAATTTGTACAAGTGAAACAAATTGTATTTGCAAAATAGTCTTCTGACTTTCCAAACGATCTCGGTTGGTCCTCGAATCGACCAGTTCAACAATTGAACCGGTCGTTTCATGACACATGGGTCGATCGGCTAACAACATGAGCCGACTGGTTCACCAACCTGAGCCGATCGGTTCATCTCATGAGCTGATTGGTTGGGGCAGTAGACTTGTGCTAAATCAGTCAATCGTAGTTTCAATCAATCTGATACTCTAATCAATTGGTCCAACATCTTGAACACTATGATTTTGAGCTATCAATCAACTGAGTGTTTATTTAAACTACTAAACTCCTTTAGTAATCAATCTAAACATCATTTGTCGATAAACTCCTCTTCCAAGTTAAATCCTATGTGTGTGACCCTACATGTCCATTTCACGTTGGAAGTGAAAGTCCATAACACTTATGACTTCACAAGCAAAGAGCGGTGCCTAGTCACACATCAGTGCTACCCAAGTGAAAAGGAAAGTTGGAGAGAAACTTTCAATCCTACAATCCATGAATGGTGTTACAGAGAATGTATAATTCCTTTGTCACTAATATACCAAATGAACTCAAGGCATGGAATAATCATACTGTCAATGTTCATTCATTTTCTTGATGTTAGAGTAGATTGGAGGAGATATGTATGACATCAATGTCATATACTGATTCACACATGCGTGCACGCCTATCTCAATCCTACACATCCAGTGGCCATGGATATCAAACTCCCTCAGAAGGGACAAATCCCATATCTATCACTCACCCCTCAAAAGCCCCATGTGTCAAAGCCACCCAATCATCACCTTCATAACAACCCATGTTTCAGGACTGCGTTTGATGATGTCAATGTGTACCCAATGACATGTGTTGAGTGTAGTGATTTTAGGTCAAAGAATCACATTCACCACCATCACTGTGAGAACTAACTGTGACTACCATGTCATGGTTCCATGTGTCAAACTCACAGTGGGTCTGTCTGGTACACTTGTTCTCTAACAAGTACCTATGTGTTTTGTTTGATATCTCCATTTCATGACTAATTAGATTTTGTCATCAACCAACACCACAATCTAGTCTTGTGTGTCATTGTTGCCTATCTACCTTCCACAATGACATCCGACTAGGGACATAATAAGAATGTACAAACTCGTAGCATTTGTATGATCTCATCGTTCAGGTCCTTAACTTGAAAGAATACATCATTGAGTACTGTCATTCTCTAGACATTCAATCTGTTCTATCACTATCTCATATGACTGAACCAGAAAGAATTGGACGATTTCCTTTGATCTTTATCAAATCAATCTTATTGTATCCCACCAATCATCCCATGATTGGCTCTCAGGGCATACATACCAACAGACTCCCACTTGCACTGCGAGCCAATCACCCTTGAATCATATTCATAGTGATCTTCAATCATATCGCACATATTACTGTGCTTTAGTGCTAACATAGTGAGTTATGACAACACCTTGCCAAAGTCGGTATTAATTGCATGTCTCTCATCTCTTCGTTGTACGTCACACGTATGAGATGGAGTTGACATAATATGCAATCTAGTATTCCTTTGCTAACCTTTAGCCACATTGTATGACCAAGTACTCCTTACTTGTCATCTATGATAGGAATATCTATAAGTTCATCTCAATGAACTCCTAGATCCATATAGTATCCATTGTTGTTCTTTAACATACGAATACTCGACATTTCCTTTTAAAACAACTTTATTGGAACGTTTCCATTTACCAACAAACATTCACTTTTATATATCTCATATATATTTTGCGATTAATTTTTTGTCCGTTTTGGAAGTTCGCATCAGTGTAACTCTTTATAGAGAACCCTTCCTTATTTCCATAGAACTAGTACTTCTCAAGTACTTATCAAGTTCTTATGGTATTCCAGTAACCTTTACTGGAACTAGACAGACATCCACTTGTCATGTCCCACATACGAGTTATCAGGATGAGCATATCATATTGTCATGTCCTACATACAAGATGATAAATGTGTTTTGTTCTTTCCATACATGCAAGATGATGGGATGTTTCATACATGATAGATCCTTATCTATTCTTAGTGTTTCCATTCTTCATAAGAATTGGACACTTGGCTTTGGGATATCAACTCCATGTAACATGGATAAGTTTTCTCCCACTGAATTTGTGCATACTGAACCCTTCAGTACATATTGACAATGTATGCTTCATCTTTCAGGTTAAGAGGTTTTTTTAGAACTATCTCTATAGATCTCTATACCTATCACATAGGAAATGTCTCTATCTTCCCTAAAGATAATTTCCACTTTGGATTTCCATTCTAGAACATTTCATTTCGCATCAACATGTGGAATGTGAATATGCTCCCACTAAATCACAGATCCCTTCTTTATCTTTGACATATCAGTCAAACCCTTTGACTATATTATCAAAGTAAAGATCTAGCTCTGAGTTGGTTGTACTTAATCAATCACATTGATTAGTCCATTGTAACTTATAGACTTCATTTGCATTAGTGGATTCATAAACCTTATAGGTTGTGTCACGTACACATCCTTGTCTTATTCCTCATAGGAATGCAGTTTTAGTATCCGTATGCCAAATGTCTTAGTCATTAAGTTGAAATCAAGAAGCATCATCCTTCTCCAAATGTTATCCATGTGTCTTAAAGCTTAAGACTCATTCTTACTTATGGATTTCATCCCAATGGGTGCTACCATCAAGGTCATACCTTATGGTTCTCATGGAAGTCATTTAGGATGTAATGGTCATAAACCATAACTCAAAATCTGGTTCCTCATATTCATATAGATAGTTGATTCATCACATGACCAACTCATCACATAGATAATCGAGGTGTATCTGCCAAGGATGTAAGAACTCACAACCCTTTGTGATTCTTATTGTCCTTTATTAGTGTGGGGTATTCTTTAATTAAGAAGAATTTAGTTATTTGATACTCATCCTCTAACTCTTTAGAGTATGACTCCTTGTTGATTTAGACATCACCATGCCTTAATCATGAGTTCACTATGATACACTATCATAATCACTCACAAGGTTCTCAAACATTTGGTCTAAGTATTTCATTCATTGATCTCGTCAAGAATTAACACTTTACCAAATTCGTACTTCATCTATGATATTCTTGAACACTTCAAGATATTCACATTGGTATTTCTCTAAACACCGCTTAAAGTATTCGAAATTGCTCCAATAGGTATGTAAATACATCACATGCATTATACCTAATAGGATAATCATTCTCCCACTACCATAGTGAAGATTGATTAATCATGTCTAAGATATTCATGTCTCTTACTGGTTCTCTAACCAAAAGAGTATAGATTTATCCATCATATGGAAACTAGAAATGAATTTCTCATGATTGGTGCTAATTTGATTGTTTGAGTTATCAATAACTTTTAGGTACCACAAGATAAACAAGGATTTGCCACAAGGATTGAAATATCAACTTTATTAATTGCCATTATTGTCATACAATATGCAAAAATAAAGTGTTTCTATCCATTGGAAAATATGAAATAGCAGTTCATAACTCTATTACATGCCTTTAAGGCTGAAAATAAACTAAAGTACTCCTATCTATGGCGGAAACACTTGCCCCATTTATTGAGTGCTTTACATTTTATATATTGGTATCATATACCTCAAAAATGTTACAAGTTTATTTCATGACACCTTCAGGTGGAGACATCTGTCACCTCCTTTTTCTTTAGTTCTTCCAGATAGAGTGGACAATTCCTTTTCCAATGCCCTGGCTTTTGACAATGGTGGCAATTGCCTCTCTTTGTCATGCCTCCCTTGGCCTTGAGAGCTGAAGATGCCTTGGGCTTCTGGCTAGCATCAAAACCCTTCTTAGCTTTGCCCTTGCCCTTGCGCTTGGACTTGCCTTTCTTATTGCTGATCATCATCACAGACTTAGGCTTGTTCTTCTTCATCTGTGTCTTGACTGTCCTCAACATGCCCAACAACTCTGCCAACGGCTTGTCAAAGTTGTTCATGTTGTAGTTCATCACAAACTGACTGTAGGATTCTGGCAACGATTGCAGTATCACATCAGTAGCCAACTCTTAGCTCAGGGGAAATCCCAGTCTCGTCAGGTTATCAACATACCCAATCATCTTGAGCATGTGAGGACCAACTGGATCTCCTTCTGTCATGACACACTTGAATAGCACCCTGGAGACATCATATCTCTCTTGTTGTGCTTGATCTTCATACATGTTCTTGAGATGCTAAATCATCTCAATGACACCCATGTTCTCATGCTGTCTCTACAACTCGTGGTTCATGGAGCACAACATCAATCACTTTGCATCAATGGCATCATCAGAATGCTTCTTATAAGCATCCCTTTCTGCCTTTGGTGCAGTAGGAGCAGGTTCTTCTGGAATTGGAGTATCTAAGACATAGAGCTTTCGCTCTTGAGTGAGAACAATACTCAATGTCCTAAACCAGTCATGGAAATTAGTCCCATTCAGCTTGTCCTTTTCAAGGACCGATCGCAACAAAAAGTTATTGTTGTTTGTTGTCATTTGTACTACAAAAAGGAAATATATGCAATTTAGTCCATAACTCAAATTTGACTTTATTTGATTGATTTAAAAAATTTTATGATATAATTAGGACTTCAATTAATTATCGCTCCCACTATTTTTTTTCAAATTGATAGCCCTCAGCATCAATTCGGAAGATTGCAACGTACAATCTTCTAGTGGGTCAAGATCCTGAAATCCTCTAAGTCATGGTCCAACTAGGGATGTCACCTACAACTTAGATCTTCCAGGTAGGCAACTTTTGCCGATTGCATCATATGCAACTCTTGAAAGATGTCATATGCAACTCCTTACCATGATCACCTCCATGCCTCAAGGTGCTAGATCATATCTAAGTCATGTTGTTAAGTCCGACCCAAAGCCAACACGATGAATATGCACCCTACTAGGGAAGACCCACGTATCCATCCTTCACGCTTCCACGAGATAGACAGTTCACCATGCTAGGGCGTGCCCACACTTGGCTTATCAAGCTTTTCACATGTGTCGCATTTGGAAGGCATCTTAAACTTTAATATTTAATGAGGGATTTTGTTTTATAGGTACATATACATATCCAATCACCACAATACATAGTATATATCATATACATGATATATCCTATAGAAAACATGTGAAACAATAAAAGCGATGATTATGGCCATCCTAATGTGATTCCTCGAGCCAAGAGGAATCACAGTCATCTAGGTCTACATTACATGCAACCTGTACAAGATGAACTCTGTGCTTTGCCTTTCTGGGTTTGATCAACTCATCTCCATGATTGATCGACTCACCATAAGGTGGTCGTCTGGGTGCCACCAGCCGATCAGTTGGCTCCTCCAACCGATCGGTTCGCCTAGTCATCGAGCATCTCCTCATGGCTGCCACTCGATCGTCTCGCTCCTCGAACTGGTCATCTGGATCACCAACCGATCGGTTCACTCCTTGAACCAATCGTTTCACTTGTCATTAGATGTCCTCCATTCTTTGACATAACAGGAAATAAAAGATCTATCCTATTTTACATTTGTATTGGGAAACCCCGAGTTACATTCGGGGTGAGTAAAGGTAGGAAACTGATGGAGCTTCCACTTATGTGGAATTGCGTGCACCAACTAAAAATCCTAAAGATAGTAAGTATCTAGGTTTAGCCTTGCATATACTAGATAAAAACCTCCACCGACGTATGCTAAGATACGTGGAAGTCTTATCGTAGTATAGTTAAGGGTTGAATCCTCCGGACAACGGTCTTGTTGCATGCAACAAGATGGAAAACGTTAGAATTTCACTTAATCACTTACTAGTAGGCACTTAAATCGAAAGTTGGGTTTTGTTGTTTTAAACTAAGAACATATAAAGTAAAGAAAGCAAGTAAATCTAAGGAGTTAAACTATGATAAAAGTCACTAGGGAGTGATCAGTTTTTCACTGCCACTACACATGGATCCACACATGCAAAGCAAAACATAACCTGCAAAAAGAGTTTAGTCAGTTAGTATCTTTGTAGACTTAGTTTCCTTTCGGAGAACTAACTACGAGAAGTGCGGGAATATTGCAACGCCAGCCATTCCCGAACAAATGGTCACCTACTTTGCATCATTCCCTTCACAAAGTGTGTTCCTCGACTTACCAAGGTTGCACTTTCATACGTCAACTGATTCCATTTCATAGTATGAAAGTGCAACAAATGATAGTGAGTTTACTCCACTTCTTGAGATACACTTCTAGATAACGAAACAGATGCATGGTGGATACATGCACCAAGAACCAACATACAAACGAGTTTCGAATCTAATAGTACAAACGTAGACAATTCATACTAAAAGATAAAGGATAACACAAGTTGGAGATCAAGAAACATGCATTCATTAAACGTTTGATGTCGAACTGAAATGATAAAACACTATATTACTAACTATGGATTACATTTACATGATATGAAAACATGGGTAGCCGGGCTACTCCCCTCACCCTAGTGAAAGAGACTACTCGCTCATGACTAGGACAAAGGAGGCAAGAAGAGAGAGAGAGTGCATCATCCCCATAAAGGAGAGAGGAAAGTCAACACCTTGGAGAGAGAAAAATGATCCACCAGCTTCACAGGTTGTGCGATGAAGAGATCTCCCTCTTCCCACCTTCTTTGGCGGAGAGAGAAAGCAACTTTGAGATGGAGTATGGGTCTCAGACCGGCAGCCCCAGGGAGGAGGATGGAAGTCGTAAGTGCTCTGGAGTGATTGAGGCAGCCTTTGGACGTCTGAAACTTTTTTTTTATGGAGGACCCTTGGGGTCTTATTTATAGGCCTTAAGTGAAGTCCAAACGGTTTGGAGACCGTTTGGACCTCGAGACCATTTGGACCTCAAGACCGTTTGGACCTCCAGACCGTTTGGACCTTGAGACCATTTGGACCTCAAGACCGTTTGGACCTTGAGACCGTTTGGCTTCATGTGGTCTCGGGACCGTGTGACTCCATGCGGTCTCGGGACCGGTTGGCTTCATGCGGTCTTGAGACTGTTTGACTCCATGCGGTCTCGGGACCGGTTGGCTTCATGCGGTCTTGAGACCGTTTGACTCCATGCGGTCTCGGGACCGGTTGGCTTCATGCGGTCTTGAGACCGTTTGACTCCATGCGGTCTCGGGACCGATTGGCATCATGCGGTCTTGGAACCGATTGACTCCATGCGGTCTCGGGACCGGTTGGCTTCATGCGGTCTTGAGACCGTTTGACTCCATGCGGTCTCGGGACCGATTGACTCCATGCGGTCTCGGGACCGATTGGCTTCATGCGGTCTTGAGACCGTTTGACTCCATGTGGTCTCAGGACCGTTTGACTCCATGTGGTCTCAGGACCGATTGGCTTCATGCGGTCTTGAGACCGTTTGACTCCATGCGGTCTCGGGACCGATTGGCTTCATGCGGTCTTGAGACCGTTTGAGTCCATGCGGTGTTGAGGCTGAGTTAGTCTTTTATGATCTTTTTTTGTGTTTTTCTGCATATAAAAAAAGGGAAAAGTTAGTCTGATGATGTATTTACAATAAAGGGGGGAATTTAGGGATTATGTATAATTTAAATTTAGAAAGAGTATGGAAAACTAAATAAAAAAACTAAGATAATCATCCAAAATTGGAGGTTATCACCCCCCTAACTTAGAGTCTAGCTTGTCCTCAAGTTAGATAGAGCTGAGGCATGTAATGGCGAGGCGGTTTTATTTAGTTAGGATTTCCATACTCTTGCTTCAATTCTTAACCTGAGTTGTGATGGCCCTGAATTTTGGAACTTGATATACAAAATATCATTGTTGACATACATGGAATAGAATGGTTAAATGATGTACCTTGAGGTTTCAATTTTTCAAATGATGTAGGTTGAACTCTTTTTATTAAGATTCAATGAATAGTCGAATCGTATGCAAGGTTTATAAAATTATTTAATTGAGTAAATAAATTAATAAACAAATGTTGGACTTTGGATGTCAAACGTGAACAAGAGTTAGATTATGGCTTTTTGATTAACCATTTGAGAGATATCGAGCTTTGAATGTTGATTCAATGGCATGACGAAAAATTGAATTATAAGTATATTAGGAGCATGTTTTGACGGTGGTGGCAGGTTTAATTACTCTGTCATACAACCACTTAGTCAATTAAACATGCATTTTCCTTTTTAGCTTTTATCCTAGCTACAGATTTGAACATAGAAGCTTTGACCCTAGGATGATCATCATGTGGTATGTGGATCCTCTCTCACCTCTGATATGAGTGAAGTTGTTAGAGCTAAGTGGATGGAGGCTTGGCAGTCTAAACCTTGGGGAGCTAATTTGACCGAACCAATAGATCCGTAGTTGAAGGATATTCTCAACTGCCTGTATATCATCGGAAACAGAAGAGTGGGGCGGTCAGTCATCCCCCCCCCACCCTCCATCATTGTTCATAGCAGGCGACTAGGGTTTGCAAAACAGTGTGGGCTAGTTCCACAGACACGGTAGAAGATGAGCCTCGAGGGCGGTCTGTTGCACATCTCCACATCTACAAAGACCCTTCCCAGGTTCAGAAGGGGGCTACGAATCACCCTTGATTTCGAAAGCTCGCATTAAGCACACCACTACAGAATAGACGGCTGCCACTTGTACGTGAGGAGAGGAAGGAGACAAGGCTGAATTGCCAAGGAGAAACCCCTTCCTCTAGCCTTGCAGTCCTCCTTTGTTGCGACAAGGTCAGGACCCTAGAGTCATGTATCCACAGAGGAGAGTCGGGGAAAGCTAGGAGGAGGCCGAGACCTTGGTTGGAGTCATAGAGGAGTCTGCAACCTCCCTCGAGTCTTGTTCATGTGCCTTGGAACCTGGAGGGACCCCATCGGAGTTTGAGTTGTGGATATGCTCGTGGCGGTATAACAAAGACTCGTGCAAGGAGCGGAAGACAGAAGGGGAGAGAGACGTCGTGCGATCCAACCCAAAGCAGCTTGACTCCTCGTCGGACTTCCCGCATTCCACGACGGCGGCCTACTCGAACCGCATGTAGGAACTTCCATAGGAGATCCTGAGAGACCTGCACATAGATGGAGGAAGACTGGGAGGCGGCCGATTCATTGCAGAAGTAACCCTCGCGGCGGCGGCACGGGATCGGGAGAACACGAGAAAGACGCTTGCGTGTGAGAGAAAAGGCCCAGACTGGGTCCATTGCCCAAATCAGACCTTAAACCGACCCAACTGCTTGAACCAGACCGGCTCAGATGAGAAGTAGCGTGCCCCACATGGCCATGTGGCGAGACCTGATTGGCTGAATAAGGTAATATTTCTAGAAATATGCAGTTCTTCATTAAATCATAGAAAATAGCTCGAGCATCAGAAAAATACTTATAATATATCAAAATTATCATAAAAATGTGTAGAACAATATGGAAGCATAATATCAACCTTTTGATGAATTAATCTTAGTGATATCGTGTAATATGTGTAATGCTTATTTAATGGATAATAAATAGCAAATGATGACATAAAATCATGGAAAAATATCTATAAGTCCATAATTATGTATAGAATTCATATGATGTCCAATATGGTCATTTTAATGTACGAAACCATATAATTTGATTAATATGGCTAATTAGGGCTAATAACACTAAAGATAATGTATTAAATGCATGCATGCTCAGTAAATGATGAGATTTACAGAAAACCCTCATATCTGTAACTGGAATATAATATATATATCTAAGATCAGTTATATGCATAGAATTCATGTTATATGAATATGACCCTTAATACATGGGTTGTAACCCTAAATTGAATAATATATATAAACTAGGGTTAATATGTGTACAAAAAGGATATGGGACCTAATATTCAGATAATGAATCATAATCTGGAAAATGACATTAGTAAGATAAATATAATACAACAATGCAAGTAAACTTTGGAATATCCTAATGAGATAATATAAACCCTAATGAACACGACTAGGGTTAAGATGATAAGAATCTGATGATAGCATGTGGTCTTGTCTTAATAAGGTGATGACCAGACTTCTAGATGATCAAGGATAAATTAGGAATCTCTGAACTCAGGTACGTGGGTTTTATTTAAGTATATGACTATGGTTTTCTTGATTGCAATCATGATATGTATGTATGCTCTCTTCTATTTGCAAGTATTGGATGTAGTAGCATTATATAGTACTCGATGTTTTATCACTTGTAAACATATGATAAGCAGATGATTTGTAGTTATTTAAGGTACTCATTATCCCCCTTACGAGGGAATGGATTAATGTTGGCTAGTACACCTCCCTAGAGAACACAGTGTATGGGGAGTTTCCCTAGAGTACTTGGTACACGGGGATGGGCCCAATATTTATGTTTGGTACTAGTCCATCTTGATAATGCAATTCATCCAGGAAAATGACTTAAATTAGCGTATTTTGCTTAATAAAGAATTGTTTTCTATGATTTTCTTTCCTTCTGCAAATCTTTTTCAAAATTATGAAAGCCATAAATATATGTATCTTTCTGCCCATGTACACAACACCTTGTGTGTTGATTTGTTGTTTCACGTATGTTTTAGGTTCAGAGATAGCATGGGAGGAAAGTGCAGGATGTGAGCAAGTTGTACAGGTTGTACCTATTGTGTAGATCCTAGTTTAGCATACATGTTCTTAGACTGTAGAATCTTCATTCAATATGTAATTGTAAATCATTGTGTAATAACTCATGTTGTATAAATATATATGTTGAATGATGAGAATGTTGTGGTTGTATGTTCATGTATGCGTTTTATGCTTCCGCATTGCTTTCTGATATGATTGGATGATGTTTTCAGATTCTGACATCTCATTCCCAATAGGGTTTGGAGAAGGCAAAATCCGGGGACGTCACAGTTGGTATCAGAGCATGAACATTAGCTACACCAAACAATTGCTCACTATGAAACATATAACCTAAATTTCACCTTTCACTTTAAACCCTACAAACCTAGTAAGTTGTTCTATAGGAATAAGGTCTGACTTAGCCTCTAGGTTAGGACCTAGATGTTCAAGAACTAGGTTTAGACAAGTGTGTGATACCCTTTCCATATAGAGCTCATATGTATGGGGTAGCTACACTAATCTACACCATGTTCTCACCATTTCACTAGGTGGCATGACACTAGACTATCTACTGTGTGTGGGACAATCGATTTTGCTGATTTGATTTTGTTTTCCAATCGGCTCGAGCCTCGACAGTTTTCTCTGACACCTTCTTTCTCGGAGAAAAACTATATAATATTTTATTATATATATGTAAATATAAAAATGTGTCCCTCACACAGGAGAGTAGTGGGTGTTCATGCAATCTAAGTGAAAGGGAGTGACATCAGTCTAGAAGAGAGAATAGATCTAGGTTAGATGTCTAGAGCCTCATAAGGTTATGTGATAGATAGATAGACAAAAGAAAGATGAAGGAAATAAGCATGTGGAATCTTATCTAAGTTTGATCTCTGACGGTATAAGTTTCCTTATAAAGGTTTAAGTTGTATACTTGTTAAATCCAATTTTATAAAATTTAAGCAAAATCTTGATGATGAAAGTACATTCCCTTTTCCTATTTATGATAAGCTAAGTTAAGATAGAGATGAGTGTGCATGAGCCTCAAGCTCTTTTACAAAGGGGGACTTCCAGTGTTAGGACAAGATACGTGATGAACTCCAGAGAGAGTGAGACCCACAAGGAGAGGGTCATAGGACCTACCCTACAATATATGGAAAATATGCTATATGTGAAATGATGTGTCCTAAGTTGGGTTACTCCTGAGTAGATGAGTTGAGTTCTTTTTGCATTATTCAATCATATATGTGAGAGTTGGGTAAAGAGAAGGATGTGTAGATGACCCATATGATAAAATCAATCCTTTGGCTGAGTTAGGTCCTAGCTGGAGTGACATATTTTGTGAATCTCATCATTAGTTGCAAGTGAGGTAATATATGAACTCTAGTTATGAGAGTATGATGCTTTGTGCAAAAGATACTCAAAATACATGTTCTCCCTTCTTCTTATCTTTCTTAATATATGATGATAGAAACCTCACTTGAGCTATATGGATGATTTATATATGAGGAGTCACTCGTATAAGCTTGACCTATTCTATATTTCCCCCTATATCATACATGTAGTACCCAAGATTGAAACCATGATAAGTCTGACTTTAAAATATTCTCTTCCCCTTCATAATAAACATGAATGATATGATGTTGAGATCATGGGATAAACTTAGTATGTTCTCTTTTTTCCCTTCACATATTACAAGTAAGACATAAAAATTTGAACTCATGAACATGATATAAATGAAATTTTTGAATCATAGGATATATGATCAAAAATAGAGTTGTAACTTTGATCCTTCTCAATGTATTCTTCTAAGTTGAGTATGAATATCACACCATAGGGTGAAACCCTAATGGTCAAACATGTTACATAAGCCCTTCTTAAGAAAAAAAATTCTAATATCAAGGGGGGGAGATAAATCTCCTCCAGTGCTGAAATCATTGTAAGATGTTGATCATAAAAGATATTAATGATGTTAGATTTGAACGATCTGAATACCATGGCAAATAAACAAATTCCTCTTGAACTTTAAAGGTATGAACAAAACATGTACCCTTAGGGGTGATGTAACCCTAAGATATCATAAGGCCATGTCATGGCTAAGACATTAAGTGATGCTTCCACATATATATATAAGGTGGGGTGGACACACCCAAGAATCTCTAGACCCTAAGCTGACAACTTAGAGTGCATGCAACTATGGTGGTCTTAGAACCTAAGCAATGATGAGGTATATGCAGTTGAATTCCTGAATAGCCTCTTACGGATGAGATTAGTTGAATTTGGAGGACGAAATTCCATATTAGGTGGGGTCAATGTGATGGCCCTGAATTTTGGAACTTGATATACAAAATATCATTGTTGACATACATGGAATAGAATGGTTAAATGATGTACCTTGAGGTTTCAATTTGTCAAATGATGTAGGTTGAACGCATTTTATTAAGATTCAATGAATAGTCAAATCGTATGCAAGGTTTATACAATTATTTAATTGAGGAAATAAATTAATAAACAAATGTTGGACTTTGGATGTCAAACTTGAACAAGAGTTAGATTATGTGTTGGAGAACTAATACTTCAAATTATATGTCTTTTTGATTAACCATTTGAGAGATATAGAGGTTTGAATGTTGATTCAATGGCATGAGTAAAAATTGAATTATAAGTATATTAGGAGCATGTTTTGACGGTGGTGGAAGGTTTAATTACTCTGTCATACAACCACTTAGTCTATTAAACATGCGTTTTCCTTTTTAGCTTTTATCCTAGCTACAGATTTGAACATAGAAGCTTTGACCCTAGGATGATAATCATGTGGTATGTGGATCCTCTCTCACCTCTGATATGAGTGAAGTTGTAAGAGCTAAGTGGATGGCGGCTTGGCGGTCTGAACCTTGGGGAGCCAATTTGACCGAGCCAATAGATTCGTAGTTGAAGGATATTCTCAACTGCCTGTATATCATCGGCAACAGAAGAGTGGGGCGGTCAGTCATTCCCCCCCACCCTCCATCATTGTTCATAGCAGACGACTAGGGTTTGCAAACCAGTGTGGGCTAGCTCCACAAACACGGTAGAAGATGAGCCTCGAGGGCAGTCTGTTGCACATCTCCACATCTACAAAGACCCTTCCCTGGTTCGGAAGGGGGCTACGAATCACCCTTGATTTCGACAGCTCACATTAAGCACACCACTACAGAACAGACGGCTGCCACTTGTACGTGAGGAGAGGAAGGAGACAAGGCTGAATTGCCAAGGAGAAACCCCTTCCTCTAGCCTTGCAGTCCTCCTTTGCTGCGACAAGGTCAGGACCCTAGAGTCATGTAGCCACAGAGAAGAGTCGGGGAAAGCTAGGAGGAGGCCGAGACCTTGGTTGGAGTCACAAAGGAGTCTGCAACCTCCCCCGAGTCTTGTTCATGTGCCTCAGAACCTGGAGGGACCCCATCGGAGTTTGAGTTCTGGATATGCTTGTGGCGGTATAACAAAGACTCGTGCAAGGAGCGGATGATAGAAGGGGAGAGAGACGTTGTGCGATCCAACCCAAAGCAGCTTGACTCCTCGTCGGACTTCCCGCATTCCACGACGGCGACCTACTCGACCCACATGCAGGAACCGCCATAGGAGATCCTGAGAGACCTGCACATAGATGGAGGAAGACTGGGAGGCGGCCGATTCATTGCAGAAGTAACCCTCGCGGCGGCGGCGCGGGATCGGGAGAACACGAGAAAGACGCTCGCGTGTGAGAGAAAAGGCCCAGACCGGGTCCATTGCCCAAATCAGACCTTAAACCGATCCAACTGCTTGAACCGGACCGGATCAGATGAGAAGTAGCGTGCCCCACATGGCCATGTGGCGAGACCTGATTGGCCGAATAAGGTAATATTCCCAGAAATATGCAGTTCTTCATTAAATCGTAGAAAATAGCTCGAGCATCAGAAAAATAAGTATAATATATCAAAATTCTCAGAAAAATGTGTAAAACAATATGGAAGCATAATATCAACATTTTGATGCATTAATCTCAGTGATATCATGTAAGATGTGTAATGCTTATTTAATGGATAATAAATAGCAAATGATGACATAAAATCATGGAAAAATATCTATAAGTCCATAATTATGTATAGAATTCATATGATGTCCAATATGGTCATTTTGATGTACGAAACCATATAATTTGATTAATATGGCTAATTAGGGCTAATAACATTAAAGATAATGTATTAAATGCATGCATGCTCAGTAAATGATGAGATTTACAGAAAACCCTCATATCTGTAACTGGAATATAATATATATATCTGAGATCAGTTATATGCATAGAATTCATGTTATATGAAGATGACCCTTAATACATGGGTTGTAACCCTAAATTGAATAATATATATAAACTAGGGTTAATATGTGTACAAAAAGGATATGGGACCTAATATTCAGATAATGAATCATACTCTGGAAAATGACATTAGTAAGATAAATATAATACAATAATGCAAGTAAATGTTGGAATATCCTAATGAGATAATATAAACCCTTATGAACACGACTAGGGTTAAGATGATAAGAATCTGATGATAGCATGTGGTCTTGTCTTAATCAGGTGATGACCAGACTTCTAGATGATCAAGGATAAATTAGGAATCTCTGAACTCAGGTACGTGGGTTTTATTTAAGTATATGACTATGGTTTTCTTGCTTGCAATCATGATATGTATGTATGCTCTCTTCTATTTGCAAATATTGGATGTAGTAGCACTATATAGTACTCGATGTTTTATCACTTGTAAACATAAATGATAAGCAGATGATTTGTAGTTATTTAAGGTGCTCATTATCCCCCTTACGAGGGAATGGATTAATGTTGGCTAGTACACCTCCCTAGAGCACACGGTGTATGGGGAGTTTCCCTAGAGTACTTGGTACACGGGGATGGGCCCAATATTTATGTTTGGTACTAGTCCACCTTGATAATGCAATTCATCCAGGAAAATGACTTAAATTGGCGTATTTCGCTTAATAAAGAAGTGTTTTCTATGATTTTCTTTCCTTCTACAAATCTTTTTCAAAATTATGAAAGCCATAAATATATGTATCTTTCTGCCCATGTACACAACACCTTGTGTGTTGATTTGTTGTTTCACGTATGTTTTAGGTTCAGAGATAGCATGGGAGGAAAGTGCAGGATGTGAGCAAGTTGTACAGGTTGTACCTATTGTGTAGATCCTAATTTAGCATACATGTTCTTAGACTGTAGAATCTTCATTCAATATGTAATTGTAAATCATTGTGTAATAACTCATGTTGTATAAATATACATTTTGAATGATGAGAATGTTGTGGTTGTATGTTCATGTATGCGTTTTATGCTTCCGCATTGCTTTCTGATATGATTGGATGATGTTTTCGGATTCTGACATCTCATTCCCAATAGGGTTTGGAGAAGGCAAAATCTGGGGACGTCACATGAGTTCTCCTAAGGTCATATCAAGTCTTATTGCTTGCCTTGACTCTTTCAGGTTTCGAGAGTTGCTTGGGTCTCAGGTTCTTTCCATATCTCACAGCTTGCATCGGGACCACCTTTATTCTGTGCATGTTGTTGACTCTAATCAACTTTATACCTCTCTAAAAGATCTACTAGAAGCTAGAGAGGGTATGATGGTTGGCTAAAGGCTTGAAGTGTAACTCCCCCTTCAAGTGGGGGAGGGGTTGTCTATGCTTTTAGGATCTCATTACCGGGCACGACACATCTGCCTTTGTGAGGGCAGCTAAATGTACCGGCCGGGTGAGTCCTTTATAAGCCTTTCATATATTTAGATACCTTAGGGTTTCACTACCGGGCACGACACATCTGCCTTTGTGAGGGCAGCTGAATGTGCCGGCCGGGTGAGACCATCATCGGTTCTTTATATAGATCCTTATTCATGGCACAACTCTCATAATTTTATTCGACTCTCTGGCTTTTATTCGATGACTCATAGACTTGGGTTTTAGGGTTTTGTTTGGGAAATTATTTTGGGCGGCCAAGCCTCTTTTATTTTGAAGAGAGGAAAGTTGTTCTTAGAGTTTTTCAACATGCACTTATTTGGTTTGTGGTCCACTTGCAGAACTTCTTGATTTGGAAGTTTCCTGATGCCCCTCTCATCCTTGAGAGCTTGGCTTATTTCTGCCTTGATATTGACCTGTGGAGAGTCAGATAAAGAAGTGAAGCAAAAGCATGAAAATCAATAGTGGAGGGACATTATTAAATCACCATTGAATGTCTAAGTGCTATTTACTTTTGGGGACTAACATGATTTTAAAGTTAATTGAGGGTGATTCTACTCAAAAAGGGTTAATTAAAAAGAAAGTTAAAGGAAAAAGAAAAAAAGATATGTACAAATGGAGGAAGGAGAAAATGGAGAAAGAGGGATTTAGAAAATGATACCTCGCCCTTGTCTGATGTACCCCCCTAACTTATCACTCACTCTATCCCCAGAGTGTCAAAGTGATAGGTTGAGAAGTACGATGACAAGGGCTACAGGTTAAGTTAATTCTGAATTTGCCCCTGGTGATTGAAGTAGATTTGCTACGAACTTTCCTCATAGAGCGTGGTAATCCACGTTAATCATATCTTCTACTGGTCTTTCAAGACCGATGATGGTGTACATCCAGTGGAAGACGTGGAAGTCATAGTCGTTTGATTCTTGGATTTGTTGGGGGCATTTGTGGCTGAAGGAAGGGCGATGAAAATGGTCTTTGTCGTAAGCCCTTCTATGCTGACTTAGAAAGGTGATTAATTTGTCATCACATTCCTTCACTACTACTTCTGTTGGTATCCTTGGTGTCACGACATAGTTCTTCTATCGTGGATTGTACTGGCTATCGTAACTATTGTATATTGTAGTTGTTCCTTCTGGTAGGTTTGTTTCCAGGAGCATCCAGTGCTCATGATAAAGGAAGGGTAACATGATGAACTTCAGCGTTGTGTGCTGTAGAAAGGAGATCAGCGCTTTGGTTGTGCCAAAGTTTTTGAGCTTTAAAAGATCATCCTTCATGTAAGGGGACGCCATGTATGTAGTGGGGTTATTTTGGCTGAGTAAAAACTGATAAGAGGCCATCAAGCTTACAGAGAGGGATCATTTGATCTGTAAGGTCTCTCGAAGCATGTCTGCCATAACTAGAATGTCCCTAGACATGAATACGAGCTCATCCTTCTCAGCTGAAAGCCACGCCATAATGAGACGTAGTTCGATGTCAGAGAGACCTTTGCAAGCACTGTGATCGAAGTCGGAAAATGTTGGTTCTATGGCCGACAAAGGATCGATGTCTTCTTTACTTTGCTCTATGGCTAAGGCTGGTTCCTTTGGTATTTTCAACTCTTTCAGATTGTTTCGGAAAGGTTGCCTCTGCGGACGTTGGATAGCTAAAAAAAGATAACAAGGGACGTCATCTAGTGCCATTGTCGGGTCCTTAAAGAACCTTCTATCGCAGATGAGCTCCATAGCGTAACGCCCTCGCAAAGAGTGAAAATCTTCAGCAACGAGGTCAGTAAATGGGATTTCCTGGTTCAACACTTGGATGTGACGTATGGTGCATAAAGCACAGTCCCCAGATCCCTCGGTAACTTGAACTTGAGGGTTTATTATTCGGAACCAAGGCTAACTCCAGCCTTGGCGGAGAGATTGGCGTGCGGCCCAAATTAACTTAAGCAGCCGGAAAGGAATACATCTCGCTTCACATGATGCTTCACCAAAAAAGTTTATTATACATGTGGGTAGCTCAGCGCCGCAAAAATTATAGACCTTGGCATCCCGAGCTTCGGTATCGACAATCATAAATAGCCAATGGTCCGAGACTTGAAAGGGCACGGTAAGATAACGTGCCTGTCGTGCTAAACCGGTACGCAACCTCTCAATTGATTTTGCCTGTATGTCTTTGTATAAAAGGCCAATAGACAGAGCAGGTGAGGCATTGAAAACTGGTTGTTGCCTCTTAGAACTTCTGTACATTTCTATACAGTTGGCGAGAAGGACACGGAAGATTGCCATTGGCATCGTGGACCGAGGTCGCAGGATGTTGTGGAAGTCTTCTCATGTCATCTTGCTCCTAGTTCTGGTATTGTGATAAATGATGTCGTCCCCTGCCTTTGCATCGTCCACAATAGTGTTCAGTATAAAAATGTCCTGAGCATCTAATGTGGAGATGGCCGCCATATCCAGGTCATGCATTTTGTGCGGTAGAGGTGGTGGCGGGGGAATATCTTGTGGAGGGGGAGAAGCATGTTGTACTAAGGCTTCTTCGTGGCCTTGTAGATCATCTTCCGAGTCGGAGGCAGAATCGAGGTCTTCATCTGTGTCTAAGCTTACTCGTTTTGCCTCGTCCTGGTCATGGGGGGAAGGCGCTGAGAAAGGTGGAGCAGTTGTTGTGGGTGGGCTGGCGTTGGTTCCTAAAATACATTGGTGGAACTCAGCGAAATCCGCATCTTTAGCAGCCTCCCCGATGGATCCCAGAGCGAAATAATAAAGGAATTGGTCCCCATATGACATGTTGACATTATCATTGTGTGGGGACTTGGGGAGATGTTCACCGTCATGGTGAGCTTTGTCGGAGCCTTTGTGAGAAGGGTCTGCTGCATTTCCTGGGTCCTCTCTGTCATCAGATTTATCACCAGAGGAGGTGGTATCTTTGTTTGAATTAGCAGATGAGTCGGAGTCGTCTTCTTCGTCACTATCGCCATCCTTGTTGGCCGCTGCCTTGTCTGCTGGCTTTTTACTTGCGGTCGTTTTGCACCGCCGATGGGTGGCTTGTAACTCATCGAAAGCCACTTTCAGATGCTCGTGTGTTTCGAGCAGTGCGTCGTGGGTTTCTTTGAGGTCATTATATCGACCCTCGGTGGAGAGGAGACATGCTGTTAGATCTGTAACTTGAGCACGTAGCTGCTAGATGTCATTATTAGTTGACTCCTCTTGGTGATTGTTTAGTTGTGTGAGTGTGCTGTTGATGGTGTCCAAGCACGTGCTCAGAACTGCTTGTTGTTGCTGGAGCTCACGGAGAGTCTCAGGCAGAGGTTGGGTCTGCGTAGAGATCTCATCGACTTGCTTTGCCATCGCTTCTTGCTGGCGCTTCGCTCCAAGGACCAGTTCCGGCAAGTTGTTGTAGTGGCTGTTGATGTGCTCAACTTGCTTAGCCACCTCATCTTGTCGTTGCTGAAAGCCTTGGAGGATGTTGGGAAAGGCTCGGTTGTATTCGTCGATCGTGGCCACCTGTCTTGATAAACCCTTCACACAAGAAAAAATAGAGTGTTAAATGTTAGAAGGATCAGTGAGGAGGTTTCGGACGGCGTCGAATTGATGACCGAACTCCTTACTGATATTGGCAAAGGGGACCCCAGGAGCGGATGGGTGGGATGGCTGGGGTCTGCGTGGAATGGTGGTAGTGTCTTGCGGAAGAGACATTGATGATGCCTCGAGCTGTGTGGTGACTATGGATGGAGTCACCAGCGATGTCGGGGTGGTGGTGGATGTGAAAGGTGGTGGTATCTCAGGTGAAAATTGTAGTAGTGATAGTGATGGGGGTGGAGACTATGGAGGTGAATGGGAAAGTGGTAAATTCGGGCATAGGGGTGGAGAAGGGGGAGCCCGAAGGGAAAAGGGGTGAAGAAGAGGATGTGAATGGTTGCGTGGATGTGGTGAAGAAGGGAAGAGTGGTGGATGTTGGAAAGGTGGAGGGTGGAGTGGTGGTAGCGGTTAGCTGATCATTTAGACTCTTGATGAAGGAATCGATTGATGAGGTGGTTATGTTTTCTTCGTGGAGGGAATCGACCTCTGGATTTGGCCTTGATGTTGGTGTCCCTGACAACTGTTGTGCCTGCAACTGCCTTCTGGAAGATCGTTTGACAGGTATTTTTGATGGTCGAGCTGCCAGGGCTGTGATACTTAGCTCCGTGTGTCCCGCGTTTGTTTTCTTTTCGACTGCTTTAACCGAAGCTAAGAGTTGTGTGAGCTCCTCTTCAGAGAAGAGGAGCTTTTCTGTGTCATAGTGTGCAAGCTCCAGAAGCGGGAGGAGCGTTCTTGATGACTTGACTGTAGGGCGGAAGACATAGTGCAGTTTCACATCCTTTTCCTTAATAATGAAGGAGTTCTTCAAAGTTTGTTCATTAGTAAGGATGTTGGCCTTTATTTGCGTGCAGTGAGGTAGGGGATGTCCATCTTGAGGTATTTTATGATGGATGTGACATGCCCCCCCATGCATATTTCCTTCCCCAGGGCATAAGCTGATAATTTATGGATCATTTGTCGTCCAATGTTGACTAGCCTTCCGTTTAGAATGGACCAGAGAACAAAGAGATCCGAGATTATAACGTTTCCTCCCTCAGTCCTGGGGAAGAGTGCGCCAGCTAGAATTTTATGTAGGGTGCGCACAAATCCAGAGTGTATGTTTGATGCTTTGCACGTTTTAGCATCATAGGTGGGGAGCCCAGTGAGAGATTTCCAAAATTTGTGTCTGTTGAACTCAGGGTGCTCGATTCCCACAGCCTTGGCTTTATTTAGCTGCTCCTCGTTGTCAATAAAAACTTCGTTCAACATGTTTTCTATTAAGACAACTTTGGTGCCAAAGATTTGGGTGACCAGCCTTCTGTCACCTCCATCCCGTGATCTATCCATGATATCTACAGGTTCTTTTGTAAGAAAGGTGAAAAATTCAGTGGTGGGCTCAGAGTATGAGATCTCAGGTACTAAACATAGCCTTGAAAGGTTGGCTTTGTCTAGCGTGTTGAAGATTCGGTCATGGATCCCCATCTTAATTAGTACGCTAGAGCAAACGTACTTAGTGGGTTTGAGAATTTTGTCAGTGGAGGGGGTGGTATGTATGAAGAGATTTTCTGGTGGTGGTGTTGTGGTGGTGACGGGAGGGAAGGTGGGGGTGGTAACAGGGATGGTGGTGGTAGGTGTTGCAAGGGGTGGATCCATAGCAGAGGCAGGGCGAACTTGTTTTCTTTCCCATTTCTTGGAGGGTTGTCCGGTCGCAGTTTCCTGGACCTTGCGTTTCCCCTTTTGTTCTTCGGCAGGGGATTCCTCCTCAGAATTAGGATTGTACTCCGAGCCTTCACCATCATCAGAAGAGATTGCAACTTCTTCTTCAGGTGCCCCAGCTAGGCACTTGTCGAGGCGATCAAGGTCACATGAGACTTGCATCATTTTGACATTTGGTGGCGCCTTTCCAGTTCTGTTGAAGTAATCTCTGATCTTCTGGAGTCTAGCTTGTTCTGCCATCAGTTGCTCTATTGTCCAGATTGGAGAGTCGTCAGATCTGATGGCTTCCTTTGATGGTGATGCCATATCTGCAAAAAGGGAGATCATGAGTTAGAACGACATGTTTAGAAACAATTTAGATTTTATTTGTATTTATGTGGTTTTATGTATATATATATTTTTTATTTTTAAATATTATGGAAAGCCAAACGGTTTCAGGACCGTTCGGTTCCAAACGGTTTGAAGACCGTTTGGTCCCAAACGGTTTCAAGACCGTTTGGTTCCAAATGGTTTGAAGGTTGTTTGGTTCCAAACAGTTTGAAGATTGTTTGGTCCCAAACGGTTTCAGGACCGTTTGGTCCCAAACGGTTTCAAGACCGTTTGGTCATAATCGGTTTGAAGACCGTTTGGTCCCAAACGGTTTGGGGACCGTTTGGAAGGTGAAGCATCAGGTTACAGCCGGCGAAGGCGAAGACGAAATGGCAAAGGGAAGGCGGAGGCGCCGGCGATGAAGGTGACGACGGAAGGAGCCGATGACGATAAAGACGTAGGAAAAGAGGATTGCGGAGAGTCTGGCGGTAATGAAGATGAAGGTGGCGCCAGCGTTGGAGAAGGGGAACGTCGCGGCGACGCCGAAGTCGGAAACGACAATACAGAGGTTTGCGGAAGTTTGCCGAAGATCGTTGATGGCGGTAAAGAGGTTTGACGAAGAGAAATGGCTGGCCAGGTTGTCGTGGTGGCCGGACTACCTTGCAGCTGTTGGTGGAGTTGACGGCAGAGATGCAGACAACGGTGGAACGAAGGTGAGGTTGCCGTGTAGAAGCACGGGAACCAGGTCGTCAGAGGTGAAGCGCGCGGGAGCAGGAGGGTGCAAAGGCAATGGAATAGCTCTTGCGCGAAAACTTGTAAACTCGAGAGTCGAAGAGAAGAGAAGGAGGGGGTAGGGTTTATATTTATAGGAAACAATTTAGTGACCATTTGCATTCCAAACGGTTTCGGGATCGTTTGGCTCAAAACGGTCTCAAGACCGTTTGGCTCCAAACAGTTTGAAGACCGTTTGGCTCCAAACGGTTTCAAGACCGTTTGGAAGGGTAAAGGTTGAAAAGATTTTTTTATATTTTTATGTTTGTTTTGGTTTATGTATATGTTTTTTATGTTATTTGATTTTTCTTATTTTTTTTATTTGTTTGTTTTGGTTATATGAATTTTTTTATATTTTCATAAGATAAACCTAGAGTAATTAAAAGAACGGAAATTAAGGGAAGAAACTAAAATCTTGGGTTTCCTCCCAAGTAGCGCCTGGGTTTTACGTCACTGGCTCGATGAAGCTGTGAAGTTGTTATGCTGATGGTGTGGCGTCTTTGATTTCTATGGTTTGTCTTGGCATTTTGTCTGTCGGAGAGTAGTATCTTTTCAAACGATGACCGTTGACCGTCCTTTCTCCTCCGTTATTGTCGACAATTATCACAACTCCAGTTGGATAAATATGCTTTATGGTGAAGGGCCCAGACCATTTTGTTCGAAGTTTTATTGGGAAACAACTTGAGCTTGGAGTTGAAAAGGAGTATGTTGTCGTTGACAGCGATGTCTTTCCTTTTGAGCTTGGAGTCCTTTGATATGGTGGGCCAGAAGAAACCAGATTGTAAAACTTTTATTGCTATTTTCTTAGCACTCATGTGCCCCCCGTGGGTCCTGAATGGCAATGCTCTAGGACCAGGGTTATTTCTTCTTCTGGCAAGCAATGACGGAAAAGTCTGTCAGCACAAAGGTGAAACAGGAAGGGTTCATCCCAATAATATTGTTTTATGTCATGAAGGAACTTCCTTTTGTCATGGTAGGAAGCAGAGGGGTGGATAATCCATGTGGCTAGATAATTGACGATATCCGTGTACCAAGGGAATCCATGGGTGGCCTTCATAAGATGGTGATCTGGAAGAGAATCCCGGATAGGGATTTTATCTTCTTCTTCAACCTCGATAAGGCTGAGATGATCAGCTACAACGTTCTCCACTCCACTTTTATCCTTAATTTCCAAGTCGAATTCCTGAAGCATCAACACCCAGCGGATGAGCCTGGGTTTGGCATCTTGCTTTTGAATCAGGTATCGAATGGCGGAGTGGTCGGTATAAACAATGACCTTAGAACCAATCAAATACCAGCGAAATTTTTCAAACGCATAGATGACAGCCAGAAACTCTTTCTCTATGGTAGTATAGTTTTTTTGTGCTTCATCTAGCATTTTGGATGCATAGTACATGACGTAAGGTTTCTTATCAATTTGTTGTCCTAAAACAGCCCCTATAACGTAATCACTTGCGTCGCACATGATTTCAAAAGGCTGCGACCAATCTGGGGCTCTTAGAATAGGTGCGGAGATTAAAGCATTCTTGAGGGTGGAGAAGCTTTGCATACATTCTTGATTGAAGATGAACTCAATATCTTTAGTCAGAAGCTGGGTCATGGGTTTTGCTATCTTTGATGAATCTTCTGTAGAACCCCGCATGACCCAAGAAAGCTCTTACTCCCTTTATATCTTTCGATGGCGACAGTTTCGAAATAACATCAATTTTTTCTTTATCCACCTTGATCCCCCTGTCACTCACCCTATGCCCGAGGATGACACCTTCCGTTACCATGAAATGGCATTTCTCCCAATTCAGGATAAGGTTCGTTTCCTTGCAGCGTTGCAGAACTTGTCCAAGATTGATTAAACAGTTATCGAAGGAATCTCCGTAAACTGAGAAATCGTCCATAAACACTTCCATGACGGATTCAGTTAAACCGGCGAAGATGGCAGACATACACCGTTGGAATGTAGCGGGTGCGTTACACAACCCGAACGACATTCTTCTAAAGGCATATGTCCCAAAAGGATAGGTGAAGGTAGTTTTTTCCTAGTCTTCCGGGTGTATGGGTATTTGGTAAAACCCAGAATAACCATTGAGATAGCAAAAATATTTCTGATGAGCTAGGTGTTCCAAGACTTCATCAAGGAAGGGTAGAGGGTAGTGGTCTTTCCTCATGGCTTTGTTCAGCTTCCTATAGTCAATACACATCCACCACCCTGTTACAGTCCTGGTGGGCACTAACTCATTTTTGTCATTAAGCACTACGGTAGTGCCTCCCTTTTTTGGAACAACCTGGACAGGGCTGACCCACTGGGAGTCAGAGATAGGGTAGATTATGCCAGCTTTGAGTAATTTGAGGACCTCCAGACGAACCACCTCCTTGAGATTAGGATTCAGTTTTCTTTGATGTTCGCGAGATGGCTTGAATTCTTCAACCATTGGAAGTTTGTGCATACACAGGGCTGGATTTATCCCTGTTAGGTCAGTTATCTTATATCCAATGACCTTTTTATGCTTCTTCAGCTCATCCAGAAGCCTTTCTTCCTGATCTTCTGTAAGGGTAGAGCTGATGATGATAGGGCATAGTTTTTCCTTATCTAAGAAAACATGTTTAAGCCCTGTGGGTAAAGTCTTCATTTCAGGGGCTTTTGGTGGCTCAGTTGCTTCTATAATGGTAACAACTTTAAGTTCTTCAAAAGTGGTCGTTGGTGCTTCTTCGGCCTTTTCTAAATGTTGCAGACACCGTTGAACTAGTTCGTTCACAGAGAATTCAACATCCGGATTGATTAGGACATTCTCTAGTTCGTCAGCTGGCTCGTATATTTCTAACTGAGACATTTGTTGTATTGCGTCAAGAAGAAAAACCTCCTCTTGGATACTAGGGCCTTTCATGCTATTAAGGACTCGCAATTGAATTGCTTCTTTTCCGAGCCTAGGAATGATGGTGCCAGCTTCGACGTCAATAAGCGCCCTGGCAGAAGCGAGGAAAGGTCTGCCAAAAATAATCAGGTATCTCAAGTCTTCTTTAATATCCATGATAACGAAGTCGCACGAAACGTAGGCATCCTTGCCTATCCTTACTGGGATATCTTCAATGATCCCCAGAGGTGCGGTTATGGTGGAATCAGCTAATTGAATAGTCATTGTTGTAGGCAGCAATTCGGTGAAACCCAAACGTTTGCACATAGAATAAGACATGATCGATATGCTGACCCCTAGGTCAGCTAATCCTTTTTTAGTAGATGCATTTCCAATGCAACATTGGATTCCGAAGGAGCCTGGGTCCTTCTTCTTTTTTGGCATCTTGTTTAAGATGATGTCAGAAGTGGTATGAGAAAGCTTAACAGTTTCTTGCTCCTCGGTGATGTACTTTCTTGATAGTAAGGTCTTGAGGTATTTTTCCCAGGCCGCCACCTCGGAAAGAGCATCAAGGAGCGGGATATCAATGTACAATTTCTTCATCGCCTCCTTGAACTTTTGAAACCTGGTGTCCATCTTCATTTCTCACAGTCTACCTGGATACGTGATTCTTGGTTTATATTGCAAAACTTCAGGTTCTGCGGACACTTGGTCTTTATCTTTGCCCTTTGTTCCCTTTGAGGGCTTCTCCATTCCTTGTTGAGGGCTCTCATTCGTCATAAAAGCAGGTGTATCATCATTATCCAGAGTGATCTTGGTAGTCTCATGAAGAGTGTGTCCAAATCTCATGGTGACAACATTCAACTGTTCATGTCTGTTTTGTCCATGCTTAGGATTTGATTCGGGCTGCCCTACAAATGTGCCTGCCGGAGGCTTCAATTGTGCAGCAATCTAGGCAAGCTGGGCTTCTACTGCTTTTTGTTGTTCTTGCTGATTAGTGAGCATATTCTGTTGAGATTGAAGCATCTGCCTTATCAAGGATATTTCATCTTCTGGTTTAGAAGGAGTGTTTTTCAGAGGAATTTTTTGTTGGGCTTGTTGAGATTGTTGTGGTGGAAGCGCCAGCTGAGGTTGCTGAGTATGCAGCTATGGATGGAGCAGAGGATGAGTGTACTGATAGTAGGCTGATTGGTTCCTGGGGTAGTTAGCCCTAGGGAAGTTATTCTTGGAGTTCCCTTGATTTTGGTTGAAATTGTTTGGGAATCCAGGTGGTAACCTACTAGAGGATCCCCCCTGTGTCTGATGATGTGGATTAGCGGTCCCAACAGGGTTTCCATACTGAAATCCTTGATGATTCCTTGGCTGATTAGGGTTGTAATAGACTTGTCCAGGGATAGAGTGGATGGAGTTGACTTGTTCCGGTAGTTGTTCTTCAGACTGGTCAGTGATGGGTTCATATGGTTGTGGTGGTGGATGCAGATCCATCATCACATTATAAAGCATACCGCAGGAAAGGGTCAGATGGTCAGAAGCATGACAGGCCTCACAGGTTCCTGTGGCGGCCTTGACTTGTTGAACTAGAGGATTTTTCTTCTTATCAAATCTCCGAGAGAAGTCTTTAGAGCTTGTTGTTTATGAACTATGGTTTTCAAGGCTTCAGCTATTGCCTTCATCTCTATTGATTCTTCAGCTTTGTAGACCTTGAGGACACCTTTACCGGCTAACAGTCCCCAGTTGGACTGGTTTTCAGCTCCGAGTGTAACAATTTTCCAGGCATCCTCATAATTCTTTCTCATGAAGTTTCCTCCAGATGAGGAATCCAAAAACTATTTAATATCATCGCTCACTCCCCAATAGAAGGTTTCTATCATTTGGTTCTGGGAGATTCCATGATGGGGGCACTTCCGCAAAAGTTCTTTAAACCTTTCCCATGCTTCAGCGAGGGTTTCTCCAGGTAGTTGAGATAAGTGATTGATCTGCCCTATGATCTCATAAGTCAGTGAGGGGGGAAAGAACTTCTCTAAGAACTTTTCCTCTAGGGGAGCCCAGTTGGTTATTATGGGTTCCCTGTCAAGTGAGTTATACCAACTCAGGGCCCTCCCAGACAGAGTGAAATGGAACAGATGAAGCATTATCGCATTAAAAGTGACTCCGGCTTGCGGAACCAGGTGGCACAATGCCTTAAACCTTTTCATATGATCCATGCAATCATCTCCAGAACCTCTGGAGAAAGAGATGCCTTGCATGATCAGGATCCACTGGGTCCGAGTCTCGAAGTTGGGAATATTGATAATCGGAGGTCGGATCGGGTGGTTATCCTCATAGTTCTTTGGGACAGTGTAGTCCCTCAGTTGCTTGTTCCTTAACTCCAACTGAGCAGCTTGGGTTGCTGCCTCAGTTTCAGCTCTGATGCGGGCTTGCTCTTCCACACAAATCTACACTTGGATTTGGGCACGAGTGTCCGTGATGAGTTGTGCCGATTGAGTGGAGATGGCGACATTTACCCTCTCCATCACCAAAGCAGCCTGGCGTTGTTCGTCGGCCATTTGCCTGGCTCGTTGGCGATTGAGACGAATGCGGCGATGGAAACTTCTCTCTACCTCAGAGTCAAACTCCGGATCAGGGGAGAATTCACAGTTATGCGATGATCACATGCACGTTTTCTACCTGAGTAGAGAAAAGAAAACACCTTTAGATAATGGTAAAGATATAATGGTTTTAAGAAGATATAGGCTTATGATTAAAAAGAAAGTGTAAAATCCTAACCAACTAGGAAGGTACTAAATGAAATTACAACGTTCCGTTGTCCCCGGCAACGGTGTCAATTTTTTGATGGAGCTTCCACTTACATGGAATTGCGTACACCAACTAAAAATCCTAAAGATAGTAAGTCTCTAGGTTTAGCCTTGCATATACTAGATAAAAAACTCCACCCACGTATGCTAAGATACGTGGAAGTCTTATCGTAGTATATTTAAGGGTCGAATCCTCAGGACAACGGTCTTGTTGCAAGCAACAAGATGGAAAACGTTAGAATTTCACTTAATCACTTACTAGTAGGCACTTAAATCGAAAGTTGGGTTTTGTTGTTTTAAACTAAGAACATATAAAGTAAAGAAAGCAAGTAAATCTAAGGAGTTAAACTATGATAAAAGTCACAAGGGTGTGATCGGTTTTTCACCGCCACTACACATGGATCCACACATGCAAAGCAAAACATAACCTGCAAAAAGAGTTTAGTCAGTTAGTATCTTTGTAGACTTAGTTTCCTTTCGGAGAACTAACTATGAGAAGTGCGGGAATGTTGCAACGCCAGCCATTCCCGAACAAATGGTCACCTACTTTGCATCATTCCCTTCGCAAATTTTGTTCCTCGACTTACCAAGGTTGTACTTTCATACGTCAACTGATTCCATTTCATAGTATGAAAGTGCAACGAATGATAGTGAGTTTACTCCACTTCTTGAGATACACTTCTAGATACCGAAACAGATGCATGCTGGATACATGCACCAAGAACCAAAATACAAATGAGTTTCGAATCTAATAGTACAAACATAGACAATTCATACTAAAAGATAAAGGATAACACAAGTTGGAGATCAAACAACATGCATTCATTAAACGTTTGATGTCGAACTGAAAAGATAAAACTCTATATTACAGACTATGGATTACATTTACATGATATGAAAACATGGATAGCGGGGCTACTCCTCGCACCCTAGTGAAAGAGACTACTCGCTCATGACTAGGACAAAGAAGGAGGCAAGAAGAGAGAGAGTGCATCATCCCCATAAAGGAGAGAGGAAAGTCAACCCCTTGGAGAGAGAGAAACGATCCACCAGCTTCACAGGTTGTGCGATGACGAGATCTCCCTCTTCCCACCTTCTTTGGCGGAGAGAGAGAAAGCAGCTTCGAGATGGAGTATGGGTCTCAGACCGGAAGCCCCAGGGTAGAGGATGGAAGTCGTAAGTGCTATGGAGTGATTGAGGCAACCTTTGGACGTCTGAAACTTTTTTTTTGATGGAGGACCCTTGGGGTCTTATTTATAGGCCTTAAGTGAAGTCCAAACGGTTTGGAGACCGTTTGGACCTCAAGACCGTTTAGACCTCAAGACCGTTTGGACCTTGAGACCGTTTGGCTTCATGCAGTCTCAGGACCGTGTGACTCCATGCGGTCTCGGGACCGGTTGGCTTCATGCGGTCTTGAGACTGTTTGACTCCATGCGGTCTCGGGACCGGTTGGCTTCATGTGGTCTTGAGACCATTTGACTCCATGCGGTCTTGGGACCGGTTGGCTTCATGGGGTCTTGAGACCGTTTGACTCCATGCGGTCTCGGGACCGATTGGCTTCATGCGGTCTCGGGACTGTTTGACTCCATGCGGTCTCGGGACCGGTTGGCTTCATGCGGTCTTGAGACCGTTTGACTCCATGCAGTCTCGGGACCGATTTACTCCATGCGGTCTCGGGACCGATTGTCTTCATGCGGTCTTGAGACCGTTTGACTCCATGCGATCTCGGGACCGTTTGACTCCATGCGGTCTCAGCACCGATTGGCTTCATGCGGTCTTGAGACCGTTTGACTCCATGCGGTCTCGGGACCGATTGGCTTCATGCGGTCTTGATACCGTTTGAGTCCATGCGGTCTTGAGGCTAAGTTAGTCTTTTATGATCTTTTTTGTGTTTTTCTGCATATAAAAAAAGGGAAAAGTTAGTCTGATGGTGTATTTACAATAAAGGGGGAAATTTAGGGATTATGTATAATTTAAATTTAGAAAGAGTATGGAAAACTAAAGAAAAAGACTAAGATAATCATCCAAAATTGGAGGTTATGAGAAACAAATCTATAGTTATCTCGAGTTACATCAGGAATAGGAGATAGGGAATCGGTGCGCAGACCTAGATGCAAGCAACCACATACAACCAAGCACACATATACATAGGGTTTATTGGCCATAACCACGCTATACATCCACCACAAAACTCATTTATGGGCAGCGCGTATCGAGTGCATTAATATTACATATCATATATGCATATTGAGATTTGTGGATTTAGGATTGGACATGCACAAAGCCAATTTTATTCACATTGTATGCAATAAATAAAGGTGACAAACCAAAATCGATCACATCATTAATTCTAAAGTATACAGTAGTTGACGTGGCTCTGATACCACTGTTGGGTTTTAGAGGAGATAGAGAAGGCAGCGGAAACAAAAAAAATTATTCTCCTCAAACCCAGAACGAAGGAATCGTGTCAACACCTATACAATAGGAAGGATGGTTTGTAGAGAATACCTTGTCCCGAGGCTTGCTCGACAACGATACCTCGTGGCTTTTGTGGTCTTCACCTCTGGTCTTGGACGGTGTTTGTGCAACTCTTGGTCTCACCGGGACTGTCAAGAATGACAGTTGTCCTCCGAGCAGCAGAAGTCTCCCGCCTCTGAAGTATTCCACACAGACCACCTAGAACTCCAATCTCCTTGTCCCACAAGGAATCAGAAGGAGCTGCACCCTCCTGTCGGCTTACTAGTCACCAACACACTCTCCTGCAACCAGTTGCTTTTCTGCAGTTGTCTTTCCTTTGATGTGCCTCCCTTATCGGGTAGCACTTTCTCGGGCTCTCTCTCGGTTACCAAAACCAGAGAGAACAACAACTTTGCAAAGCAACTGGTGTTCTGAGTTGTTGTTCCTGAGAAGCCCCCAATACCCCTATATATAGGAGGATCATGGGATAGGGTTCTCTACCTCAGGAAATGTGGGATTAAATAGGAGTAGAAGGGTTCAAGATTTTCTACAAAACAACCAACTACGCCACCTGAACCGATAGTTTCAAGCATGAAACGATCGGTTGGGGACCTGAACCGATCATTTCACATCTGAACCGATCGATTGGGACACCTGAGCCAATCAGTTCACTTCTTAGCCAATCGGTTCGTGGTCCTAGTCCAACTCAAATTGACTTTCAAATTTGTCTCTGATTAATCAAATATTAATCCTTGTCCAAATCAAATTTGTACAAGTGAAACAAATTATATTTGCAAAATAGTCTTCTAACTTTCCAAATGATCTCGGTTGGTCCTCGAATCGATCGGTTCAACAATTAAACCAATCGTTTCATGACACATGAGCCAATCGGCTCACAACATGAGCCGATCAGTTCACCAACCTAAGCCAATCGGTTCATCTCATGAGCCGATCGGTTAGGGCAGCAGACTTGTGCAAAATCAGTCAATCGTAGTTTCAATCAATCTGATACTCTAATCAATCGGTTCAACACCTTGAACACTATGATTTTGACCTATCAATCAACTGAGTGTTTAATTGAACTACTAAAATCCTTTAGTAATCAATCTAAACATCATTTGTGGATAAACTCCTCATCCAGGTTAAATCCTATGTGTGTCACCCTGCAGGTCCATTTCACGTTGGCAGTGAAAGTCCATAACACTTATGACTTCACAAGCAAAGAGCGGTGCCTAGTCGCACATCAGTGCTACCCAAGTGAAAAGGAAAGTTGGAGAAAAATTTTCAATCCTACAATCCATGAATGGTGTTACAACGAATGTATAATTCCTTTGTCACTAATATCCTGAATGAACTCAAGGCATGGAACAATCATCCTATCAACGTTCATTCATTTTCCTGATCTCAGAGTAGATTGGAGGAGATATGTATGACATCAATATCATATATTGATTCACACATGCATGCATGCCTATCTCAATCCTACTCATCAAGTGGCCATGAATATCAAACTCCCTCAGGAGGGACAAATCCCATATCTATCACTCACCCCTCAAAAGCCCCATGTGTCAAAGCCACCCAATCATCACCTTTATAACAACCCATGTTTCAGGACTGCGTTTGATGATGTCAAAGTGTACCCAATGAAATGTGTTGAGTGTAGTGATTTCAAGTCAAAGAATCACATTCACCACCATCATTGTGAGAACTAACTATGACTATGATGTCATGATTCCATGTGTCAAACTCACGGTGGGTCTGTCTGGTACACTTGTTCTCTAACAAGTACCTATGTGTTTGGTTTGATATCTCCATATCATGACTAATGAGATTCTATCATCAACCAACACCACAATCTAGTCTTGTTTGTCATTATTGTCTATCTACCTTCCACAATGACATCCGACTAGGGACATAATAAGAATGTACAAACTCTTAGCATCCGTATGATCTCATCGTTCGGGTCCTTAACCTGAAAGCATACGTCATTTAGTGTTATCATTCTCTAGACATTTAATATATTCTATCACTATCTCATATGACTAAACTAGAAAGAATTGGAAGCTTGACTTTGATCTTTATCAAATCAATCTTAATGTATCCCACCAATCATCCCACGATTGTCTCTCAGGGCATACATACCAACACTTATGAACTGCACACGTCCATACATTGTGTTTGCCATGAGCAAGTTAAGTTGATATACTAGTTGTCCCAACAAGATCCGTTGGGAAGCTCTTGATAGAGTTTTGAGGTATATCAAGGGACTTGTTCCCTTCGGATGCATCATGGAAAATATCATTTTGTAGTTGAAGGATATAGTAATGCAAGTTGGATTGCCATGAACTATGGGAGTAACTATGTATCACACTATGTATTTATGTTGGTAGGAGGAGTTGTTTCCTGGAGGTCTAAGAAATAGACCATATTGTCTTAGTATACTTTTGAGTAGGAGTTGTGTGCTTTAGATGAAACTAGATTGGAAGTTGAATGGCTACATGGACTTATATCCAATTTACCTATGGTAAAGAAGCTTCTTCCTACAATTTGAATTCACTCTAATAGCACTACAACTATTGCTAAGATAAAGAGTTGCAAGTACAATCAAAAGTAGCATAGACACATCCAAGTCAGACTCAAATCTATAAGGGAATTATTGTCTAATGGGATTGTGGTTGTGGACTACATCGATATCAAAGATAATACAACTGATCCTTTCACTAAAGGTCTTACCCTAGATTTATTGGAAAAATCCTGGTTTGGGATGGACTGAAACCCCTTTAGATTTGGAGGCAGTAGCAACCTAACCCAAAAAAGTGGAAATCCCACAAATTGGGTTCAACATGGCAATAACAGGCTATCGGGTGAATCAGATGCCACTGTGTATTTTTTGTTTGATGCTTCTAGCATCTGGGTGTCCATCTCCTAGGAAAGTCGTCAGTGTCATGATTGCAAGTTAGTAAGAGATTAGTCTCTGAATGGTTTCAAGTCTTAGAATAGGATGTTAGAAGTAGATCCTTAGAGTCCAACTAAATGATTGATAATGTGTAGGGAAGAAATAGGAGAATTGGGTTGTTCTCTAATGTCAATCATGACATATATTTTGTATGCATAACCTTAATCAATTGTTTTCTTTTCTACCATGCCATTATTGTGTTGTTACTGACCTATAGTCTTGTACCCAAGGATCAGGTTCAAGACTTTTTTTCACCTAGTTCCTACAGAGGTCACAGTTGGATAACTTGGGTAGATTCAAACTGAAAGGTATCTGCTAAAAGCACAGTATGAAGGATTGAATGGTAGTACACACTACAAATGTAAGGCCCTTGAACATGCTTAAAGTGTTAAGCAAGATTAATTACCACAATTGAATGATTAATACCATATTCTAACCTTGTTATATGCTTCAGGATCATAAGAAAAACTTAAATTTCAAATTTGGTCCAATTTGGACACTGTTTGAGAAAGTTATGCAATTTTATGTACATTTTGGACTTTTCTACAATTGACCCAATTGAGGGGTTTCTTTGCAATTTTTCACATCAATTATGTTGATTCTATGTTTTCTCATTATTCTTGAGCTTGTTGAGCCATGGGGTGCTCAATTGTACCTTGAATTGGAGGAGATTTCATTCTATGTTTAATTAGGGTTTACCCCATGGATGAGCTACCTTCAAGGCTATCAACTGATGGCTCCACTGCTCAGGAAACAACTGATGGTCATAAGATAGTGGTAACATCTGGTGGTCAACACTTCCAGGCTCTAGGTCAATGGTTCATGCTGGCTTGGTTCACTTGAACCCATGGTTCACTTATGGACATGATCAATCAATGGTTCACCCATCTTTATACCTTAACCATGAACAAACAATGGTAACCTTTGACCCACAGGTGATGGATGTCCTAGGAGACCATTAGCTGATGGCCTAGAAGTGCTAAACATCTGGTGGACCTACTGCCTACTCTTCCATGGAAGCTTGAAGCCATGGACACATGGAGAGATGCTTGTACACCTCATGCTTGCTTCCATCCTCATCCATGGGCTATATCTACCTCTTCCTAGCCCAAGTATGAAACATTTGCTTGATTTATCTTTCCTCTAACTTGGAGTATCTTGATAGGTTTGGCTGTGGAAATATGTGGTCCATGGTAGAAACTCCTTTTGGGAAGAAGGTCCCTAGATCTCCATCTAGCCCTACCTAGGGTTTCCAAGGTCATCTTCTAGGATATTCAACCAAGGAAAGTTGTTTTCTTCCGTCCTTCTCAATTTTTCTTGCTCTTTTCTTCCTTAGACCTTCTTCCAGGTTGGAAATTTTCTATTTCATGGTAAAAGTTTCTCTAGATCTCAAAATCCTACCTTTCTTGCTTCTTCTTATAAGGATTTTCTTCATTGTGAATAAGGGTGCCTACTTGGCCAAGTTCATAGCTTCTTGTTGGGTTTTCTACCTTCTTGCCTCAATTTTCCTGTTTCTAAGAACCTATTATTCTCTATAGAGGCAATTTTTACAATGCTCTTTACATATTTCTTACTATTAGCTTTCTAGCTCATGTTCTTGCCTAAAATGGTGATTTAAGCCTTAAGAAGCTAAGTTTTCTTGAGATCTTGAATTTTTATGGTGTTCCCTATTCTGTACCAGTTCTAGATGAACCTATAAATAGGTGTACAACCTTCATAGGGTAGAGTATGGTCTATAATAGGTTGGTAGCACAAATGATGGTGCTAAGAACATATCAACTGATGGTTAATATTAGGGTTTAAAGCTGATTTCTGTAATGAACATATCACCCGATGATGACACCATGACAACTGATGGTGTATTTACCATGATAACTGATGATTGTAACCAATGGTGTCAACCGAAGGTGACAACTGATGGTCACCCCTTAGTTCAGGTTTGGGCTCAATTATAAGCTTAATTATTAACAACTAAGTACCCTAATGATGCTATCAATCAATGGTGACATTAGCTTATTATCCAATGGTGATTAATGAATATAGTGCTTATCTAAAAACCAATGGTGAATTAATGGTCACAACTGATTATGGATCAGGTATCCACAATCGATGGTGAGTTAAGGATGTAGTTTTAACATCAATTAAGCCCTAACCCAATAGTTTTTTGGGTCAAATGATTCAAGGGTTATACCTATACTCTAATTGATGGTTTTGAAATATGAACCTAAACCAATGGTTTGGTGCTAACAGTTCTTCATCTAATAGTTTAGAATAATGGACTTAATCCAATGTTTGAGATTGGATGCTTCAACATCCAATGGCTTGGTTTGAAACCTATAGTATTACATTTGATTTCTAATAATCTGAATTTTATGGTTTCCCTTATGTGATCAATTTAAGAAGCTTGATGGTTGAGATTATGGTGTGCTTAAAATGTACAACCAATGATGGGTTTTAATCCCACAACCTATGGTTCACCTTCATGTTATTATATAAGGAATGTATGCGCTTAAAAGGTGACTCTTTAAGGTCATGACTCAATAACTTCATAGGTGGCTTATTCAAGGTGTTTACTTATGAAAACAACCAATGATCTTACCTTTTCCACATCCAATGGTTTTGGATGATTTTATGGCATGATGATATGGGTTGAATGATGTTGGAACCAATGGAGGTTTTCCCTTAATAAGGTAGTCTTACATTTTCCCTCACATGAATAGAATGTATAATAACCATATTGGGATGATATGTAACCTTAATGGGGTATAGCTTGTTACGCTTAATCCTAATAAACTCAGGTGATGGTGATTAACTATGATCATCATTCCTTCATGGTAGAAGATAACAATGGAGTCTCTCTTATTGTTGTAGAGTTCTAGTATACTGCAACCTAATGATTATACCTTGAATTAAGTGTGGATTCATACTTGAGAATGGTATGGAATGTGATTATGATGTTGTGCCTTATGCATCCAAGATTATATGGGGATGCTATGGGTTAAGGTTTGTGAATAAATGTTGAACTATAACTTCCATGTAATCGACCTTGATAAACTTAACCCTAATACAAGTAGAAAATGGTGGTAATAATGTTATCCTTTCTTGAATGATTAATATAATGATGGAACATCCATCCTAATGATTGATTGAAAATCTAATGGGTTAACTAGTGGTCATCTTAGCTTCATGATCTATGTCTACTTATGCTAAACATGTACATTATAAGTATGATGATGACCAAATATACCTGGATTCCTTATATGTTGATATAATAAAGGAGTTCTTTTAAATGCTAAGATAATCCTGCAATATCATCTTATGAACATCTTTTAGTTCTTTAATGCCAATTATGTTAAACACGTGAATCACATGTGTGGTGATGTTTGTTGAGCCTTGTAATAAGGCATAGAAAGATAATGATGAACTTGTAGGAAATGATATGAATGTCTTAATGACCCTTGGGCATGATTGAGCCTTGAATGAGGTGTAATCCTCTTATGGTGACAAGGGTTGATAGCCTATGATATTGTGATAAGGATTTATATCATGGGACAGTATGATTACAAGTGCAGTCTCATGAATGACAAGTGAATAGTACCATGTGATGATGAGATGAGGAACAATATGTCTCATTTGTTTTATATATACTATAGTTGTCATACATCAATTCTTGCTAGAAATGAATTAGGGTTTGTATGTACATGTGTATAATAAACCCTTAATTTAATCAACTGGCAAAACTAATCAAGTAAAATCCTAATCATATAGTGCCATGTGCCATAAAACCATCTCCTGTGTCAGATATTGCTGGATGGTGAAATGAGTATTCCTAAGGGAATCTCGGAGCGCATACATAACATGTTGAGTATGTGTGGTGCTTGTCATCCTGACACCAAGTGTTTTAGGAGGATGATTGCGGTCATACCTAGCCTGCATTTTGAGAACGACTGCGGTCAGATCTTAGTGATTATAAAATGATGTGATTGGAGGACAACTACAGTTGTGCCTCATTGATTTGGGTTTGAATACCCTATATGTTATGCCATGACCTGTTCCAAGGTGGGTAGGTACATGACTATAAGTCGTTGTTTTGTAGATTGGCTATATGTCATTGTAGTGCAGACTCATACAAACTGATTATGGAGAAAATCTTGGAGTCTGGCTCTTCCTAGATCTTATATGGCACTAATTTTGACTTAGCAGTTGTCAGTTGGATTTGGGTGGTACAAAAAAAATCCTCATGGCATAATAAAAGATGTAATACAGCTGTGTAGTATATCTGTTTAGGGTTATACACAATGCTTCACATTGGATGATAACCCTTGTTTGTTCTCTTTACATAAAGTTGATGCTTAGTGGAAATTAAGAGATAGTACATAGGCTTATGCTATAGAAATATTTCTAATGTAGTTGTCTACATACAGTTGTCATGCTATGTTGATAGATATACTGCTACTGTTATTTATGCTAATGATGATAGTTATTATAGATGTTAGTTATGCTTGTACTGCTATCTATGCCTCTGTAATTAGAAGTTTGTAAATTGCTAATCATGCTTATGAAGTTAGTTGTGCTTATGATGTTAGTTCTACTAATGATATAGACTTGTTCATTTTATTAAACATGTCAGTAATGTTAGTCATGTTATGTTGCTAGACATATTCATGATGTTGAGATGCTTATGCTACTAGATTACTTGTGATGTTAGCAAGGCATATCATAATAGTCAAACTAATGAAGATGAATGTTATTAAATGCAATCCTATGAAACCTGAGTAGATATCTGATAAAAGAAATGGATTTATTTATTACATGTATATACATTGATCAACATACTTGTTTCTAAGCTTATTTGCTTAACCTATTTAGCATGTTTGAACTTCTCAATCTGTTCAATATTTTATTACGATACTCCAACTTCTCAATTTATATGTTCTCCAATCTATTGTAATCAATATCTATTGGATAGACTTATATCTCTCGTTGGGACTCGGTCTCACCTCGTGGGTCACCACATCTTTTTAGGTGATTGACAACAACGACAGTAGAATGGTGACACATTGGAGAATCTCAAGTGATGAACACTATAGATGTTTGTTTATTTGTCTAGTCTATCCTAGAGTCGTCCATGTACTCTTAGGTCCGAGTGAAAAGTTTGTAATTGGTGTTTCAATCAAATCAAGTTTTGGTAGCATGATATATGCTTGTTAGAGTGACAAATGGGGAAATAGTTCCTATGTAAAATGTATATGTGGTGGTTGATGCCATGGAACAATTGTAAGAGATTTTTGACCATTATATGAAATAAAGCAAGTTGTTGGGCTTTTGTGTAAATGTTTATGAGAAATTATTAAATGCTGAAAATGGTTTTAATTTACCCTATTTTCTGGGTTTGTGTTTAATTAATGAGTCATCGTGATTTATGTTATGAGTAATCTCATTTAGTGTAACGGGTTCCAACAAGTTGGTATTAGAAACTTAGGTCCACTGAGTCTACAGTGACACTAGGACATAAAACTAGGATGATGCCCAACTTAAAAACATGACATTAAAACATGGTGCAGACTACCTAATCTCAGTATTTGGGTGCCCTAGTCAGGTATTGAAAAAAAGGTAAGTATGGAACTCTTTGACTGATTTCAATCTCATTGCTCTGATCAAGTAGTCATTTTGAAACAATCTAAAGAGAATAATGAATGAGAAATCATGGTGTTAAAACCTCAATCTTACTCTAAAGAAGAAGAATTTAATCATAACCTATAAAAAACTAAACATTTGGTAACTATAAGAGAAAGATACAACACCATGAAACCTAAATATGAATACAAATAAGCTAAAGAGGAGTTATTGAAGTTGTAATTCAAGAAGATAATAAAGTTAAAGACATATAAATATGTGCCAATAAAGTGATTCAAGGTATGGAATCCACATAAAATGGAGATAAATCCTATGATAAGTATCATATGAGAAGATGAATGAGAACAATGATAGAGGAATCAAGTGGAACCTGAGTTAATCTCATACCAACCTTTGTGTGTAAGAAAGTGTTAACATAATATATGCATGGTATGTGAAAGAAATCAAGGAAGAGTCTCCTTATTTAATGAAGAAAATTTGGAATATGATGACCTATTCCTTGATCAGTGGCTGAAAAATAAGGAAACATGAGAGGACATATACAAGAATAATGAATAGTTAACGAGAAAAGAGTAATGCGATATGATAATCTTAATAATTCCTATGCTAATGGCAAGGAACCCAAGTTGAAAAAAATAATATGATACATAAAAAGTGTAACCTTCATGGGGGGAAACAGAGTTGGTTACCTTTTTCTAGTTACCCCTAGATAATGCTGCTTTGATATGGGAAGTGTTTCCCCTTTGTGTTCCTTCTTTTTGAGGAATACCCTTGAAGTGGATCTCATACCACTAGTACACGTGGATTCACTAAAATCTTGTGATGGATATCTTGATATGTGTGATTGACATGGACTATAGTTCCAAGATAATTATGTTTTGTAAAGAGCATGCTTTTTTATCCTTCCAAGAATTAGGGGGATTCCTCCTATATGTTTTTAACCAGTTACGATGTTGAGGAAGTGGGTGAAACTAGGGTGTGAGTTATTTATGGCACATGTACTAGATACCAAGGTATTGAATCCTAGTATCCAGAGTGTACCAGTTATATATGAGTTAAAGTTATCTATTAGTTGAGTTGTCTGGTGTTTCTCTCCATTAGAGAGTGAGATTTGATGTTGATCCTTCAAGTATTGTTTGAGAAAAGAAGAGTGATTCTATAATGTTTTCTATCATTTGTTGATAGTTGGGCAAGACCACTATCAAGGATAGATGGATTATTGATCAACAAACATGTGCTACCATTTCCTTCAAAATTAACCTGGGATCAAAATATCAATGGACAAGACTTAGAGCTGATGACATAAGATACATGATCATGATAAGTTTAGGGTTATGTCATTTAGACTAACCTATGCAACAACAATGTTTATAAGTAGGAGGAACAGAGTAATCATGTTATGTCTCATAACTTGTGACAAGATTTGAATAATACATCTCAAGGTAATTTAGAGATGGTCAATACCATAGTTAACATCCTTGCTAAATCTTAAGAGTGTTGAACAAACTATATTTATGTGTATTGGGGGTTAACTAGAGTATCTTCTTGGAGTCATGATATACCTTCTAAGTGGGTTGTGTGAATCCTGGTGAGATAAGATAGTGTTGTTGCCCTACCCCTAACAGGTCAATCGAGAAGTTATATTTGATTAAGGTTGCAGAAAAGTGTATGATTCTTCAAATACATAGATTTCTAGTCCATCATTAAGATAAATGGATAATCCTTTAAGAACGCCTTATAGTTCTTGACAATTAGGGGATGCTCACCTGATTGATTGAGTTACTAATTACAATAACATTTAAAGATACATAGAGATGAAACCTTGTAGATACCTGATAAGAGATGCATGATGTTCCATGTCGGCAAGATCCATCAAGTATGACCTCTAAGTGATGTGTGGTAAATTACATGGAATAGATGGACTAGTTTAGGACGATAGTTAGAGTGCCAAGTTGAAGGTACTACTAGACCTGTACAGGTGGCACAACAGTTTCTATGTTGAACCAAGGTGACACATGCAAGAGTTGACAAATAAGAATATGACTTCTATGAGAATGATGTGACCATGAGGTGAAAGTAACCATTTTTAATATTAAGAATGAGGTACATGATAAGTATTCATCTTTGTTTGCCTTGGATTTTGGAGGCAAAATCCATGTTAGGGGTTTATAGATGTAAGGCCCCTGAACATGCGTAAAGTGTTGAACAAGCTTAATTACCATAATTGAATGCTTAGAATCCTAATCTAACCTTTTTATATGGTTTGGGATCATAAGACAAGTTTAAGCTTCCAATTTGGTCCAATTTGGACACGTTTGAGCAAGTTATGCAATTTTATGTACATCCTGAAATTTTCTACAATTTACCCAATTAAGGGGTTTTCTTTGCAATTTTTCACATCAATTATGTTCCTCTTATGTTTTCTCATCAGTATTGAGCTTTTTGATCCATGGGGTGCTCAATTATACCTTCAATTGGAGGAGAATTCATTCTATGTTGAATTAGGGTTTACCCCCCCCCCCCAATGGATGAGCTACCTTCAAGGCTATCAACCGATGGCTCCACTACTTGGGAAACAACTAGTTGCCATCGAACAATGCTAAAATCATGTGGTCATCACTAGAAGGCTCTATGTTGATGGTTCATGCTGGTTTGGTTCACTTGAACCCATGCTTCACTTATGGACATGATCAAATGATGGTTCACCCATGTTTAGACCTAAACCACAAACAAACGATGGTAACCTTGAACTGACAAGTTATGGCTTGCCTGGGATACAATCATATGGTGTCCTATCAGTCCCAAATAGCTAGTGTACCAGCTTCCTGCTCATCCATGGAAGCATTAAGCCATGGATACATGGAGATATACTTATACATCTCATGCTTGCTTCCATCCTTATCCATGGGCTATATGTACCTCTTCCTTGCCCAAGTACGAAACCTTTTCATGATTTCTCTTTCCTCTAACATGGAGTTCTGACCATTATCTATTTTTCTAAAAAAATAGGTGGTCTAAGTTAGAATATGACCCTCCTTTTGAGAAGAAGATCTCCTAGAGCTCCATCTAGCCCTACCTAGGGTTACCAAAGTCATCTTCAAGGGTTTTCGAAAAAGGCAAGTTATTTTATTACTTCCTTCGCCATTTTTCTTGATCTTATTCTTCCTTAGACCTTCCTCCAGGTCGGAAATCTGCTGTTCCATGGTAAAATTTTCTCTACACCTCAACATCCTACCTTTCTTGCTTCTTCTTCTAGGCTTTGCTTCCTTGTAAAGAAGGGTGCCTACTTGGCCGAGTTTAGAGCTTTTTCTGGGGTTTTCTACCTTCGTGGACCAATTTTCCTACTTATAAGAACCTATTCTTCTCTATAGAGGTCATTTTCATAACTCTCTTCACATATATTTCTTATTATAAGCTTGCTAGCTGATGTTCTTGCCTAAAAATGATGATTTAAGCCTTAAGAAGCTAAGTTTGCTTGAGATCTCGAATATTTATGGGTTTCCCTATTATGTTCCAGTTCTAGATGAACCTATAAATAGATGTATGCCCTTTCTAAGGTAGACGATGGTCTAGAACAGGTTGGTAGCACAATCTATGGTGTAAGAACCTATCAACCGATGGTCAATATTAGGGTTTAAAGCTGATTTCTTCTATGAACATATCACCCGATGATGACACCATGACAACCGATGGTGTAGTTACCATGAAAATTGATGGTGGTGACCAAGCATGTCAACTTATAGTGACAACCAATGGTCACCCCTTATGTCAGGTTTGAGCTCAATTAGAATCTTAATGATCAACAACTAAGTACCCTAATGATGCTATCAATCAATGGTGACATTAGCTTATTATCCAATTGTAATTAATGAATATAGTGGTGATCTAACAACCAATGGTGACTGAATTGTCACAATCGATGTTGGATCGGGTCTCCACAATAATGGTAAGTGAAGGATGTAGTTGTAACATCAATTAATCCCTATCCCAATAGTTTCTTGGGTCAAATGATTCAAGGGTTAGACCTATACTCTAAATGATGGTTTTGAAATATGAACCTGATCCAATGGTTAGGTGCTAACACTACTTCATATAATAGTTTAGAATAATGGACTTGATCCAATGGTTGATATTGTATGCTTCAACATCCAATGTCTTTGTTTAAAACCTATAGTATTACACGTGATTTCTAATAATCTAAATTTGATAGTTTCCTATGTGATCAATTTAAGAAGATTGATGGTTGAAATGATGGTGTGCTTAAAATGTACAACCAATGATGGGTTTTAACCCCAAAATTTATGGTACCCCTTCATGTTCTTCAATAAGGAATTTATAGGGTTAAAAGGTGACTCTTTCTAGGTCAAAACTCAATGAATTCATAAGTGGCTTATTCAAGGTGTTTACTTATGAAAACAACCAATGGTCTTACCTTTCCACATCCAATGGTTCTGGGTGATGTCATGGTATGACTATATGGGTTGAATGATGTTGGAACCAATGGATGTTTGCCCTTAAAAAGGTAGTATTACTTTTTACCTCACATGAATATAATGGATAGTAACCATATTGTGATGATATGTAACCCTAATGGAGTATAGCTTGTTAAACTTAATCCTAATAAACTCAGGTGATGGTGATTAACTATGATCAGCCTTCCTTAGTGGAATAATAGAACAATGTAGTCTCTCTTATTTTTGTAGAACTCTAATATACTACGACCTAATGGTTATACCTTAAATTATGTGTGGATCCATACTTGAAAATGGTATGGAATGTGATAATGATGTTGTGTCGTATGCATCCAAGATTATATGGGGATGCTAGGGGTTAAGGTTTGTGAATGAATGTTGAACTATAACTTCAATGTAACCGACCTTGCTAAACTTAACCCTAATGAAAGTAGATAATGGTGGTTTATAATTTTATCCTTTCTTTAATGATTAATATAATGATGGAACATCCTTCCTAATAATTGATTGAAACTCTAATGTGTTAACTAGTGGTAATATTAGCTTTATGATCTATGTTTACTTTTTCTAAACTTGTACATTATAAGTGTGAAGATGACCAATTATACATGGATTCCTTATATGTTGGTATAAAAAAGGAGTGGTCTTAAATGCTAAGATTATCCTACAATATCATCATGTGAACATATTATAGTTCTTTAATGCCAATTATGTTGAGAACGTGAATCACATGTGTGGTGATGTTTGTTGAGCCTTGCAATAAGGTATAGAAAGATAATGATTAACTTGAAGGAAATGATATGATGGTCTTAATGACCCTTGGGCATGATTGAGCCCTAAATGAGGTGTAATCCTTTTATGTTGACAAGGGTTGATACCCTGTGATATTGTGATAAGGATTTATATTTTGTGATAGTATGATGACAAGTGCAGTCTCATAAATGACAAGTGAATAGTACCATGTGATGATGAGATGAGGACCAATATGTCTCAAACATTTTATATCTTGTGGAGTTGTCATATATCAATGCTTTCTAGAATTGAATTAGGGTTTGTATGTCCATTTGTATGATAAAGGCTTAATTTACTCGATTGGTAAAACTAATCAAGTGAAACCTTAATCATGTAGTGCCCTATACCATAGAACCATCTTTAGTGTCCGAACTTTCTAGATGGTGAAATGAGTATTCTTAAGGGAAACTCAGATTGCATACATAACATGTTGAGTATGTGGGGTGCTTGTCATCCTAACACCAAGTGTTTTTGGAGGATGGATGCGGTCATACCTAGCCCACTTTTCTACAACAATTGTGGTCTGGTGTTGGTGATTATAAAATGATGTGATTGGAGGACAACTACGGTTGTACCTCCGTGATTTGGGTTTGAATACCCTACATGCTAGTATCCAGGCCTGTACCATGGTTGGCTAGTTATAGGACTATATATCACTATTTTGTAGATTGATTGTAGGTCAATGTGGTGCAAACTCATACTGACTGAGTATGGAGAAGATCTTGGAGTCTGGCTCTTCCTAGATCTTGTATGGCACTTATTTGACTTAGAAGTGGTCAGTTGGATTTGGGTGGTATGACTCAAATCCTCAGGGCGTAATAAAAACTACAATACAGTCATGTAGCATATTTGTTTAGTGTTATATAGAATGCTTCACATTGGATGATAACCTTTGTTTGTTCTCTTTACATAAATTTGATGTTTATTGCAAACTAAGAGATGGTAGATATACTTATACTGTAGAAATATTCAGAATGTAGTTGTGTACATAAAGTTGTAATTCTATGTTGATAGATATAATGCTTCTATAAATTATGCTAATGATGATAGTTATTAGAGATGTCAGCTATGCTTATACTGCTAGCTATGGCCCTGTAATTAGAAATGCTAAAACTACCAATCATGCTTATGCAGTTAGTTGTGCTCATGATGCAGACGTGTTCATTTTATTAAACATGCCAATATTGATAGTCATGTTATGTTGCTAGACATATTCATGATGTTGAGATGCTTATGCTACAAGATTACTTGTGTTTTTAGCAAGGCATATGATAATAGTCAAACTAATGAGGATCATTGTTATTAAATGCAATCCTATGAAACTTGAGTAGATATCTGATAAAAGAAATGGATTTATCTATTACCTATATATACATTGATCAACATACTTGTTGCTACGATTATTTTCTTCACTTGTTTAGCATGCTTGAACTGCTCAATCCGTTCAATTATTTATTAAAATACTCCAACTACTTTCTTTATATGTTGCTTAATCTATTTTAATTAATATATATTGGAGAGAGTTGTATCTCTTGCTGAAATTGGGTCTCACCTCGTGGGTCATCACATCTTTTTAGGTGATCGACAACAATGATAGTCGAGCCATGATATAATGGAGAATCTGAGGTGATGAACCCTACAGATGTTTCTTTAGTTGTCTAGTGTTCCCTAGAGTCATCCCTGTACTCTCAAGTGTGGGTGAAAAGTTAGTATCGGTGATTCAATTGAATCAGGTTTTGGTATCATGTTATATGCGTGTTCGAGTGATAAATGTGGAAATGTTTCCTAGGTAAAATGTATATGTGGTGGTTGATGCCATGAAACAAATGTAAGAATTTTTTTAGTATTATATGAAATAAAGCAAGTTGTTGGGATTTTGTGTAAATGTTTCTGAGCAATAAGAAATATTGAAATCAGTTTTAATTTATCCTATTTTCTAGGTTTGTGTTTAATTAATGAGTAATCGTGATTTATGTTTTGAGTAGTCATGTTTAGTGTAACGGGTTCTAACAACACATTAGACTTTGTAGGGGATTGTTAGATATATGGTTGTATAAGCCATGTATATAGAATGGGTTAAGCCTAATGTAGTGCAGCTAGTACATGGGAGAAATGTAGTTTTGTGTCTAGTGCAAATGGGGAAGAAGTTTTATCCCACATTGCTCACTCTTAGAACTTTTATGGTCCTTATATGTAGGATCACATGTGACACTAGTGTCTAAAGGTCCTAGGATAGGTATGCTCACCTCCTTGGTGGGTATCGTGACCACAACAGACACGTATACACACATGTGCCACACCACGCCTCGCTTGGCCTGGCCGGGCAAGGGCTCAGTCTGGTGGTTTGTAGCATGTGGATTGTCGATAAAGTCTTCTGTCTTTTGTCTTCTTTCTACACTAGGATACAACTATGTAATTACTTATTAATTAAATTAATTGTTTCTTTCTGAAACAGAATTATTAATCCTAATTTGAAAGTCTTTTTCTTGCAAAAAAATTTCAACACGTACAAGGGCGATCGAATGATTGCATCTTAATGAGAATAGGATTTTGGTGTGTGTAAAGCTATAATAAGATTCCGATCATTAGGCACATATCAAACAAACATCATCCATCAGTCGTTTCTATGGTGACACATCCCGCTATCACACAGATAACGAGGTGCCATGCGAAAATGTACAGAAAACATCATAAACCACTTATTACCAAAAACACAGGTTAATTAAAACTGATTTCGGAAAGCAGATAAACTAAGAAATGATTACATACAGATCCTCAGCCTATAAGAAAATAGGTTATATAAACATTTTCAAGTCTAGATACATGTCCATAGCTTAACGGATCAGCTGTCATGTCAGCACATGAGTTCATCACCTATTTATATACATAACGGGCCACATCCGTCCAACAGTAGGATATACAAAGCTTCATCAGCTACACATCGTGAAACAACGTCAAAACACCTTCGAGGACTTGAGAGTACAGGGATGAGTCTAAGACTCTACTACAAAACAACCAAAACAACAGCATATCCATCTCTTGCCTTCTACTGCTTTGTTTGTTGCCCAGTCGCAACCCCGCGACCACCACCACGTCTAGCACGAACACCTAAAAAGGTTGTAAACCAATGGGATGAGACACACAATCCCAGCCAGAAACATAACTCCCTACCAGAACCATAAAACCTCAGAAAGGTTAAAGCTGCAACAGCAGATAACTGATAAAACGTACAGTAAGAGCAGTCTATAGAGCAAGGTTGTTATTACCATTGTGCTTACCATGGTGTACTGAAGGCATATAACCAATTATTTCTTTATGGAACATGATTGATAAGATAACATTTATAAGATCTTACCACATAACATAAGGAACGTATAAGTAACTGTAATGTATAACAGGATTAACTACACAAGCAAGGCTTCAACCAATGTTCTGTGTTTTGCCTTAAGCAATAAATACTATTCGGCTGGATTACTTGTTATTATGCCATGAGGAAGTGAGTTGCACCACTCAAATCCAATTGACGGCTGTGAAACCCAGAGTCGGTGCCATACAAGGTCAATGGAAGAGTCAGACTCCAGGACCTCCCACCTTGTGGTCAGTGCACGAGAACCAAAGCAGGACCGTAGTCTCATGCTTAAGTGGCCTCATCCATAGGATCAGCTCCCACAGGCTACCCTTTCTCTAGCCCGCCTTGGTATAGGTCTCGGTGCAAGTATATCTGAGCCACTGGCCAGTTCACCGTGCTCCCTGAGCCATGAACACATTCATGCTCTATTACACTAAGCCATGGGCATGTTCACCATGCTCTATCTATCCCGAGTCTGCAACCACAGCTGCACTCGAATCCTCTCTATTTTAGGCTAGGAGAAACCTCACATATTCAACAATATGTACTCCGGATTAACCCGTAGGAGAACCCGTTTCACCATCACCAGCTCCTGACGATGATGGATCTATGGCCAGGGCAACTACATGATATGTTCCACTATAGTTGGTTAGTATATTTTAAGGGGACTGTTGAGGCAAGTAGGTTGTAACACATACATGACATTAAGTTATAATATTATTACGACCATCACATTATCCCGGGATCTCAATCCCTCATCACAAGAAACCACTGCCTCTTAAGGCATTCTCAACACTTGGGATAACAATCCCTGATCTCATCATCAGAGGATAACGTCTCAACTAGGCACTTAAGCCAAACTCAGGTCCTAAGACCTAAACACATCATATAGGTGAAGCATGTTATCTCGTCAACAAGAGTGACCCTTAATGCAGTGTTATTCTAACATATATATACCTCATAGCCCTTTACCTGGCTATGCATCCGCATGAAACACCTGCATGGTCAGTATACACGTTCATAGAGGTAACTGAAACCACCATAGATTAACAGAATGATCGTATTGTCAATATAGGGCAACATTGGTGATTATACACTTTACCATTCATACCTCAAACCTGTGACCGTATACATAGGGCATATCATCATGTGAAGCATCTCATATACTTCCAAGCTTATCATTTACTCATCATTATATATATACATGATTCAAGATGATCATAAACACATGTAATATCATGTCATGCTTACATATGTGTGTTCTACTATATCAACCACCTTACCATTACCAAACATGTCAAAGGTTCAGGAACCATAAACCATAACTCTTAACAACAAAGACGTAATCATATGATAAGGAACTAACAGATGAGTTTCCGGGTGGAACATGACCCTCACTAGAAGTGCCCACTACCCTCACAGGAAGAGTGACGGGCAGGGCAACTTCCCTCATATCGCCCAAGCGTTCTAGCCACATATCGGTCAAGCCTCTACCAAGGATGTCGGGCTACCTCCCCAAGGTGTGTCGTGCAATAAGATACCAAGGCATAAAGCATTACGTGCATCTAGGTCTATGGGGCATGTCGTGCATCCAAGGTGACATCGTCCTATTGAACCGGACATAGCCTTATCGGCCTACCACAGTAGGTAACAACCGTCACCCAAGGGTGTCGTGCAGCTAGGTTGAGGAGTGTATCATGCAACCATAGGGTTAGGGTAACCTCATGCCACTACATCAGGCATCACCACCAAACCATGACGCCCAACACAAGGCTAGCCCACTGAGCTCCATAACGCTCAAGGTATAATGGGCACCAAGCCACTACAAGGTAGGTGTATCGGGCAGGGCACTCAACAAGGCATAATGCCCAAAGGTACAACTCAAACGGGCAGCAAAGGAAAGCCTATCGTCCAACCCAGCTAGCCTCATCCTATCGGCCAACACCCAAGGCATAAACCAAGGTGTATCGCCCAACACAACCTCACCACCTCAACTCAAAACTCTATATCAAGAGAGGGTATCGGGCAACACCACCCCCAAGCCATATCGTGCAAGATACAGCCCAATAAGATCATCCTCAACCTCAAGCACAAAGGTACCAAACCCTAATTGATCACGAAAATTGGCTCACCTCTCAACAACCAAGAGAGAGGGTTTTACACAACCTCTGTCACAACTCGAGAAACCACAAGGATCATCCTCCACATGGGTCTACATCTATCAAAAGCTCACCTCTCGAATCCATAGTGAGAGGAGGGTGTTGCTCAAGCAACTAGAACACAAGCTCACCTCTCAACTTAAATGAGAGAGGAGTATTGCCCACATTACTAGAGCTCAAGCTCACTCCTCTAGACTAAGGAGGGAAAGGAATGTTGCTCAACAAGAAAACCCTAAAACATGGTTCGGCCAACTAGGGTACCAAGGTACAAAACCTCAACCATAACAACAAGATCACTATAACCACAAGATGAAAGATGCAACAAGAAAGAAACTTATCTTAGAACATACATGGCCGATTATGATCATATGAAACATACAAGGATGTAGAAGAAGGTAGTATAGTTAGCGTTAGGAGTTATGTAACCCGTCTTAAGCAAGCTCCAAGCTCCTAGCTCCAAGCTCCACCACAAGAAGGAGAACAAAGCACTCTAGGGCTCGGCCACCACTAGAGGAAGATGAAGACTCCAAGGAGAAGGATCAGCCACCAAGATTTGCAAAGGAAGAGGTATCGAGCAACCAAGGGAGAAGGGAACTAAGGAACTAAAGGGATCCTTAGCAAGATAAAGGGAACACATATATAGGAGAGGATGGAGGAGAAACCAAGGTAAGACAAGGCAAGGTGTCGCCCACCTAGGGACACTTGTCCATGGGCAATGCCACCTCAACATCCTGCCTTAAACACGTCCAAGGCCATTGCCACATGCAAGCATAAAGCACCAAGTGTCCACTAATGGTGACACAAACGAGGTCAAAGGGGTCAAAAGGGGGTCCATGGACGACACACCCCACCACCATGCCCAACATCACTCCCTGGGCGACACACCTAGGTTGATACAAGGCACTCATGCCCGACACAAGGTCCAACAAGGAAAGGGCAAGGTTCAAGCAAGGCATCTCAAGGACCAACAAGCTCATCCAAGCCTAAAGCAACTCCAGCAACGAGCCCAACCCTTCCTCTCAACACTACAGGAAGCAAGGAGAGAGAGGAACACTTCTCAAGTGACAAACTTGCTCTACAACCCTAGACTTGGGTTAATTGCAAGTAGCACCAACATCTCTCAACAAAGCATAAACAAACCCTAATCACCACTAAAGGTGATTAGCAAGCAACTAAACACCAGGGTTAAGCAAAGCAAATAGGATAAGCCCTAAACGGAGGTCAGGGTCCTTACAAGCTATAACCCTCTACAAAGGTATTTCGTCCTCAAAATCCAAAGAGAAAAGTGAGGGATACTTCCTCCCCATCTCTTCCTCAAGCTCCCACATCGCTTCCTCAATGCCACGATGATGCCAAAGAACCTTTACCATAACCAGGTCCTTCCTCTTCAACTTCTTTACTCTTCTGTCAAGGATCATCACAGGACCTTCCTCGTAGGTCACACCTTCATCAAGCTCAACCTCGACTGGCTGTATCACTGTCCCTATATCTAGGTGACTTTTCTTCAGCATGCTAATGTGGAACGCTGGATGTAACATGTGCAACTCTGGCGGCAGCTCTAACTTGTAAGATACCTTGCCAACACGTGCTATTACTGGATATGGCCCCATATACCTGGGTGCTAGATTACCCTTCTGACCAAACCTTAACACGCCTTTCCAAGGTGAGACCTTGAGGTACACTTTGTCTCCCACTTGGAACTCTAAAGGTCGTCGGTGATTGTCTGCATAAGACTTCTGCCTGTCTTGTGTTGCTTTCAATTGTTGTTGTATCACTTTGATCTTTTATGTTGTCTGCTGTACTAACTCAGGACCCAAAAGTAGATATTCACTAGGCTCGTACCAACACAGGGGAGATCTACACTTCCTTCCATATCGATCTTCATAAGGAGCCATGTCAATGCTCCGTTGGTAACTATTGTTGTAGGAGAACTCTATCAAACTGAGATGTACGTCCCAACTGCCTAGGAACTGCAAAACAAAAGCCTAAAGAAGATCCTCCAAGGTCTGAATAGCCCTCTCAAACTGTCCATCTGTTTGCAGGTGGAAAGCGGTGCTGAACGTCAACTGTGTTCCCAACGCTTTGTGCAACTATTCCCAAAAATGACTCGTGAACGGAGGACCTCTGTCGGAAACTATCATTGCTGGTACATCGTGCAAGCATACTATCTCATCTACATATACATGAGCGAGATTCTCAGTTGTATACGTTATCTTCACAGGTATGAAATGGGAAGATTTCATCAATCCGTCCACTATCACCCAAATGGAATCATGATTCTTAGTTGTCCTAGGCAGACCAACTACAAAATCCATGGTTATATGATCCCATTTCCATTGTGGTATTGGCAGGGGTTGCAACGTACCTGCCGAATTCTGATGCTCAACCTTGACTTGCTGGCATACCGCACACCTAGCCACAAACTCAGCTACATCTTTCTTCAAGCCAGACCACCATTACAGATCCTTTAGATTGTAATACATCTTGGTGAATCCTGGATGCATAGCATACATCGATGTGTGTGCTTCCTCGAGCACTAGCTTCCTTAGATTATCAGCATCGGGGACTACCATCCTATCATGATAGCAAATTAGTCCATCTTCGGACTCATGGAACCCATCACGCCTTTCTCTACTGAGCTCTGACCTGATCAACTGTACTGTATCACCTGTTTGCTATGCATCTTTGATTTGCTATCTCAGCGTAGGCTTGACTTGCATTTGTGCCAAAAGTCCTTCTAACAAGGAAACTTCCATCTGTATGTTCATATGCCGTAAAGAAACAAACATATCCCGTCTATGGCATACCAAGGAACTCAATTGTGCCCCTTTTGTGGGAAGGGAAGAAGACTTTCGACTAAGTGCGTCAGCTACCATGTTCGCCTTACCAGGGTGATACTCGATGGTGCAGTCATAATAATTGATTAGCTCCATCCAACGATGTTGTCGCATGTTTAGCTCATTCTGCGAGAAGATATAGTTCAGATTCTTATGATTTGTAAATATCTGACACACTTCCCCGTAAAGATAGTGTCTCCAAATCTTTAACGCATGAACCACTGCTTCCAACTCCAAATCATGAGTCGGGTAGTTCTCCTCATGTTTCTTAAGCGGTCGCGAAGCAAAAGAAACCACATGGTCTTCCAACATCAGCACACATCCTAAGCCCTTCTTGGAAGCATCACAGAAAACAACATAGCCCTTTCTAGGGCTCTGGCAGCACTAGCACTGGAGCACTAGTCAGCTTCTCCTTCAAACTTTAGAAAGCTTGCTGGCAACGATCATTCCAAACAAAAGGTACCCCCTTTCTAGCTAACTTTGTCATTGGCAGCGCAATCACACTAAAGTCTTTGACAAACCTCTGGTAGTATCCTGCTAACCCTAGGAAACTGTGAACTTCGGTCGGCATCTTTGGTTGTTCCCATTCTGCAACAGACTCCACCTTCTTCGGGTCCACTTTAACTCCTTCTGCAGATATCACATGACCCAAGAAAGTTACTTCTTTCAACCAGAACTCACACGTAATAAATTTTGCATACAACTGTTGCTGGCGAAGGAGAGTCAACGCTTGTCGAAGATGCTGTTCATGCTACTGACTATCCTGACTATAGATCAAGATGTCATCTATAAAGACTACAACACATTGATCTAGAAATGAACGGAACACACTGTTCATCAAATCCATGAAAGCAGCAGGCACATTGGTTAGCACGAACTTCATAACCACAAACTCAAAGTGACCATACCTCATCCTAAAAGCTGACTTTGGTATGTCATCCGCCTTAATCCTCAACTAATGATATCCAAACCATAGATCAATCTTTGAAAACACTGTAGCACCACGCAACTGATCAAACAGATCATCTATCCTTGGCAACAAGTGTGTTCTTGATCGTGACCTTGTTCAACTACCGGTAGACTATGCATAGTTGCATCGATCCGTCCTTATTCTTAACAAATAACACTGGGGCACCCCAAGGTGACGTACTTGGTCGGATGAAACCTTTCTCCAACAACTCTTGTAACTACTTCTTTAGCTCTGCCATCTCCACTAGTGCCATCATGTATGGTGTCTGTGCAACTGGCTGTGTTCCTAGAACCAGATTGATCTCGAAATTAATCTCTCGGGGTGGAGGAACACTGAGGAACTCATCAGGAAACACATCTGCAAACTCTCAAACAACCGTCACCTCCTCAGGGCTAGGGCCTTTTTCCTTGGTATCCACAAAGTGAGCTAAGAACACCTTACATCCTTGTCGTAACAACTTTTCTGCCACCATCGATGATACTAGACATATTGGAAGAATCTTCCTATCTCCTTGGAAGATCCACTTCTCTCCACCAACATCAAACACTGCTTGCTTGGAACCACAGTCCAACACAACCTTATACTTTTCTAAGGTATCCATCCCAAGGATCACATCGAATCCATGTATATCAAGTGGTATAAGATCCACTTGTATACAGTGTCCCGAAAAAGATAAGACACACGATGGACACTCCTCTTGAAGCATCAAGGAACCATCAAGAGGGGTTTCTAACAACAAGCTATCTTTCTTACAATTAACAGGTAAAAGATAGTTATCAAGCATAGGACGTGTGATAAAAGAGTGTGTAGCACCCGGGTCAACCAAAACAGATATAAAGCAAGAAGAAGACAAATCAGAATGAGAAAACTCCATCTGAACTGCCTCCACTTGCGGGTTGACTATCACCTCTGGATGACTCATAGCATAGAATCGAGTTGTTGCTTGCTATCCACATCCTCTGCTTCCTTGAGCAGACGACCCCTCTTGTGATGCTTGGCCACCTCCTCATCCTCTACTACGATTGGGTTGCTGTTGGTCTGACCCTTGTTGATTCTGCCTCAGCTGCTGTGTTACTTCAACATCTTTACTTGGGCAATTCGACTTGAAATGCCAAGTCTGTCTGCAAATATAGCATGCCCTATCCTCAAACTGTGGCCTAGATGGCCCTGCCACTACCACTAAAGTTTTACTATGTGCTTTTGACGGTGAAGAAACATATCCTCTTCCCTTACTCGGAGACCACTGTGATGGTGCACTGGAACCTCTTAACCCAGAAGGTGCTGAAAACTTCAGCTTCTTGAAGCCACCAAACCTCTGTCCCTGGAACTGAGCAGGCCTCTTCTTAGACATGGATTTTCTTTTCTCCCTAACTGATCGTTCAATCCTATGGACAGACTCCACAAATGTGGCAAACCACTCTCGGTTCTCTAACGCAGAAGCAGGTGTTTCCAGCTCAACACTCAGGCCTTTCTCAAAACGTCTGATTCGCTCGTCATCCGTCACTTCCATGTGAGGGCAAAACCTCAATAGGTCCATGAACTTGGCTTCATACTTGGTGATGTTCATCGATCCTTGGCACAGGTGCTCAAACTGTCTGATCTTCTCGTCCAGATATGTCTTCAGAAAGTATTTGCTAACAAACTCACACCAGAAAACCTCCCAACTGATCACCTCACTGGGTCGCTTCTCCTCCTCGATGGTCCATCGGTGACCAACACTACCCTTTAGAAGGTGGATAGTGTGCTTGACTTTGTCTGCTTTGGGGATGTCAAGGATCCGGAAGGCCTTCTCAAGACCTGTCAGCCACAAATCTGCATCCGTTGGATTAGTCGTCCCAGCATAGTCCGAAGCTCCAACTCGGCGAAGCCACTCAAAGGTCTTCCCAATACCCAATGTTTCACCATGGGAGCCTGTGCTCTCGGCGGAGGCACTGGCAATCTCTCTACCATGAGATTCATCGTAGCCATCATCTGCCCCATAAGCTATTGGTAGGCAGGGTTTTTGAGAATGGCTGGGTCAAGTTGGGGAACCTCAGGCACCCGATCTCCATGTGCCTGCCCTTCAACTCCATCAACTGATGTAGCATCACTGCTCTCGACAGCATGTTCTTCATGATTTCTAGACATCTTGGCTTTTTCTTCCGCTGAGGGCAGAAGATAATCATACGAAAATTTGGAGGACTCACACGAACAGATGCAACCTAGACCTAGATCCCTGTAGACTCAGCGAACCTGGGGCTCTGATACCAAGCTTGTGGCGACACATCCCGCTATCACACAGACAACGAGGTGCCACATGAAAATGTGCGGAAAACACCATAAACCACTTATTACCAAAAATACGGGTTAATTAAAACCAATTTTGGAAAGCAGATAAACCAAGAAACTATTACATCTAGATCCTCATCCTATAAGAAAATAGGTTATATAAACATTTATGAGTCTAGATACGTGTCCACAGCTTAACGAATCAACTGTCATGTCAGCACATGAGTTCATCACCTATTTATATACATAACGGGCCACATCCGGCCAACAGTAGGATATACAAAGCTTCATCATCTACACATCGTGAAACAACGTCAAAACGCCTCCGAGGACCTAAGAGTACATGGATGACTCTAAGACTCTACTACAAAACAACCAAAACAGAAGCATATCCATCTCTTGATTTCTACTGCTCTTCTTGCTGCCCGACCGCAACCCCGCGACCACCACCACGTCTAGCGTGAACACCTAAAAATGTTGTAAACCAACAGGGTGAGACACACAGTCCCAACGAGAAACATAACTCCCTGTCAGAACCATAAAACCTCAAAAAGGTTAAAGTTGCAACAGCAGATAACTGATAAAACATACAGTAAGAGCAGTCTATAGAGCAAGGTTGTTATTACCATTGAGCTTACCATGGTGTACTAAAGGCATATAACCAAGTATTTCTTTATGGAACATGATTGACAAGATAAGGTTTATAAGATCTCACCACATAACATAAGGAACATATAAGTAAATGTAATGTATAACAAGATTAACTACACAAGAAAGGCTTCAACCAATGTTCTATGTTTTGCCTTAATCAATAAATACTATTCGGCTAGATTACGTGTTATTATGTCCTGAGGAAGTGAGTCGCACCACTCAAATCCAATCGACGACTGCGAAACTTGGAGCCAGTGGCATACAAGGTCAATGGAAGAGTCGGAGTCCAGGACCTCCCACCTTGTGGTCAGTGAATGAGAACCAAAGAAAGACCGCAGTCTCATGCTTAAGTGGCCTCAGCCACAGGATCAGCTCCCGTAGGCTACCCTTTCTCTATCCCGCCTTGGTACAGGTCTCGACACTAGTATATCTGAGCCATGGGCCAGTTCACCGTGCTCCCTGAGCCATGAACACATTCATCCTCTATCACACTGAGCCATGGGCCTGTTCACCATGCTCTATTTATCCCGAGTCTGCAACCGCAGCTGCACTCGAATCCTCTCTATTTTAGGCTAGGAGAAACCTCACATATTCAACAATATGCACTCCAAATTAACCCGTAGGAGAACCCGTTTCACCATCACCAACTCCTGACGATGATGGATCTTTGGCCAGGACAACTACATGATAAGTTCCACTATAGTTAGTTATTATATTTTATGTGGACTATTGAGGAAAGCAGGTTGTAACACATACATGACATTAAATTATAATATTATTACCACCATCACATTATCCCGGGATCTCAATCCCTCATCACAAGAAACCACTGCCTCTTAAGGCATTCTCAACACTTGGGATAACAATCCCTGATCTCATCATCAGAGGATAACACCTCAACTAGGCACTTAAGACAAACTCAGGTCCTCAGACCTAAACACATCATATAGGTGAAGTATGTTATCTCGTCAACAAGAGTGACCCTTAATGCAGTGTTATTCAAACATATATATACCTCATAGCCCTTTACCTGGCTATGCATCCGCATGAAACACATGCATGGTCAGTATACACGTTCATAGAGGTAATGGAAACCACCATAGATTAATAGAATGATTGTATCGTCGATATAGGTCAACATTGGTGATCATACACTTTACCATTCATGCCTCAAACCTATGACCATAGGAATAGGTCATATAATCATGTGAAGAAGCTCATATACTTCCAAGCTTATCATTTACTCATCATTATATATATACATGATTCAAGATGATCATAAACACATGTAATATCATGTCATGCTTACATATGTGCATTCTACTATATCAACCACCTTACCATTACCAAACATGTCAAAGGTTCATGAACCATAAACCATAACTCTTAACAAAAAAGATGTAATCGTATGATAAGGAACTAACAAATGAGTGTTCGGGTGGAACATGACCCTCACTAGAAGTGCCCACTACCCTCACAAGAAGTGTGACGGGCAGGGCAACTTCCCTCATATCGCCCAAGCGTTCTAGCCACCTATCGATCAAGCCTCTACCAAGGATGTCGGGCTACCACCCCAAGGTGTATCTTGCAACAAGAGACCAAGGCATAAAGCATAACATGCATCTAGGTCTATGGGGCATGTCGTGCATCCAAGGTGACATCGTCCTATTGAACCGGACATAGCCTTATCGGCCTACCACATTAGGTAACGACAGTCACCCAAGGGTGTCATGCAGCTAGGTTGAGGAGTGTATCGTGCAACCATAGGGTTAGGGTAACCTCATGCCACTACATCAGGCATCACCACCAAACCATGATGCCCAACACAAGGCTAGCCCACTGAGCTCCATAACTCTCAAGGTATAATGGTCACCAATCCACTACAAGCTAGGTGTATCGGGCAGGGCACTCAACAAGGCATAATGCCCAAAGGTACAACTCAAACGGGCAGCAAAGGAAAGCCTATCGTCCAACCCAGCTACCCTCATCCTATCGGCCAAAACCCGAGGCAAAAACCAAGATGTATCGCCCAACACAACCTCACCACCTCAACTCAAAACTGTAGATCAAGAGAGGGTTTCGGGCAACACCGCCCCAAGCCATATCGTGCAAGATACAGCCCAACAAGATGATCATCAACCTCAAGCACAAGGGTATCAAACCCTAATTGATTAAGAAAACCAGCTCACCTCTCAACAACCAAGCGAGAGGGGTTTTTCACAACCTCTATCACAACTCGGGCAACCATAAGGATCATCCTCCACATGGGTCTACATCTACCAAAAGCTCACCTCTCGAATCCATAGTGAGAGGAGGGTGTTGCTCAAGAAACTAGAACACAAGCTCACCTCTCAAGTTAAACGAGAGAGGAGTATTGCCCACATTACTAGAGCTCACGCTCACTCCTCTAGACTAAGGAGGGAAAGGAATGTTGCTCAACAAGAAAACCCTAAAACATGATTCGGCCAACTAGGGTACCAAGGTACAAAACCTCAACCATAACAACAAGATCACTATAACCACAAGATTAAAGATGCAACAAGCAATAAACTTATCTTAGAACATACATGGCCGATTATGATCATATGAAACATACAAGGATGTAGAAGAAGGTAGTATAGTTAGGGTTAGGAGTTATGTAACCCGCCTTAAGCAAGCTCCAAGCTCCACCACAAGAAGGAGAACAAAGCACTCTAGGGTTCAGACACCACTAGAGGAAGAAGAAGACTCCAACGAGAAGGATCGGCCACCAAGCTTTGCAAAGGAAGAGGTGTCGAGCAACCAAGGGAGAAGGGAACTAAGGAACTAAAGGTATCCTTAGCAAGAGAAAGGAAACACATATATAGGAGAGGATGGAGGAGAAACCAAGGTAAGACAAGGCAAGGTGTCACCCACCTAGGGACACTTGTCCATGGGCAATGCCACCTCAACATCCTGCCTTAAACACATCCAAGGCCATTGCCACATGCAAGCATCAAGCACCAAGTGTCCACTAGTGGTGACACAAACGAGGTCAAAGGGGTCAAAAGGGGGTCCATGGACGACACACCCCACCACCATGCCCGACATCACTCCCTGGGAGGCACAGCTAGGCTGATACAAGGCACTCTTGCCCGACACAAGGTCCAACAAGGCAAGGGCAAGGTTCAAGCAAGGCATATCAAGGCCCAACAAGCTCATCCAAGCCTAAAGCAACTCCAGCAACGAGCCTAACCCTTCCTCTCAACACTAGAGGAAGCAAGGAGAGAGAGGAACACTTCTCAAGGTGACAAACTTGCTCTACAACCCTAGACTTGGGTTAATTGCAAGTAGCACCTCTAACTCTCAACAAAGCATAAACAAACCCTAATCACCACTAAAGGTGATTAGCAAGCAACTAAACACTAGGGTTAAGCAAAGCAAATAGAATAAGCCCTAAACGGAGGTCAGGGTCCTTATAGTTTTGTTCGTGTTTTGCAAACCCTAAAGGGGAGCTTTTAGTCATCACTTTTGAGTTGCTGCGTGGAGTTGTCCTCCTGTGAGTAGAAAATTCTTCCTTATCCTCCTTAGAGATGGAATCTGTTAGGTAGTGGTTCCTACGATCGTTGGGCTTCACCTATAGTACACATCATATATCGTCTACATCATTTGTCATCAACACGAGCGAGATGATACCTTCTTCAAGTTCATGACTGGGGCAACTAGAAGAACGGAGCCTACCCATAAGGGTTACGGGTCACTAATTTCTTTAAGTGTAACAAGTTCATTTTTCAATGAGTCTGGTATGTGTTCCTAACTTTGTTTTTATTTTCTCCTGACTATTTATTCTTCTACTTCTTATCTGGATCTGGCCTGAACCTATTAATTAAATTGCATATGTTGTTGTTGCATGTAATGACATAAACATAAAATTTACAACAAATACTTCATAGATGGTGAAAAACACAAATAACTAATTAAACATTGTTTCAAATAAGGCTTACCATGTTTCTTAAAAAGTTGTTATCCTTAGAAAAGACCTCAATGCATCAATTATTGTTCCTTCCTTAAATAAACAAAAAAAATGGAGGATGAGAGAAAAAAATGGAGGATGAGAGAAGTGTAGTCTCCTCGCTTGACCAAAGATAAAGTCTTGAAATACAAAAGAATTAAATTTCTTTAACACATTGAATACAAATCAAATGATCCCCATATTTTGTAAAACTAGCTTTGTTCAACTAGCTTTAAGACACAAAAATTATAATCCAAGATATCAGTAGGTGCAAAACTACATAAATTTGTTCTAGGATTTTCATGATGTTTTACTACATAGAAAACATAGCTTGGTGCATAAAAACCATATTTACCCATTATTGTCATAGTTGTTTCTTCTATTAATGGAACATCAAATTATCGACTACATTGGTTAGTATTCACATATGTCACCATTGATTTATTTAGTAAAAATTATAATCCATAGTAGAACAAATGATTTATATATTGAATATTTGTTGGACTCGCATAAGTAACTACAATATTAATTACAACAATTTAGTATCTCAAAGTTATTTATATATTGACATAACCAAAACATGCTTGATCTTTTACTAGACTAGTCTTTTTCCCATTCGACTGTACAATTACTTTTCCTACCAACTTTTATATTCATGGTATGTTAATTTATCCAAGATCCACTTTTGTATTTGTTTTTTATTGACTTTAGATGACACTCAATCTTCTTCTATGGTTGATCATACTTCCAATATGAAATAATAACATTTATTTGATTTTAATGAATGGGAAAAAAAGTCACATCAACATTAGAAAAAAATGATGACACATCAAGACAACATAGTGAAGTTATTCCATATAATTTTTTTGAATACTCTTCTTTTTTCAACTATGAGTGAATACATTTTTTTGTTGACATCATTGGGTAATCGATGCTTATGAAAATCAGGTGGTTCCTTTTGATGGAAAATCCTTGCATATACCCTAGAATCATTTATACAAGGTGTACTTGGTCAACACTTTCATTCATGGTAAAAGGATAATATCTCACTCTAAAGTTGGCCCAACTTTCATTAAAATAATTGAAAAGTTATGACATGTAGTGTGGAGAACCTTCACACTAAAGGAGATTACTCAAAACCAAAACACTAGCTTCATCACTTCTTAAACACGTTACCAAAAGTGGCACAAAATTAAAATAGTGTAAACTTTCTAATCATAACAAAGAACATTTTTACAAGGGTCCAACTTTCACATATATATAGATGAATTCCAATTAAATTTGCATGAGTTCCATGGCTTTAGTCCTAACTTGTTTCAAAAGATGTTATACAAATATTTACAACATATACATAGAACAAGATATGTTACCAAAACTTGAGTTGAAGTACATCATCTGCAAGACTTCCCTCCCAGACCTAAGAGTACATGGATGACTCTAGGACTCTATACAACTACACCAATCTCTTAGACTCTACATAGCTTCAAACTACGCCTACTATCTATAAAATTTCTGACCATGCTGACAATTTCCTAAAAAGGGTGTGGAAACCAACGAGGTGAGACCCATGTCCCAGCAAGAGATATAACTCCAAAAGCATATATTTCTTACTAACGTTTTGTACTTTAAGTAGTTATAGTAGATAGTATTATATAGTTGAAAGACTATATAGCTTGCACAAAAATTTAGACCTAACTAGAGTTATAAATACAATGGATATCTCTTACCACATTATAAATCATCTATAAATCAAAAGAGATATAGAAAATATTATCATCTAATGTGATTCAACAAGAAATTTTAACAGTTATGATGCACAACTAAATTACATATTCTATTAAGCCCTGAGTAGTTTGATCTGTACCACTCAAACTCTACTTGAGTACTACAAAGTCAAAATTAGCTCCGTCTAAGATCTTCGATGACCAGAATCCTAAGATATCTTCCCCTCGGTTAGTACGAGTAACAACTGCAGTTGCACATTGGCCCAACTACTAAAATGGTGTAGTCGGCCCTAGGTACACATGCCACATATCTAGAAACTAGGGTATAAAACCTAAAAACTGAGATACAAACATATTTGATCTCAATATGTATCATCTCAACATATATCATCCTTGGGATCAGGGTGACAGAGATATACCCTCCATTTGCCTACATATAATCAACAATATACAACTTCAAGCTCGTTTTTTGCATTACTGGCTTCACTATCCAACAAGTCTGGATACTACAATATTGCTACAAACTCATGGTACTACATATTTAGGATTAAAACTGATTACATAAGTCAATTAATTACATTCCAAATGCATCAATTAAGTTATGTATGAGCATAAAAAAAATATTATTACAAAAACTATCAGGGATTTGAAATCATAGAAGATATAGAACGTATCAAACAGTTTCATGTCACTCTCGTCATAAGTTTCCATACACTACAAGCTACTAATAAATGAGTTTCTTTCAAAACTTGGGTTTTGTCCAACCATGATCATAACATCATAACGTAAATTCAAGCACTAGTATTTTGATATTCATGTTTTTCTTACTTAAAGATTAGTTAAATGTTCATCATAAAATTTTCATTAAGTCCAAACTATAGTCTAATGTTTGGAACATCATTTTATCATACAAAACATCACGTATAAAGATCACCATTTAGCACATTAGGAGTTCGAAAGCAAGATTAGAAACATGCATGTGAAAGATAGGAAAGAGATACGCTTAAATCTATATAACTCACCTGAGAGATAGAGAGAGAAAATATGAAATCCAAGATGGAACTCTAAAAATCATCAATGAAGTGTCAAGATTGACCCACCAAAACTTCTGAAAAATACCTCCAATCACCTCGAATAGGATGTTTTTGGACCAAGGAAGGAAGAAAAGAGCATTCACAACCATTATACCTAGGGTTCCAACAAAAAGACACCAAGAAAACTCATGTAACTCAGCCACAAGAGGAAAGACAATTGTAACATCACATGAGTTGAGGCCTCAGATAACATGATCTTTAAAGGAATGATTGCATTACCCATATCACCAAGGTGCAACTCCTTTTTAGGGTTCCCATGACTAATGAACTTTGTGGTTAAGTGTCTTCATCCCAGAGTAGTACTAGGACGGGTGACCATCTAAGAAGTTTATCCTGGATTGTGGGTGTGTGAGGACAAAACATACAGTTAAGATTAATGGTGGTTTGTGGGGCCAATGTCATTCTTGAAACTCGGCTAGAACCTTGTAAAGTGGGACCAAGTTTTACAAATGAATTCAGAGACATAACCCCTCTAGTAGGTGGGGCTCACATCAGCATGTGTCATTCCAGTCCTGAGCCATGTGGTCCACTCAAGTTGGAAAGGGTTATCTATGATGATGTAGCCATCCTTGTATTGGCAGTCATGATTAGGAGTTGGGTATCCATTGACCAATTTAGGTCTATACTAAAATAGAAAATTTTATGAGGCCATATAATTGAGCCTTGATGAGGACCTTAAGAGTCTAAGTGGGGGAGATTGTAACGACCCAATATTTGAGTTCTTAGATAAAATGATCCTAGAAGTATGATTGAACTACCCATGCCACCATGTGCACCTTCTTTTCAGAGAGATCCTCACTAAAGAACTTTATGGTTAATCATGATTATCCCAGAGTAGTACTAGGATGGGTAACTGATTTGGAAGTTAATTCGGGCTTGCGTGTGACTGAAGACAAAGTGCACAGTTAAGGTTAGTGGTAGTCTATGTGGTTAGTCGTCATTCCTAAAACTCTACTAGAGTCTTGGGTAGTGGGCCCAGGTGTTACAATTCACAATTAACTAGAACCTGGTAAGAACAAGAATAAAAAATATTCTCGACCCATCCAATCCAAGAAATAGGAAAACCCATCTTATAGAGAACATAGAAAATGAACTTCCAACTTATTGTCACTACAACAAACATACCCATTAAAGGCATTAGAAAAATATCAATAAAAAATATAAAGGACACTAAAAGGATTTAGTGGCATTTGTTGACACTTAAAAAAATGCCTCTAGTACCAGTTCCACTAGAGAGAGAGTGGCATAAGTTGTAAATGCCACTAAACATTTGGTTTTAATGACTTTCCATAAATACCACTATAATGTCAATTGGATTTTATACAAACGACACTATAACATCAATTGGATTTTACAAAAATGGCACTTTTATGTATTAGAGGGTTGTATGAAACTATTCTTGATGTGTATCTTGGTGTATAGAAAATGTCATTAGAATGACAAATACTATATATGATGGCATATTCATGTCTTTTAACTATTCAATTATTAGTTGATTACCTATATTTATGAATGAACACTACTTGCAATTTAAACTCACATAAAAAGTATTCGGAATATCAATCTTGTTGTATATAATCAAATGCAAATTACATGGGGAGGACATTTTACCTTGCCCCTTTTATTAATATGACACACATGAAACATTTTTTTCATACAACATTTTTATATTTACAATAGTTTCTACATCTTTTTATCATATAATAACAAGGTAAATGCATGTATGTTCTCAGACATGTATGTTGTCGAGTGTTGACTTGACTGGGTTTGGTGGAAATTATCTCCATAAATTTTCAAGAACTTGGCCTTCTTCTCGAACTGCTTACCAGAATGCCTATCAATCATAGTGAGGATACAACAAACTTGAAAATGATATGGCAGGTGTGGTACACATGAAAACCCTACATCAATGGAAGCTCTAACTATGCCATCTTTTGTACCAAGGATCAATTCTTCCATCATATCAATGTAAGCACCCACCCCTCTTGGAAAGATGGTCCCTCCACCTACGAAAAGGAACTTCTTAGGTTGCTTTCTTAATTGATTGACTTTTCATAGTTAATACAAGCATATTTCACAGTTCATCACATAATGATCAAGAAAAAAATGCAACAATAAGAACTATCTAAAGGTTAACTATTATATGATCCCACCTTTGATATGGAAAATGATTTCTGGCATGTACTTTAACATGTAGTTTTGCATAAAAAGGATATGAACTCCCTTGTGACTCACTCAATCTTACCCTATGGTATGTTAATAATTTTCATAGCTCTTACCTACAAGCAAGGAGTGACAAGTCTAAAAGTCACATTTATATCTATTAGAAAGAATTTATACATAAAGTTATTCAAATAATAACACTGATTACTAAAAACCTTGACGTGGTATATTTGATACATTACATTATGTATACAATCCTCACCCACCATTCTAACATGTTTGAGGCCCTTGAATGAACCTATAGCAATAATTGTATTTCCTAAAACATTCAAACATGCAAGTGGTCATTCAATTGATGAATACACACTAAATTAGATGCTTCTTCTTTGTAGTTACAACCAATCTTTATAAGATATGCGTTGATACCAGATGTATACTTCTTCTCAGTCTGTATGTGGAAAACTTCTACAAATGGGATACAGGACGGGATTAAACCCAATCACTATTTCAAGAGCTTGCATAAAATGAAAAAAATAAATACTTCAAAAATGTTACAGAGATTAGAGAGAAATGCATCTATGGACAGGTAGTATAGTAGTGTCATTCCCAGATCCAACCAGTGGAGAAGACATAAACACCACCATATGTACTTGTACTTAAACTAAACACATACACATCTTCAAATAAGAATTGTAGTCCGTGTGTGAGAGTTGTGATCAGTGATCACAATGCAATGTTGCTGGCCTGGAAAAAACAAACACTCATAAAAGATTATAACTAGTTTTTAAGAGAAGAGAGAAAATTTGTAACAACCCCGCCTCCCGGTAACTCCCAATTAAGGAAGACTGAAAGGTCAGAGCCATTAACCAATAACATGGATCAAAGGTTCGACAAATAATCAATAAAAATTAATAAACTTTACCAACTAAACTAAAAATTGGTATAAAATAAAACTTTGTTTACCTTTTAAAATCTGGGATTTCTAAACTTCTATCCATGAAGATTCTAATCTAACTAATCTTCATGTGCACGTTATTTCTCATTTAATTCCACATATGTCGCTTTAATGTTTGTTCTTTTCATTTGTACCTAAAATGCCAAAAAACAAAATGTCGGTCAGCAAGAAGTTGGTTTGTGGGGGAAACAATAATCGTTCAACTACAATAACAAAGTAATCAGCCAATTATCATTTAACAGCCAAGGTTACATTTTAAACCATACTACTCAATCCTTTCCTATCCCCTAGCTCTGTGCTATCCCTACAACGGACTGAGATACTACCTCTCTCTTGGTAGATCCTTATTAAACCCCACATGATCCTACTTAACATGTAGATCAATATCTAGGGTTGAGTCGCATGGCACTACCCATAGGTAGTCCAATTCCTGACTCAAAGTGACTTGATGGACCTACCCCATTGGTAGCCATATACTAAGTCATCCAATGACCTGATGGCCTACCCCATTGGTATCCATGTACTAGGTCAACCCATTAAGCTACATAGGGGCTAGGATCTGAGCTAGTAGGCACATCTCCTATGTGATAGTCATATTCACATTATAATTTACATGAATTAAATTCATCCAACAATTAATTCAAGCCACGATGTAAACATCAATAAAATCCTCGGCAAACTAATGTGGGATAATCATAAGCATAACCACATACTTGTCAAGTCGATGTGAGATAGAAATAATCCAATCAACCAATATGCAAGCAAGCATTCAATAAGATCCTGAAACAATTATACAATTTCCTTTTATTTCTCATGTCATTAAGATCTATTAAATCTAGCCTGCTTCCTAGGGTTTCTAGTCCACTTTTAGGGTTTCCATTGCAATTAGGATTTCCCTTCATCTTGTACTATTTTAAACCCTAATTATCTCAATATCTAATCCTCAGTTTTGGATTAAAGGTGTAATTACCCATTAATTAAGCCCCTTAAACCTCTTTTACATTAAAACTACTATTTTTATCCTTTTAATCCATGACAAGATCATTATATGCATTTATCATCAATTCATAGTTCATTATGGTCCAAATCACATATGAACTCGATTAGCCATTAATCCCACCTTTTATTCATGGGAAAACCCTAATTACTACATTTAGGGTACTTATCCACAAATTAGGAACTTTAATGCTCGAAATAGCTTATAACCATGAAAACTCAGTTCTATACATGAAATCAAATAATTAAAGCCATTAGTAGTCCTAATTACCATCATTAGGGTTTCAAGGCCCAGTAAAGCCTATTTATGCACATAAACTCTAAATTAAAATAATTATATGCAAATTTCATCTTTATTGATCTTAATGTTCCTTTTCATCATTAACATGTTAACATCAACTTTAAATACTCATTTAACCCTTTCTAATTCGTTAATCGTCAAAGGTTAGGGTTTTTCATTTATTAAACTATTAAAGATGGAATCATTATATACTTTTTGAATTGCAATCAGAATAAGGCTCTAGTTATATTTTTATTAGATTCCCCTCATTTTTCTGAGAAGTTTTCATATTTTGCATGTTCTCATCGGAGCTACCAATATTTAGATACAAATTTTGCAATAAATCACTTACTCTGGCCAATAGCAAGCTGCCACGTGACTCCTTCCATGCAACGTACTCGATTCACTTGAGAACATAATCAAATGTCACTTTTACCCCTCACTTAAGTTGCCGATCCTTTGTTACTTTGAGGGTAGAACCATACAATACCCATCCATCCTTCTTCAACCTCGAGCAGTAGGTTCGCAGCCGCCCTAGCCGCCGATCTACGGCCTTGGCATGCTCTTCCTTGCCCCTCTTGGCCTCGATGGCCATCAGGGAGGGTGCTCTTACCCCCGCCATACCCTGGAACACACAAAGCTTCTCCAAGTTGTGCCCACGATGGCCGCGAGAAAGCCCAAAAGGTCTGCGGCTCAAACTACATTGCAGCCATGATGCGGGATCTTCTCCCACCTTTCCAAGGTATGAACCTCCTGGGAACCATTTCCCTACCTCCGCCGCATCCCCACGCGTCCAGCCACATCTCAACCCATGATCGAGACGTCTGATCTAAGGAGGGCCAATGCTATGATCTACAGCTAGGTCGCAGCCCCTTTGCAGGTATTGTGCGGGTTTAGAGTAGGAAGACAAGGGAAGAGCTTCCTTAGATCACATGTGGGAGCATCAAGCCACCATCCAGGACCCTCCTTGATCCTCTGTTTACACCAGGGTTCTCCCTGCCTTCTTGGTTAGGGTTTGCTCAAAGAAGAACAAGAAGCATATGGGGAATAGAGAGAAACATGTGGGATATCCCCTTGGGGTCGACCCTGGGCTATTCCCTTATATAGGGGTCTGTAGCGATGCCCTAGGACGTTCCTCCATGAGAAATCAAGTTCTCTCCCATAACCAATCCTATTCCTTCGTGGATAAGTAGTTCTTCTCTCTCCTATTTACTTCCTTGATATTCCTTATCTCATGGACACTTTGAAATACGAGAATTATTTCTTTCACTCTCTTTATACTTTCCTCTTAATCATTGGTCACGAAATTCTATTTTTATTTAATAGAAAATACTTCCCTTTTTATCAATATCACAAAATTCCTTAATAATGTATCACATTATCCTTTTATTTTGCAAATTTGGTATTTTCTCTTTCCTCTTTCTTCATTGGGACTCCTTGGATCCCAAGAAACTCCAATAATTCGAAATTTCTTTTTAAGGAATACTCATGATCCTTCTACATGCATCAATATGCATTATTTCACATTAAAATACCTCTTTTTGAGGATTTCTTTTTATTTCTCTTTTATTTTCCTCATCAGTATTCCTTTTATTATTAGGAATCCTTGGGATACGAAATCCCACTAAGTATAACTCAATCACACCTCTTTCCACTTATTTTCCACATTTTATCATTATTTTCAATTTCTTTCTTAACAAGGAAATGCTTAATTGGTCTTTTCTTTTCTCATTGCATTCTCTATGCAACTTTGGACTCCTTGGGACCCAAGGAACCCAAGAGGCACGAAATACACCTTTGGATTATATTCTTTTGCCTTCTAGAGGTTTCCACATCTCTCTTTTCTCCAAAACTCAATTGTTCATTTATTAATTGAATTTCCTCGTTATTGGGCCCAATAGCCAATAAAGCCCACAACACAATCATCAAGGCTAAACACAACCTTCTCCACCAATCCATCTCAAATGGACCCATATATCGAGGACTCAACTTTCTCAGTTGTAGCTCAGAGGGGTCGGATTTGCACATTATATTCCCCCACAGTGAACTGCATGTCAGTCAACTTTGCATCAGCTCGTGACTCATGTCACCCTTGGGCTCTCTCTCGGCCAGTGCACGATCAAGCGACTTCATCTGCACACACTGTGGTTCTTTTATGACCTTCGCGAGGCCTCCTTCACCAACATCATCATAATGAAGTGGCAACCGACACAACCTCCTTATAGAACTTCTTGCGTCCCAATAAAGGCTATGGTGGTTAACATCACATATTAAGAACTGTCTCTGGGTATCACCCTGAACAAGCACGCTTACTTTCATCAGACCCTCTAGTCTGGATCATACTAACCATTAGTTAGGGGGGGTGATAAACGGTACTAACATCGAGTTCTTCATGTACCTACTTCCATCTTATGGAAGTGAACCTTTAGATCATACTTAAAAACTTTTGAATTCGCATCATGGTATGGTTAAACCTTATCTCTCATAGGTAGTTCAACCAGATCTGTCCCTTGAAAGAACTCTTTCTTACTCATGTCATCTAGGTAAGGAAATCTACCATAATCCATATTGCATCTTGACCTTCCTTGGTCTAGGGGAGACTTACCACAACATCCATAGTGATGCACTCCCATTCCCTCTCGGGAACTCTCTTTGTCCTTCATGTCAAAGCACTGGGTTACTGCTGTTCATCATTTACCTCTATCATGCATGGCCACAAGCTACATGCATCTTCATCTCAAGCATCTAAAGTGATACTATCTCAGTAATACCATGGTATATGGTGATCTTAAAATCATGATCTCCTATATGCCATGATTCCTCAAGCTTGATACCTCAGAAACCCTAAACAACTCTCATCAGGGTTTCATCACCTTCCTTTCCAGAGAAGTACATCTGAGGTTCTTTCATTATAACAATGACTAGGCTGGCTAACCAAGCAATCACTTACTTGATTAACCACTATAGATACATCTGGGTGTTAGCCAAACTTATCTCTTTTTCTCAACTTAAGGTTAGCCTAACAACCTCAACTTCTTCTAGCTTCTAGCTAAACCAGGTAGCTATACCTCATCCCAAGCATTCATTACCATTTCTTATCCTTAGGTGTTAGGCAAAGTTGAAGACATACACCTCCATGTATTCTACTTATCATCTCATCTCAAACCCTAAGTTCGTCTTCATCAAGAAACCCTGATCTCATCCTCATGGTGATCAAATGCAACCTTGTATATCTTGCAAATACTACACAGCTCATGCTAGAAGCATCCTTATAAGATGACTACTTTATTCCTCTTAGTGCTTGTAAACCATCCATATATCGTTCAATCCACCAGGGTATGTTATCCTCTCTGTAGCAACATCTCAACTCACACCATCTTTATCCTTGGTGTATGGCATGCGTACTGTCCTATCTCTCACTCCCATAACAAGAGGAAATAAGCATTTGGCTGCAGTCCAAATACAGAGTTCTTCCTATTCCAATAGTAGAGATGGTACATCCCACCTTGCCACTACACCTTTAAATCTGAGTTGAAATGTGCCACACATGTCTTTACATCACAAACATCATGATATCAAAATTTCCTCCATGGAAAACTGGTCTCGAACCTACTTGGGTCCACACACAATCCTTTGTCATCTCCTCTAGGTCTATAGGGTGTCGGCAGCTTTGGGGTCATCCATCTTCCCTCATGCATCTAGAGAGTGCCCTACTCATCTGCCCTTTGGGTCCAATGAGTTCATGAAGGTGATCAATCTCCTGACCCATGGCCCTTAGACAATGATAGTTGTTACCTCCCGACCCTATGGTCATGTGCAACTAGGGAATTAGGAAACTCCTCCTTCCATCGGTCTCATCCCTACCTGACCCTAGGATAGACTTAGGATTCCATTATAGTACATGTTCAAGTTAGAACCTTACCCAATCCTTCATCATCTCTCCCTGCATTTATGACTGAATTTCATCCTTTCATAGGAGTCATGGCAACCTTCCTACCTTGGTCAGGCCCCATACCGGTTACCTCCATGGTAACACATCCACATGCACACAGAGGTGGTTATCTATGGGTCTAAAGGTTCATTCTCATACCACATACTTTTCACTGAGCTTCTCAAGATCCTATGAAACCTCTTTAGGTTACCTTAAAACCCACAAAACTAGTATACACCCTACAAAAGGGTTCCTCTCCCAGGATGGGAGGAAACTACAACTCTTGACAACAAGGTCACAACCGTCCCTATGTTTAGGGTCTACGTCCATATGAGCATGCTTGACCCTAGCAAGGTATTAAGGCACAAGCGGACCACCTGCTAAACCATGCTAGGTCACACTTATTCTCATCCTCAACATTAGATCAACTTAGTTGTGAGGGGGTTCATCAAACATACCCTTAACTTAAGGGGTTTATTTTTCCTTTACACATGAGGAGTACCATGCTCGAAACTATAGAGACTCAAATCTCATCATGAGCATTGGGGTACACTACTTCCCCTCTTAGGCGTAGGAGCCCTAGGTTCACCTTTGGGTATCCAACTGCATCCTCAATCTCTTAACCACCAATCAAGCATAACCAAGGTATGTCATGTACTTTTATGATCCTTTTATATAAGCAGTACCTCAGAGTTGAGTCCTCCTCAAGGACAACCAACAAGGTACAAGGCTTCACAACCTGTTACTAAGCCTCTCAGGTCTAAGGAACTTTGCTTCCTATCTCAGAAGGTAAATGCATATACCACGGGCAGAAGCAACATCCTCTCTCTAGGGTTCGGTTCCTTTAATATATCATTAGCCTCCAGGGATCATGCATGAGGCAACCACTATCATCCACCTAGGTCGCATCATTCTCGACTCCCCATTGTTCCTCACATCTTTCGGGTTTTGGGTTTCCAACCTTCTTGCGGGGTCCTTCTTTCTCTCTCTAGATCTAACTCCACATCCATCCTTACTACTAGAGGTCCTCTCTCCATGAAGTTAGATCAAGCTCACAAGCATATCCCTTCCTGGGTGAATCCTATACTCAACTCATGTTTTGCTCAAGATTATCCTTAGCTCTTTATGCTTATCACATAATCTATCCAACATACTCCTTGACCAGGGTTTCCACCTACTGGTCATACTATAGATGTACTCTGGGTGCAAGTTATATCCTTCTTGCAACATCACATAAGGTTTCTATAGGTTCTTCTCTAACATCCTCCATGAAGGTGCTATCCTTCACTCAAACATGCACAACCCTTTCCAGGGTTGGGTTTGCCAAAGGTACTCGATTATCAACTTCTCATGGCTCATATGGCATCCAAGGCATGTCTATCCCAACACCTAATGTACCATGACATCTAACTCATCATGACATATCTCTCTCTAACCTTCACTTAGGGTTAGGGTTAACATCATCCTCAAAGGATGTGCTAGGTCTCTACTTTTAATGGAGGCCTCTACCTCCAAGACTAACTCTCTCTACTCATCCTCCTGCCAAGGAGGTCTATTCTTAGGTCTCTCTTGAGGGCAATGGCAACTCGTGTCATATGACCTAAGCATGTATCTATTCCTTTACGCTTACTCTATTAAGCTTAAGTCCATGACATCTTACTTACATGCTTTTTATTAATTTGGTGGAGGATTCCTTAATCCTTATCAACCTTACCCATACCTCAAGAGGGTGAGGAGAAGAGAGGAAACCCTAATCCTTAAGGTCCTTAACAGAATTTGAATTGAGAAGGGATGAACAAGATGAGAGAGTCCTAAAGGTATCTTATTTTGAATCATACCCTAAGACTTTGGCCAGGCAGTCACATGGATCTGGGAGTCCTCATATTTCGACTAGTGGTGCCCCCGATCGTGATCCTTTTCTAGACACCTATGTCTTTCGGATAATCCTCTAATAACTCCCTTGGGTTCTACATAATTTGTAAAATTTAATAATTATTAAAGATTAAGTGAGGAACCTTCGCTGTGATACCAATTGTAACGACCCCACCTCCTGGTAACCCCCAATTAAGGAAGACTGAAAGGTCAGAGCCGTTAACCAATAACCCGGATCAAAGGTTCGACAAATAATCAATAACAATTAATAAACTTTACCAACTAAACTAAAAACTGGTATAAAATAAAACTTTGTTTACCTTTTAAAATCTGGGATTTCTAAACTTTTATCCATGAAGATGCTAATCTAACTAATCTTCCTGTGCACATTATTTCTCATTTAATTCCACATATGCCGCTTTACTATTTTTTCTTTTCATTTGTACCTAAAACGCCGACAAACAAAACGTCGGTCAGCAAGAAGTTGGTATGTGGGGGAAACAATAATCGTTCAACTACAATAACAAAGTAATCAGTCAATTATCATTTAACAGCCAAGATTACGTTTTAAACCATACTACTCAATCATTTTCTATCCCCAAGCTCTCTGTTGTCCCTGTAGTGGACTGAGATACTACCTCTCTCTTGGTAGATCCTTATTAAACCCCGCATGATCCTACTTAACATGTAGATCAATATCTAGGGTTGAGTCGCATGGCACTACCCATAGGTAGTCCAATTCCTAACTCAAAGTGACTTGATGGACCTACCCCATTGGTAGCCATATACTAAGTCATCCAATGACTTGATGTCCTACCCCATTGGTATCCATGTACTAGGTCAACCCATTAAGCTACAGAGGGGACTAGGATTTGAGCTAGTAGGCACATCTCTTATGTGATAGTCATATTCACATTATAATTTGCATGAATTAAATTCATCCAACAATTAATTCAAGCCACGATGTAAACATCGATAAAATCCTCGGTAAACTAATGCGGGATAATCATAATCGTAACCACATACCTGTCAAGTCGATGTGAGACAGAAATAATCCAATCAACCAATAGGCAAGCAAGCATTCAATAAGATCCTGAAACAATTATACAATTTCCTTTTATTTATCATGTCATTAAGATCTATTAAATCTAGCTCGCTTCCTAGGGTTTCTAGTCCACTTTTAGGGTTTCCATTGCAATTAGGATTTCCCTTCATCTTGTACTATTTTAAACCCTAATTATCTCAATATCTAATCCTCAGTTTCGGATTAAAGGTGTAATTACCCATTAATTAAGCCCCTTAAACCTCATTTACATTATAGCTACTATTTTTATCCTTTTAATCCATGACAAGATCATTATACGCATTTACCATCAATTCATAGTTCATTATGGTCCAAATCACATATGAACTGAATTTGCCATTAATCCCACCTTTTATTCATGGGAAAACCCTAATTACTACATTTAGGGTATTTATCGACAAATTAGGAACTTTAATGCTCAAAATATTTTATAACCATGAAAACTCAGTTCTATACATGAAATCAAATAATTAAAGCCATTAGTAGTCCTAATTACCATCATTAGGGTTTCAAGGCCCAGTAAAGCCTATTTATGCACATAAACTCTAAATTATACTAATTACATGCAAAGTTCAGCTTTATTGATCTTAATGTTCCTTTTCATCATTAACATGCAAACATCAACTTTAAACACTCATTTAACCCTTTCTAATTCATTAATCATCAAATGTTAGGGTTTTTCATTTATTAAACTATTAAAGATGGAATCTTTATATACTTTTTGAATTGTAATCAGAATAAGGCTCTAATTATATTTTTATTAGATTCCCCTCATTTTTCTGAGCAATTTTTATATTTTGCATGTTCTCATCGGAGCTACCAATATTTAGAAACAAATTTTGCAATAAATCACTTACTCTGGCCAATAGCAAGCTGCCACGTGACTCTGTGCATGCAACGTACTCGATTGACTTGAGAACATAATCAAATGTCACCTTTACCCCTCACTTAAGTTGTCGATCCTTCATTACTCTGAGGGTAGAACCGTCCAATACCCATCCATCCTTCTTCAACCTCGAGCAGTAGGTTCGCAGCCACCTTAGCCACTGATCTGCAGCCTTGGCGTGCTCTTCCTTGCCCCTCTTGGCCTCGATGGCCATCAGGGAGGGTGCTTTTACCCCCGCCATACCCTGGAACACGCAAAGCTTCTCCAAGTTGTGGCCACAACAGCCGCGAGCAAGCTGATGGAGCTTCCACTTACGTGGAATTGCGTGCACCAACTAAAAATCCTAAAGATGGTAAGTCTTTAGGTTTAGCCTTGCATATACTAGATAGAAAACTCCACCCACGTATGCTAAGATACGTGGAAGTCTTATCGTAGTATAGTTAAGGGTCGAATCCTCAGGACAATGGTCATGTTGCAAGCAACAAGATGGAAGATGTTAGAATTTCTCTTAGTCACTTAATAGTAGGCACTTAAATCAAAAGTTTGGTTTTGTTATCTTAAACTAAGAACATGTAAAGTGAATAAAGCAAGTAAATCTAAGGAGTTAAACAATGATAAAGGTCACTAGGGTGTGATCGGTTTTTCACCGCCACTACACATGGATCAAGACATGCAAAGCAAAATGTAACATCCCTGACCTGGGTTATGAGTTAACCCTAGGTGTTTTGCCTAAATATGTAGTTAAATCCTTGTGATTAACTCTGAGCATGTAATTAAGCTTCTCAGAAACGTATATTTCAGTATTTGCTCCTTTTTATTTAAAGTTGTAGCATTGTTTTGATATACAGGGACCTATGTGCAATTTACCCAGTTGAAAGGGTTAACTTGCAATTTGCACATGATGAGATGTTCCTCTGATGTTGAGACATCATGAGAATCTCTTTGGCAAAGTTTGAGGGATTTCCCAAGCTAGAGCACCAAGGTGCAGCTGTGGAGGCAATCCCAGGGCTTGAAACCCTAATTTGGGGTAAAATGCAATTTACCCAAATGATGGGATGCAATTTGTAAAGAATGTCATCTAAAGTATCTTTTTAGACTTTTGCCATCATTTAGAGAAGAAATGATGAGGAATTCACCTCAATTGAGTTATCAAGTTAAGAAATAGGCTCTGTGATTGAATAATCAGGGTATATGTGCAATAACCCTTTAAGTATGAACTTTATTATTAGATTATTCTTCCTTGCCTTCTTTTCTATAACTTAAGATAAGGTTTGTCCTTAGAATAAAGAGGAAGGGACGAGCAAGTAATGAAGGAAGGACTTAGTTGGAATTAAGGGAAACTTATGAGCTAATGTTGAAAATCCTATCCCATGTATATAAGCCCTCCTTTCCTTAGTTGCAAGGGAACTTAACCTTCGTTCCCTTACTGTTTCATTTCACCAAAGACGACCAAGGACTGCCTTGGAGCTAAGAAGGACGAACAAGGGGTGCAAGGTAGGTTTAAACCCCTCTTCTTGCCTAATTCCATGGTTAGAATTCGAATTCAAGGTCATCTTCATGGCTAATTCTCGAAACCCTATCTTTCTAGCCGTCTCTTTTCATCCTTCCTTGGAGTTTTCACCTTGGCCAACCTGTGGGAACTCAAGGACGCCATTAGAGCTTGGAGCTTGAAAGCTTGGAGCTCAAGAAGCAAGCTTTAGGCGGGTTTTATAACTCTAAACCTATGCTTTACTATGTGCATCTTTATATGCGAGTTAATGATAGCTCCTAGTATTTCCCTACTTTTCCCTGCTATTTTGCAAACAAACCCGTGGGATATCTGTACTGTTCTTGAGCTAGATGATGAAGGCGTGTTTTCCAAGAAAAACCCACCGCTTTTCTTTTCCCTAAACGGTCCTAACAGTTTGCTCTCACGACCTCAAGACCGTGAGAGAGCCTCGCGGTCTCGAGACCGTGAGAGGGCTCGCGGTCTCAAGACCGATTGGCCCTGTTGACCGAGCGTGGACCATATAAGAAACCTGTTCCTAATTATATAGTCCAAATACCCTCAAAATTTGGGAGACTAACTCCAAAGGAATCGGGAGATATGACCTTTTTAAGTCACGACTTTAAATGAATTAATTGCTGATTTTCAAACGGTCTGAAATTGCCTTTTTGGGCAAAAGGTCTCAAGACCGTGAAAGGTCGTTGACTAAGCATTGACCCCATGAGTTTACTGTTCAAAATTATGTTAATTAACAACTCACCAAGTTTGATGGTCTAATTCCAAACGGGCTAAGAGTTGAAGGGTGAATACTAGGGCTAACCCTAGATAAAATCAGTACTGAAATTATGGTGACCTAATTAGGGTTTTTAGGGTTGATTGACCTAAACGGTCTCAAGACAATGTGGGGTCCACCCACATGACCTCAAGACCGTGAGGACAATCACCCAAGACCATTTGAAGGTCTAGGGTTGAGTAATTTGACCAATTGAACACCCAATTGCAAATAAGTTATCAAGTTAATCAAAATTCGGATTCTGTGACCAATCATGGTTCAACCTCTATCAAATCACCTTAGATTTTGATGAAATCTTGGGCAAACGGTCTCAAGACCATGTGGGGTCCACCCATATGACCTCAAGACCGTTTGGGCCAAGTTTGGGCACAATTGGAGCTCAATTGAAGGGTTCAACCTTGTGTTGATACACATTGTTGAGTGTTGATGGGTGGACATTGATAGACCTTAATTGAATCGATTTCAATCCTAATTGGTCAACAATTGAGGGTCAATTGAATGACCATTTGGTTAAGCATAACCTTAATTAACCCAATCCATAGGTGGTCAACAGTTATTGGACCTTTTGAAGGCTTCAACATCAGTTGACATCATCGTTTGATTTGTTGAACCTTTGTTGAAGGACCTTGTGGTTGAGACCATGAGAGGCTCACGACCTCAGGACCGTGAGGTGGCTCACGACCTCAGGACCGTGAGGTGGCTCACGACCTCAGGACCGTGAGGTGGCTCACGACCTCAGGACCGTGAGGTGGCTCACGACCTCAGGACCGTGAGGTGGCTCACGACCTCAGGACCGTGAGGTGGCTCACGACCTCAGGACCGTGAGGTGGCTCACGACCTCAAGATCGTGAGGGGGCTCACGACCTCAGGACCGTGAGGTGACTCACGATCTCAAGCCCATGAGGAGGCTCACGGTCTTGGAGCTAGAAAGGGGCTCATGGACTTGAAGGGTCAAAGTGAGCAATCGGTCAACACTTTCAACCGATCTTGATTCAATTAATGATTAATGATTGGAATTAATCTATGTGACTCATGGTTGACCACATTCAATCATGTGATGGTTCAATGTTGCTCAACTCAAACACTAATGATAAACTAAGATGGTAAGGAGTTATTTGACTAAGGTTTTTGACTATGATGATGACCAATGGGGTGAATTACCAAGATACCCCTGAAGGGTCAATTGAGTTATACCTTGTTCAATTCAAACCCTAATTACATGAGAATGATGTTTTTAGTCATAATGACTCTATATAACCTGATCTAGTCTAATGTTATCATCAACCATTAGTATGATGAAAGAGAGAGTACTCTAGAGAGAGAAAGTACCCTAGAGAGAGAAAGTAACTCTAATCACTTAATGGTGATGCTTTTGGCTATGTTAGCCTATGATGACTCAACCCAACCTGTTTTAGAGTGATGTTGACATCACCTAACCTTATGATGAGAGAGAAAGTACTTCTAGAGAGAGAAGGTACTTCTAGAGAGAGAAGGTACCCCTTTTAAATGGAAACTCAATTGAAGCATCCCCAATACACAGAAATGAGCATAATGAGGGTATGATCCACCTGTGTGAGATCATAGAAACCTTAATTATGATAAATGATGAACCTTTAACTAATCCAGGAGCATCAATGAAGGTGTTACTCAAACATGATGATGTTATGAGTTTAATTCACCTTGATGTGAATAGTAAACCCTAATTCAAGGGTGATGACATGTAATGTGAATAGTAAACCCTAATTCAAGGGTGATGACATGTAATGTGAATAGTAAACCCTAATTCAAGGGTGATGACATGTAATGTGAATAGTAAACCCTAATTCAAGGTTAATGGCATGCTTTTGAGCAATAAACTCTATTTGAGTAGAATTAAAGATTTAACTCTTATGACAAGAGTAGGAAGTACATTCCTTATTGTTGTATTACCTTTATCAGATGTATTAATCATGCAGGTTCTGATATGAAGGTAATCATACCCAGGTATGGATGTTGATGTTATATTCATTGAAGGCATGTTGTTAGCCTTATGAATAAGTAATGTAATCTGATGCCTTGCCAGTGGCATCCTATACTGATAATGGGCTGTGAGAGCCATGAATACCATCAAGGTCATGCTTTAGAGATGACTTGTGATGAGGATAATGAGAAATGATGATTGATATGAGTTAGGCTTGTTACATTTAGTATTCTTCTTTTATAGTTGCTATGCTACTGTTATTGTTTGAAGAACAATGTATGCTGTTAAAGAATACTGAATGTACCTAACTAATCAAGTATAATGTAGAGCCCTGATCATAGATCCATCATTGTCAGAAATTAAAGTGATGGTGAAACAGGTTTTCCATAGGGAACTCCTGGAGCACATACTTTTGAGTATGTGGGGTACATGGATGTGTAGAACCTTACATCCTAGTGTAGGAAAGTGATGTAGATGTGGAATCCATCCATCCTTCACTATAGTTCCATACCGTATCAGTGGTAGGTAAACATGAAACCTCCTGATGACGAAGAAAGCACAGATATCCGTATCAGTGGTAGGTAAATATGAAACCTCCTGATGACGAAGAGAGTACAGAACGCCACTGTGACTCTAGAATAGCGAAGGACCAGTTTACCCTGGTGAGCTATAGTAGTAGAGACACAAGATGTCCTACAAGTGATCCTCTTACTGACTGAGGAAGATGAAGGTCATGAGAATCCGGCTCTCTTAATGACCTATGTATGATACTGATGCGGCTTCTCAGCGATCAGTTGGAGTATGAGTGGTAAGCCTCATCTCCACAGGGCATAATGTTGTTTGTAAAACATAATCAACCATGTAGTATAACTTGTTAGAGATGACTCCAAGTTAGTTGATTGATGTTACATTGCAATAATGTTGATATTCTCCATATCTCCTAATTTGTAGAGATCTTGTTATATCTGCAACTGTTATAGAATGCTTTGAAGGCTTTACTGTTTAAAATAATCTTTGATGTTATAATAAAGCTTCTGGCGAAGAGTTATAACTCTCGCTGGGACAATTATGTATAATTGTCTCACCCCGTAGACTTCAACTTTTTAGGTGGACGTCGGAGACGAAGGAACCAGCCTACAAGTGATCAGTCTCAGCAGCAGCACCAGGGGCAGCAGTAATCTCAGGTGGAGATTTGTCCTGCCATGTGGTGTAGTTAGAGTCAGTCCTATGTGTCCTCTGTACTCTCAGGTCTTGGAGTCTTGTGTTATGTGATCTTGAGATTTTGTATCTTGATGTATATAATTACTCAAGAAGTAATTATCCTGAGATGTAAACAGTTACCTCTCTTTATGAAAGGAGTTTTTATGGATACAAGTTCTTATCTCGAAAAGTTTTAATTTCCCGTGATTTTTGTCTTCCGCTGATTACCGATTCGCTTCCGCTAAGTTTTATTCGTGTTTATGTCATGGTTTGGAGATCAGAACCCACAATTAGTGGTATCAGAGCTCCAGGTTCAGTTGAGTCTACAGAGGCATAGGACTTGGGATGTCGAGTCTACCTTTAGTACTCCTTCCTTATCTAATAGAATCTTCTGCTCCTCAGGAGAAGAAGATACATAAGAATGTCAGAACATCGCGATGAGCACGTGGCTGAGAGTAGTGCTAGTGCACCTCGAGGCGGTGCAAGAGTTCCGAGAATAGAACAACCTGCACCTAAGTCGCCAAGAGAGCCACCCCAGTTCGACCCAGCTGACATGAGTGATCCAGCTATACAGACGATGTTCGGGCAGTTTATGACTGCCATGACACATATAACCGATAGGATGCCCATTCCTGCACCTAGGGCACCTGTCCAGCCTGAAGTACAAGGTATTGGTAAGACATTCGAACGACTTCGTCGTGTCGGAGCTACCGAGTACTTCGGAACTGCCGACCCTGCAGATGCTGACTTATGGTTGACAGAGTTGGAGAAGGCTTTCAGGATTCTTATGATTCCGGAAGCTGAGAAGGTTAGACATGCTGTCTATCTTCACAAAGGCAGTGCTGGTCACTGGTGGAACATGGAAGAGCAGAAGAGACCTGGAGTAGAGTTCTCATGGGAAGAGTTTCGTCGGGAATTTATCAATAGATATTTTCCAAAGACCTTCCTAGATGAGAAGATTTCTCAGTTTGAGAAACTAAGGCAGGGTATGATGAACATTAGTGAGTATGAAGCTAAGTTTATGGAGTTGTTGCGGTTCTGTCCGCACATGGCTTCTACGGATGAGGAAAGAATCAGAAGATTTGAAAAGGGTTTGAATTCCGATATGTCAACCCCTGTGTCTGCCTTAGAAAACAGAGAGAGATTATCTACCTTCGTTGAGTCAGTCCGAAGGATAGAGAGATCTGTTGTTGAGAAAAGACAAACCCATAAAAGATATCCCCAGTTCCAGGGTTCTTCATCTAGGGATTCCAAGAAACCTAGATTCTCTGCACCTAACCCTCCACCACCCAGATCAAGTTTTCAAACTCAATGGACACCAAGTAGAGGTAGAGGACGGAGTCAACCGCTTCAAGGGACGCACAGTTCTGCATCAGTGTCAGTCACTGGACCACCCAGACCACAACAACAGGAGAAGAGTTGCTACAACTGTGGTAAGGTGGGACACTTGATGAAGGATTGCCGTTCTAGGCCTGTCGGTGTGACACAACAACCTCCGAGACAGAATCAACAGGGATCTCAGAATAGACAACATCAAGGAGCAGCTCGAGGACGTGGACAAGCGTCTCAAGCTGGATCATCAGCACCACCTCAACACCAGGCAACCGCGAGGTTCTATGCTATGAACCCACCTGAGGCAGTGGTCAATCCACGGGTAGTGGCAGGTCAGATGAAACTTTTATATTCTGATATGTCTATATCCTGTAATGTATCTGTTCTGATTGATCCGGGTGCTACGCACTCTTTCATCACTCGTGAAGTGATTCGTAACTACAATGTGACTGTTAGTCATAGAGCAGATAGTTTGTTGTTAGAGACTCCATTGAGTGGGTCTGCCGTTTTGCAGGAGGTATGTTCTCCCTGCATCCTTTTCTTTTCTGACCATCGCATTCAAGTGGACCTTATACCACTTGATATGCAGGGGTTTGATATAATCCTTGGGATGGATACCTTAGAAAGGTATAGAGTTGTCTTGGATTGTGAGTCCAAGTTGGCTGTGTTTGCTGATGAAAGCAACACATGGATCTTTCAAGGTGAAAGAAAGATTCTGCCCACCTGTCTTGTGTCAGCTATGGTTGCTGATAAGCTGTTGAGGCAAGGATGTTATGCATTCTTAGCCCATGTGGTAGATGTTACCAAGGAAAGTTCCAATCCTGCTGAAGTTCCCATAGTCAGGGAATTCGAGGATGTGTTTCCTGAAGAACTTCCTGGTATACCACCACCTCGGGAAATTGATTTTGAAATCAATCTAATTCCAGATACGAAACCCATAGCTCAAACTCCGTATAGAATGGCTCCTGCCGAGATGGCAGAACTCAAGAAACAGCTTCAAGAGCTACTTGAGAGAGGTTTTATCCGACCAAGCACTTCACCTTGGGGTGCTCCGGTCTTGTTTGTTAAAAAGAAAGATGGGTCAATGCGGTTGTGCATCGACTATAGACAACTCAATAAAGTGACAATAAAGAATAAGTATCCTCTGCCGAGGATTGATGATCTCTTTGACCAGTTGCGTGGTGCAACAGTCTTTTCAAAGATAGACTTGAGGTCTGGATATCACCAACTTCGTATTAAGGATAGTGACATATCCAAGTCTGCCTTTAGGACAAGATATGGTCACTATGAGTTCACGGTTATGTCGTTTGGACTAACCAATGCACCAGCTGCATTCATGGAACTCATGAATAGAGTTTTTCGACCTTTCCTTGATCAGTGTGTTGTCGTCTTCATAGATGACATACTGATTTATAGTAAAGATGCTCAGCAGCATGAGCAGCATCTTCGCCAAGCTCTGACCTTGCTAAGAGAACATAAGCTGTACGCTAAGTTTAGCAAGTCTGAGTTCTGGCTGCCGGAAGTATCTTTTCTTGGACATGTAATATCCGCCTCGGGAATTCGTGTTGACCCTACAAAGGTAGAATCTGTTCTACAATGGGAACAACCGAAAACACCGACGGAGATTCGAAGTTTCTTGGGGTTAGCTGGCTATTATCGAAGGTTCATTAAGAACTTTAGTTCTATAGCTTTACCTTTGACCAAGTTAACCCGGAAAGATGTTCCTTTTTCTTGGAGTGATAAGTGTCAACAATCTTTCCAGCTGCTGAGGGAGAGGTTGACAAGTGCACCTGTGCTAGTGCTACCTGAGCAAGGAAAAGGGTATATAGTTTTCTGTGATGCTTCCAAAAATGGACTAGGATGTGTGTTGATGCAGGATAAACAAGTGATTTCTTTTGCTTCCCGACAGCTTAAGAAACACGAGGAGAATTATCCAACACACGATCTGGAGTTAGCAGCTGTGGTTCATGCTTTGAAGATCTGGAGACATTATCTCTACGGAGAGACATTCCAGATTTTCACAGACCACAAAAACCTTAAGTATATCTTCTCTCAGCATGAGCTCAACATGAGGCAACGTCGCTGGATGGAGTTAATCAAGGACTACGACTGTACAATTGATTACCATCCAGGTAAGGCCAATGTTGTTGCAGATGCCTTGAGTAGGAAATCAGCAACATCAACCATGAATAGAGCACAACTAAACTCTTTAGTATGCTCTAGAAGAGATATGCTTATCTCTTTAAGGCAAGACAATGTACAGTTGAAGGTGTCATTGCTAGCCGGTTTGTTAGCTGAGATGCATATTAAACCTACCCTAAGAGAGCAGATTAAAGAAGCACAGCTAGATGATGCTGTAGTTCAACATATAAGATCTGAGTATGGAAATGAGAAACAAGATGGGTTTCATGACTCAAAAGATCAAGTAGCTTGTTATAATGGAAGAATGATAGTGCCGAATGTGGACAACTTAAGGAAGTTAGTCCTGGAAGAAGCCCATTCTTCCATGTATGCTATGCATCCAGGGAGCACCAAGATGTATCGGAATTTGAAGGATCTGTATTGGTGGCCTGGGATGAAGAGGGACGTTGCAGAGTTTGTTTTGAGGTGTTCTGTGTGTCAGCAAGTTAAAGCTGAACACCAGAAGCCTGCAGGGACAATGCAACCTTTACCCATATCACAGTGGAAGTGGGACCATGTGACCATGGACTTTGTTGTTGGCCTACCCAGGACAAGCAAAGGACATGATTCCATTTGGGTAATTGTTGATAGGTTGACTAAGACAGCACATTTCTTACCTGTCAAAACAACATATTCTGCGGAAAGGTTATCAGAGTTGTATGTGCAAGAGATAGTGCGGTTGCACGGAGTTCCTGTCACAATAGTTTCGGACAGAGGTCCTCAGTTTACAAGTCGTTTTTGGGAACGGTTACACAAAGCCCTAGGTACCAAGCTAAGGTTTAGTACGGCCTTTCATCCACAGACTGATGGACAGTCGGAAAGAACCATACAAACCTTAGAAGACCTGTTGCGAGCATGTGTTCTCCAGTTTACCGGAAGTTGGGACCTACACCTAAGCTTGATAGAGTTTGCCTATAACAATAGCTATCAGCATAGTATTGATATGGCACCTTATGAAGCCTTATATGGTAGACGTTGTAGATCACCCTTGTGTTGGTTTGAGACTGGTGAGCACCAGTTGTTAGGTCCTGACTTGGTACAGCAAACCACGGAAAAGATTAAAGTTATACAACATAAGATTAAGACTGCTCAGGATAGGCAGAAATCTTATGCTGACAAACGTCGTAGACCTTTAGAGTTCCAGGTTGGAGACAAAGTGTATCTTAAGGTCTCACCTTGGAAAGGGGTCCTTCGTTTTGGAAGGAAGGGGAAGTTAGCTCCTAGATATATGGGGCCTTATCCAATCATTGAACGGATTGGAAAGGTAGCATATAAACTAGAGCTGCCCCCAGAATTACAGAGGTTACATCCTGTGTTTCACATTTCTATGTTGAAGAAATGTCACCCAGACACCGAGTCAGTTCTACAACCTATGGAAGTAGAATTGAATGATGACATATCCTATGAAGAGGGACCAGTGTCAATCCTTGATAAACGAATTAAAAAGTTAAAGAAGAAAGATATAAGTCTTGTGAAAGTCCTCTGGAATCATCGTGGTATTGAAGAAGCCACTTGGGAGTTAGAGGATGAGATGAGAAGGAAGTATCCTGCCCTTTTCTCGTAATATGTTTTATCGATTTCGGGGACGAAATCCTTGTAAGGGGTGGATAATTTGTAACATCCCTGACCTGGGTTATGAGTTAACCCTAGGTGTTTTGCCTAAATATGTAGTTAAATCCTTGTGATTAACTCTGAGCATGTAATTAAGCTTCTCAGAAACGTATATTTCAGTATTTGCTCCTTTTTATTTAAAGTTGTAGCATTGTTTTGATATACAGGGACCTATGTGCAATTTACCCAGTTGAAAGGGTTAACTTGCAATTTGCACATGATGAGATGTTCCTCTGATGTTGAGACATCATGAGAATCTCTTTGGCAAAGTTTGAGGGATTTCCCAAGCTAGAGCACCAAGGTGCAGCTGTGGAGGCAATCCCAGGGCTTGAAACCCTAATTTGGGGTAAAATGCAATTTACCCAAATGATGGGATGCAATTTGTAAAGAATGTCATCTAAAGTATCTTTTTAGACTTTTGCCATCATTTAGAGAAGAAATGATGAGGAATTCACCTCAATTGAGTTATCAAGTTAAGAAATAGGCTCTGTGATTGAATAATCAGGGTATATGTGCAATAACCCTTTAAGTATGAACTTTATTATTAGATTATTCTTCCTTGCCTTCTTTTCTATAACTTAAGATAAGGTTTGTCCTTAGAATAAAGAGGAAGGGACGAGCAAGTAATGAAGGAAGGACTTAGTTGGAATTAAGGGAAACTTATGAGCTAATGTTGAAAATCCTATCCCATGTATATAAGCCCTCCTTTCCTTAGTTGCAAGGGAACTTAACCTTCGTTCCCTTACTGTTTCATTTCACCAAAGACGACCAAGGACTGCCTTGGAGCTAAGAAGGACGAACAAGGGGTGCAAGGTAGGTTTAAACCCCTCTTCTTGCCTAATTCCATGGTTAGAATTCGAATTCAAGGTCATCTTCATGGCTAATTCTCAAAACCCTATCTTTCTAGCCGTCTCTTTTCATCCTTCCTTGGAGTTTTCACCTTGGCCAACCTGTGGGAACTCAAGGACGCCATTAGAGCTTGGAGCTTGAAAGCTTGGAGCTCAAGAAGCAAGCTTTAGGCGGGTTTTATAACTCTAAACCTATGCTTTACTATGTGCATCTTTATATGCGAGTTAATGATAGCTCCTAGTATTTCCCTACTTTTCCCTGCTATTTTGCAAACAAACCCGTGGGATATCTGTACTGTTCTTGAGCTAGATGATGAAGGCGTGTTTTCCAAGAAAAACCCACCGCTTTTCTTTTCCCTAAACGGTCCTAACAGTTTGCTCTCACGACCTCAAGACCGTGAGAGAGCCTCGCGGTCTCGAGACCGTGAGAGGGCTCGCGGTCTCAAGACCGATTGGCCCTGTTGACCGAGCGTGGACCATATAAGAAACCTGTTCCTAATTATATAGTATAAATACCCTCAAAATTTGGGAGACTAACTCCAAAGGAATCGGGAGATATGACCTTTTTAAGTCACGACTTTAAATGAATTAATTGCTGATTTTCAAACGGTCTGAAATTGCCTTTTTGGGCAAAAGGTCTCAAGACCGTGAAAGGTCGTTGACTAAGCATTGACCCCATGAGTTTACTGTTCAAAATTATGTTAATTAACAACTCACCAAGTTTGATGGTCTAATTCCAAACGGGCTAAGAGTTGAAGGGTGAATACTAGGGCTAACCCTAGATAAAATCAGTACTGCAATTATGGTGACCTAATTAGGGTTTTTAGGGTTGATTGACCTAAACGGTCTCAAGACAATGTGGGGTCCACCCACATGACCTCAAGACCGTGAGGACAATCACCCAAGACCATTTGAAGGTCTAGGGTTGAGTAATTTGACCAATTGAACACCCAATTGCAAATAAGTTATCAAGTTAATCAAAATTCGGATTCTGTGACCAATCATGGTTCAACCTCTATCAAATCACCTTAGATTTTGATGAAATCTTGGGCAAACGGTCTCAAGACCATGTGGGGTCCACCCATATGACCTCAAGACCGTTTGGGCCAAGTTTGGGCACAATTGGAGCTCAATTGAAGGGTTCAACCTTGTGTTGATACACATTGTTGAGTGTTGATGGGTGGACATTGATAGACCTTAATTGAATCGATTTCAATCCTAATTGGTCAACAATTGAGGGTCAATTGAATGACCATTTGGTTAAGCATAACCTTAATTAACCCAATCCATAGGTGGTCAACAGTTATTGGACCTTTTGAAGGCTTCAACATCAGTTGACATCATCGTTTGATTTGTTGAACCTTTGTTGAAGGACCTTGTGGTTGAGACCATGAGAGGCTCACGACCTCAGGACCGTGAGGTGGCTCACGACCTCAGGACCGTGAGGTGGCTCACGACCTCAGGACCGTGAGGTGGCTCACGACCTCAGGACCGTGAGGTGGCTCACGACCTCAGGACCGTGAGGTGGCTCACGACCTCAGGACCGTGAGGTGGCTCACGACCTCAGGACCGTGAGGTGGCTCACGACCTCAGGACCGTGAGGTGGCTCACGACCTCAGGACCGTGAGGTGGCTCACGACCTCAAGATCGTGAGGTGGCTCACGACCTCAAGATCGTGAGGGGGCTCACGACCTCAGGACCGTGAGGTGACTCACGATCTCAAGCCCATGAGGAGGCTCACGGTCTTGGAGCTAGAAAGGGGCTCATGGACTTGAAGGGTCAAAGTGAGCAATCGGTCAACACTTTCAACCGATCTTGATTCAATTAATGATTAATGATTGGAATTAATCTATGTGACTCATGGTTGACCACATTCAATCATGTGATGGTTCAATGTTGCTCAACTCAAACACTAATGATAAACTAAGATGGTAAGGAGTTATTTGACTAAGGTTTTTGACTATGATGATGACCAATGGGGTGAATTACCAAGATACCCCTGAAGGGTCAATTGAGTTATACCTTGCTCAATTCAAACCCTAATTACATGAGAATGATGTTTTTAGTCATAATGACTCTATATAACCTGATCTAGTCTAATGTTATCATCAACCATTAGTATGATGAAAGAGAGAGTACTCTAGAGAGAGAAAGTACCCTAGAGAGAGAAAGTAACTCTAATCACTTAATGGTGATGCTTTTGGCTATGTTAGCCTATGATGACTCAACCCAACCTGTTTTAGAGTGATGTTGACATCACCTAACCTTATGATGAGAGAGAAAGTACTTCTAGAGAGAGAAGGTACTTCTAGAGAGAGAAGGTACCCCTTTTAAATGGAAACTCAATTGAAGCATCCCCAATACACAGAAATGAGCATAATGAGGGTATGATCCACCTGTGTGAGATCATAGAAACCTTAATTATGATAAATGATGAACCTTTAACTAATCCAGGAGCATCAATGAAGGTGTTACTCAAACATGATGATGTTATGAGTTTAATTCACCTTGATGTGAATAGTAAACCCTAATTCAAGGGTGATGACATGTAATGTGAATAGTAAACCCTAATTCAAGGGTGATGACATGTAATGTGAATAGTAAACCCTAATTCAAGGGTGATGACATGTAATGTGAATAGTAAACCCTAATTCAAGGTTAATGGCATGCTTTTGAGCAATAAACTCTATTTGAGTAGAATTAAAGATTTAACTCTTATGACAAGAGTAGGAAGTACATTCCTTATTGTTGTATTACCTTTATCAGATGTATTAATCATGCAGGTTCTGATATGAAGGTAATCATACCCAGGTATGGATGTTGATGTTATATTCATTGAAGGCATGTTGTTAGCCTTATGAATAAGTAATGTAATCTGATGCCTTGCCAGTGGCATCCTATACTGATAATGGGCTGTGAGAGCCATGAATACCATCAAGGTCATGCTTTAGAGATGACTTGTGATGAGGATAATGAGAAATGATGATTGATATGAGTTAGGCTTGTTACATTTAGTATTCTTCTTTTATAGTTGCTATGCTACTGTTATTGTTTGAAGAACAACGTATGTTGTTAAAGAATACTGAATGTACCTAACTAATCAAGTATAATGTAGAGCCCTGATCATAGATCCATCATTGTTAGAAATTAAAGTGATGGTGAAATAGGTTTTCCATAGGGAACTCCTGGAGCACATACTTTTGAGTATGTGGGGTACATGGATGTGTAGAACCTTACATCCTAGTGTAGGAAAGTGATGTAGATGTGGAATCCATCCATCCTTCACTATAGTTCCATACCGTATCAGTGGTAGGTAAACATGAAACCTCCTGATGACAAAGAAAGCACAGATATCCGTATCAGTGGTAGGTAAATATGAAACCTCCTGATGACGAAGAGAGTACAGAACGCCACTGTGACTCTAGAATAGCGAAGGACCAGTTTACCCTGGTGAGCTATAGTAGTAGAGACACAAGATGTCCTACAAGTGATCCTCTTACTGACTGAGGAAGATGAAGGTCATGAGAATCCGGCTCTCTTAATGACCTATGTATGATACTGATGCGGCTTCTCAGCGATCAGTTGGAGTATGAGTGGTAAGCCTCATCTCCACAGGGCATAATGTTGTTTGTAAAACATAATCAACCATGTAGTATAACTTGTTAGAGATGACTCCAAGTTAGTTGATTGATGTTACATTGCAATAATGTTGATATTCTCCATATCTCCTAATTTGTAGAGATCTTGTTATATCTGCAACTGTTATAGAATGCTTTGAAGGCTTTACTGTTTAAAATAATCTTTGATGTTATAATAAAGCTTCTGGCGAAGAGTTATAACTCTCGCTGGGACAATTATGTATAATTGTCTCACCCCGTAGACTTCAACTTTTTAGGTGGACGTCGGAGACGAAGGAACCAGCCTACAAGTGATCAGTCTCAGCAGCAGCACCAGGGGCAGCAGTAATCTCAGGTGGAGATTTGTCCTGCCATGTGGTGTAGTTAGAGTCAGTCCTATGTGTCCTCTGTACTCTCAGGTCTTGGATTCTTGTGTTATGTGATCTTGAGATTTTGTATCTTGATGTATATAATTACTCAAGAAGTAATTATCCTGAGATGTAAACAGTTACCTCTCTTTATGAAAGGAGTTTTTATGGATACAAGTTCTTATCTCGAAAAGTTTTAATTTCCCGTGATTTTTGTCTTCCGCTGATTACCGATTCGCTTCCGCTAAGTTTTATTCGTGTTTATGTCATGGTTTGGAGATCAGAACCCACACAAAACATAACCTGCAACAAGAGTTTAGTCAGTTAGTATCTTTGTAGACTTAGTTTCCTTTCGGAGAACTAACTATGAGAAGTGCGGGAATGTTGCAATGCCAGCCATTCCCAAACAAATGGTCACCTACTTTGCATCATTCCCTTCACAAAGTGTGTTCCTCGACTTACCAAGGTTGCACTTTTATACGTCAACTGATTCCATTTCATAGTATGAAAGTGCAATGAATGATAGTGAGTTTACTCCACTTCTTGAGAGACACTTCTAGATACCGAAGCAGATGCATGGTGGATACATGCACCAAGAACCAACATACAAATGAGTTTCGAATCTAATAGTACAAACGTAGACAATTCATACTAAAAGATAAAGGATAACACAAGTTGGAGATCAAGCAACATGCATTCATTAAACGTTTGATGTTGAACTAAAAAGATAAGAACTCTATATTACAAACTATGGATTACATTTACATGACATGAAAACGTGGGTAGCGTGGCTACTCCCCGCACCCTAGTGAAAGAGACTACTCGCTCATGACTAGGACAAAGAAGGAGGTAAGAAGAGAGAGAGAGCAGCATCCCCATAAAGGAGAGAGGAAAGTCAACCCCTTGGAGAGAGAGAAATGATCCACCAGCTTCACAGGTTGCGCGATGAAGAGATCTCCCTCTTCCCACCTTCTTTGGCAGAGAGAGAGAAAGTAGCTTTGAGATAGAGTATGGGTCTCAGACCGGCAGCCCCAAGGCGGAGGATGGAAGTCGTATGTGCTCTGGAGTGATTGAGGCAGCCTTTGGACGTCTTCCCTAAAAACTCCCCCTGGTGGAGGACCCTTGGGGTCTTATTTATAGGCCTTAAGTGAAGTCCAAACGGTTTGGAGACCGTTTGGACCTCAAGACCGTTTGGGCATGAGACCGTTTGGATCTCAAGACCGTTTGGACCTTGAGAGCGTTTGGACCTCAAGACTATTTGGACCTTGAGACCGTTTGGACCTCAAGACCGTTTGGATCTCAAGATCGTTTGGACCTTGAGACCGTTTGGACCTCAGGACCGTTTGGATCTCAATACCGTTTGGACCTTTAGACCGTTTAGACCTCAAGACCGTTTGGCTTCATGCGGTCTCGGGACCGTGTGACTCCATGCGGTCTCGGGACCGGTTGGCTTCATGCGGTCTTGAGACTGTGTGACTCCATGCGGTCTCGGGACCGGTTGGCTTCATGCGGTCTTAAGATCGTGTGACTCCATGCGGTCTCGGGACCGGTTGGCTTCATGCGGTCTTGAGACCATGTGACTCCATGCGGTCTCGGGACCGGTTGGCTTCATGAGGTCTTGAGACCGTGTGACTCCATGCGGTCTCGGGACCGGTTGGCTTCATGTAGTCTTGAGACCGTGTGACTCCATGCGGTCTCGGGACCGATTGGCTTCATGCGGTCTTGAGACCGTTTGACTCCATGCGGTCTCGGGACCGAGTTAGTCTTTTATGATCTTTTTTGTGTATTTTTCTGCATATATAAAAGCGAAAAGTTAGTCTGATAGTATATTTACAATAAGAGGGAAAATTTAGGGATTATGTATAGTTTTAATTTAGAAAGAGTATGGAAAACTAAAGAAAAAAGACTAAGATAATCATCCAAAATTGGAGGTTATCACCCCCCCTAACTTAGAGTCTAGCTTGTCATCAAGTTAGATAGAGCTGAGGCATGTAATGGCGAGGCAATTTTATTTAGTTAGGATTTCCATACTCTTGCTTCAATTCTTAACTTGAGTTCTCCTAAGGTCATATCAGCTCTTATTGCCTGCCTTGACTCTTTCAGGTTTCGAGAGTTGCTTGGGTCTCAGGTTCTTTTCGTATCTCGTAGCTCGCATCGGGACCACTTTTATTCTGTGCATGTTGTTGACTCTAATCAGCTTTATACCTCTCTGAAGGACCTACTGGAAGCTAGAGAGGGTATTAGGGTTGGCTAAAGGCTTGAAGTGTAACTCCCTCTTCAATTGGGGGAGGGGTTGTCTATGCTTTTAGGATCTCACTACCGGGCACGACACATCTATCTTTGTGAGGGCAGCTGAATGTACCAGTCGGGTGAGTCCTTTATAAGCCTTTCATATATTTAGATACCTTAGGGTTTCACTACTGGGCATGACACATCTGCCTTTGTGAGGGCAGCTGAATGTGTCGGCCGGGTGAGATCTTCATCAGTTCTTTATATAGATCCTTATTTATGGCACAACTCTCATAATTTTATTCGACTCTCTAGCTTTTATTCGAAGACTCGCAGGCTTGGGTTTTGGGGTTTTGTTTGGGAAATTATTTTAGGTGGCCAAGCCTCTTTTATTTTGAAGATAGGAAAGTTGTTCTTAGACTTTTTCAACATGCTCTTATTTGGTTTGTGGTCCACTTATAGAGCTTCTTGATTTGGAAGTTGCCTGATGCCCCTCTCATCCTTGAGAGCCTGGCTTATTTCTGCCTTGATTTTGACCTGTGGAGAGTCAGATAAAGAAGTGAAGCAAAAGAATGAAAATCAATAGTGGAGGGACATTATTAAATCGCCATTAAATGTCTAAGTGCTATTTACTTTTGGGGACTAACATGATTCTAAAGTTAACTGAGGGTGATTCTATTCAAAAGAAAAACATGTACAAATAGAGAAAGGAGAAAATGGAGAAAGAGGGATTTAGAAATAATACCTCGCCCTTGTCTAATGTACCCCCCCTAACTTATCACTCACTCTGTCCTCAGAGTGTCAAAGTGATAGGTTGAGAAGTACGATAACAAGGGCTGCAGGCTAAGTTAATTCAGAATTTTCCCCTAGTGATTGAAGTAGATTTGCTGTGAACTGTCCTCGTAGAGCGTGGTAATCCACGTCAGTCATATCTTCTACTGGTCTATGAAGAACGATGATGGTGTACATCCAGTAGAGGACATGGAAGCCGCAGTCGTTTGATTCTCAGATTTGTTGGGGGCATTTGTGGCTGAAGGAAGGGCGATGAAAATGCTCTTTGTCATAAGCCCTTGAATGTTGACTTAGAAAGGCGATTAATTTGTCAGCGCATTCCTTCGCCACTACCTCTGTTGGCATCCTTGGTGTCACGACATAGTTCTTCTGTCGTGGATTGTACTGGCTATCAGAACTGTTATATATTGTAGTTGTTCCTTCTGGTATGTTTGTTGCCAGGAGCATCCAGTGCTCATGATAAAGGAAGGGTAACATGATGAACTTCGGCATTGTGTACTGTAGAAAGGAGATCGGCGCTTCAGTTGTGCCAAAGTTCTTGAGCTTTAAAAGATCATCCTTCATGTATGGGGATGTCATATATGTAGTGGGGTTATTTTGGCCGAGTAGAAACTGATAAGCGGCCATTAAGCTTACGGAGAGGGATCCTTTAATCTGTAAAGTCTCTCGAAGCGTGTCTGCCATAACTAGAATGTCTCTAGACATGAATACGAGCTCATCCTTCTCGGCTAAAAGTCGCGCCATAATGAGACGTAGTTCGATGTCGGAGAGACCTTTGCAAGAACTGTGATCGAAGTCAGGAAAGGTTGGTTCTATGGCAGACAAAGGATTGATGTCGCTTTTACTTTGCTCAATAGCTAAGGCCGGCTCCTTGGGTTTATCCAACTCTTTCAGAGTTTTTCGGAAAGGTCGCCTCTGTGGGTGTTGGACGGCTGAAAAAGGTACTGAGGGACATCATCTGGTGCCATTGTCGGGTCCTTGAAGAACCTTCTATCACAGATGAGCTCCATCGCATAACGCCCTCACAAGGAGTGAAAATCTTCAGCAACTAGGTCAGCAAATGGGATTTCTAGGTTCAGCGCTTGGATGTGACGTATGGTGCAGAAAGCGCAATCCCCAGATCCCTCGGCAGCTTGAACTTGAGGGTTTATTATTTGGAACCAGGGCTGGCTCCAGTCTTGGCGGAGAGATGGGTGTGCAGCCCAAATTAACTTAAGCATCCAGAAGGGTATACATCTCGCTTCACCTTCTATTTCACCAACAAAGTTTATTTTACTGGCGGGTAGCTCAGCGCCGCAAAAATTATAGACCTTGGCATCCCGAGCTTCGGTGTCGAAAATCATATATATCCAATGATCTGAGACTTGAAAGGGCACGGTAAGATAACGTGCCTGTTGTGCTAAACCGGCACGCAATCGTTCAATTGATTTTGCTCGTATGTCTTTGTATAAAAGGCCAATAGACAGAGCAGGCGAGGAGTTGAAAACCTGATGCTTCCTCTTAGAACTTTTGTACATTTCTATACAGTTGGCGAGGAGGACACAGAAGATTGCCATTGGCATCATGGATCGAGGTCGCAGGATGTTGCGGAAGTCTTCTCGTGTCATCTTTCACTTAGTTCTGGAGTTATGATAGATGATGTCTTCCCCTACCTTTGCATCGTCCACAATAGTGGTATAAAAATGTCCTGAGCATCTAATGTGGAGATGGCCGCCATATCCAGGTCATGCATTTTGTACGGTAGAGGTGGAGGCGGGGGAAGCTCCTGATGGGTGGGAGAAGCAAGTTGTACCAAGGCTTCTATATGGCCTTGTAGATCGTCTTCTGAGTCAGAGGCAGAATCAAGGTCTTCATCTGTGTCTAAGCTTACTCGTTCTGCCTCGTCCTGATCATGGGGGGAAGGCACTGACGTGTTGAGCGCGGAGAGAGGTGGAGCGGTTATTGTGGGTGGGCTGGCACTGGTTCCAAGTATACATTGTTGGAACTCAGCGAAAGCCGCGTCTTTAGTAGCCTCCCCGATGGATCCCAGAGCGGAATAATCAAGGAATTGGTCCCCATATGACATGTTTACATTATCATTGTGTGGGGACTTGGGGTGATGATCACCTTCATAGTGACCTTTGTCGAAACCTTTCTGAGAAGGTTCTGCTGCGTTGCCTGGGTCCTCCCCATCGTCAGATTTATCACCTGAGGAGGTGGTATCATTGTTCGAATCAGCAGAGGAGTCGGAGTCTTTGTCTTCATCACTATCGCCATCTTTGTCAACCGCTGCCTTATCTGTTGGCTTTTTACTTGCGGTCTTTTTGCACCGCCGATGGGTGGCTTGTAATTCATCGAAAGCCACTTGCAGATGCTCATGTGTTTCGAGAAGTGCGTCATGGGATTCTTTGAGGTCATTATATCGGCCCTTGGCGGAGAGGAGATGTGTTGTAATATCTGTAACTTGAGCACGTAGCTACTGGATTTCATTATTAGTTGACTCCTCTTGGCGATTATTTAGTTGTGTGAGGGAGCTGCTGATGGTGTCCAAGCGCGTGCTCAGAACTGCTTGTTGTTGCTGGAGCTCGCGGAGAGTCTCGGGCAGAGGTTGAGTCTGTGTAGAGATCTCATTGACTTGCTTTGCCGTCGCTTCTTGCTGGCGCTTCACTCCAAGGACCAGTTCCGGCAAGTTGTTGTAATGGCTATTGATGTGTTCAACTTGCTTAGCCACCTCATCTTGTCGTTGCTGAAAACCTTGGAGGATGTTGGGCAAGGCTCAGTTTTGTTCGTCGATCGTGGCCACCTGTCTAGATAAACCCTGCACACAAGAAAAAATAGAATGTAAAATGTTAGAAGGATCAGTGAGGAGGTTTCGGACGGTGTCGAATTGACGTTCAAATTCCTCACCGATGTTGGAAAAGGGGACCCCAGAAGCAGAAGGGTGGGATGACTGGGGTCTGCGTGGGATAGTGTTAGTGTCTTGCGTAAGAGACACTGATGGTGCCCCGAGCTATGTGGTGACTATGGATGGAGTCACCAGTGGTGTCGGGGTGGTGGTGGATGTGAAAGGTGGTGGTATCTCAAGTGAAAATGGTGGTAGTGATAGTGATGGGGTAGAGACTGTGGAGGTGAATGGGAAAGTGGTAAAGTCGGGCATAGGGGTGGAGAAAGGAGAGCCTGAGGGGAAAAGGGGTGAGGAAGAGGATGTAAATGGTTGCGTGGATGTGGTGAAGAAGGGAAGAGTGGTGGATGTGGGGAAGGTGGAGGGTGGAGTGGTGGTGGCGGTTAGCTGATCATTTAGACTCTTAATGAAAGAGTCGATTGATGAGGTGGTTATGTTTTCTTCATGGAGGGGGTCGGCCTGTGGATGTGGCCTTGATGTTGGTGTCCCTGATAGCTGTTGTGCCTACAACTGCCTTCTGGAAGATCATTTGATAGGTATTTTTGATGGTCGAGTTGTCGGGGCTGTGATACTTAGCTCCGTATGTCCCGCTTTTGCTTTCTTTTCGGTTGCTTTAACTGAAGCTAAGAGTTATGTAAGCTCCTCGTCAGAGAAGAGGAGCTTTTCTATGTCATAGTTTGCGAGCTCCGGAAGCGGGAGGAGGGTTCTTGATGACTTGACTATAGGGAAGAAGACATAATGTAGTTTCGCATCCTTTTCCTTAATAATGAAGGAGTTCTTCAAAGTTTGTTCATTAGTAAGGATGTCGCCCTTTATTTGCGTGCAGCAAGGTAGGGGTATGTCCATCTTGAGGTATTTTATGATGGATGTGACATGGCCCCCCATGTAGATTTCCTTCCCTAGGGCGTAAGCTGATAATTTCTGGATCATTTGTCGGCCAATGTTGACTAGCATTCCGTTTAGAATGGACCAGAGAACAAAGAGATCCGAGATTATAACATTCCCTCCCTCTGTCCTGGGGAAGAGTGCGCCAGTGAGAATTTTATGTAGGGTGCGCACAAACCCAGAATGTATGTTTGATGTTTTGCACGTGTTAGCATCATATGTGGGGAGCCCAGTTAGAGATTTCCAAAATTTGTGCCTGTTGAACTCAGGGTGCTCAGTTCCCACAACCTTGGCTTTATTCAGCTGCTCCTGGTTGTCAATAAAAACTTCGTTCAACATGTTTTCTGTTAAGACAACCTTGTTGCTGAAGATTTGGGTGACCAGCCTTCTGTCACCTCCATCCCTTGATCTATCCATGATATCTACATGTTCTTTTGTAAGAAAGGTGAAGAATTCAATAGTGGGTTCAGAATAAGAGATCTTAGGTACTAAACATAGCCTGGCGAGGTTGGCTTTGTCTAGTATGTTGAAAATTCTGTCATGGATCCCCATCTTAAGTAGTACGCTGGAGCAAACGTACTTAGTGGGTTTTAGAATTTTGTCAGTGGAGGGGGTGGTATGTATGAAGAGATTTTCTGGTGGTGGTGCTGTGGTGGTGAGAATTGAGAAGGTGGTCTTCATTACAGCAGTGAAGATGATGAACACCTTTTCTTCCACAGTGAGCTTGCCAATAGTCTTTGGCATAGAGCCTCATTGTTAATGATGGATTCTAACTTTCCTCCGATCAATATACAAGACCTTCTCCTGAGAGGTAGCAGGAAACGTCGGAAAATGCTCAGAGGATGGTTAACCGTTGAGCTGATGACTTTAATCTGTTGGCAGATTTGGAAGTCCAGATGTGCGCCGAGATTCAACAACAAACCTCATGATATGAGAGTTATATGGAAGAACATCACGGACATTATCAAATTCTATAGTCGACACCATTTCTTCAAACATGCTGGAGATCACGATCTCTTCCACCAGTTGTTAGCGGAGGATATCATCCCACCTAAGTTCAAGATCAGAAAGATGAACCTTGTTTGTTGGAACTTTCCTGACATCAATTCTTTAAAGATGAATGTTACTACTGGGAAGCACAAGTGGATCGATGGATACATGAGGAGATGGGTAGCTGGGGTGGTCAGAGATAGGCAATGTAGATTCCGTTTAGCCTTCAGAACATGGCTCAATGCGAATGATCACATTGCTGCGTATATCAGTGGTATTTTGGTTGTGCTGAAGATTGCTGATGATCATAATCTCACTATCTCCAACGTCGAGGTGGACGATCCTCACGTGCACAAGATCATTTGGCACAATGATGCTGGGCCTTGGCACATTACTCACATTACCAGAGAGATTAGAGAAATCATGGACACTAAAGCCATCATGGGTTCTTTATGCCCGAAGATCATCAACTCGATTCCCAGAGAGTTAGGTAGATGAGGATGCACCTCTTATGAGAGCTTCATTACTAATGATCAATATTTGATTCCTTTATAGATTCGTGGTATGAATACTCTTGAAAGATCCAAGACTCCATACCTTTTCTTCAGCTGGGAAGACATTTGATCGTTTCTGATGTGTCCTTACCACGATCGTGGTCTTCGACCACGGTTGTGTTTATCTTCGATCATCTTGATCATTTTGTGGGAGATCGGAGGCTTCTTTGTATCTTTTCTTATGCTTCCATACCTGCTTAGTAAGCAGGAGATGTATCATCTTTGATTGATTTAAAAAAAAAGGAAGAGGAGGGGGCAAAAAAAAAAGAGAAGGTGGGGGTGATAACAGGGATGGTGGTGGTAGGTGTTGCAAGGGGTTGGTCCATAGCAGAGGCAGGGCGAACTTATTTTCTTTCCCGTTTCTTAGAGGGCTGTCCGGTTGCAGTTTCCTGGACCTTGTGTTTCCCCTTTTGTTCTTTGGCTGGGGATTCCTCCTCGGAATTAGGCTTGTATTCTGAGCCTTCATCATCATCAGAAGAAATTGCAATTTTTTCTTCAGGTGCCTTAGCTAGGCACTTATTGAGGCAATTAAGATCGCACAGGACTTATATCATTTTGACATTTGGTGGCGCGTTTCCAGTCCTATTGAAGTCATCTCTGATCTTCTGGAGTCTAGCTAGTTCTACCCTCAGTTGCTCATTGGTCCAGATTTGAGCATCTTCAGATCTGATGGCTTCCTTTGCTGGTGATGCCATATCTGCAAAATGGGAAATCATGAGTTAGAACAACATGTTTAGAAACAATTTAGATTTTATTTGTATTTATGTGGTTTTATGTATATATATATATATATATATATATATATATATATATATATTATTGCATTTTTAGAGATTATGGAAAGCCAAACGGTTTCAGGACCGTTTGGTTCCAAATGGTTTCAATACCATTTGGTCTCAAACGGTTTCAAGATTGTTTGGTCCCAAACGGTTTCAAGACCGTTTGGTTCCAAACGGTTTCAAAATCGTGTGGTCCCAAACGGTTTCAAGACCGTTTGGAAGGTGAAACGTTGGGTAACAGCCGGCGAAGGCGAAACGGTGAAGGGAAGGTGGAGGCGCCGGTGATGAAAGCAAAGGCGGCGGCAGACAGATCCGTCGGCGATTAAAACGAAGGTGACGGCGGAAGGAGCCGACAGCGATAAAGATGAAGATAGAGAGGATTGCGGTGAGGTCGGCGGCAATGAAGATGAAGGTGGCACCGGCGTTGCAGAAGGAAAAACGCCGCGGCGGTGCCGAGGTCATTAACGACAGTACAGAGGGTTGCGGAGGCAACAAGGTCGGTCAGGTTGTCGTGGTAGTAGGACTACCTTGCAGCTGTAGGTGGAGTCTACGGCAGAGAAGCAGAGAGCGGTGGAGGTGAGGTTGCCGTGTAGAAACACAGGAACCAGGTTGTCTGAGGTGAGTCGCGCGGGAGCAGGAGGGTGCAAAGGCAATGGAACATCTCTACGCGAAAGCTTGAGAAAACTCGAGAGTCGAAGAGAGGAGAAGGAGGGGGGTTTATATTTATAGGAAACGGTTTAGCGACCGTTTGGCTCCAAACGGCCTCAAGACCGTTTGGACTCCAAACAGTTTCAGGACCGTTTGGCTCCAAACGGTTTCGAGACCGTTTGGACTCCAAACTGTTTGAAGACTGTTTGGCTCCAAACGGTGTCAAGACCGTTTGGTTCCAAACGGTGTCAAGACCGTTTGGACTCCAAACGGTTTCAGGACCGTTTGGACTCCAAACGGTTTCAGGACCGTTTGGCTCCAAACGGTTTCAAGACCGTTTGGACTTCAAACGGTTTCAAGACCGTTTGGCTCCAAACAGTGTCAAGACCGTTTGGACTCCAAATGGTTTCAAGACCGTTTGGCTCCAAACGGTGTCAAGACCGTTTGGAAGGGTAAAGGTTGAAAGGAGTTTTTTTTTTATATTTTTATGTTTGTTTTGGTTTATATATATTTTTATGTTATTTGATTTTGCTTATTTTTTTTGTTTGTTTTGGTTATATGAATTTTTTTATATTTTCATAAGATAAACCTAGGGTAAATAAAAGAACAGAAAGTAAAGGAAGAAACTGAAATCTTGGGTTGCCTCCCAAGTAGCGCCTGGGTTTTACGTCGCTGGCTCGACGAAGCTGTGATGTTGTTGTGCTGACGGCGTGGCGTCTTTGATTTCAATGGTTTGTCTTGGCATTTTGTCTGTCGGAGTGTAGTATCTTTTTAAACGATGACCGTTGACCGTCCTTTCTCCTCCGTTGTTGTCGATAATAATGATAGCTCCAGTTGGATAGATATGCTTTATGGTGAAGGGCCCGGACCATTTTGTTCGAAGTTTTCCGGGAAACAACTTGAGCTTGGAGTTGAAAAGGAGTACTTTGTCGCCGACGACGATGTCTTTCCTCTTGAGATGACCGTCGTGCCACATTTTTGTCTGCTCCTTATAGATTCTAGCATTCTGATAGGCAGTCGTTCGGAGCTCTTCTAGCTCCTGCAACTGAAGTTGTCTATTCTCTCCTACACTTTTGAGATCGAAATTTAGTTGTTTGATGGCCCACCAGGCTTTGTGTTCCAACTCTACTGGAAGATGACATGACTTCCCGTACACCAAACGGAACGGGGTTGTCCCGATTGGTGTTTTATAGGCTGTTCGATATGCCCAAAGGGCATCAGGAAGTTTGGTGGACCAATCATTGTGGTTTCTGTTCACCGTTTTTTCTAGAATCGCCTTTAATTGTCTATTTGATACCTCAACCTGACCACTAGTTTGTGGATGGTAAGGCGTTGCGACTTTGTGGTTGACTCTGTAATTTTTCAGTAAGGCTTCAAAACTTCGTTCCAGGAAATGGGTTCCACCATCTAATATGACAGTTCTGGGGACTCCAAATCTTGGGAAAATAACATCTTTGAACAATTTAATAACTGGCTTGGAATCGCTGGACACAGTGGGTACAGCTTTGACCCACTTTGAGACGTAGTCCACCACGAACAAGATGTAAGAGAAGCCATAGGAGGAAGGAAAAGGGCCCATATAGTCTACCCCCCACACATCAAAAAGCTCGATTTCTTGCCACATTGTGAGGGGCATTTCGTCTCTTTTTGATATGTTGCCAGAAAATTGGCATTTGTTACAAGCTTTCACAAAATCGTAAGAGTCCTTTGCTATGGTGGGCCAGAAGAAACCATATTGTAGAACGTTTATAGCAGTTTTCTTAGCACTCGTGTGCCCCCCCGTAGGTCCTGAATGGCAATGTTCTAGGACAGGGGTGATTTCTTCTTCTGGAAAGCAACGACGGAAAAGTCTGTCAGCACAAAGGTGAAACAGGTAGGGTTCATCCCAATAATATTGTTTTATGTCATGAAGGAACTTCCTTTTGTCATGGTAGGAAGCAGAGGGGTAAATAATCCCTGTGGCTAGATAATTGACGATATCTGCATACCAAGGGAATCCATGGTTGGCCTTCATGAGCTCGTCGTCTGGAAAAGAATCCCGGATAGGGATTTTATCTTCTTCTTCTTCAACCTCGATACGGCTGAGATGATCAGCTACAACGTTCTCCACTCCACTTTTATCTTTAATTTCCAAGTCGAATTCCTGAAGCATCAGCACCCAGCAGATAAGCCTGGGTTTGGCATCTTGCTTCTGAATCAGGTATCGAATGGCAGAGTGGTCGTTATAAACGATGACCTTAGAACCAATCAAATATGAGCGAAATTTTTCAAACGCGTAGATGACAGCAAGAAACTCTTTCTCTGTGGTAGTATAGTTTTTCTATGCTTCATCTAGCATTTTGGATGCGTAGTAGATAACGTAAGGTTTCTTATCAATCTGATGTCCTTAAACAACCCCTATTGCATAATCACTTGCGTCGCACATGATTTCAAATGGCTGCGACCAATCTGGGGCTCTCAGAATAGGTGCGCAAATTAAAGCATTCTTGAGGGTGGAGAAACTTTGCATACATTCTTGATTGAAGATGAACTCAGTATCTTTAGTCAGGAGTTGGGTCATGGGTTTTGCTATTTTTGAAAAATATTTGATGAATCTTCTGTAGAACCCCGCATGACCCAAGAAAGCTCTTACTCCCTTTATATCTTTCGGTGGTGACAGTTTTGAGATAACATCAATTTTTTCTTTATCCACCTCGATCCCTCTGTCACTCACCCTGTGCCCGAGGACGACACCTTCCGTTACCCTAAAATGGCATTTCTCCCAATTCTGTATAAGGTTCGTTTCCTTGCAGTGTTGCAGAACTTGTCCAAGATTGATTAAACAGTTATCGAAGGAATCTCCATAAATTGAGAAATCGTCCATAAACACTACCATGATGGATTCAGTTAAACCGGAAAAGATGGTAGACATACACCGTTGGAACGTAGCGGGTGCGTTATACAGCCCGAACGACATTCTTCTAAAGGCATATGTCCCAAAAGGACACGTGAAGGTAGTTTTTTCCTGGTCTTCCGGGTGTATGGGTATTTGGTAGAACACGGAATAACCATCGAGATAGCAAAAATATTTCTGATGAGCTAGGCGTTCCAGGACTTCATCGAGGAAGGGTAGAGGGTAGTGATCTTTCCTCGTGGCTTTGTTCATCTTCCTATAGTCAATACACATCCTCCACCCTATTACAGTCCTGATGGGCACTAACTCATTTTTGTCGTTAAGCACGACAGTAGTGCCTCCTTTTTTAGGAACAACCTAGACAGGGCTGACCCACTGGGAGTCAGAGATAGGGTAGATTATACCAGCTTTAAGTAATTTGAGGACCTCCAAGCGAACCACCTCTTTGAGATTAGGATTCAGTTTTCTCTGATGTTCGTGAGATGGTTTAAATTCTTCAACCATTGGAAGTTTGTGCATACACAGGGCTGGATTTATGCCCGTCAGGTCGGTTATCTTATATCCAATGACCTTTTTGTGCTTCTTCAGCTCATCTAGAAGCCTTTCTTCCTGATCTTCTGTAAGGGTAGAGCTGATGATAACCGGACATAATTTTTCCTCATCTAAGAAAACATGTTTAAGCCCTGTGGGTAATGTCTTCATTTCAGGGGCTTTCGGTGGATCAGTTGCTTCTATAATAGTAACAACTTTAAGTTCTTCAAACGTGGCCGTTGGTGCTTCTTCAGCCTTTTCTAAATGTTGAAGACATTGTTGAACTAGTTCCTTCGCTGAGAATTCGACATCCGAATTGATTAGAACATTCTCTAGTTCGTCAGCTGGCTCAGATATTTCTAATTGTGACATTTGTTGTATTGCGTCTAAAAGAAAAACCTCCTCTTGGATACTAGGGCCTTTCATGCTATTAAGGACTCGGAATTGAATTGCTTCTTTTCCGAGCCTAAGAATGATGGTTCCAGCTTCAACGTCGATAAGCGCCCTGGCAGTAGCGAGGAAGGGTCTGCCAAAAATAATTGGGTATCTCCTGTCTTCTTTAATATCCATGATAATGAAATCGCATGGAACGTAGGCATCCTTGCCTATCCTTACTGGAATATCTTCAATGATTCCCAGAGGTGTGGTTATGGTGGAGTCAGCTAATTGAATTGTCATTGTTGTAGGCAGCAATTCGGTGAAACCCAGACGTTTGCACATAGAATAAGGCATCATGGATATGTTGGCCCCTAGGTCAGCTAATCCCTTTTTGGTAGATGCATTCCCAATGCAACATTGAATTCCGAAGGAACTTGGGTCCTTCTTTTTCTTTGGCATTTTGTTTAGGATGATGTCAGAGGTGGTCTGGGCAAGCTTAATAGTTTCTTTCTCCTCGGTGATATACTTCGTTGATAACAAGGTTTTGAGGTATTTTGCCCAGGCCAGTACCTCGAAAAGAGCATCATGGAGTGGGATATCGATGTACAGTTTCTTCATCGCCTCCTTGAATTTCTGAAATCTGGTGTCCATCTTCGTTTCTCACAGTCTACCCGGATACGGGATTCTTGGTTTATATTGCAAAACTTTGGGTTCTGCGGACACCTGTTCTTTATCTTTGCCCTTTTTGCCCTCTGTGGGCTCCTCCATTCCTTGTTCCGGGCTCTCATTCGTCATAAAAGCAAGTGTATCGTCATTATCAAGAGTGATCTTGTTAGTTTCATGAAGAGTGCGTCCAGATCTCATGGTGACAACATTCAATTGTTCATGCCTATTCAGTCCATGCTTAGGATTTGATTCAGGCTGCCCTGCAAATGTGCCTACTGGAGGCTCCAGTTGTGCAGCAATCTGGGCAAGCTGAGTTTCTACTGCTTTTTTCTACGCTTGTTGATTAGCGAGCATAGTCTGTTGGGATTGTAGTATCTGCCTTATCAAGGACATTTCATCTTCTGGCTGAGTAGGAGTGTTTTTCTGAGGAATTTGTTGTTGGGCTTGTTGAGATTGTTGTGGTGGTAGTGCTAGCTGAGGTTGCTGCAACTGAGGGTGCAGTTGTGGGTGTAGCGAAGGATGAGTATATTGATAGTAGGCAGATTGGTTCCTGGGGTAGTTAGCCCTAGGGAAGTTATTCCTGGAGTTCCCTTGAGTTTGATTGAAATTGTTTGGGAATCCAGGTGGTAACCTAGTAGAGGATCCTCCCTGCGTCTAGTGCTGTGGATTAGCGGTCCCAGCAGGGTTTCCATACTGAAATCCTGGATGATTCCTTGGCTGATTAGGGTTGTAATAGACTTGTCCAGGGATAGAGTGGATAGAGTTGACTTGTTCTGGAAGTTGTTCTTCAGACTGGTCAGTAATAGGTTCATATGGTTGTGGTGGTAGATGTAGATCCATCATCACATTATAAAGCATACCGTAGGAAAGGGTCGGATGGTCAGAAGCATGACAGGCCTCACTGGTTGCTGTGGCGGCCTTGACTTGTTGAACCAGAGGATTTTTCTTCTTATCAAACTCTCCAAGAGAAGTCTCGAGAGCTTTTTGTTTGTGAACTATGGTTTTCAAGGCTTCATCTATTGCCTTCATCTCTATTGATTCTTCAGCTTTGTAGACCTTGAGGACACCTTTTCCAGCTGATCGTCCCCAGTTGGATTGATTTTCAGCTCTGAGAGTGACAATTTTCCAGGCGTCCTCATAATTCTTTCTCATAAAGTTTCCTCCATATGAGGAATCCAAAAACTATTTGATATCATTACTCACTCCCCGATAGAAGGTTTCTATCAATTGGTTTTGGGAGATTCCATGATGAGGGCACTTTCACAAAAGTTCTTTAAACCTTTCCCATGCTTCAGCAAGGGATTCTCCGGGTAGTTGAGAGAAGTGATTGATCTGCCCCCTGATCTCATAAGTCAGTGAAGGGGGAAAGAACTTCTCCAAGAATTTGTCCTCTAGGGGAGCCCAGGTGGTTATTATGGGTTCCCTATCAAGTGAGTTATACCAACTCAGGGCCCTCCCAGACAGAGTGAAATGAAACAGATGAAGCATTATTGCATCAAAAGCGACTTCGGCTTGCGGAACCAGGCGGCACAGTGCCTTAAACCTTTTTAGATGATCCATGCAATCATCTCGAGAACCTCCGGAGAATGAGATGCCTTGCATGATCTGGATCCACTGGGTCCGAATCTCGAAGTTGGGAATATTGATAATCGGAGGTCGGATCGGATGGTTATCCTCATAGTTCTTTGGGACATCGTAATCCCTCAGTGGCTTGTTCTTTAACTCCAACTGAGCAGCTTGGGTTGCTCCCTCATTTTCAGCTCTGATGTGGGCCTGTTCTTCCGCACGAATCTCTGTTTGGATCTGGGCATGAGTATTAGTGATGAGTTATGCCCGTTGAGCGGCGATGGCGGCGTTGACCCTCTCCATCACCAATGCATCCTGACGTTGATCGTCGGCCATTTGCCTGGCTCGTTGGCGATTGATTCGAATGCTGCGATGGAAACTTCTCTCTACCTCAGAGTCAAACTCCGGATCAGGGGAGAATCCGCGGTTATGCGATGATTGCATTCATGTTTTCTACCTGAGTAGAGAAAAGAAAACACCATTAGATAGTGGTAAAGATATAATGGTTTTAAGAAGATATAGACTAATGATTAAAAAGAAAATGTAAAACCCTAACCAACTAGGAAGGTACTAAATGAAATTAAAACGTTTCGTTGTCCCCAGCAACGGTGCCAATTTTTTGATGGAGCTTCCACTTACGTGGAATTGCGTGCACCAACTAAAAATCCTAAAGATGGTAAGTCTTTAGGTTTAGCCTTGCATATACTAGATAGAAAACTCCACCCACGTATGCTAAGATACGTGGAAGTCTTATCGTAGTATAGTTAAGGGTCGAATCCTCAGGACAACGGTCTTATTGCAAGCAACAAGATGGAAGACGTTGGAATTTCTCTTAGTCACTTAATAGTAGGCACTTAAATTGAAAGTTTGGTTTTGTTGTCTTAAACTAAGAACATGTAAAGTGAAGAAAGCAAGTAAATCTAAGGACTTAAACAATGATAAAGGTCACTAGGGTGTGATCGGTTTTTCACCGCCACTACACATGGATCAAGACATGCAAAGCAAAACATAACCTGCAACAAGAGTTTAGTCAGTTAGTATCTTTGTAGACTTAGTTTCCTTTCGGAGAACTAACTACGAGAAGTGCGGGAATGTTGCAATGCCAGCCATTCCTGAACAAATGGTCACCTACTTTGCATCATTCCCTTCGCAAAGTGTGTTCCTCGACTTACCAAGGTTGCACTTTCATACGTCAACTGACTCCATTTCATAGTATGAAAGTGCAACGAATGATAGTGAGTTTACTCCACTTCTTGAGAGACACTTCTAGATACCGAAGCAGATGCATGGTGGATACATGCACCAAGAACCAACATACAAATGAGTTTCGAATCTAATAGTACAAACGTAGACAATTCATACTAAAAGATAAAGGATAACACAAGTTGGAGATCAAGCAACATGCATTCATTAAACGTTTGGTGTTGAGCTGAAAAGATAAGAACTCTATATTACAAACTATGGATTACATTTACATGACATGAAAACGTGGGTAGTGGGGCTACTCCCCGCACCCTAGTGAAAGAGACTACTCGCTCATGACTAGGACAAAGAAGGAGGCAAGAAGAGAGAGAGAGTGTGTAACATCCCTGACCTGGGTTATGAGTTAACCCTAGGTGTTTTGCCTAAATATGTAATTAAATCCTTGTGATTAACTCTGAGCATGTAATTAAGTTTCCCAGAAACATGTATTTCAGTATTTGCTCCTTTTTATTTAAAGTTGTAGCATTGTTTTGATTTACAGGGACCTATGTGCAATTTACCCAATTGAAAGGGTTATCTTGCAATTTTCACAAGATAAGATGTTCCTTTGATGTTGAGACATCATGAGAATCTTTTTGGCAAAGTTTGAGGGATTTCCCAAGCTTGGGCACCAAGTTGCAGCTGTGGAAGCAATCTCGGGGCTTGAAACCCTAATTTGGGGTAAAATGCAATTTACCCAAATTAAGGGATGCAATTTGTAAAATATGTCATCTAAAGTATCTTTTTAGACTCTTGCCATCACTTAGAGAAGAAATGATGAGGAAGTCACCTCAATTGAATTATCAGGTTATGAAACATACCTTGTGATTGAATAATCAGGGTATATGTGCAATATCTCTTTATGTATGTACCTTATTATTAGATTGTTCTTCTTTGCCTTCTTTTTCTAAACCTTAAGATAAGGTTTGTACTTATAATAAAAAGGAAAGGACGAGCAAGTAAAGAAGGAAGGACTTAGTTGGAATTATGGACAACTTATGAACTAATGTTAAGAATCCTACACCTAGTTCATATACCCCCAACTTCTCTAAGCAAGGGAACTTGCCCTTCGTTCCCTTCACTGTTCTATTTCACCAAAGATGACCAAAGACTGCCTTGGAGCTAACGAGGACGACCAAGGGTGCAAGGTAGGTTTGAACCCCTCTTCTTTCCTAATTCCATGGTTATAACTCGAATTCAAGGTCATATTCATGGCTAACTCTTGAAACCCTACCTTTCTAGCCGTCTCTTTTCATCCTTTCTTGGAGTTTTCACCTTGTACAACCTGTGGGAACTCAAGGACGCCATTAGATCTTTGAGCTTGAAAGCTTGGAGCTCAAGAAGCAAGCTTTAGGCGGGTTTTATAACTCTAAACCCATGCTTTACTACACACATCTTTTATATGCGGTTAGATGATAGTCCTTCATGTATCTTGCTGTTCTTTGCTATTTTGCAAGCGAAACCATGGGATATCTGTACTGTTCTTGAGATAGGAGATTAAGGCGTGATTTCCAAGAAAAACCCACCGCTTTTCACTTTCTTAAACGGTCCCAACAGTTTTCTCTCTCGGACTCAAGATCGCGAGGTGAGCAAACGGTCTCGAGACCGCGACAGGTCAAACGGTCTCCAAGACCGTTTGTCCCCATTTATCGAGCTTGGACCGTATAAGAAATCTGTTCCTAATTATATAGGCTAATTACCATCAACATTGGGGAGGCTAACTCCAAAGGAATCGGGAGATATGACCTTTTTAAGTGACAACTTTAAATGAATTTATTACTGATTTTCAAACGGTCTGAAATTGACTTTTTGGGAAAACGGTCCCAAGACCGTGTAAGGTCGTTGACTAAGCGTTGACCATATGAAATTACTGTTCACGGTTATGTTCATTAACAACTCACCAAGTTTGATGGTCTAATTCCAAATGGGTTAAGAGTTAAAGGGTGAATACTAGGGCTAACCCTAGGTAAAATCAGTACTGAAATTATGGTGACCTAATTAGGGTTTTTAGGGTTGATTGACCTCAAGACCGTTTGGGGGTCACCAAACGGTCTCAAGACCGCGAGGGCAATCAACCAAGACCGTTTGGAGGTCTGGGATCAAGGATAGTTGACCAATTGAAGGTACAATTACACCAAATTACATTGCAATTAAATATTGATATAATCATCAACTCAATTTGTTCAACCTTGATGAATTTCCACTAGAATCCAAAATTGGATGGGCAAACGGTCTCAAGACCATTTGGAACTCATCCAAACGGTCTCAAGACCGAGAGGACAATCACTCAAGACCGTTTGAAGGTCTAGGGTTGAGTAATTTGACCAATTGAGGACCCAATTGTAAATAAGTTATCAATTTAATCAAAATTCTGTTTTGTGGCTCAATCATGGTTCAACCCCTATCAAATCACCTTAGATTTTGATGAAATCTTGGGAAAACGGTCTCAAGACCATGTGGGGTCCACCCACATGACCTCAAGACCGTTTGGGCCAAGTTTGAGCCCAATTGGAGCTCAATTGAAGGGTTCAACCTTGTGTTGATGCACATTGTTGAGTATTGATGGGTGAACATTGATAGACCCTAATTGAATCGATTTCAATCCTAATTGGTCAACAATTGAGGGTCAATTGAATGACCAATTGGTTAAGCATAACCTTAATTGACCCAATCCATAGGTGGTCAACATAGCTTTGACCTTGTGAGGGCTTCAACATCGTTTGACACCATCGATTGCTTTATTGATTTTGTTGATGGACCAAACGGTTGAGACCTTGAGAGCCTCGCGGTCTCAAGACCGTGAGAGGGCTCGCGGTCTCAAGACCGTGAGGGGGCTCACGGTCTCAAGACCGAGAGGAGGCTCACAGTCTCAAGACCGCGAAGGGCCTCGCGGTCCTGAGGTCAAGATGGGCAAACGGTCAACGTCTCTTCGCGGTCTCAACATCAACTTGAACCAATGAGAGGGCTTCGTGGTCTTGAAGCCTAAGGGGGCTCGCGGTCTTGAAGTTAGAAGGAGGCTCGCGGTCTTGGAAAGTCAAAGTGGGCAAACGGTCAATACTTTCAACCGATCTCAACTCAATTGATGATTAATGATTGAAATCAATCAATGTAATTCCAAGTTGACTTCTTTCAATCAATTCATAATATAAATGGTCCAATGTTGCCCAAATAAAACCCTAATGATAATCTAGGATAGTAAGGGGTTATTTGACTAAGGTTTTTGACCATAATGATGATCAATGGGGTGAATTACCAAAATACCCCTGAAGGGTCAATTGAGTTATACCTTGCTCAATTCAAACTCTAATTACATGAGAATGATGTTTTTAGTCATAATGACTCTATCCAACTTGATCTAGTCTAATGTTATCATCCACCATTAGTATGATGAAAGAGAGAGTACTTTAGAGAGAGAAAGTACTCTAGAGAGAGAAAGTACCCTAGAGAGAGAAAGTAACTCTAATCACATAATGGTGATGTTTTTGGCTATGTTAGCCTATGATGACTCAATCCAACCTGTTTTAGAGTGATGTTGACATCACCTAACATTATGATGAGAGAGAAAGTACTTCTAGAGAGAGAAAGTACCCTTTTTAAGTGGAAACTCAAGTAAAGCATCTCCAATGCACATAAGTGAGCATAATTAGGGTATGGTCCACCTGTGTGAGGTCATAGAAACCCTAATTATAATAAATGATGAACCTTTACCTAATCTAAGGGCATCAGTGATGATATTATTCATACATAATGATATTATGAGTTCAATTCACCTTAATGTGAATAGTAAACCCTAATTCAAGGGTGATGACATGTAATGTGAATAGTAAACCCTAATTCAAAGGTGATGGCATGCTTTTGAACATTAAACTCTATTTGATGAGAATTAGAGATTTAAACTCTTATGACAAGAGTAGGGAGGATATTCCTTATTTTTGTATTACCTTTATCAGTTGTATTAACCATGCAGGTTCTGATATGAAGGTAATCATATCCAGGTATGGATAATGATGTTATATTCATTAAAGGCATGTTGTTAGCCTTATGAATAAGTAAAGTAATCTGATGTCTTGTCAGTGGCATCTTCTGCTGATAATGGGCTGTGAGAGCCATGAATACCATCAAAGTCATGCCTTAGAGATGACTTGTGATGAGGATAATGAGAAATGATGATTGATATGAGTTAGGCATGTTACATTTAGTATTCTTCTTTTATAGCTGCTATGCTACTGTTATTATTTGAAGAACAATGTATGCTGTTAAAGAATATTGAATGAACCTAACTAATCAAGTATAATGTAGAGCCCTGATCATAGAGCCATCATTGTCAGAGATTAAGTGATGGTGAAACAGGTGTTCCTCAGGGAACTCCTGGAGCACATACTTTTGAGTATGTGGGGTACATGGATGTGTAGAACCTTACATCCTAGTGTAGGAAAGTGATGTAGATGTGGAATCCATCCATCCTTCACTATATTTTCATACCGTATCAGTGGTAGGTAAACATGAAACCTCCTGATGACGAAGAAAGCACAGATATCCGTATCAGCGGTATGTAAATATGAAACCTCCTGATGACGAAGAGAGTACAGAACGCCACTGTGACTCTAAAATAGCAAAGGACCAGTTTACCCTGGTGAGCTATAGTAATAGAGACACGAGATGTCCTATAAGTGATCCTCTTACTGACTGAGGAAGGTGAAGGTCATGAGAATCCGGCTCTCTTAATGACCTATGTATGATACTGATGTGACTTCTCAGCGATCAGTTGGAGTATGAGTGGTAAGCCTCATCTCCACAGGGCATAATGTTGTTTGTAAAACATAATCAACCATGTAGTATAACTTGTTAGAGATGACTCCAAGTTAGTTGATTGATGTTACATTACAATAATGTTTATATTCTCCATATCTCCTAAATTATAGAGATCTTGTTATACCTGCAACTGTTATAGAATACTTTGAAGGCTTTACTGCTTAAAATATTCTTTGATGTTATAATAAAGCTTCTGGAAAAGAATTATAACTCTCGCTGGGACAATTATGTATAATTGTCTCACCCAGTAGACTTCAACTTTTTAGGTGGACGTCGGAGACGAAGGAACTAGCCTACAGGTGACCAGTCTCAACAGCAGCAGCACCAGGGGCAGCAGTAATCTCACGTGGAGATTTGTCCTGCCATGTGGTGTAGTTAGAGTCAGTCCTATGTGTCCTCTGTACTCTCAGGTCTTGGAGTCTTTTGTTTAGTGATCTTGATATTTTGTATCTTGATGTATATAATTACTCAAGAAGTAATTATCCTGAGATGTAAACAGTTTATCTCTCTTTATGAAAGAAGTTTTATGGATCCAAGTTCTTATCTCGAAAAGTTTTAATTTCCCGTGATTTTTGTCTTCCGCTGATTACCGATTCGCTTCCGCTAAGTTTTAATCGTGTTTATGTCATGGTTTGGAGATCAGAGCCCACAACTAGTGGTATCAGAGCTCCAGGTTCAGTTGAGTCTACAGAGGCATAGGACTTAGGATGTTGAGTCTACCTTTAGTACTCCTTCCTCATCTAATAGAATCTTCTGCTCCTCAGGAGAAGAAGATACATAAGAATGTCAGAACATCACGATGAGCACGTGGCAGAAAGTAGTGCTAGTGCACCTCGAGGCAGTGTAAGAGTTCCGAGAATAGAACAACCTGCACCGGAGTTACCAAGAGAGCCACCCCAGTTCGACCCAGCTGACACGAGTAACCCAGCTGTACAGACAATGTTCGGGCAGTTCATGACTGCCATGACACACATAACTGATAGGATGCCCATTCCTGCACCTAGGGCACCTGTCCAGCCTGAAGCACAAGGTATCGGTAAGACATTCGAACGACTTCGTCGTGTCGGAGCTACCGAGTACTTCGGAACTGTCGACCCTGCATATGCTGACTTATGGTTGACAGAGTTGGAGAAGGCTTTCAGGATTCTTATGATTCCGGAAGCTGAGAAGGTTAGACATGCTGTCTATCTTCTCAAAGGCAGTGCTGGTCACTGGTGGAACATGGAAGAACAGAAGAGACCTGGAGTAGAGTTCTCATGGGAAGAGTTTCGTTGGGAATTTATCAATAGATATTTTCCAAAGACCTTCCTAGATGAGAAAATCTCTCAGTTCGAGAAACTAAGGCAGGGTATGATGAACATTAGTGAGTATGAAGCTAAGTTAATGGAGTTGTTGCGGTTCTGTCCGCACATGGCTGCTACGGATGAGGAAAGAATCAGAAGATTCGAGAAGGGTTTGAATTCTGATATGTCAACCCCTGTATCTACCTTAGAGAACCGAGAGAGATTCTCTACCTTCGTTGAGTCAGTCCGAAGGATAGAGAGATCTGTGGTTGAGAAGAGACAAACCCATAAAAGATATCCACAATTCCAGGGTTCTTCATCTAGGGATTCCAAGAGACCTAGATTCTCTGCACCTAACCCTCCACCACCCAGATCGAGTTTTCAAACTCAATGGACACCGAGCAGAGGTAGAGGACGGAGTCAACCGCTTTAAGGGACGCACAGTTCTGCATCAGTGTCAGTTACTGGACCACCCAGACCATAGCAACAGGAGAAGAGTTGCTACAACTGTGGTAAGGTGGGACACTTGATGAAGGATTGTCGTTCTAGGCCTGTCGGTGTGATACAACAACCCCCGAGACAGAATCAACAGGGATCTCAGAATAGACAACATCAAGGAGCAGCTCAAGGACGTGGACAAGCGTCTCAAGCTGGATCATCAGCACCACCTCAACACCAGGCGACTGCGAGGTTCTATGCTATGAACCCACCTGAGGCAGTGGTCAATCCACGGGTAGTGGCAGGTCAGATGAAACTTTTATATTTTGATATGTCTACATCCTGTATTGTATCCATTCTGATTGATCCGGGTGCTACGCACTCTTTCATCACTCGTGAAGTGATTCGTAACTGCAATATGACTGTTAGTCATAGGACAGATAGTTTGTTGTTAGAGACTCCGATAAGTGGGTCTGCCATTTTGCAGGAGGTATGTTCTCCCTACATCCTCTTCTTTTCTGACCATCGCATTCAAGTGGATCTTATACCACTTGATATGCAGGGATTTGATATAATCCTCGGGATGGATACCTTAGAAAGGTATAGAGTTGTCTTGGATTGTGAGTCCAAGTTGGCTGTGTTTGCTGATGAGAGCAGCACATGGATCTTTCAAGGTGAAAGAAAGATTCTTCCTACCTGTCTTGTATCAGCTATGGTTGCTGATAAGTTGTTGAGGCAAGGATGTTATGCATTCTTAGCCCATGTGGTAGACGTTACCAAGGAAAGTTTCAATCCTGCTGAAGTTCCTGTAGTCAGGGAATTCGAAGATGTATTTCCTGAAGAACTTCCTGGTATACCACCACCTCGGGAGATTGATTTTGAAATCAATCTGATCCCAGATACGAAACCCATAGCTCAGACTCCGTATAGAATGGCGCCTGCCAAGATGGCAGAACTCAAGAAACAACTTCAAGAGTTACTTGAGAGAGGTTTTATCCGACCAAGTACTTCACCTTGGGGTGCTCCAGTCTTGTTTGTTAAAAAGAAAGATGGGTCAATGCGGTTGTGCATCGACTACAGACAACTCAATAAAGTAACAATAAAGAATAAGTACCCTCTGCCGAGGATTGATGATCTCTTTGACCAGTTGCGTGGTGCAACCGTCTTTTCAAAAATAGACTTGAGGTCTGGATATCATCAACTCCGTATTAAGGATAGTGACATATCCAAGTCTGCCTTTAGGACAAGATATGGTCACTATGAGTTGACGGTTATGTCGTTTGGACTAACCAATGCACCAGCTGCATTCATGGAACTCATGAATAGAGTTTTTTGACCTTTCCTTGATCAGTGTGTTGTCGTCTTCATAGATGACATACTGATTTATAGTAAGGATGCCCAACAGCATGAGCAGCATCTTCGCCAAGCTTTGACTTTGCTAAGAGAACATAAGATGTATGCTAAGTTTAGCAAATGTGAGTTTTGGCTGCCGGAAGTATCTTTTCTTGGGCATGTGATATCTGCCTTGGGAATTCGTGTTGACCCTACAAAGGTAGAATCTGTTCTACAATGGGAACAACCGAAGACACCGACGGAGATTCGAAGTTTCTTGGGGTTAGCTGGCTATTATCGAAGGTTCATTAAGAACTTTAGTTCTATAGCCCTACCTTTGACCAAGTTGACCCGGAAAGATGTTCCTTTTTCTTGGAGTGATAAGTGTCAACAATCTTTCCAGTTGCTAAAGGAGAGGTTGACAAGTGCACCTGTGCTAGTGCTACCCGAACAAGGAAAAGGGTATATAGTTTTCTGTGATGCTTCCAAGAATGGACTTGGATGTGTGTTGATGCAGGATAAACAAGTGATTTCTTTTGCTTCCCGACAACTTAAGAAACACGAGGAGAATTATCCAACACATAATCTAGAGTTAGCTGTTGTGGTTCATGCTTTGAAGATCTGGAGACATTATCTCTACGGAGAGACATTCCAGATTTTCACAGACCATAAAAACCTTAAGTATATCTTCTCTCAGCATGAGCTCAACATGAGGCAACGTCGCTGGATGGAATTAATCAAGGACTACGACTGTACAATTGATTACCATCCAGGCAAGGCCAATGTTGTTGCAGATGCCTTGAGTAGGAAATCAGCAACATCAACCATGAATAGAGCACAACTAAACTCTTTAGTATTCTCTAGAAGAGATATGTTTATATCTTTAAGGCAAGACAATGTACAGTTGAAAGTGTCATTGTTAGCCGGTTTGTTAGCTGAAATGCATATTAAACCTACCCTAAGGGAGCAGATTAAAGAGGCACAGCTAGGTGATGCTGCAGTCCAACATATAAGATCTGAATATGGAAATGAGAAGCAAGACGGGTTTCATGACTCAGAAGATCAAGTAGCTTGTTATAATGGAAGGATGATAGTGCCAGATGTGGACAACTTGAGAAAGTTAGTCTTGGAAGAAGCCCATTCTTCCATGTATGCTATGCATCCAGGGAGCACCAAGATGTATCGAAATTTGAAAGATCTGTATTGGTGGCCTGGGATGAAGAAGAACGTTGCAGAGTTTGTTCTGAGGTGTCCCGTGTGTCAGCAAGTTAAAGCTGAACACCAGAAGCCTGCAGGTACAATGCAACCTTTACCCATACCACAGTGGAAGTGGGACCATGTGACCATGGACTTTGTTGTTGGCCTACCCAGGACAAGCAAAGGACATGATTCCATTTGTGTAGTTGTTGATAGGTTGACTAAGACAGCACATTTCTTACCTGTCAAAACAACCTATTCTGCTGAAAGGTTATCAGAGTTGTATGTTCAAGAGATAGTGCGTTTGCACGGAGTTCCTGTCACAATAGTTTCTGACAGAGGTCCTCAGTTTACGAGTCGTTTTTGGGAACAGTTACACAGAGCCTTAGGCACCAAGCTAAGGTTTAGTACGGCCTTTCATCCGCAGACCGATGGACAGTCAGAAAGGACCATACAGACCCTAGAAGACTTGTTGAGAGCATGTGTTCTCCAGTTCACCGGAAGTTGGGATCTACACCTAAGCTTGATAGAGTTTGCCTATAACAATAGCTATCAGCATAGTATTGATATGGCACCTTATGAAGCCTTATATGGTAGACGTTGTAGATCACCTTTGTGTTGGTTTGAAACTGGTGAGCATCAGTTGTTAGGTCCTGACCTTGTGCAGCAAACCACAGAAAAGATTAAAGTAATACAGCATAAGATTAAGACTGCTCAGGATAGGCAGAAATCTTATGCTGATAAACGTCGTAGACCTTTAGAGTTCCAGGTTGGAGACAGAGTGTATCTCAAGGTCTCACCTTGGAAAGGGGTCCTTCGTTTTGGAAGAAAGGGGAAGTTAGCTCCTAGATATATGGGGCCTTATCCAATCATTGAACGAATTGGAAAGGTAGCATATAGACTAGAGCTACCACCTGAGTTACAAAGGTTACATCCTGTGTTTCACATTTCTATGTTGAAGAAATGTCACCCAGACACTGAGTCAGTTCTACAACCTATGGAGGTAGAATTGAATGATGACATATCCTATGAGGAGGGACCAGTGTCAATCCTTGATAAAAGAATTAAAAAGTTAAAGAAGAAAGATATAAGTCTTGTGAAAGTCCTCTGGAACCATCGTGGTGTTGAAGAAGCTACATGGGAGTTAGAGGATGATATAAGAAGGAAGTATCCTGCCCTTTTCTCTTAAAGTATGTTTTATCGATTTCAGGGACGAAATCCTTGTAAGGGGTGGATAATTTGTAACATCCCTGACCTGGGTTATGAGTTAACCCTAGGTGTTTTGCCTAAATATGTAATTAAATCCTTGTGATTAACTCTGAGCATGTAATTAAGTTTCCCAGAAACATGTATTTCAGTATTTGCTCCTTTTTATTTAAAGTTGTAGCATTGTTTTGATTTACAGGGACCTATGTGCAATTTACCCAATTGAAAGGGTTATCTTGCAATTTGTACAAGATAAGATGTTCCTTTGATGTTGAGACATCATGAGAATCTTTTTGGCAAAGTTTGAGGGATTTCCCAAGCTTGGGCACCAAGTTGCAGCTGTGGAAGCAATCCCGGGGCTTGAAACCCTAATTTGGGGTAAAATGCAATTCACCCAAATTAAGGGATGCAATTTGTAAAATATGTCATCTAAAGTATCTTTTTAGACTCTTGCCATCACTTAGAGAATAAATGATGAGGAAGTCACCTCAATTGAATTATCAGGTTATGAAATATACCTTGTGATTGAATAATCAGGGTATATGTGCAATATCTCTTTATGTATGTACCTTATTATTAGATTGTTCTTCTTTGCCTTCTTTTTCTAAACCTTAAGATAAGGTTTGTACTTATAATAAAAAGGAAGGGACGAGCAAGTAAAGAAGGAAGGACTTAGTTGGAATTATGGACAACTTATGAACTAATGTTAAGAATCCTACACCTAGTTCATATACCCCCAACTTCTCTAAGCAAGGAAACTTGCCCTTCGTTCCCTTCACTGTTCCATTTCACCAAAGACGACCAAAGACTGCCTTGGAGCTAAGGAGGACGACCAAGGGTTCAAGGTAGGTTTGAACCCCTCTTCTTGCCTAATTCCATGGTTAGAACTCGAATTCAAGGTCATCTTCATGGCTAACTCTTGAAACCCTACCTTTCTAGCCGTCTCTTTTCATCCTTTCTTGGAGTTTTCACCTTGGCCAACCTGTGGGAACTCAAGGACGCCATTAGAGCTTGGAGCTTGAAAGCTTGGAGCTCAAGAAGCAAGCTTTAGGCGGGTTTTATAACTCTAAACCCATGCTTTACTACACACATCTTTTATATGCGGTTAGATGATAGTCCTTCATGTATCTTGCTGTTCTTTGCTATTTTGCAAGCAAACCCGTGGGATATCTGTACTGTTCTTGAGCTAGGAGATGAAGGCGTTATTTCCAAGAAAAACCCACCGCTTTTCACTTTCTTAAACGGTCCCAACAGTTTTCTCTCTCGGACTCAAGATCGCGAGGTGAGCAAACGGTCTCGAGACCGCGACAGGGAAAACGGTCTCCAAGACCGTTTGGCCCCATTGACCGAGCATGGACCGTATAAGAAATCTGTTCCTAATTATATAGGCTAATTACCCTCAAATTTGGGGAGGCTAACTCCAAAGGAATCTGGAGATATGTCCTTTTTAAGTGACACCTTTAAATGAATTTATTACTGATTTTCAAACGGTCTGAAATTGACTTTTTGGGCAAACGGTCCCAAGACCGTGTAAGGTCGTTGACTAAGCGTTGACCATATGAAATTACTGTTCAAGGTTATGTTAATTAACAACTCACCAAGTTTGATGGTCTAATTCCAAACGGGCTAAGAGTTAAAGGGTGAATACTAGGGCTAACCCTAGGTAAAATCAGTACTGAAATTATGGTGACCTAATTGGGGTTTTTAGGGTTGATTGACCTAAACGGTCTCAAGACCGTTTGGGGGTCACCAAACGGTCTCAAGACCGCGAGGGCAATCAACCAAGACCGTTTGGAGGTCTGGGGTCAAGGATAGTTGACCAATTGAAGGTACAATTACACCAAATTACATTGCAATTAAATATTGATATAATCATCAACTCAATTTGTTCAACCTTGATGAATTTCCAATAGAATCCAAAATTGGATGGGCAAACGGTCTCAAGACCGTTTGGAACTCATCCAAACGGTCTCAAGACCGAGAGGACAATCACTCAAGACCGTTTGAAGGTCTAGGGTTGAGTAATTTGACCAATTGAGGACCCAATTGCAAATAAGTTATCAATTTAATCAAAATTCTGTTTTGTGGCTCAATCATGGTTCAACCCCTATCAAATCACCTTAGATTTTGATGAAATCTTGGGAAAACGGTCTCAAGACCATGTGGGGTCCACCCACATGACCTCAAGACCGTTTGGGCCACGTTTGAGCCCAATTGGAGCTCAATTGAAGGGTTCAACCTTGTGTTGATGCACATTGTTGAGTATTGATGGGTGAACATTGATAGACCCTAATTGAATCGATTTCAATCCTAATTGGTCAACAATTGAGGGTCAATTGAATGACCAATTGGTTAAGCATAACCTTAATTGACCCAATCCATAGGTGGTCAACATAGCTTTGACCTTGTGAGGGCTTCAACATCGTTTGACACCATCGATTGCTTTATTGATTTTGTTGATGGACCAAACGGTTGAGACCTTGAGAGCCTCGCGGTCTCAAGACCGTGAGAGGGCTCGCGGTCTCAAGACCGTGAGGGGGCTCACGGTCTCAAGACCGAGAGGAGGCTCAGAGTCTCAAGACCGCGAAGGGCCTCGCGGTCCTGAGGTCAAGATGGGCAAACGGTCAACGTCTCTTCGCGGTCTCAACATCAACTTGAACCAATGAGAGGGCTTCGCGGTCTTGAAGCCTAAGGGGGCTCGCGGTCTTGAAGTTAGAAGGAGGCTCGCGGTCTTGGAAAGTCAAAGTGGGCAAACGGTCAATACTTTCAACCGATCTCAACTCAATTGATGATTAATGATTGAAATCAATCAATGTAATTCCAAGTTGACTTCTTTCAATCAATTCATAATATAAATGGTCCAATGTTGCCCAAATCAAACCCTAATGATAATCTAGGATAGTAAGGGGTTATTTGAATAAGGTTTTTGACCATAATGATGATCAATGGGGTGAATTACCAAAATACCCATGAAGGGTCAATTGAGTTATACCTTGCTCAATTCAAACTCTAATTACATGAGAATGATGTTTTTAGTCATAATGACTCTATCCAACTTGATCTAGTCTAATGTTATCATCAACCATTAGTATGATGAAAAAGCGAGTACTTTAGAGAGAGAAATTACTCTAGAGAGAGAAAGTACCCTAGAGAGAGAAAGTAACTCTAATCACATAATGGTGATGTTTTTGGCTATGTTAGCCTATGATGACTCAATCTAACCTGTTTTAGAGTGATGTTGACATCACCTAACATTATGATGAGAGAGAAAGTACTTCTAGAGAGAGAAAGTACTTCTAGAGAGAGAAAGTACCCTTTTTAAGTGGAAACTCAAGTAAAGCATCTCCAATGCACATAAGTGAGCATAATTAGGGTATGGTCCACCTGTGTGAGGTCATAGAAACCCTAATTATAATAAATGATGAACCTTTACCTAATCTAAGGGCATCAGTGATGATGTTATTCATACATAATGATATTATGAGTTCAATTCACCTTAATGTGAATAGTAAACCCTAATTCAAGGGTGATGACATGTAATGTGAATAATAAACCCTAATTCAAAGGTGATGGCATGCTTTTGAACATTAAACTCTATTTGATGAGAATTAGAGATTTAAACTCTTATGAAAAGAGTAGAGAGGATATTCCTTATTTTTGTATTACCTTTATCAGTTGTATTAACCATGCAGGTTCTGATATGAAGGTAATCATATCCAGGTATGGATAATGATGTTATATTCATTAAAGGCATGTTGTTAGCCTTATGAATAAGTAAAGTAATCTGATGTCTTGTCAGTGGCATCTTCTGCTGATAATGGGCTGTGAGAGCCATGAATACCATCAAAGTCATGCCTTAGAGATGACTTGTGATGAGGATAATGAGAAATGATGATTGATATGAGTTAGGCCTGTTACATTTAGTATTCTTCTTTTATAGCTGCTATGCTACTGTTATTGTTTGAAGAACAAAGTATGCTGTTAAAGAATACTGAATGAACCTAACTAATCAAGTATAATGTAGAGCCCTGATCATAGAGCCATCATTGTCAGAGATTAAGTGATGGTGAAACAGGTGTTCCTCAGGGAACTCCTGGAGCACATACTTTTGAGTATGTGGGGTACATGGATGTGTAGAACCTTACATCCTAGTGTAGGAAAGTGATGTAGATGTGGAATCCATCTATCCTTCACTATATTTTCATACCGTATCAGTGGTAGGTAAACATGAAACCTCCTGATGACGAAGAAAGCACAGATATCTGTATCAGTGGTAGGTAAATATGAAACCTCCTGATGACGAAGAGAGTACAGAACGCCACTGTGACTCTAAAATAGCGAAGGACCAGTTTACCCTGGTTAGCTATAGTAGTAGAGACACGAGATGTCCTACAAGTGATCCTCTTACTGACTGAGGAAGGTAAAGGTCATGAGAATCCGGCTCTCTTAATGACCTATGTATGATACTGATGTGACTTCTCAGCGATCAGTTGGAGTATGAGTGGTAAACCTCATCTCCACAGGGCATAATGTTGTTTGTAAAACATAATCAACCATGTAGTATAACTTGTTAGAGATGACTCCAAGTTAGTTGATTGATGTTACATTACAATAATGTTTATATTCTCCATATCTCCTAAATTATAGAGATCTTGTTATACCTGCAACTGTTATAGAATACTTTGAAGGCTTTACTGCTTAAAATATTCTTTGATGTTATAATAAAGCTTTTGGCGAAGAGTTATAACTCTCGCTGGGACAATTATGTATAATTGTCTCACCCCGTAGACTTCAACTTTTTAGGTGGACGTCGGAGACGAAGGAACCAGCCTACAGGTGACCAGTCTCAGCAGCAGCAGTACCAGGGGCAGCAGTAATCTCAGGTGGAGATTTGTCCTGCCATGTGGTGTAGTTAGAGTCAGTCCTATGTGTCCTCTGTACTCTCAGGTCTTGGAGTCTTTTGTTTAGTCATCTTGAGATTTTGTATCTTGATGTATATAATTACTCAAGAAGTAATTATCCTGAGATGTAAATAGTTTATCTCTCTTTATGAAAGAAGTTTTATGGATCCAAGTTCTTATCTCGAAAAGTTTTAATTTCCCGTGATTTTTGTCTTCCGCTGATTACCGATTCGCTTCCGCTAAGTTTTAATCGTGTTTATGTCATGGTTTGGAGATCAGAGCCCACAGAGAGCATGATCCCCATAAAGGAGAGAGGAAAGTCAATCCCTTGGAGAGAGAGAAACGATCCACCATCTTCACAGGTTGCGTGATGATGAGATCTCCCTCTTCTCACCTTCTTTGGCGGAGAGAGAGAAAGTAGCTTCGAGATGGAGTATGGGTCTCAGACTGGCAGCCCCAGGGTGGAGGATGGAAGTCGTTTGTGCTCTGGAGTGATTGAGGCAGCCTTTGGACGTCTCCCCCAAAAACTCCCCCCGGTGGAGGACCCTTAAGGTCTTATTTATAGGCCTTAAGTGAAGTCCAAACGGTTTGGAGACCGTTTGGGCCTGAGACCGTTTGGATTTCAAGACCGTTTGGACCTTGAGGTCGTTTGGACCTTGAGACCATTTGGACCTCAAGACCGTTTGGATATCAAGACCGTTTGGACCTTGAGACCATTTGGACCTCAAGACTGTTTGGATCTCAAGACCGTTTCGACCTTGAGACCGTTTGGACCTCAAAACCGTTTGTCTTCATGCGGTCTCAGGACCGTGTGACTCCATGCGGTCTCGGGACCGGTTGGCTTCATGCGGTCTTGAGACCATGTGACTCCATGTGGTCTCAGGACCGGTTGGCTTCATGCGGTCTCAGGACCGTGTGACTTCATGCGGTCTCGGGACCGGTTGGCTTCATGCGGTCTCGGGACCGTGTGACTTCATGCGGTCTCGGGACCGGTTGGCTTCATGCAGTCTTGAGACCGTGTGACTCCATGCGGTCTCGCGACCGGTTGGATTCATGCGGTCTTAAGACCGTGTGACTCCATGCGGTCTCGGGACCGGTTGGCTTCATGCGGTCTTGAGACCGTGTGACTCCATGCGGTCTCGGGACCGGTTGGCTTCATGCGGTCTTGAGACCGTGTGACTCCATGCGGTCTCAGGACCGGTTGGCTTCATGCGGTCTTGAGACTGTGTGACTCCATGCAGTCTCGGGACCGATTGGCTTCATGCGGTCTTGAGACCGTTTGACTCCATGCGGTCTCGGGACTGAGTTAGTCTTTTATGATCTTTTTTGTGTATTTTTCTGCATATATAAAAGGGAAAAGTTAGTCTGATAGTATATGTACAATAAGAGGGAAAATCTAGGGATTATGTATAGTTTTAATTTATAAAGAGTATGGAAAATTAAAGAAAAAAGACTAAGATAATCATCCAAAATTGGAGGTTATCACAAGCCCAAAAGGTTTGCGGCTCAAACTACATTGCAGCCATGCTGCGGGGATCTTCTCCCACCTTTCCAAGGTGTGAACCTCCTCAGAACCCTTTCCCTGCCTCTTCCGCATCCCCACGTGTCCGGCCCCATCTCGACCCACGACCGAGACGTCCGATCTAAGGAGGGCCAATGCTACGATCTGCAGCTAGGTCGCAACCCCTTTGTAGGTATTGTGTGGGTTTAGAGTAGGAAGACAAGGGCAGAGCTTCCTTAGATCACTTGTGGGAGCATCAAGCCACCATCCAGGACCCTCCTTGATCCTCTGTTTACACCAGGGTTCTCCCTACCTTCTTGGTTAGGGTTTTCTCAAAGAAGAACAAGAAGAAGATGGGGAATAGAAAGAAACATGCGGGATATCACCTTGGGGTCGACCCTGGGCTATTCCCTTATCTAGGGGTGTGTAGCAATGCCCTAGGACGTTCCTCCAAGAGAAATCAAGCTCTCTCCCATAAGGAATCCTATTCCTTCATGGAGATGTAGTTCTTCTCTCTCCTATTTACTTCCTTGATATTCCTTATCTCATGGACACTTTGAAATACGAGAATTATTTCTTTCACTCTCTTTATACTTGCCTCTTAATCATTGGTCACGAAATTCTATTTTTATTTAATAGAAAATACTTCCCTTTTTATCAATATCACAAAATTCCTTAATAACGTATCACATTATCTTTTTATTTTGCAAATTTGGTATTTTCTCTTTCCTCTTTCTTCATTGGGACTCCTTGGATCCCAAGAAACTCCAATAATTCGAAATTCCTTTTTAAGGAATACTCATGATCCTTCTACATGCATCAATATGCATTATTTCACATTAAAATACCTCTTTTTGAGGATTTTTTAATTTCTCTTTTATTTTCCTCATCAGTATTCCTTTTATTATTAGGAATCCTTGGGATACGAAATCCCACTAAGGATAACTCAATCACACCTCTTTCCACTTATTTTCCACATTTTATCATTATTTTCAATTTCTTTCTTAACAAGGAAATACTTAATTGGTCTTTTCTTTTCTCATTGCAATCTCTATGCAACTTTGGACTCCTTGGGACCCAAGGAACCCAAGAGGCACGAAATACACCTTTGGATTATATTCTTTTGCCTTCTAGAGGTTTCCACATCTCTCTTTTCTCCAAGACTCAATTATTCATTTATTAATTGAATTTCCTTGTTATTGGGCCCAATAGCCAATAAATCCCACAACACAATCATCAATGCTATTGTAAACGAAATCCATTTATTCAAAATAGATTATATCATTATTCATTCAAATATGAGAAATTACATTTCTCACCAAAGGAAACCAAAAATTGGGGTTGTAACAAAATTCCTTACCAACATCATCCCTATTATCAAGGAAGAAAATGACCACCATTGTATCATCTCTTTCTACTTAAACCATGTTTATACACCTACATGAATTTGTGCCAAAAGTCCTCCAAAGATGGTGGCCTCAACAAAATAGTTGTTGAATAGTCACAAGAAAAAACAACTTCAACCCCTATGGACTATATAACCTCCAAAGCATCCCCGAATGAAAAACTAAAACCTTTTCCATTGACCAGTATCAATGAAAGAGAAAGATATGGAATTTGATGTACATTGACATCCACATTGTCACAAAGCTACAAATTATTAAAATGTGTTTAAGATATATATTGCAAGACCTTGCAGATGAGTTTATTAAACATGGACATTTTGTAAGATACATGGAGATATCTTACACTAGATTTCTATTGATCTATTTTGAAATTGGCACTTTTTGGGAAATAACAAATTTCTAAAGCCTAGTTTAGTTGGCACTACTCCTAATCATAGTTTGGCATTCTCTATTACCATACATGAGCCTAAATAATACACTCCTATAGTGTTGCATTGCTCACAAACGGTTGCATTGTACCTAGCATAGGTATGTATTCCAAGGGTTGAACATGCGACACGAGGGCCTACAACCATGTTAATGAACTTTTGAAGCTCCTCATGCTTATCCAGGTCTAGAGGAAAAGAAGAAATATGTAGGAGACCTTTATGAATAATATGAATGTAGTGGTATGAGTAGAAACAACATCAAACCCAAAATCAAATCAATCTATAGATTTGAGTAGGAACTAAATCAGACATGCATGAATGATAAAAAAATAAAAGACAAAGCATACCTTGGTACATAAACAATTCCAAGACCATAATAAGAATACTCTTCATCTACTTCCAAACCACTTTGGGATTTAGTGCACAATTTGAGGAGAAGGCATGACACCACCATCGACACTTGCACTTAAGCTAAATACAGACACATATTATAATCACAATTGTAGAACATGCATGGGAGTTGTAATCGGATATCATGCTAAAATGTTGCTATCCTAGATACAACAGACACTCATAAGAGATTGTCAACTACTTTTTAAGAGGAGAGAATATTTTTCTTACCAAGATCTCCCTATTATCAAGGAATTAGTTCTCACCGTCATACCCTCTCTTTCCACTTGACCCATGTGTATACACTTACAAAGTTCCTATTAATAAGTTCTTCCAAGAAGACTTCCTATGGAGTTCCTCTAGGATCAACATGACTTAGCCTTGTAGAACAAAATAGAAGGGATTCTAATAATGCCTTGGAACATTGCACTATGAAAGGGTTTGGGGACTGAAGTCAATAGCATGTGCAATTTTTTTCAAACTTGTTCTTATCTGAAAATGTATGTTTTGAAAATGGTCATGTTGTTAACAACATGACCAAAAAGAGGGAATATCAATATCAAAGGTGTAATCAAACTTTGCTTCTATTTTTGTTCCAACAAGATGAGTTTGAATGGCCAAATTGTTCTTGAAACCACAAAGAAATAAAAATAAGATGCTAGAAAATAGATTTTATAATGAAATTTTAAGATGGTACAAAAATAATAGGGCCTCATGGGACCTAGCAGAGGCATCTACTATAAGGGAAGAACATAGGCAGCTTGAGGGCCTGCAACAATGTTGATGACCTTTTGAAGCTCCTCATGCTTATCTAGGTCTAGAGGGAGAGGAAAACTCTATAGGAGACATGCGTGAACAATAAAAATGTAATGATTTAAGTAGGAAATGCATCAAATCCAAACTAAAATCAAGATATAGGGGAAAAAGTGATCCTCAAAAAATTTAGTTAAACAAAGTCTAGTAAAAGTTAGTTAGTAGAATTTCTACTCTTTGTATTTAAGATTTCACGTTGTAATTAGCAATCATCATGTTCTGATATTTGGACCAATTTTCAAGTCAAACAAACTATTACTACACTATGTATTTATAGGCTTGGCTTTGAACTATACAAAGTCGTAAAACCTTGTACTCTAACATGAAGGTATTTATGTCATTACTCACCCCTTGTAGGGGATTTTACTGGCCCTCCGACTTTATACCAATCAAGTAAATAAGGTCTTCCTAAAGATCAAGTTAAAGAGAGTCTAACAAAATTTAGTAGTTAGTAGAATTTTTTATCTTTTTATTAAACTACCATGATGTAGTTTGCACTAGTCATAGTTTGATATACGAAGTAAGTTCAAAGCCATGCCAGCCATTATTATATACACATGTCTATATGAGTATATTTCATAAACACATGTTTACTTCCAAACTAACAATGCATTAAACATTTTACTTCTAATCAAAAGGTGGGTCTATTGTGACTAAACCTTTGTAGTAGAGTTACATGGTCAACTATTGTTGACCAATATGAGAAAATGTATTCATAAAGATTAATCTACAGAGAGTCTGTCAAAACTCAGCAGTTAGTAGAATCCCCCATTTTTATAGGAGAATTCATGTTGCAGTTAACAATCATCATGGTCTTATATATGGCGTAGGTTTCAAGACAAACAAACTATTACAATGTTTACATATGTTTGTATAGATATATTTCATCAATATATGCTTTTTTCCGTAGTGTACAAAGTGTTAAACCTTTTACTTCTAACAAGAAGGTATATTTATTGCCACACACCCCATGTAGTAGACCTAACTTGTCTTCCTATAATTGACCAAAAAGAAAAAGTATGATCTTCATCAAGATTAAGTTAAAGAGAGCCGAGTAGAACTCACTAGTTAGTAGAATTTCTAATCATTCTAACAAAAATTCCTGTTGCAATTAAAAATCATCCAGATCGGATAACTTACCTTATTTACTTCAATAAGTTGGTATGACTATATGATCATCTTCACATGCTTGAGTTCCTTTCCACAGATGTATCAACTCAAATCTGCAACCAAGATCTGAATTCTTTTATTTGTTATAACTTTTTTGCAAAAAACAATTCTTAAAGACAATTGCAATATTATATTATATATACTAAGTAAATTATTTCTTAACTTTAGATAATAATTAGACATGCACAATTCATTGTTTCTCATGATCAAATAACAAGACTCCAATGGATGCAAAATTACAAATTACGATAATCTAGAATGAAGGTTGCCATTGAACTTAAACATACCTTCTTTCCCTTTGTTCTGAACATGATCACGATCAATATAACTAGGAGCACCAACAACCACCTAGCATTCCCCGTCCTAATACCATAGAAAAAAAGAACACCAATTAAATTAACTATTGAAATTTTGCGTCTTTCATCTGAGGCTAGTTTTTTTGACGGGGACAATGAGGATACGGAGGAAAGCATTATAATAAATTAGAACGATCGTCGAAGTTTCTTGCCATTGAGTTGAGCATGAACTTAAACCCAAGAACAACTACTATGGGTAGGCCAATAACGATAACAAAACCTTGGATTATGAAATGCCATTAGGGCCTGGCAGCATGCACCAATTGCCGCATCTGCATCTTTCAAGCATAACAAAACTATATGGACCGCTTACAACAATCCTGTGTAAGATCATGTAATATTATAGAATCAGCAACAAATTACACCATATGCGTTTGAAGATCATCTACAGCATAAAACCAACATCAAGAATAACATTGTACAGGCTTGATTTGATAGGTCGAAATTAGGATAAGGCAACGCCCCTAGGGTGGGGATAAGTGTTTATGATTCAAAGCAAACGGTCCTGGCACTCTTTCAGTGGCAATAGGACGAGAAGAAGCAAGAAAATGGAAAACACAACATTACGGAAGATGTTTGGAGACTTGTCCACAGAATAGAGGGGCACATGTAGTAGATTGATACCTTCCACCAATTGGTTGCGCCAATAATTAACTATACGACAATCTGGCTATAGACGGATCATAGTTAGTGACGGTGTAAGAAAAGCTCCCTATTGGCCGTATAAACAATAGGATGTGGAACTGGATCTGGAGATTACAAATAATTGTTACCGCGTACCGGAAACCAGATAAAAATCCAACATCCCTTACATGATGCCGTGCGGCATGTTTGTTTCACCGGATACAGATGAATTGGATTGTATTTCATCATCCAGCTGTATAAATATTAGGTTTGTTTTGTGGGAGTATAAAATGGCGACAGTTCCTGCATTTTCATCTATATAGGGCATGTTTGTTTTGACGGATCTGGCCGCATTGGGTTGTATTTTGGTATCTAACAGCACAAATATTATATTTAGTTTGCGGAAGATGTAAAAAGCTAAAAATCCTGCATTTTGCTGATATACAGTGAATGCTGGATGTTACTTTCCATCTCAAATTAGCCGGACGCCATTGTCCAGCCAGCCGTGCGGACAGACTGTCCCACCTGCATAAGCTATATTCAATAGCTTTTTCACTTTTGTTGTCCCGCTCTAACGAAATTTGTGCAGCGTCTCTTTTGTTCCTAACTTAACCCGTTCATGTTTATGATTATTTCACGTCCAGCGAACTCGTTTCCACCAAACATAAACTCCAGTTGTCCGTTAAGATTGAAATCCGACTACATATCTATTACAGGATCAACTAAATGCAGTATTGCCAAGAATCCGATGGAATACAATAAACCAAACGTGCCCATAGCAGATGCTGGAGAAGCAATTCTATTTTGAATATGCTGGACGCCGTCCTCCAGCTATTTGGATTGCAACCCCTCGCGGCTGTCAACGCTCTTTTGTCTCCCATAAAACCGCTAGAACATGTTCGCGTGGGCCACGACCTCGGGCTGACATACTGGATTACAGATGGGTTGTGCGTTTTTTGCGTGAGCAACGAACCCTCCGATATTATCTCATTTGTTTTAACTAACTGCCAACGCTATTTCGTCAATAAGATTACAGGAGAACCAAACAAAAAATATTGTTCCACTGTATTTTTGAATACCTGTAAATTCTTAAACCTGTATTAACCTTCTGCAGGATTCTCGCTAATCCTGATGACTCCTGCAAACCAAACATCCCCTAAAGATCTAGGTGGATACGGGATTTTCCCTGTTTCTTAAATTTGTATACAATGAGGCAGTGGAATCTCCTTCCTTATAAACAAGTTTTGGTGATGGACTTCCTTATTAGAGGTCGAGATCCTAACGAAGTGAACCGGAAGAGGCAGGCCGCTCAAAAATGAATGAATAATGTAATGGAAAAATGATGAACAAAGGAACCACCACTAATAAGTTCAATTCTGGAAAAATATTACAAATTGGTCGTCAGGGTCACGACTATGTGATTAAAGTTTGTATAGCTTCTGGCAAACCTAACGAAATGTGTGAACTGAAGCTATCCGCAACATTCTGAACAGTGCACGACCGTTGTCAAGATATCCAAGGGAAATAAATTCAATTAACTTAACATGTAAGAAATATTAGGGTGAGCGATTATGTTAGGCCGTGTTTGTTACATGGTGAATTATGGTGATAGGGAATGATAGTGAAATAAAAATGTAGTTTGTTTGCCATAGTGAAATGAAATAATGGTGAATCTATGGTGAATACCATGGTGAATCCGTAGTGAATTTTGGTCTGTTTTTGTCCGTGGTGAATCATGATGAATCATGTGAAAAAATTTCTTTCAAGACTCCACTAATTATTTAGAAAAATGTGCAAATAATACGTTCTAATAAATATGATTCTAATTTATGTAGGGTATTTTTTATAAAGAATTCTTTCCTCCTCATCACCACAACCATGTAACAAATAACATTTTTAAAAAAATTCACCATCCCTATACCTATCACTATATACATATTACTAAATAACACATTTTAAAAATTTTCTCATCACTATTACTGTCCTTTTCCCCAACACCGTCCCCATTATTTTTCTCACCACATACCAAATACAGCCTTAAGGAACAAAAAGACTTGAGAAGTACCAGAAGCGAACAAAATAGGGGTAAGTAGATTTGTTGACCTTGTTCACTCGCACGGCATTGCCGATTTTCCATGTAGATCACCCGCCTTTGTGCCTGGGTATCCACTACGGTGGCAACATCACCTACTCTTCAACAGAGGAGCAATCTTTGCAAGCTACGACAGTTCTGTCTCGGTGCTCGGTCACCATCAGCAGTAGGAAGCCCTACACTACGGTCGCCCCCTCAGCCGATCAAGCCAGGGGAGGGAAACCGCCGCATAGGGCCAGTCAGCGTGCAATACCGCAGAGATAAACGGAGAGTCTTAGGGGGCGTTTGCGTTCAACATTTACCACTACATACATTTAATACATAGATTTGGCGTGGCGTGGTGATTCGGCTCCTTGATTATACAAGAGAAATTCTAAACATAAGGTAACTTCTGCCTCATCCGGTTACATACCCGGGACTAACTGCTGCGCTCACTATCATTTAAAGTCATACATGTAAAAGTCATACGCCACTTAATTCTACATGTCTCTATATGCAAAAGTTATGTAATAAATAATTATCTCCCTACAGAAAACGAATCTATCACGTGCATTTTCTCTCAAACTTCAATTTCCCTCTAATGATTCCCTCTATTTTATTTTGAATTTCGTATATAGCTGCAAATCCCTTCAATCATCCCCCTCCATGTTCATTTCCGCCCAACACTGAATAAGTATTGTACGTACTATTTGTTCATGTTGAACCAGTCCCGCCCAGTAATGAGTAAGTAATGTATGTACCATTTGTTCATGTTGAATCAGTTCCGCCCAACATTGAGTAAATATTGTACGTACCATTTTATTTCGAACCAGTTCCGCCCAGCACTGAGTAAGTTGTTTCAAATTATTTCAGTAAGTACAGTACCTCACTATGATCATTTCTGTAAGAAACAAAAGTACAATACCCAACAACCCTATAATCACTTATACAATTCAACAATAAGTACAATATCTAATTATTATTCTCATATCATTAACAAACCTAATTACGATACTCAACAAGCCATTAGTCACCCATGTGGTACATTCTCGTATATATTGCTAGGTACTGTACTTATGGATTAAATTTGCTAGGTACTGTACTTATGCTTGAGTAAATGAGTTAAAATTAACAAGTGGACTACTGTACTTATGGATGCATTTTCCGCCAAGCACTAAGTAAGTATTGTACATATCATTTGTTCATGTTGAGTACCGTACAAATATGTATTCGATTTGTGTTCTTTTACAAATACGTGAGTACTGCACTTTTATCCTTTATATTATTAGGTATTGTACTTATGAACTAAATTTCTTAGGTACTGTACTTATGCTTGAGTACCTGAGTTAAAATTAACAAGTGGGGTACCGTACTTATGGATGCAATTTTATAGTTGATTCTTGAGCTGGTGTGTCCTGTACTTTTGAGACCATTAACAAGTGGGTACCGTACTTATAGATGTATTTTATAGTTAATTTTTGATCTGATGTGCACCATACTTTTAAGATCATTAACAAGTGAGCACTCAACTTATATCTTCATTTTGTAAAAAAAATATTTCCAGATGACAAATGTTGCTATTGGATTCCGTAGTAACTGTACTTATGCATCATTAATTAAGTTGAAACTAACAAGTAGTTTGTACAATACTTATGGATTCAGTTTATAAGTGATTCTTGTATTGTACTTCTGCGAGAACATAGAGGTGTCGAACCTAAGTAATAAAAAAATTCGTTTTTAAAAAAACTTGGACGGCAGATAGTAGTTGGAAGAAGCTTGAGACTCCTGAATTTCTTTTCGGCTTCCTAGGTATGCAGAAAGTTAGCATTAATTAAAAACGGCTGAGTGGAACATTTTTGCTCATTATCAAGGTACGGGTGGGCAGCCGAGTGGGACGGCCTGGTGTGGGTAGGGTGACTCATTAGACAACTCCTGCTCGGTATTGCCGTGTCTCAGCTCGTGCACGAGCCTCATCCCGAGAGAAACGTGTGATCAGGAAAGCTGTCCATTTTGACGCTATTCATGAATGCAACGTTTAGCTGCTAATTCTAAACGGTGTAGTATTTATTAGTACCGTAGCCTCTGTATATAAATGCCGCATTTTCAAGTTTCTTTTCCAAACTAGACCTTAGGTTACGCAGAGACATGGAAGAGCGAGCCATCGGACTGGATGTAGACTACTAGGGGCTTGATGGATTGGAAGAGTGTCTTTTTGACAAGAAATATAAGAATGCCTGCTTCATCTTCGTAGAAGTGGATGTCCGCCATCAAGTCTTTGCTTGAACTCTAGAAAACCTAATTTGTTGTCGAGCATACCGAAGACAAAACAAGTCTGTCAAATCCTGGATGTCACGTTAGAGAGAGCGAAAGCAATGGAAAGAGGCCCTTATTGATTGTGTTGACAAGACTATACAATTTAGATTTGGCATTTATAAATGGCCAATATTTAAATCTACAAATGTCTTTAATGTTGGCTCATTTTTATAATACTAATCATAGGGCATTTTATGGCATTACAACAAAAACTGCATGTAAAGGTATATGTATAAAGGCGTTTTTTAGAAAAGCCACAAAGATAAATCCCACTAATGTGTATTTTTGTTGTAGTGTGTATCGTAGACTTTTGATATATCAATTTGTATACACATCTTGTTTGTTAGTTTTTTGAAGTCATGAATAATTTCATTTGTAGGATAGATAACATCTTTCACTTATATCAACCATACAATGCAAAATTGATAGGAGATGCTTGGCCATGATTATAGAATTGACTTTGCAGATATCATTGTAGAGCATGATGGGCCTCCAATTTCTAATGTCTATAGTATCATCGTTCTTAGGAATAAGGGAAATAAAGGTGCAATATGCCTCATGAATAAGATTTCCCTTCTAAAAAACTCCTTGATAGTCTGAGTGATATCATTTCCAATAGCTGACCATGATTTTTTGATGAAGAAACCAATAAAACCATCAGGCCTCACTACTACAGAAATGACTTATAACATCACTTTTAAAGGCGTCGATTGTAAACAAAACCCGACGCCTAAACAATAAAGAGTCGGTTAAATAATTAAATCGACATATATCTATAAAGGGCGACCAAACACATGTATCGTTTTTTATTTAGCGTCAGTTCCTAAATTAGAAACCGACGCTAAACATTGACCGCCAAATCTAATTTTTTGAGTGAAAAAAATTACCTCTAAAATTTAACATACAGCGTCGGTTATTAACAAAGAAACTGACGACTAAAGGTTTTCTACAAAATAGAAATTTGACCAATTTTTTTCGTCGGTTCTGTTACAGTAACTGACGCCGATGTGTTTCTGCACGCTTTACCAAGAAAATTTTCACCACCATATAGCATCGGGTTTTACACGGAAACCGACGAGTATGGTCTTAATTCGAGAACATTTATTTTTTGTTGGCATATATATATAGATGTCGATTTTTCTTGTTTGAACCAACGACTATAAGAGAACAAAAGTGTCAGTTTTTTGTTGGTAACCGACGCCTATAGTTTTAAGTGTCGGTTTTATTTAAGAACTGACGCCTATTGTTAACTTAACAGCACCCGCGTGAGCCGGACTCTTCCCCTTTCTCTGTTTCATTCAATCTCACACAACTCAAGGTTTGGTCCGGCAATTTTCTGCTCACCGCCGCTCGTTTCTCCTCTACCCCCACCTTCGTCGTCGCTTGCTCCGGCCGTTGCTCCGGCTCGCTTGTTGGTCCTCTACCCACCTCCGCCGCCGTTTGCCCTCTACCCCCAGCTCGCTGCTCCGGCGGCCTTCCGGTGGCCTGCTCTCCTGCTCCAGCTCCGACGTCACTTGCTCTCCTGCTCTAGCGGCCTTCTCTCCTGCCCCAGCTCATTGCTCCACCGCTGCTCTTCTCCACGATGTTAGCTGCTCGACAGGTAACCCTCTTCTTCTTCCACCATGCCCATCTTCTTCTTCCTTCTCCCTCATTACCAACAGCAAGCACGGCTGTGGCTGTGTTGGCCAACCACGACCATGCTAGGCAGCACGGTCGTGGTCAGCCAACACAGCCACAACCATGCTTGATGTTGGTAAGGAGGGAGAAGGAAGAAAATGTTGGATCCTAGATAGGTGATTAGATGCTCTAGAGGGGGGGGTGAATAGAGATGAATGCACTTAAACAAAATTCATTAGACCTTCAAGATATATCACAAGATAGGTTGTTAAATAGGAAATTTATGTGCAACTATGACATACATAGCAAGGGAGAGAGAGATTGAGCAAACACAAGTAGACAAGCTATTTAGAGTGGTTCCACACTTCAAACTAGAAGTATGTCAGTCCACTTACCTAGAGAGGTCAACCTCTAGAATTTCCTAACCATTGCATTCTTATCTTCATTCATAAGACTTACAATACATGACCAAACAAAGGACTTACCTATCCAATATAAAAAGCATTCAACCTTACCAAGGACTTACCCACTTTGCAAGGAGTCTTCAGCCTTCTTCCAAAGACTTACCTACTCTTGTGCAAGTCTTCAGCCTTGCAAGAATTACCCACTCTTCTTGGATCTTCCGCCTTTGACTTCTCCTTCACTCGGAGACACTTCCACCAAGGACTTACCTACTTGAGCAAGGAATCTTCTGCCTTCGCCAAGGGCTAACCCACTCTAGCTCCAAGTCTTCAGCCTTGATCTTCACTAAGGGACACCTTCCCTTGTTCTTCTTCACCTCTCTTCGCTAAGAGAGAGAACCTTCATCTTCATGATTGAAATGAGAGAAAGGGAGGTGGTGGAAGTGAGAGCCTCACAAGATATACATGTAGGACTAACTCTCTTACAGATTTCCTACTCACTCTAATGGATGTAGCAAGTGATTAAGGTTAGAGAGAGAGAGGAGGTTGTAGGAAGAACTCAACTATAGAATAGGGACCTCATATAGAGTTTTGCAATGAATGCTCAACTATGGAATGAAGCCCAAGGGGTCCTATTTATAGCTGGGGATGCCTCTTAGCCTTTGGGAACACTTGAGAATGAAAACTAGCTATTTTGTGGCTTGCAACAGATATATTTTTACTTGTTGCAACTCCACAACGGCTAGAAACACTTTTCTGCACTTTTCCATACAGTGCAATCGGTCGAGTTTCTATAAAGGTAACTTGACCGTTAGAGTAAAAGAGAAAGCCGATATTCAGACCATCGGTCGAGTTTGTCCTGGGGAAACTCGACCGACCAATGAAAATTTATTTGGTCAGTTACTCCATCGGTCGAGTTCTGTGAAACCATAACTCGACCGATCAAAAGTCATTTTCCAGATCCAATTAGGATCGGTCGAGTTTGCACCTCACAGAACTCGACCGATGAACAACCTGATATGAATTTTGGAAAATGGCTTTTGAGTGCTTAAACATTCGATCTAAGTTCTCCTGATTTTTACTAAGCTTAATTACAAGTCATACAATCATTACAAGTGATTTACAACATGATTCTAATGGATTTACATCATATTATAAAAATGTGCACTTGTATGACTTTGACTTGTCTTTTCTCCAATTTGAGATGTGCAAGTTAGGGCATTTGGAGTGTGTCTATACCTAATCTGAAATCACTCAAGTAGAGACATTAGACACCAATATGTGGAATGGTTACTTATCATCAAAACATGGGTTTAGTCAATTTAGACATGAGTCAACATTGACCTAATTGACCTTGAGTCAACAGAAAAGAGGGTATTTTGTTCATTTATTTTTTTATCTATTGTTTTATATTTGTTTATCTACTGATTATATTTATTTATCTAATGCTTTGAGTTTATATATTTAGATGTTGCTATTGTAAATCAACCTAGGATATGAACAAATCTTTTGCTTGCATATATTTGTGCTTCTAATCCTAATGCTTGACCTAATTCAGTAAATTTTGATGCATGTTGAAATAAGATTTAAACTTGTCCATTCTAGCATCCTAATTTGATTTGATTAAACCCTAACATTGATGAAACTCTAACATCAATTGTGGTGAAACCCTAACATGTACATATCCATCATTGTGTTTGTTGGCCTAGAAACATGTCCAAGATTTACTAATTAGGAGTAAATCTTGGATAGTCCCCAGTTTGGGACTGTTCTTGAACACCTAATCTCACTAGTAAGTGTATAATGTGTATTGGGTTTTCCAGAAAATTTCGGCAGCATTTTCCCGCTATTCTCTAAGATTTACTCATTAGGAGTAAATCTTGGATAGTCCCCAGTTTGGGACAACACCTAATCTCACTTAGGATGTAAGTGTATAATGTGTATTGGGTTTTCGAGAAAATTTTGGAAGCATTTCCCTGTTTGTTCTCTAAGTATATATGTACTTAGAGAACAGCGGGGAAATGCTGTCGAATTTTTTTTGAAAACCCAATACACATTATACACTTACTAGTGAGATTAGGTGTTTAAGGATGGGATAGGTGGCACACATTTATTATATATAAGAATGACATCACATGTATTTGTTAACCCTAGACCCTAATCTTGTTGTAATATATACTTGTTTTCTCTTTGATCATAGAATGAATAGATCATGGATGTCCATTCGCAATCGATGCACCCTAGAGTTTATTTCTAGTCTTGACCAGTTTATTAGATTTGTCGAGGAACATAGGAAACAACCTGGAGATAGGTTCTACTGTCCATGTAGGCATTGCGGTAACAACTTGAAAGTCAACACTGGTGACGAAATCAAAAGTCATGTCATGTGCAACAGGATTATACAAGGCTATACAGAATGGCACTGGCATGGAGAGATTTCAAACCTGAAACTAGTGGATGTCGATAGCAGTTCTTGTGTGGAAGAAGAAATTGTCTCTGATGACGTAGATGTGAATGAACCAGTTCCAGTAGACATCATTGATGCGATGCTAGATAGTTGTGGGGTAGAGCACACCGATCCACCTCCTATTTTTAGAAACATTGTGCATGATGCTGAGATATCGTTATATACAAGTTGTACTAAGTTTACGAAGCTTAGCGATGTGTTGAGATTGTATAAGCTGAAAGCTAACAATAGATGGAGTGACAAAAGCTTCACGTCATTATTGTCTTTGTTGAAAGAAATGCTTCCTAAAGGAAACGAGATGCCAATCTCAACATACCAGGTAAAGAAATTGTTGTTCCCAATGGGAATGGATGCCAAGAAAATACATGCATGCCCAAATGATTGTGTATTATTTCAAAAGGACTATGTGGATTTGAAAGATTGTCCAAAATGTGGTGCATCACGGTATAAATTGATGACTTCGGGGGAGTCCAAAATTGGTTCTCCTACCAAGGTGATGTGGTATCTACCTATAATATCACGGTTTCAATGCTTGTTTGCCAATCCGATAGATGCGAATAATTTGAGGTGGCATGCAGATGTTAAGAAAAACAATGATGTGATCCTACGACATGTGTCTGATTCCCCACAGTGGAAGAAGATTGATCTATTGTACCCTAAATTTGGTGAAGAAGTCAGGAATCTAAGACTTGGGCTTTGTACATATGGGATGAATCTGTACGGGACATTGAGCAGCCAACATAGCACTTGGCCAGTCATGCTTGTTATATACAATCTTCCACCCTGGCTGTGTAAGAAAAATAAGTATGTAATGCTGTCGTTGTTGATATTAGGCCCTAAACAACCTGAAAATGATATCAATGTTTATCTTGAACCTCTGATCGATGACTTAAAGAAAATTTGGGGTGAAGGTGTGATGACCTATGATGCTTCACGAAGAGAGACATTTCATTTGCATGCTATGTTGTTTTGCACTATTAATGACTTTCCAACATATGGGAATTTGTCTGGATATAGTGTCAAAGGATCTAAAGTGTGTCCTATATGTGAAGAGAACATTGATTCAATAATACTAAAACATGGCGGTAAGACTGTATATCTCGTTCATCGAAGGTTTCTTATAAAATTCCATCCGTATCGTAGGAAGCGCAAAGCATTCAATGGCATGAATGAGGAACGGAGTGCACCTAAACCTATACCAGGGGAGGTTATTTATGAAAGAGTAAAAGACTTTGTCAATAAATTTGGTAAGAGATCACAATGTACTATGGCCACACAGAGTGACAAATCTTTATTCAAGAAGAAGTCAATATTTTGGGATCTTCCTTATTGGAGTTCTTTGACAGTCAGACATTGTATCGATGTCATGCACGTTGAGAAAAATGTCTATGATAGTGTCATTGGTACTTTGTTGAATATACTAGGTAAGACTAAAGATGAGATAAAATCCAGACTGGACCTACGTGAAATGGGAATAAGGTTTGAATTAACAAAATTACGTGAAATGGGAAATCGGAGAACATACTTACCTCCCGCTTGTTACACATTGTCTAGAAAGGAGAAGAAAGCTTTTTGTGAATGTTTAGTAAATGTTAAGGTGCCACAGGGTTACTCATCCAACATCCGTAGATTGGTATCAATGAAAGATCTAAAGTTGATAGGTCTTAAATCTCATGATTGTCACACTCTAATGCAACAAATATTGCCTGTGGCAATTCAATCTATATTGCCGAAGCATGTAAGGTTTGCAATCACCAGACTTTGTTTCTTTTTCAACAGTCTTTGTAGCAACGTTATTGACCCTGATACTCTCGATAATTTGCAAAGAGAAGTGGTTGTTACCCTATGTCAGCTTGAGATGTATTTCCCTCCTTCGTTCTTTGATATCATGGTACATCTTGTTGTCCACTTGACTAGGGAAGTGAAAATGTTGGGACCAATTTTCTTGCATTGGATGTATCCCTTTGAACGATACATGAACATTTTTAAAAGTGATGTTCGAAACCGTTATCGGCCTGAAGGGACTATTATTGAGGGTTATGTGGTGAGAGAGGTTATGGATTTTTGCAATGACTTTCTCAGTGGTAATGACACTCCTGGTAATGAAAAGAATATTGAGGAGCAATTTGGCAAAGGAATTTTGGGATCACAGGTGAAAGTAATCAGCCGTGAGCAGTTCGAACAAGGTCACTTGTATATTTTACACAACATGGATGAAGTGAGGGTTTATATCGAGGAACATACTAATTTCATCAAGAGACAATATCCTCGAGCCAATACAATGTGGCTTTCTAGAGAGCATAACAAAACATTTATTAAGTGGTTTGAAGATAAAGTCTTACATCAACTATCTCAAACACCAGATGATATTACTGAAACTATCAAATGCCTGGCCTTTAAACCAAAATTGAATGTTATGTCTTATGAAGGGTATGACATTAATGGATTCACATATTATACAAAGTGCCAAGATGATAACAGTGTCGTCCAAAACAGTGGGGTCACCCTTCAAGCGTTGACTATGTTTTTTGCAAGTGCAAAGGATAAGAATCCACGTGAAGCTAAAATGTCATATTACAGTGTCATTGAAGATATATGGAAGTTTGACTACATAGATTTTAGAATTCCACTCTTCAAATGTAATTGGGTTGATAACACCAAAGGAGTTATAGTAGATGAATTGGGTTTCACTTTAGTGAAATTTAAAAATATTGGGGAGAAGGGTGAACCATTCATATTGGCATCACAGGAGAAACAAGTATTTTATATCGATGATCCTACAAATGATAAATGGTCGGTTGTTCTTCATGGTAAAAGACAGTTCATTGAAGATCCTATAGATGAAGAAGAGTACTATGATAAGTATGATGACTCCAGTCCATTTTCAGTTGGGTTGCCAACACCAGCAAATATTGAAGCTAATGATGACTTGTATGTGCACGGAGATCACAATGAAGGATTGTTAATTGATAAAAAAATCGCAATATTAGAGGCATGTTTATATTTTTTTTATATGTTTTATTTTTCTGAATGTGAACTTTACAATGTGAATTACTTTACAATGTGAATGTGAACTTTACAATGTGAATTTTACAATGTAAATTACTTTACAATGTGAATTACTTTACAATATGAATGTGAACTTTACAATGTGAGCTTTACAATGTGAATTACTTTACAATATGAATGTGAACTTTACAATGTGAGCTTTACAATGTGAATTACTTTACAATGTGAACTTTACAATGTGAATGTGAACTTTTAGATGGCTGATCATTCTCCTGATGACCGTGCTGATGATTAACGTGAGGGTGAGGACATCAATGCGCCGCCTCACAATGTAAGTTTTAAAAATATATCTAATATTTATATCTATATGTTCATTTATAGTTATATCCTGTAAGTGTGTTTATTTTGTCAAATTTTAGGTTGATGATGCATATGTACCCTCTGAAGCACTTGAGGCACTTGATGAGCAACACCAAAAAGTTGACAAGAGAAGGGGCATCACTATGATGAAGAAGTTAACAATTCTAAGGGGCAATGGACCCAAACTTGTTGTGGATTTTGATAATGCAGGTAATGCAATTGGAGTGAATCACAATTCATTTGTTTCATATCTTGGGTATGTTACTCGTAGCCATTGCAGTTGTAAGATAGATTCTTAGCATAAAGTTCCTAAGGGGAAGAAAGACGTAATATGGAAGGATTTATGCGTGAGTTATTATTAATTTGCAATTCTATTTTGTAGATTACTAATTTTTTGGATACTAGGTAATAACAATTCTATTTTGCAGAGTATATTTGTATTGGATGAAAAGATGCATCATAAATGTGTGATGCAATGCTGTGGGAGAGTCCTAAGGAATTATAGGAAAAATATAACCTGAGAATACATAAAAGAAGGTGACAAGAGGAAGAAGACAACCACTGAACAGTGGAACTTCCTAGACCAAGAAGAATGGGACGTGTTTGTTGATTCAAGAGAAACTGATGAATTCAAGGTATTAGGCGTCACTCCCAATTTACTTAATATATGTTGTATTCACCTATTCAAGATTAACATTTAGTGTTACTAACCAAATCATTAATGTGCATACTAACTAGGCCCTTAGTGAGGCGCAAAGAGCAAGGCGCGCACTGAATGTGCATGACCACACAATGGGTCTAAAGGGGTATGCAGGCATTCGCCAAAGACTACAGGCTGAGTCTACTACTCAGTCTGTTTCTACTCAGGAGTCCTCTACTATAGGTACCACACCTCTGCCTCGCCATGATGTTTGGATAGCTGGGAGGCAAAATAAGAAGGGAGAAATAAGGAAGCCCGCAACTGCTGAGGCGGATGCAAAAATGGTAAAATACAACTCTTAGAGCAATCGTTCGAATATTGAATATTTGTGGTGTTTACTTAATTACAAATTTTTGTTTTAGCGATTAGCGGGAGCTGCACGAGCTGAGGAAACAAGGAAAGTTCATCCCTGAGGGCACAAGGGATGAATTGATAGTTGCTCTGGGTAACCCAAAGCATCCTGGACGTGTTAGGGCTGCAGGTGCTGGTGTGGGCATCAAAGCATTCTTTGGGCCATCCCAGCACAAACATGTCCCAAAAGAGGGAATTTCACAAGAAGAGGTATCCTATTCTTTCTTTAGAATGTTACTATAAAAGAGAATTCAATAATCAGAAGCTAACGTTTCTTTTATCCATGTATAGGTAGATAATATAGTTGATAGGAGAGTGGATGAAGTAGTTGATAAGAGAATCAAGGAAGTAGTTGATAAGACATTCCATGAAGCAATGAGCAAGTGGCACACATCTCTGACTGCCACTCAGCAGACAATACCTATGATGTCCCGCTCTACTCCTACTGTAGAGGTTGGGAGTAGTAATCTTGTAGACCCACCATCTAGCACATATGTTGTAAGAATTTTTATGACATAGTAACTAGTCTTTTCAAGATGATATGTATATATGTATATAACATTCTTTACACAAATTTGTAGGGGTTGAAGCCATGCCGTCTAAAAAGTAAAGAATATGTCGTTGTAGAGGTGTCGGCTTACCCATCCCTACCAGGGGAAATATGTCATGGGTCTCCATTACCAGCTGGTTGGGTTCGTGTGAGCCCGCTACGTATATTCCCTAAGTGGATCGATCTTCCATTGCCATATGCCCACCTAGATTGTGAAACACTTGGTGAGACAGAAGGCGGAGTGATATGTGGCCAAAAGCGGATGTTCTATACTGAAATTGTATGGTAAATTTATATTATGTTAAATTGTTAGTGTGTGTATATGATGTCAATTGATCTAAAATTATATATATATATATATATATATATACAAGTTAAAAAGAAGACACCCAGATCATCTAGGTCTCCACCTCCACCTCCTACATTACCAAGTTGGGTTCCATGGGACCTATCTGTCCCGTTAGGTCCTAATTGTAGGGGTATGACAATATGGTTAGGCGAACATGATATAAATTTCCCTATAATTGTTTCTATAGATGCGGATGCTACAAGTCAATCATACGAAAACAAACTATTTATACAAGATATTTTGGAGTTGTTTTGATATGATTGGTTGAATACATCTATGATAGAGATATGGATAAGGTGAGATATTCTTTATACATCCATATACCTTGTGTAGGATCTGGTGATCTAGTTTTGTTATATATTAATGCATACGTAATACATGTTTTGCAGCTACTTAGACAAGATATGCGTAGATTTTTCATTCAAACATGTAGGGTTTTTTATTCCATCTTTGATTAGTCTAGTAGCTAAAGACCCTTCGTCAGTTCAACAATACTGTTGTGATGCTTTTACAAATTTTGCTCAAAATAACAAGACGGTGATAATAGCTCCATTCAATGTGGAGTAAGTTTACTTTGCTTATAATTTGGACTTAAGAAAATTACATTTTTATTGTGGATTTTGAGTTATTAATTTTTAACTTTTTAGCTCTAGGGGTATGCATTGGGAGTTACTAGTTATTATCCCCGAGACGTTCACTTTCTATTATCTAGATCCTAAGGGGACTAAATTGAATTCAAAATATGGACACACAATGAAAATGGCATTATTCCGGTGAGAAATATTTCATTTTCATATCCGTTAACATATGTTATTACATTACTATTTAATTATGCAATGTACTGTGTTACATTAACATGTAGGAGTTTAGATGAGTTCAAAAAGGTTGGAGGAAAGGTCCCCAGGAAAAATAACCAGCCAATAATTTGGAAGAACGTGGAAGTAAGTTCCCGACTGCAATGTATATATTATTTATGTGAACAATACTTAATTAGTTGTATTTTTTAATATTTTGTATGTTTCAATTTATAGTGTGCTACACAAGACAACGGATGGACATGTTCATACTATGTGATGTGATTTACGCACATAATTAGAAAATATGCCGCAGTAGACATCGATACCATTCCTGAGGTATTATATATAGTCTCATTAGATAATATGAAATATATCAATCTTATTTATATATTATTAATTATGTATATACATCATTCTCTTTGCAGGTGTTTAAAACTGACCACACTACAGGAAAGGCCTTACTAGATGTACATGCTCCCTATACGAAGGAAGAATTAAATGATGTAAGAGAAGAATGGGAAAAAACCATACAAGTAGTGGGGTTTTTTAAATATAATTGAGATGTTGATAGAGAATAATGACTAAAGAATGATATTTTGTAAATGAATTTCTGAATTGTAATATGTGTGAATGTTTCTACATGTCTGAATGTTTCTACATGTGTCTGAATGTTTATACATGTGCGAATGTGAAAATGAATGAAACTGCTGGTTGCTATATGAATGTTTCTACATGTGTGAATGTGAAAATGAATGGAACTATAAATTACTACATGAATGTTTCTACATGTGTGAAAATTGAATGGAACTGTAGGTTGCTAAATGTGTGAAAATTAATGTTTTTAATTTTGCAAGTTTGTGGCCTGTTGTTGGCTGATATCAATGGATGTCATAAAACCTATAGTTCATAACTGAACTGCAGGTTTCTCATCCTGTGACCAGCCAAAACAGGCCTGCAGACTGATTAAAAAAAATACATACAATAGGCGTCGGTTATTTGGAAAAACCGACGAAAAATGCTTATAGCGTTGGATAATAGCTAAAACTGACACCTAATGAGACCAGACACCACAGCTGTGCTGGTCAGCACGACCGTGGTAGCAGGTGATATGGCGTCAGTTATCAATAAAAAACGAACGCTGATGGTGTCCTAGATGGCGCCCTTTCTGTGGTGTGAAGGTTTATGGTGTCGGTTTCCGTAGTAATAACTGACGCCTATATTCCCCTGCTGGTGCATTTTTGGTGGCACGTGAAGGTTTCTAGCGTCGGTTTGGAAACTGATGCCTAATGGTTTTCCTTTTAGCGGCGCCCACATAGGCGTCACATTGAAACCGACACTAAAGGACTTAAATAACCGACACTAAAGGTGGGTTATGTACTAGTGCCTTGGGGCGTTGTACTCTTCAAATTTGAAATAACATTATCAATTTCTTTTTGGGTCACATGTAAGATAAGAAATATTTTCTGATTATCATAAAAAATAGGCAATTCTAGGCTCTAGGCCAAACTGAACCTGCATTAGCATTATTAAACAAGTAAGGATAGAAGTCTGTAACGTGGGATTTGATATTACCTATATCATCAGCAATAGAGTCATCAATATCAAGCCTTTTGATTTAGTTATAGATTCTCCTGGTCTTCATTGAAATGCCAAACAATCTTGTTTTTGAGTCCCCTTCTTTCAAACATTAGACTCTTGACTTCTTCCTAATGAGAGGATCCTCATTAAGTGAAGCTTGTTCGGCAACTTTCATTTTGGTAAAAGCAATTTCTCTCAAATTTTCATTCATTGGATCTAATTTAGAAGCAGATCGAGCTACCATCTCATTAGAACTAACTACGTGAAATTCACCATTGAGATTGTCCACAATATTCCAGTTCCATAACTTAAGGTTAACTTTCAGGATGTAAAGTTTTTTGTAGATTCCATACATGGAGTTCCCAGGAACATCAATATTCCAAGCTTATTTGACAATATCTAGAAAGCCTTCATGGTTTTCCCAAGCATTGATGAATCTAAAAGGTGTTTGACTTTCTTAAAGTAGCCAATCTTCAATGAGATGATCTTTTGATCACTAATAATATTTGATATAATGTGCCTACTGAGAGAATAGGAATTTTTTATTCGATGATTAAACACGTGTACAATACTGTAACGACCCCACCTCCAAGTAACCCCCAATTAAGGGAGACCAAGAGGTCAGAGCCGTTATCTCAATTTCTGAATCAAAGGTTCAACAAATAATCAATAGTAATTATCAAATTCTACTAAACTAAATTGAAAGGCTATAATGAAAAAGACTTCGCATACCTTTTTCAAAAACTTGGATATCTACTTTTATCCACATCTGGAGTCTATTCTAACTAATCCTCCTTTGTACTTTAATTCTCATTTAATTCCACATATGCCACTTTACTATTTGTTCTTTTCACTTGAACCTAAAACTCCGACAAACAGAACGTCAGTCAACATAAATGAATTATGCTGGTATGTGGGGACAACCAAAATTTCACAAATATGGCTAACAATCTAATTATCACAATCAAGTTAATTAACAAGGCAATTTACGCTTTCAGTGTGACATTCTCCACCGCTTTTGTCATAACCCTGGCATACCCCCTTTCAGGTTTCTCTTTTGCCATTGACTTAAGGCCACCTTCTCATTCCCGAGCTTGGTGCCTGGGGTCACCCTTCCTGGTACCCTTTAGTCATGCAATATCATAGGTCACCTTCTCAATCCCAAGCTTGGTGCCTGGGGTCACCACTCATGGTTCCCATAGGTCTTCCCTCTTGGGCTTGACCTTTTGCATCATCCATCAGGGTGGCATGTAGGTGCGAGAATACACACTTCTATTATTATTGTGATAATCATAGTGACTTTATGATTTACAAGTATGAACATCCAAATTGTTAAGTTGCGTTCAAAGCGATAAATCATTCGGGAAACTCTTCGTAAAACTAATGTGATTAACCATAATTAACTACATACCTATCAGGCTGATTTGAGATAGAGTTAACCCAATCAATGCAAGAAATCCAATACGAAAGCAAGCACACAATGAGATCTTGAAATATGCATACAATTTCTTATTATTGATCATGCCATCAAGATCTATTAAACCTAGCTCGCTTCCTAGGGTTTCTAGTCCACTTTTAGGGTTTCCATTGCAATTAGGGTTTCACTTCAATTATACTATTTTAAACCCTAATTTTATACAATTACTCACAAATCCTAATTATCTCATCTATTCTTCATGAAAGATATTAAGGTTACCTTTTTAACAACATATAACCTTACTTTCGGATTAAAGGCACAATTATCCATTAACTAAGTCCATTAAGCCTCTTTTACATTAAAATTACCATTTTTATCCTTTTAATTCATGACAAGATAATTAGGCCCAATTATCATCTTTGGTTCCTTTCAGATTAACAACTCATAGTTCATTATGATCTAATTCACACATGAAATCTATTTATCATTAATTCCACCTTTATCCATTAGAAAATCCTAATTACTATATTACGGGTATTTATCCACAATTAGGAAATTTTATACTCAAAATAGCTTAGAACCATCATATCTCAACTTTATTCATGAATTTGAACAATTAAAGCCATTAAGAGTCACAATTACTAACATTAGGGTTTCAAGTCCCATTCAAGCTTGTTCATGTATATGGAACTCCAAATTAAACCAATTACATGAAAAGTACATCCTTTTTGTTCTTAATGTACCTCTTTATGATTAACATGTTAATATCAGCTTTAATCATCCATAAAACCCTACTTAATACATTAATCATCTCAAAATAGGGTTTCTAAATGCTTAATCATTCTCATGTGAGGTAAAAACCCTAAATCATGCAAGAAACATCTAGATCAAGTTCAAGTTCGTCATTAACTATTCAACATGTTGCAATTACTCAATTAACTAAGCAACATGAACTTAACCAATATGCTCAATTAGGGTTTCTTAATCTAATACATAATCACCTTTCATTAGATTAACACATTTTCTCAAGTACGAATAGATCCGAGTTTTCAAACCAATTTTATTATGTTCCTCATATTTTTCTAAGAAACTTTCATGTTTTAACTTTATTCATCGGAGCTTCCTATCAAAAGTTATGATTTTTGCAAGAAAAGACATTAATCTTGAATTATCTGTTATTTTAGAACAAACGTTGGCCATCGGATCCGTGGTCCACTGGACCACGAGAAATCCAATGGTCCACAGAAACCCACCTAACTTGCTATTGAAGGAAGAAAAAGGCAATTTTGCCCTTACCTGGCTGCGTTCCGCTCAGGGGCAGTGAGGTCTTTTTGTCAGCCTGCTTCTTCAACCTCGCGAGCCCGCCCTCTCTCGCGATGCAACTCCAAGCAGCGGTCAACCGCGGTGTTGACCCCATGAGTTCCTCCACCCCAGTAGCCAGAGAAGGTCCCCACCGCTCTGCCCAAGTCCACCGAAATTTTTGGTGCCCTGGGCTTCACTGGATTTCGCATGAGATGATGAGGCAGAGAAGCTTTTCTCTGACGAGAAGCAACTTCAATTCGGAAGTGGAGATGTTGATCCATCTCACAATTGACCCCACACACCCGCTAGCCTCTCCCATCCGAACTCAAAGGAAAGCTCTGGGCTTTCGTAGAGGGTGTGCGGCCCTCTATATTTATAGGGGAGATGAGCATGGAGTCTGACCCTATCTGCCAAATAGGGAAAACTGACCCACACATGGAAAGTAGGGGAAACCAGGGATGGTTCGGTCCGACTCTGTCTCCTAATTCCAATGTGCATCTTATCTTTCCAAAACATTGCCTGAGGAGAGAGAGAAAGGTGTGAGAAGATTGCATGTTCAGCCGATCTTTCCTTTTCTATCCCGAGTTGGAAGACGATCTCTAGGTCATCTGATCGCTATCCAACGGTCGTTATTTCTTGCGTTCAACCAAAAAGGAAATTGAATTTCTATTTCAAGATAATTCCGCATTATTTAGGATAACTTAGAAAATTCATAACTCCTAAACCATGACTCTATTTTATCTCAAATTTTGAGGGAATCTTATTAATGACTCAATATACCTCTCTTCCAAATTTGGGCTCATTATCTAAAAGAAAACGTGCCTTTTATTTAGGTGCAAGATATCACTTAATTATATATATTTCTCACATATTTTCTCTTTCCCTTGCTATTAAATTATTATTCTGAGTTCCTTGAACCTCAAGGAACCTTATTAATGGCTTGAAATCCCATCTTGGGGATATATCTTAGCCTTTTACTTATCTTTTATCTATTATTTCTCATTATCTTATTTATTTCTTATCAAAATATCTCTTTTCGATGGTTTCTCTTTATCTCTCTTTTTATTTTCCTTTTTGGAATTCCTTTTAACATTAGAAACCTTATGGATACGAAAATCCATCAAAGATAACTCAATTATACCTCTTTCCACTTATTTTCCATTTTTTATCATTGTTTTCAATTTCTTTCTTAATAAAGAAATATTTAATTGATCTTTTCTTTTCTTGTTGCATTATCTTTGCAACTTTGGACTCCTTGGAATCCAAGGAACCCAAGAGGCACGAAATCCAACTTTGGATTATATTCTTTTGCCTTCTAGAGGTTTCTACATCTTTCTCCAATTCTGAGTTATTCATTTACTAATTGAATTTCCTTGTTATTGGGCTCAATAGCCAATCAAGCCCACAAAACAACCAACAAGGCTATTATAAACGAAATCTATTTATTAAAAACAAATTATATCCTTATTTGTTCAAATATCTTTAATAGGAGAAATTAAATTTCTCACGAAAAGAACCCAAAAATTGGGGTTGTAACAAATACAGTCTCATATATAACAGTAGAGAGGAGAGACTAAAATAGAGATGAGCAATATGGGACTAAATTACTGAAGTAAAAACATAAGTGAGGCACATGACACTCCATAAAACAAAACATATCTCTATACCCCCGCTCAAGATGGAGTGTAGATGTCGAACATGCCCAGCTTGTCCACTATAGTCTAAAAACAAGCTTTTGGAAGAATTTTGGTGAAGATGTTTGCTACTGGCTTTTCCGTGTTGAGATATGGAGTGAAAATCTGGCCAGAAAGGACTATCTCACGAAAAAAGTGACAGTCGACCTTAATATGTTTTGTCCTCTCATGAAAAGTGGGGTTGCTAGCAATAAAAATGGAGGCCTTATTGTCACAAAACATTGGTATAGGGCTGGAATAGGATATGTCGAACTCCTTGGGGAGACTCTAGACCCACAGAAGTTCACATGTAGTGTGAGTCATGGCTCGGTATTCTACCTATGCATAGGATCTGGCTATGATAGTCTGCTTTTTGCTTCGCTAGGTAACAAGATTTCTGCCCATAAATGTATAATAGCCCGATGTTGACTTACTATCAGAGGACTTCCTGCATAGTCAGAGTCTTAAAAACCAGAGAGATTACAGTGGTCATGCTTCTTATATAATAAGAATTTGCCTGGAGAGCTCTTAAGATAGCGCAGAATGTGACATATAACATCCCAATCACACTGTCGAGGTTTATAAAGGTACCTAATGATGAATCCTACAATGACAGTGAGGTCAACTCTTGTGACTATCAAATATATAAGCTTGCCTACCAGCCTTCTGAATTGGTGATGATCATCATAAGGAGGATATTTTTCATCGTCCCAATCCATATTTGAATCAATAGGAGTGTTGACTGGTTTACATCCAAGCATACCAGTTTCCTGTAAGAGATCAGGTACACATTTATGTTGAGAAAGGAACAACTCTGCAGATGATCTGGATACCTCAACACCTAAGAAATATCTCAAAATCCCAAGATCTTTAGTGACAATGTTTTTCTAAATAGGTTTTAGTTGCATGTATGTCGAAGGTATCACTTCCAGATAGAATAATATCATCAACATAGACAATAAGAATGTCTAGCCCAACAACTATTTTGCAGATAAAGACTGAATGATCTGATTGGGAATGATATAAGCCAAAAGTAACTAAGATCTGACTAAGTTTGTTAAACCAAGCACGTGGGCTCTATTTAAGACCATAGATGGCCTTTTTTAGCTTACAAATTTTTGAGGCAGACTCCCCCTGAGCAACAAAACCCGGTGGTTGCTCCATGTAAACCTCCTCCTGTAGATCTCCATAAAGAAATGCATTTTTAACATCCAACTAAAATAAGGGTCAATCTTTGTTGACAACAACAGAAATTAGAATTCAAACAAAATTTAATCGGGCGACAGACGAAAAAGTTATAAAATAGTTTACACCATACATTTGCGTGTACCCTTTTTCCACAAGCCGAGGATTCAGATGCTCAATTGTTCCATCATGTTGATACTTAATGGTGAAGACCCATCAACATCCAACAGTAGGGTAGGAAGGATGACAATCTACAAGTTCTCACATATTGCAATCACATAGTGCCTGCATTTCATGAATCATCACCTATTTCCAAGCAGGAATAAGGAGGTCTTCTGCAGCAGTTTGTGGAATAGTGATGACAAAAATCATAGAAGTGAAGCATGCAAAACTATCATGCAGATTAGCAGAATAGAAAAAATGACTGATAAGATGCTTGGTGCAAGAAGGAGCACCTTTGCGCTGACTGATAGAGAGGTGCAAGTCACAAGTTACCTCAGTGGTTGTATGATCATCCGCAAACAAATGAATTGGTTGTGGAGGGGCCATGGAAGGAGTGCTTATCTTAGTCTGTTGTTTGTACACTTGCAAAGGGTGACCTTCAGACTAATATGAAGAAGGCAAAACCTGAACAACATCTGGTAGAGGTGGTGCTGCCAACATATCACTGGACACTGTTTCCCCATCATCATAGAAATAGGGCATATGCTAAAAAAAGATCACATCTTCATTGACAAACCATTGCTTTAGAATACGATAAAAGCAGTGATAACCTTTTTGGGTTCTAGAATATCCCAAAAAGATGTATTTAGTAGAGTGAGGAGCAAGCTTTGACATCCCTGGGCGTATATTTTTGATAAAAATAGGTACACCCAAAAATACAAGGAGGAACAGAGAACAGTTGTGCATCAGGAAACAAAATGGTGTAAGGTATGTGATTGAATAAAATAGAGGATGGCATACAATTTATAAGATAGCATGTTGTAGAAACTACTTCAGTCTAGAACCAGTGAGGTACTTTATAATGAAGAAGTAGAGTGCAAGCAACCTCTAAAAGGAGGCGATTTTTTCATTCAGCAATGCCATTCTGTTGTGGAGTATAGGGACAAGTAGTTTGATGGATGGTGCCACGAACAGAACAAAAAGATGTGATAGATTTTTGAATAAACTCTAGGGCATTATTGGTATAGAAAATCTTAATGAGTTTGTTGAACTGGGTCTGTATTTTAGAAAAGAAGATACTGATATTGTCCAAAATACTGTTGTGATCTTTGAGTAAAAAAAGCCAAGTAGCACAAGAATAATCATCAATAAAAGTCAGAATGTATTTAACACAAGAGTGACTAGGAATAGAACATGGTCACCATATGTCCGCATGAACAATATCAAAAAGTACTTTAGAACCAATTTCTTTTTTAGCAGAAAACACATACCATGTTTGTTTACCCAAAACACAAGATGTATAAGAAAACGTTTTTTTAGATAATGCTGGAAATAATTTCAACTTTGTTGCAGAAGGATGACTGAGCCGGTAGTTCCACTAGAGTCTTGTGACTGATGTAGATAGAAGATAAGATGATGCAGACAGTCCATCCAAATAGTATCGTCCGTCTGGTCATTCATGGCCCGAACCAATCCTCATCTTCATGCAGAAATCCTTCAAAACACAACCAGAAGGATCAAATTTAATAGAGTACTGAAGTTGTTTTACAGTAAATAGTAAATGAATAGGAAATTGTGGTATGTATAAAATAGTTTGGACGTGCAACTTTTAAGACAAAGGAATAATGTCAATACTATGAATAGGAGTCTTAGAGACATTTGCAACAATGAAAGATGGAATATTGGTGTTTTAGTTAGAAAAGAAAATAAGTGGATGTCACCAGCCATATGGATAGACGCACCATAATCAATACATCATTTATTATTACCAGTAGAGGGAGAGGAAAGCATGGTGGATGAACCAGCAGTAGATGTCAAAGGTAGCGGAGTCATGTGCTCTTAAAAAAACTTCTCGAACTCCAAGTGAAGCCATTCAGTAGATGGCAGAGCATATGGTTGATCGGATGCAGTATCACTGGAGGTTTCTATAGAAGCTTGGTTAGCCCAGATTGGTTTAGCGTGCTTGATCTAGTACCTATCTTCATTGTGATTATCTCGATCACACCAGTTGCAGAAGCAAGGGCCAATAGCTTGGCCTCTATAAGAACCAGTAGAGGAACCACATCCACTAGTAGGAGGTAGATGTCTGCCACGACTACGACCACAACCTCTACCGCGGCCACATCCAGAGTCAGTAGTGCGAACATCCAGAGCAGGATGCTCAATAATAGGATTGGAGGTCATCGACAGAAGTCTTTGAACTCATTTAAGAATGTCACGAAGAGTAGGAAGATGGTTACTAGACAAAATCGGATCGACCACGCCAGAGAAGGAAGTAGGAAGAGAAACTAGAAATTGGACCAGTTGTAGTTTATTGAGCTATTTCTGGGCTTCTTTGATGTCAGACATCAAACGATGGTAGCCTTCGTACTCATTCCAGAGAGCAGAGCACTGCTTGTAGAAGTCCTCATAGAACTGTTAGAATAAAACTCCTTCTTAGCCAAGTTTTTGAAAATTTAAAAAACACGTTTAGGATTTTGTTGATGGGAATAGACATGGGATAGATGGTTCCACATTGCCTTAGCATCATGAAGGCATAACAAGGATTGACTAATCTGCGGTTCTGTGTTATTAAAAAGCCAAGACATAACACTAGAGTCATCTTTGGACCATTGTGCATAGGTTTTCTTCATCTTTTCATTTGTAGAAGCAGCAGGTGCGACAGGAGGATCAGTAGTGAGGTGTGAGTGTCGGCCTTGTGCCTTGACATACAGGAAAAAGGATGTCAACCAAAGATGCTAGTTAGATCCATCAAGCTTGATAGTGGTAACACACAGAGAATGAGGTGGCTCAACAAAAGCCATGATGAGTAGGGACGGAGTAGTAGTCAATTAGGCGGCACAACAACAACAATTAGTAGATAAAGAACCTGCTTCGGGGAAGTAGAGTAGTGCCAAAAATCCAGCGCATCAGATCAGAAGAGACCCACTACATGTAGATAGACTAATAAAGTAATCTATGTCGCCATGAAGAAGATCAAGATTCTGTCATGAGGCGCAGGTAGAATAACCTAGAGAGCTGGAGAGACTCTCAATATGTAGGATCTATGGTTGTCTGGAAAATGTCACGTACGTA